>OX352474.1:4385000-5585000 GCA_947093115.1 Brenthis daphne | reverse complement strand
GTACATTGTACATATGTTTCTATGTTAGATTATGCTAGGTGGCGCCACCACAGGCGAAAAGCCTTAAACTGAAGAGGTTTTATTGTGACTTGTTATACTTTCTCTCTTTTTAATAACTAAAATAATAATAATAATATTACCTAATCAATAACTAGAACTTACATAGTAAGTACAAAAATTCCAAAAAATACCATCGTTCTCAATAAGCTTCCTATAATCTTAATGAAAATCAAAATAACGTCCATGGCCTTGTAACGAAATGATTAATTAAATTTCACTAAGAGATTTATGTGATATTCCAGTTCATGCGGCGGGGTTGCTATAAATCATTAGGAATTCTGTCGGACGTGCGTGAGCGAGGTGGCGGGATCAATACCCGGGCAAGGTTATGACGCGCGTAGTCCGTGACACAATACATATTCGAGCATGCGGATGTATGTATGTCAATGATATATTGTAGTATATATCAAGTGATTTATAACAAAAATCTAAAATTAAGAATGAAATGTTTGTTTCTAAGTGTACCATTTGAGGCTGTTCCGATTTAGCATTTTTTTTTAAATGCTCTTTATAGTTCGAACAAGAATTTTACACATTTGGAAAAGTTGCTCATAAAATTCGGGAGCTTCGGGAGACGGAAAATACATTTTTGTAATAAATTTTCATTGCTAAAATAGGTTAAATGAGTAAACGTCCACCTGATTGTAGGTTAGGTTATTGGTTTTCAGATAAATGAAAGGGGTTACAAAGCCGTTGCCAACCTTTAAGAGACTTGAAAACACGACTCTTGAGGAATACCGTAGCGCTGAGGAAACTAAGAAGGAAGAATGTTCTACAATTCGCACGTGCGATTCCAAAATGAAAGTGACACGCGAACATTTCTTTTTAATAATTAAATATGTACTATGGAATTAAATATGAAAACGTGAGCTATAAATTGTTGTATCAGTAATGTGTATCGGGGTCAAAACTGTTCATACTTCATTGTATATTTTTTATAACTTTTGAACTCCTACGTTTGAGCAATACACTAAAAATAATAATTTTATGTCCATCGTTTTTTTACGTGTATTTTACTCCAGAAAGCCCGAGTAATTTTTAATAGGACTGGCTTACTGTATACGCATTAGCTAAATGAATTATATTAGGTAATTATTAAGGTAAATTTTATTTTAGTCAATAATATAATTATGTAAAGGATAAATGGAAGTGGCTCTTGCTACAGGTTCAATTATAACTGGATATTACATCTAGTAATTATGAATCTGATTATTTACAAAACTCATGAATGGCGTACACCAACTTGAATGTTTGAGCTGGCTTGAGAATATTTTATCAGACTTTGATATATTTCCCTATGTTGAGTCTCAGAATGTCGGAAATAGCAACTATAAATAAAGCACAGTTCACCTACAGCCTGAGGCACGTCTGAAGCTCAGTTTTAGATTCCATTCTGTCACTTCTTCTTCCACTTTTACACGCCACAATACATTTTTACTTTAAGCAATTCTATTAAAACAAGAAAGAAAAATTAAATCTGATTTTATTATTGTAAGTTGAATATAATATGTTAAATTATGTTTTAATTTCATTGTTATTTAGGCCCATACGGAGACTTTCTTTAAAACCCTAACAACAATAATTCACAGTCAGCTTCTAGAAGCTAGGTTAGAAAGAAGGACGTACAGACCTACATACCTACGCTAGCACTTTAGTTAGCAACGGAGTCTAATCTCGATCCTTCCACTACGGAACAGTAATACAAAATCATTAAAATATTCAAAGTGTAATGTGATGAAACTTTAATATTTCCACAAACAGTTTATATCTACTTATGCTCTGTTCCAACTCAGAGATTGTGTTTAATTAATGAAATAGTTTGTGAACTAAGCCCGCCTATTCACTGTGAATATGCTACATATAATTGTCATTTCTAATACACGGTGGGATGAGCAAGCTTAGTTACGAGTATTTGTTGGTAATAATAATGCGAGTTTAAAATTTAAAAAAATGAGTTTCGTGTAACGTTTTAATCTATACATACCTATAATAAAATTGTAACTAAGCCGAATCTGTACAGTAAATATTTTTTGGAAAATCTTATTGAAATATACATTATTATCGATACAGAGGCCGAAACTATAGTTTTTAGAATTTTTGTTTGTCTGTCTGTCTGTTACCGCATCACAGAAAAACCACTGGAAGGGATTTTGATGAAATTTGGTATGGTGATAGCTGGTTATCCGGGTCAACATATAGGATATTTTTTACTGCGGGAAAATGTCTCATTTTTGAGAAAAAATACAAAATCTGCAATGTGACATATTAGCATACTCTTATGCTAATATGTCAAACCTAAGGATTTGCTTTTTGGTCACCTGAACACGAGCGGAACCGCGGGCAGTGCTAGTATACTATATATTTCATATCTATTGATATAACACCATTCTCTTTTAACAGATAGGAGAGTGATGTAATAATTCAAAATATAATCTTGAATATATACAAACTAAAAAAACTACATATTAAAGGCATTTTTAAACAATTTCTGAATACTACATTTTCTAGAACATTACATAATGTTATAATATATTCAATAAAATAACGAATTTTATCTATAATTAAACTAAGCAACTAATTCGAAGACAAAATGCTATAAGTTTTACTTTTACTAGCTTCCTTCATCTCTTTCAAAACGTATGAAATAGACAAAGACGGCCATTGAATTTAATACTAGAAAATGAAAACAATAAATTAAATAAAGTTGTAATATATCCTACCATTGTACCAGTAATGCTGTGGATAGTTATCAAAACGATTCCATTTATACTGTGGAAGCAGTCATAAATCTCTGAGATAAATAGACTGTCGTTCACGTGTTATCTTTTAGATGAAAAAGTGTGATGAACGATGTTCTTCTCGATCTTCGATTTCAAGTTGTTTGGTACAGTATAATGTCCAATTTTAGTTTTATTATACTTCGGTTTTGATTTTTCTAATATTAGATACTTCCAACAGTTTTGAGGGTTGTTTGACATTTTGCAATATTTCATTGTCCAAATGAAATTGATTAAACTGAAACACTATCCAGACATGGGACTGAAAATATTTATGACTTGTTAAAAGTTCGAAAAGGCAACACTAATTACTAGATAAATTACAAATATGTTTATTTTAAAATATATTCTATACATATAATAAAATTCTAACCGAGTCGAATCTGTAGATTAAATATTTTTTGGAAAATCTTATTGAAATTATCGATACAGAGGCCGAATCTATAGTTTTTAGAATTTTTATCTATCTGTCTATTTATCTGGGAACGCATCACGAGAAAACTACTGGACAAATTTTGATGAAATTTAATATGATGATAGCTGATTATCCGGGTCAACATATAGGATAATTTTTATTGCCGGAAAATATCACATCTCTGAGAAACCTATGTAAAACGTTAAAACGTAAGTAGGGACGAACCCGACCAGAGCGAGGGTAAGTCGCTACTAAAAATAATATTGTGTAAAAGTTCTTAATTCTTCTCTTCCTAAATACATATATAATAAAATATTGCTATACATATGCACTTTTACCATTAAAGCTTTTCCTCCCTAAAATACCCACAGCAACTAAATAGCGAATCTTATTTATATATTTAAGATACACTTACCCGAGTTTCAGAAGGCTTATCTAATTTAGCGGAACATGTACTACACCTACATTTAAGCTGAGAATTATATATTATAATATTAATAATATATTTAACAAAATAGTATACCTATAAATGATTTGTTTTAATAAAAAAACCAAATAATATATACATACATATTAGTTAACTTGAATTGTGAAGATATATTTAAAAAATGACATATATGAAGAAATTAACATCGTTTTTACCTAAAATAAGCTGTTTTAAACATAAATAAAATGAAAACGAAATAGCCCATTGTTTTCACACCATTAAAAATATTCAGAATATAAAAATTACTTTCTAAAAACATCTCTTAAGCCCATATTTTCTTGACGCGTCGCATAGCGTGTGTATAGAGCATTATTCACGGCCGATTGCCATCTAATCGGCGACAGTTACGGCGTCGGGTATGCTCGACCAAATTTATCAGTACACCGCTCGCCAAAGGACCGCTTAGGCTCGATCCGCACTATAAAACATCGATCACACTCTCATCTCTACGAAGTAAAAAATTATATTATATTTTTATAAAAGAAAATGCATTGAAAATTCATACAGACAATTTCTAATATTTATTTCAACTTCATTCAATTCACTTTCGCGGCCCAGTGGGCGAGATGACTATTTATTTTGAAATCTCATGGTATAAATAAATCAAGTTTCTTATTATATATACTATTCTTTATTGCACTTATATGTAAAATACAGAAATTAACATACACACAATAAAATTAGCAAAGGTGATTATATTTACATTTAAAACATATTATTGCACGTTTTAAAATGTAGTCTATCTATACATATTATAAAATTGTAACTAAGCCGAATCTGTACATTAAATATTTTTTGAAAAATCTTATTGAAATAAACAGTACTCTCGTATTATCGATACAGAGGCCGAATCTATAGTTTTTTTTAAAATTTGTCTGTCTGTCTGTCTGTCCGTCTGTTACCGCATCACAGAAAAACTACTTGACTTTACTACTTGATGAAATTTGGTATGGTCATAGCTGATTATCCGGGTCAACATATAGGATACTTTTTACCGCGGGAAAATATCTCATTCCTGAGAAAAAATACAAAACTGCAGTAGTAGTAAGTGAAGAGTATACTAATATGTAAAACCTAAGAATTTGGTTTTTGGTCATCTGAACGCGGGCGGAGCCGCGGGCAATGCTAGTTCTCTATAAATCAACATGAAAATAATGTAGACGAGGCCTTAGTAAGAATAAAAATATCATCGAAAGAAATTCAACGTACGATCGAACGACAATTGAAATAATAGTAGGTACTTTCACACCAAAATACTGAACTATTGCTAATGAATAATAATTTAGGGCCTTTTATAATGCTATAAAATATAAAGGTCAAAGGTAAAGACGAATAATTGTTCTTTAATATTTTAATTTTACTACATACTCATAATTTTACTACATACTCATATAACTTCTAGAACCACTAAAGTTACCTGACAGTGAATTATATTCAATTGATAGTCGCTAGTTCGATTCTTGCTTAGGTTGAACAGTTCTAAAGTATTTCAATTGCGTCTGAAAAGTTTCTATTTGAGATGCAATAAATGCCTTATATATAAATTCTTCTTTTGCCTGTTAAATTTAAAACCAACAGAATGGCTTCAATGTAACATTATTAATTAAAATATATGAATTAAAAACGAAGTTTCATTATTTATAAGAATTCGTAGATACAGCTATGGCTCCGTTTTGTGCGCTATAAATCAAAGGGAAATAAATATTAAAACGAAAATAAAGCTATGGAAAATACATACATATTGTTATATAAAAAGTTTTATTTCTAACTAGAGACTCACCCACGCTTCGCTCGGGTTCGTCCTTAGCTTGATTCCCCACACAAACTTTCTTCCCCATTTTCGCCCCCTTAAGGGATGATTTCCGGGACAAAAAGAATCCCTATGTACTTCTCAGGGTCTCAAACTATCTTCTTACCAAATTTCATCTAATTAGGTTCAGTAGATCCAGAGATTACCCCCTACAATGTCACAAACTCACAATTCACAAACTTTACCTCTTTATTATATTAGTATTGATAAAAAAAAAACCAACAGAACGACAAACGAAAATATAATATACATATTATGGCAACGCAAACATGTTTATAGTATTTTACCTGTACAAATGAAGAAATAAAATTTAAAAATAATGAGTGCTGAGGTAGAGCTCTGAAATTCGGTGCTTATGTGAATGGCGTGACCTATTTCGCTGAATGGGGTGAAATTTTTCCACCTTTAACCCGAAATCCAACTTTACGGAGGCATGCCCTATTATAAATAGAAATACTTAATTAATCTACAGGGAACTTTTTTATCTTTCGAGTTCATTCACTATAAAATCATACTAGTTTTAGTCCGTGACTTTGTTCGTCTGGAATAATAAATCGCTAGAAAGACTAAGGCAATGGTAGCCCCCCCCCCCCCTCCCCAACGTGCGTTCACCTTGTCGTGGTGGGGGGGCTCAGTAGTGCCCGGCAATACAGCCGGGCGCGAAGCCAAAAAACGCACAGGGAGGTGGCCCACTTCGGTAGGCGGTGGGAGGTGGCCCTCTTCGGAGGGCGGTGTACCATGCGGGTTGCTCCTGGTACTTCTCTGATAGCAGAGTGGACTTTGGAGCAACCCCATGGTCGTTTTGGCCTGCCTCGGCAGACCTGCCGTCTGGGCATTGTAGTTCTTCGTGCGTAAATGCATTTCTCAACGTTAAAAAAAAAGGCAATGGTAGCCCAGTGGTAACGTTCTCTCTTGGGAAACTGAGTGAAGCGGGTTCAAATCCCGGGTCTCGCACCTCTGATATTTTCATGTGCGAATCATTTCTAACATGATTTCCACTTGCCTTACGGTGAATGAAAAACATCGTGAGGAAACCTGCATGTCTGAGAGAACCTAGCAAGTTTTCGAAAGTCATGTGAAGTCTGCCAACCCGCACTTGGCCTGATGCCCCTCGTGTGCCGTACCCCCAGCAGTGGGACGTTAAAAAGGTCTGAATACAGAAAGACTAAAATAACTTAAATCAATTGATACACATAAACAAAAAAGTTATGCCTGAATGTACTTGCAAGATTAGAGGTACCCCAATAACCACTTTGACAGAAATGGGGTGTCCCGTAGTATACTGAAGCCTAAACACATCTGCGTACCCCTTTAAGATGTCCGTCCACTACACTGTCTCATATCATGACCGGGCTAGGACCGTGTGAAAAAAATTTGTATTGAAAAGTATGAGACCCTGCCCACTAGACGTAGTAAAAAAAAAGTATCCTATATGTTAACCTGGGTAAATTTCATAAAAATCCGTCCAGTGGTGTTCTTGTGATGCGTTCCCAGACAGAAAGACAGACAGACAAAAATTCTAAAAACTATAGATTCATCCTCTGTATCGATAATAATGACTATTCCAATAAAATTTTCCAAAAAAATATTTAATGTACAGATTCGACTTTGTTAGAGTTGTTTTTATATGAATATGTAATGAATAAATGTATGGCGTAGGCCCATTTGTATTTGTCACACATTTAACCTATTAAAATAAAATATAAAAAAATTACAATGCTAACGACACGATTCATACTTGATATTGATTTGAAAACGGGCTCGCAGAGTGCGTAATTGAATGGCTTCATGTAAACCTAACGGACTTTAAGGTCGATTTGGTTGGATTTATCATACCTGGATGTAACATATATTTTGATGAGATTTATTAAATTTAGAAGGAAATGTTACCCTTCTTTTGAAGCAGTTCAATGACAATAACGACATGTTTGGCTCAGTTTGTAGTGATCCTCTTGCTGTGTCAGCGGTCGCGGGTTCGAGTTCCGCTGGGGACATTCATTTGTGTGCTGAGCATGAATGTTTGTACTCCAGTCATGGGTTCTTACATTTATACTACGTATGTATTTAAAAGTGATATATGGGTAGTGTATTAACTATCCGGTATCTATAACACAAGCTCGTAGCTTACCATGGAACTAGATGGCGCTGTGTGTGAATGCCCCAACATATTTATTTATTTATATAGGACGAAGTAAAATAGTAGCAGTATCCCATATTGCTGTGGATGGCATATTTTTTATTTCTATAGCTTTACGCGATTTTGTTTGTGGAAAATTATGACTTCAAATCAGTTTGATGAGTGAAATTTGAGTCATCACGTATTTCTAGCACTATCTAGTTGGTGTTAATGACACAGATGGAGCCTCAATGCCTTCGACAAAGTCTACAATATTAGTAACTGCTACACCACGATACGCTATCACGTAGTTTACTGTATCCTTCACTGTATTTTTACGAGCTCATTCAAAGACAGTATGAAGCTTAAATTCTATCTTAATAAATTATTCAACGTTTTCTAACAACAGCGGGTAAAAAAATTGAAAAGGATAAGTTCGCTGCGATAAATTTGCCACTGAGCAAAAGCAGCAGAGGGATGACGTGAACTCTCTACTTGACCCGCCGGAAACGTTACGACTTTTTTATAAAATTGGTTAAAGTAATAATGAGTAAAAGAGAAAGGGGTGAATGATGAGATGACGAGTAATAGGGGAGAATGGAAGAGGAAGACTTACTGCGCCGACCCCAAGTGACTTGGGAAATGGGCAGGAAGAAGAAGAAGAATAATGAGTAAAAGAGATTTAACAAAAGCCTTTGTTTACCTTTAACATTATTTATCAGACATGTCTATGGACTAAAACTGTAATAATCAATGTTTTATATTGGGAACAGAATATAAAATAAGTAAAATTTAAAATATCTTAACATCAAAGAGTATACGATACGTTATCGTCGTATCGCACAGACTAAACACATCTGAGCCTCTCGAAACCTGCAAAGTACGCGAGGGCGGAATGCGTAATTGGACACGTGACAGGGCGCGCGAGATTTCTTCCGCAATGGAAAAACAACCCAGATCCGGCGAGTGTATGCGATATAGTGAAATTGTGGATGATCTTTTTTTAACAAACCTGTTTGGATTTTTAATTATGAATAGGATTTATTTGCAGTACATTCTTGTATAACACGTAAAAAGTGAGTTTATTTATTTGTAGACTTAAATTTTGTTTTTCATTTTTGTTTTTTGTTTATAACAAAAACTTCGGCAATTCAGTCCTAAATATATATTTATCTACTTTTCAAATCTTAATAGATAGCTAGTTGAAATATTTATAGAATATGTGTTCTTACAATGAATTTCTATCGGATACATGCCCAATCGTAAAACAGGTAATACAGTCATACGCTGTTGTCGCGTACGAAAAAACTCTAAGCAAAGCCTCCAACTAAGTATACATTTATTACTGGTAAGTATCAATAAAATATTTAACTAAGAGAATCCAATACAGTTTTAGTAAGATTTATTCCTTTATTTAGAAAGCATAGAGCTCACATATAAAGTAAAATAAACATTTGTACCATCTAAGTCGCACGTTCGGGCGACATCGAGTAATACTTGTTTATTCAAACCTAGCTTAAAACTTGCATTTTCATCTGCATCAATATCAAAAAACCAATACATCTGAGCGCAGTTGCGATATAAAATTCTTAACCTAAGTTCAAATACGTTGAAAATGTTGCACACTGGAGTATTTTCCAATTTCGATCATCCATACCGAAAATGGTAGGTACATTGAAGTTGAAAAACTAAAAGTGGACAAATAATAAAAATATGAGAATAAATATATTATATATGTAACAGAGCTGCTCCTTCAGACGAGTTGACTTTCTATGATCGTTATTGCTAGTATATGTCCATATATTGTAATAGCGATATTGATATACATATAACTAAGATATTGGGAAATGATATATTTTTCTATTACCGATTGCAATTGTAGAAACGGCTGATAGACTAACTACTAATATTTTCCGTAGTTACTATTTTCATTTGAACGGAAAGAGAAAGCAAAACTTTTAAACTAAACATAGTTTGACCCAGCCATATACGGCTTATCAAAAATGCATTACGTTTCTTCTATACATACTCGTATAGTAAAATTCTAACTGAGTCGAATCTGTATATCTTATTGAATTAGTCATTATTATCGATACAGAGGCCGAATCTATAGTTTTTACAATTTTTGTCTTTCTGTATGTCTGTCTAGCAGCACAACAAAGCATCACGAGAAACCCACTGGACATATGTTGATGAAATTTGGTATTAAGATAGCTGGTAATTTGAGTCAACGTATAGGTTACTTTTTACTGCGGGAAAATATCTCATCTCTGAGGAATTTAACTAAACCTTAAAATAAAACTAGAGACGAACCCGAGCGGAGCGAGGATGAGTCGCTAGTATATAAATAAAAACTTAAATTTCTCATGATTCGATTACTTTCATAGTGTGCAAAGTTAGTCAAAAACTATTAACAGTTCCACACACAATTGTTAACCCGAAGAGTCACGAAACTTTACACATTTCCATACAACATACTCTAGAAATCCAATATAAGGCTATATAGAGAGTACACCCTTGGAGAACATTGTACAAAATTATTCGGTAAGATAATGTGTAAGTAGATGTATAAAACAAAACTAATTTCATAGATTCTCAGAATCACTATTGATGGTAAACTTTAATTAAGGTATGAATTTTATATTGTATTTCTAACATTTGTGTTTCTTGTGAAAAGCGACGAAAAATGTTCTACAATATATAATCACTTTTTCGAACAAAATATATTATCTAAAATTGCTAAAAAAAATATCATACATACATGAAGTTAATTATCTATTCATCGTGAATGTCGGTACTGGCATCGCGATATTATAATGCCAATGCACTTAACATTGCAATAACAACTAAGGTCACAAAAACACAAACGTAAGTAGGACATGTCCAAATGAAATGGGACATTTTGCATCCACTCAAGCAAGGAAATTGTATAACAAGAATTTATTATATATAATTAAAGTTTTAGCGGACTATTTCTGTTTTCACCTCCGTGAAGTTTTTTTAAGCGCTAAATAAAAGCTGTTCAGCAACCACGTTCGTCATGGTTGATTGATATATTGGGAACTGAAAGCTCAGAAATATATGTACATGCCATTAAATATTCACCGTCGTTTCTATCAACAATTTTTTTAACTAAGTTCGGAGGTGGCTATTTTCATTTAGGAAAAATATATTCAATGCACATCGCGCAGGACTAACAGGTCGTGGAACAAATGCTGGCATCTTATTAGGTAGTCATTTTGATTTTCTAACATATTCCCTGTTATGAAAAAAGCAAGTTAGCATTCTAAAGAGAGAATATACACTAACCCAAAAAAATAAACATGATAGAAAATAGTAAATAATACAAGGTACAAAAGCTTTAACTATTAATATACTATCTTAAAAAAATAACATATTCGGTAAGTAATAAATATTACAAAATAATTAATTTACTAATTAGTTAAAATTAAAAGATACTTGAAATTTAATTTGCGGCTGTGACAAATTTTATATTTCTTCAGTGAACGGGTTTATACTTAGTTCATTTGATACAGGGTTTGAGTGCATTTTGTTGTAGCTCTAATAAGCCTTCATTTGAACTGTCGCCCGTTCTAATTTATTATAAACTTAGATTGGATTGTGAACTTTAAAAAAGAATATACAGTTAAGATAGCAAACAATTTAAAATATTAAAATGCATCAATATTGATTGGGGCAAGTAACATCTCTGAACTACTTGTGTGTATTCAGCCCTTTTTTTAACGTCCCACTGCTGGGCACGAGCCTCGCATCAATGCGAGAGGGATCAGACCACCACGCTGGCCAAGTGTGGGTTGACGGACTTCACGTCGTGTCTTTCGTAAACTTGCTTGGTTCACTCAAACATGCAGGTTTCCTAATGATGTTTTCTTTCACAGTAAGATAAGTAGTAATCATGTTGCAAATGGTTCGCACATAAAAATATCAGAGGTGCGAGAATTGGGATTTGAACCCGCTTCACTCGATTTCTCAAGCGAGCGCCTTACCACTGGACTACCACTTAAGAAACTACTTACAGAACTAAAAAATGCGAAAAACACACGAAAACGTTGATCAGAAGTAATCTGGTCTATTTCTCCTATTATCTTGTACGAATAAAGAAAACTTTTCTAGTCACAGGGGCAATGAGGTTAAAATTCCCAAAGGGACTACAGCAGAGTGTTTTATCTCAGACTGTTTACTCGAATATACACAACGGAATGAATTACGTTGCAATGTGATGAGATTTTATAACTTGAGGAATATTTTGAGGAACTTCTTGTGTAACGTCTGTGGCAGTCTTAATAACGTTTTACCACATTTCGCATTATGTCGAATTGTTTGAAAGCATCGCGTTTGAAGAACAGGTAGATCGCATGTAAATTGTGTATTTCATTCAAATGTTTATATTAAAATATATATATATAGGTATTCGTTGTGGTAAACTTTTTTAAAAAGAAAATGTGACAAAAACACTTTGTCACTTTGATATAAAGAGGTCCAGTAAACTGTAAAGCTACTAATCGATTGAAAAAAAGGAGCTAAGTAATAGAGCTTTTAAACTACATTTCCGTGATCAAATAATGTTTCGTCAAATATTGATCAACTGTTTAGATTTTTGTTTGAAAAACCCCATGAGACTACTTTGCGAAAAATACCCGATGCATGGATTTTCCCGCAGTTACTTTTCTATTGTCTGTAATTATTATATTTGACTAAAACAAGTGCATTTATAATCAAAACTTTTTAATATACATTAATATTATAAAATATAAACTTTAACCTATGTCTAGGTTAGAAAATAATAAATTTAACTAAGTAGATAGCTTTTCCTACATAATTCACAATTTTTATAAAATCGCAACTACGGTGAAAGCAATAAATGAAAATAAAATCAGGACAACATCCAACAGGGTACTGGAAATATTGAAATATGGTATTGACTCATGAATATTGGGGACCCGAAACGTTTGGTTCGGGTCGGGTTATAATGGACCACTTGAAAGTTTTGTCATGTTCGTATCGTTGACCACTCTTGTAGCTACCAAAATCCATCATTTACCTTTACTTATATCTTACCTATACTGCATCTTATACATATTAAATGAGAAATTTTTTTGTATATACATATAAATTTATTTCGTCTATTATTACTATCCGTAATGCAGTATTCGTATATATAAAAATCAGTCATAGTAAGTTTATAAACCGCATGCCATTTCTCATATGGACTTTGTCACCGATTCACTCGTGTTTTTGATTACTACCTACGTAATGAAAAAGTTTCATTAAATTATTTTATTACATACACTTATAAAAGCTCTAACGTCTCCTTAGACATTATTTTTTTAAACACAATAATTGGACCCAAGCCCTTTGAGTAACATATTGTATAATTTTCAATATGTTTAAATGCTACCTAAAGTTTCAAAATCTAACAAGTCTTAACATATAAGCCATAAATACATATTATAATATACTATCATGTTTATAGAATACTTTATATCGTGTCGTTTAAAGCTCTTCATAAAATTGCAAAGCCTGCGTGCATGCTGAAAGCGGGAATGCGAGCGCAATCGTGACAGAATCTAACGCTAGTTCTAATGGATCCATTGTTGTGGTCGGTGACCGCGATGTAATGCATGGTGTTTGAGGTATGCTCTGCATTAGTACTACTTTAGGCCTAGTTAAAATAATTAAATGTGTATAATGCAGCGGCATAAATAAAATAACTTCACGCTATGTCAATATGGAGTGGACGATCAGTTACTGGCCGATCCATTTTTAGCTAACAGTTTGTTTATTGGGCATTGGACATACTGTAGCAATGGCTGCCAATATGTGATTCTGACCAAAGCAACGTTATCCGGCAGTACCAATTATACTCGCCGCAATTTAACGATTTGGTTGGTAATGTTTATTCAATATATCTCATGAATTCACGCATCGACTATAATAAAAATAATTATCTAATAATATTTTAAATAAAACTATCTCTTCGGATTACTTCGCGGATTTATTTAATAATATGTTTTGTCTTACGATGAAGGAAAACATAGTGAGGAAATCTGCATATTTGAGAGAACTTAGCAAGTTTTCTAAAGTCATGTGAAGTCCGCTATCCCGCACTTGGCCAGCGTGATGGAATATGGCCTGATTCCATCGAATTGAAAGGAGGACCTTGCTCAGAAATTGGACCTTTAAAAAAAGGAATTAATAAATATTTTGTGTTACAAGAGAAGAGCCTTTCGTGAGCCTACCCTGTACGACATGTTAATTATTTATTATATATATATATATATATATATATATATATATATATATATACGTTTTAACGGTTAGTATTAAATACATAGTCTATATATTATATATATTATTTTTTTCCAACTTAAATTGACGTATTGTTGTAGCTCCGACATTAACGCCATCTATTGAGAATAATTTGAAGTAATAATTCCCAAACAAAATAAGCAGTTCTGAAGTTTTCAATTTCCCGGCTGTTCTTATGGGTTTTCCCTATTTTTTTTAAACTTAAACTACCCCTGACACACCCCCAACAAAACAAAAAAAGAATTGTTCAAATCGGTTCAGCCGTTTTTGAGTTTTAGCGAGACTAACGGACAGCAATTGATTTTTATTTAGATATGAACGTAGCAAAATTCAATTATCAGATTCAATTCAGAGTTCCCGAAGAAAAACTTGGATAGGTACACAATATACGAAATAAGAGTAACATTACCAAAAATAAGCTTACACAATACGAAAATTACGAAAATACAATATAAAACTTTGCAAGAGTCCTCAAGCTTTCAGGATGAATGTGAGAACTGCCTTGCACCTAAACGCTACGAGAATATTCGCAGCGTGCTAACTGAGTTGCTGTAATGGCTCGCCGTGTCGAACGGGCCAACGCCCGCTGAACCACATAAGTATACACTTTAAGTGCTTTACTTGCTACTTTACTATGTCACGTTGTGATTGTTAGTGTTTTTGTTTATCAACTCAACAATTAATGCTTGATAATGCAATAATTACTTTTTAATTAAAAGAAGTAACAACTTCAAAATCTTTTTAAATGCCTGGAGCTATGATTTTTTTCTTAAATCATATACCGTACTGTTAGCTTAGTCATCATATTTTTACATCTTTTAATTTAAAATATCTGTATTTATTATAATGGATTAAAATAAATGAATTAAAGAGACAATAGTAATGTATTAAATAATAATTATTTATTAATTTGATTAATATAAATACGATGGCATTGATGGCAACATTCTTTTTTGATTATTAAAAATGTATGTGACACAACTGTCATATTGACACGAATGTAATAGTATTAACCTATTCAATAAAAAAAAGAATAATCAAAATACGTTTACAATAGGTGAAGGTAACAAGTAACAAACACACAAAAAATAATACAACTGAATTGCCACCTCTTTTTTTCAAATTGGTCAAAAAACCAGCGACACGAGCGTCCTTAGTGACTTTTTACTATACACTAATATCTCACGGGAACCACCGTACCAAGATAAATAATACTTTATGACACACTCTGGCCAATAAACTGTCTATGCAAAAATTTACGTCTCCAATCTACGAGTACAAGCACAATTCGGTATTCCGCTCGTAAAGTATAAAAATATAAAATTTATGTACCAAGAAGGCCTTTTCTTAAATTTTTCAAATTTGTATATATTTTAATTAGATTTTTCTAGTAGTGGTAACTTAGGCTTTATATTTAGTAAAGTTTTAGGACATATGTATATATATTTACGCCCTACGGCGTAGAGCATAGGCAATAACATATGACGTGAATGAAATGAGAAATGATCCATTTGATAGTTCGACGACTCCTTATTCTCCAATAAGTAGGTATAATGAACTAGTGATCTTTACAGGATTCTCTCCGTTCCTTATCACGTTAAAAAGTCACTCTGAAAATATTATTCCATAGAGTTAAGTTTGTCTCCCATCTTTTAAATGGTGAATTTTCTAAGCGGTTATATATATATATATATATATATATTATATATATATATATATATATATAACCGATACAGAATAGGCCAGAATTTCAGCCCCCTTTGGTACAGCGATTTGGTCAGGCATGAATGAATGAATAGAAAAGAATAAAATATATTACAAACAAAATTAAAAAAAGCTAAACTTAACTTTGAAACAGCACTTTCATTTTCAGTAAGCTTATAGTTTACTTAATAGATAACTATAATGGTTGAGAAAAAAGATTTTTGTCTTAGAAATTCTATTAAGTAATTACAAGTACAATCGAGTTAAATTCAGTAAGCCGATGAAAATTAAGTTAAACGCAGTAGTGCAACGACCGCGTAACAAGGTCAGTAGTGCAAGCGAGTTGCTGTATATCGACTGCGCATGTGGACGTGACAGATGTATGTATGTATGTATATATATATTATACTTTTGTAGAAAACTTTGCCTTTGTAATGCAACTGAGTTTGAAAATTAGCTCTTTTAAGCTATGATACTTAGACATGATATTTGCACACTATTCTAAAAGTAATAAGTTTCTAAACAAAAATAAATGATCAAGATAAAAATATCGTTATATAAAACTATATATTCTACTTTTGACGCCGCCCTACTTCGCTTGAGTTCCTTAAGTAAATAGAAACAAAAAACCTATGTATTTGTACATACATTATGTTACTGGACTCTTAAGGCCTCCAACTATATCCAAACATCGAAACAAAATCATATCAATCGAAATTCCTTGTATGAGTTATAATATACATACCTAACGCGTTTTCCTCATGGGAATGAAATATTTTCTCGTATTAAGTAAAGGGAAGTGCTCTGCAGCCCTCCAACTATTTACATACGAAAAATCATATCTATCCGGCGCTTTCTTTGGCTGTGAAATAAGTATAAACAAAATAACTTATATTTATACTATAATATTATAAGAATGGCAAAGGCGAAAAATATTTTTTGCCAATTCATGTATAGGCTTTTAAAGAAAGAGGATGATTTTCCGAATAGTGGTAATATTTATTATTTGTCGTATGCGTGAATTTTACTTTTGAATGAAATATTCGCTGTTTATTACAAGCGTTAGATAATAAAAACACTTAGAACCGTTCGCAAATTACAACAAACTAATATGTAATAACATTCTTTTTTTAATTTAGTAGATACTAGCGACTCACCCTCGTTTCCCTCGGATTCGTCCCTATGTTGATTCCCTATAGAAACTTTTATTCGAACTTTCACCCGCTTAAGGGATGATTTCCGGGATAAAAAGTATCCTATGTCCTTCCCAGAATCTCAAACTATCTTCTTACCAAATTTCACCTAAATCGGTTCAGTAGATCCAGAGATTACCTTCTACAACGTCACAAACTCACAATTCACAAACTTTACCTCTTTAAATATTAGTATAGATATATATACATCATAAATGTCTTAAGCGAATATTAAATAAAAAATAAACTTTCTCAAAGGAGCTACTATATATAAAAGCTTATAATAAATCTTTCTTCTTTATAATATTGCAGTAATCCTATACGCTCCGTCAATACGCCCGCATGCACTCGGCCCAGCGAGGCGCAGCAGAAACACTGTACTTGTGACCTTGTTAGGGGGTCGTTACTCCAATACGGTAATATGTAAATATGTTGGGACTTTAACACACAGCACCATCTAGTTCCATGGTAAGCTACGAGGCCTGTATTATGGATACCAGATAGTTGATACATTACATGTATATAACTTTAAATACATACGTCATACATATTATAAATATTACCCATGACTGGAGTACAAACATTCGTGTTCATCACACAAATGAATGCCTGCAGCGGGACTCGAACCCGCGACCGCTAGCACAGCAACTACTTTTAGAACTTCTTTTAGTCTAGTTATTAAGCGACATTGAGATATAATTATTAATTTAACTGATTTAATACGAGACAAATAATTTACTAACTTTACTGTAATAATTATAAAGACTATTGTAATTAATATTTACACAAACGCATTTGTGTTAGAAATTGTAGCGGCTTCGACGTCTTTTATGTTTCGTTAATTGATTATAATCAAATAATGTATTAAGAGTGAGTGAAAAGTTATTAAGGCATTATTTTAGCATAATATAGTCAATAAACATTACGCTGATATTACGTAAATTTAGTTTTAACGATTTTTTTGTAAATATAGTATGGTACGTCCGAAATATAAAATGTAAAACAAAATTTATTGTGTAACCAAAATTCATTTTAAAATTTATCCGAAAAAAACATTAAAAATTGAAGTAATAGTATAAAAAATGTTTTAAAACACAACAAAATCGAAAGTGCATAATAATTACAAGACTTTCGCGACACCATTCAGACAAAGAGAGACAATGGCATTCCCAAGGACGTCAGGCAGGCGGCCGGTCGCAAAACTTTTGCCGTATCCTATCAGCAGTACAGAACATGTACTGCGCCGACCCCAAGTTATTGGGAACTGGGCAGGGAGAAGAAGAAGATAGTATGGTACGTCCAAGCCCGTGGTAGTTTCCTCACGAACTGACAATATTAAGATTTAAATGTAATGTAAAAATATAAAAATTGACGAACAACAGTGCTGCTCATGGAGATGCTCTAACTCGACTCTTACTTATAGCCAATGTTTTAACATCCAATCGTCTAAATCAAACTGTTTTTTTGCAAAGATCTTGAAAATAGGAATCTATTAAGCTCATTACAATCGCCCTAGAATTATCGCAAAAATCTTATTTATCTGATTATTGAATGAATGAATGAATGAATGAATAAATGTCCTCCTGACCGATTTCGGCCACGGCGGCCAATATCATTGAGACTAGCCATCTGCTATATTATAGTGCACAAGTGTACGCGCAGACACAACTCACTCTCTATTCCTGTCACTCTCATATTCCGGTGGGACGACAAATCGACACGACCAGTAAGAGTTAAGGCGCAGGACCGACGGCTCTACGTGCTCTCTGAGGCACAGCGGTGAAACACCGCCAACTTCCCAACTCCGGGCTGTTACTGAAGCTTACTAAAAGGGAAGACTCAATAACTTGAACTTGGCCCGACCCGGGACTCGAACCCAGGACCTCTGGATGTGCAGTCGTACATACTAGCCACTACACCACCCGAACAGTTATTATTACCCTACCCTACCTATAATTTGATTATTATTATCTTACGACATATATGTATATACATACATTTTACTCATAATTAAAAGAGTTTCCATGAAATACCAATAATTCCTTAGATGTGGAAACATAAAGCAAAGTGCATTCATCGTACTGCACTACTGTGCGGTCGGTTACTCAACAGATATAATGATTTAACTATTAATTAGTAAAGCACTCGCAATCCTGAGAACTGCTGAGAGGAAGGGGTCGCAGTCTATCGAACGGAGAGCTCTTCAGTGCGCATCCCGGAGTGATTTCGACCGCGAGTTTCCGCAAAATATTTGTGCAAATTTAATCTTTATTTTTTAATGATAGAATACATTTTGCATAATTTTACGAGAGCCCAAAAAGTATTCACTGCAGCTCGGTAAGTACATATTATACTCGAATGTCTGCTATACTACGAATTTCATATTTTTCCAGATAAAAAAAAACAAGATTCATTTTGATTTTTTGCGAGAAAATGCTTATTTTGGTTGAAGTTGGTTGAAGCATAGTTAATAATTATGTTGTTTTTACTTGTCATTGTTAAATTGAGTTATTGAGCTTATTATGAATGTATTTTGAAAAATAAAAGTCCATTGTTTATACGATAACTGTTCAAAGCTATCCATGCATCTGTTTTGTGTTGCAAAATTGATTTTGATATCCACTTACATAATAAATTCGTTGGCTTACTATTACAAGGTTCTATGTTAATTTTAATGAAGTTTAGTAATTTTTACATAGAACTTCGTTATTTTGTTATCGTAAAAAAAACAACATAGAAGTATGTAAAATTGAATACTTTGTAGTTATAGTGCCGTTATCTAGTGGTTTGTTTTTGCAAAACTGTAGCTACTGCTACATAAAACCTTGTAGCATTCATAGCTACATAAGTACTAAAATTGTAACATAGAACCTTGTAATAGTGAGCCAACGAATTATACATCTGTATCTGTACATTTTCTGTTTTTTTTTGTATCTAATATGCTTCACTTATCACTTTATTCTTTTTTAACCTATATATAAGATACTTGCTATGTACTTATAACTACTTAGCAACAAGAAGTGCACTATTGTGAAAACTTAAAGGCAAATCGCTTAATGGGTTCAAACATCAAAGCCATGTACTGATAAGGAGTAAGTGATAGGTTGGAGACAAAGGAGAATAATGGGAGGGCCGTAAGTACCCTTTACATCTTATTGGTCGTCTTTCAGTTGAGAACAGTAATCACAGGATTTAGTCTGAAGCAATAAATATAACCGGTAAAATATTCATTGTTGTACATTTTTAACTGACTTTAAACAAGATGTAGCAGAATTAATTTCGGGTGTTTGTTTTTTTATTTAATGCGTTAGATATTTCTACCAATTATTTATTATTTATTTTGTTTAATTTCTTGATTATTTTGTAATATAAATAATTAAATTACCCCACAATAGTGGCCTTTTTAAATTAAAATTTTGCTCTCTTTCTTACCGGAACTGTACAGTTCCCCACTTTCCAAGGCGCAAAACATCGCGTAAGTCAAAATTGAAAAGAAAATGAAAAACAGATGATGTAGGAAAAAAACTAAACTAAATTGCCAAGAACATAGCGTAAGTGGAACTCGAGCGTCTCGGGAGATGGGAACAAAGTCATAGCTATTTATATGTGCTGACGTCAAGGCTGTATCATTTCTCAGGCTGTTGCGCAATTCTGCAGGCGTTACATAAAAGCTCCGGGCTCCACGATAGAGAATTGAAGTGTTTTATTTAGTTCCTTTGAAACTTTCATGGTATATGTAAGCTTTACAGTGCTTTTTAAGATGCACCAAGATTTTAATGTAGTGCAATATGAAAAAATATACAAAAAGCTAGTTACATTTGGGTTCTAGATTGGTTATCAATATTTATTTTATACTAGCAGATTCGTTTCGCTTCCGCCTATAAAAATGCCTGATGCCCCCTGATCTATTTCAGCTACGACAGTGAGTCTCACTGAGACTAGCAAATTGCACAGGATATATTATAGTGCAAATATGTGCGCAAGCGCAAGACTTATTTATTTCTTTTATTCTCAAAGTGTCGTGGTATGGACTCGCGATGAGATCAGAAGCAGAACTGACGGCTTTACGCGCTTTATTCCGCCACGAGGGTGTAACGCCGCCAAGTTTCTACTAATCTGCCATTGAGCATTTCTTTACCGACAAATCCAATAACTATATATATTTCGGCTTAAACCGGGATGCTCTAACTATAATTTAAAATTTGCGAAATAAAATCCATAAGAACTATTTCATTCCAGAATGAAAATTTTCTTCATTGACGTAAGCCTAGCTGAAAATATCGTAAAAATCTCGTGCAAAAATATTGTCATCCTTTGCATTTTAGCATTAAACTATTTGTAACATTAGTAAGATTAGTAATGACCCATTAAGTTATTTTCTGTTATTATTCAAATCTACTTAGTAAATATATTTTCTATACAAAAAGAGCTTAAAGCTTTCTGAAGCTTACGTCAGAAAATCTTAGGCGGTTCGTTGGGTTGAGATATAACCTCACTCACTAATTTTATCTTTCCTATAGCGTTCTGTTGTCAATAAAAAAACATTCAAAGAAACTCTTTGTGTGAACCTTTTACAGACGTATTTCTAAGAAAATATCACTTAACTCACTTATCGTGAAGTATGAATCTATGGTCTTTAATTTACTAGATTATTGCTGCTCCTGTTTGAAGTTGTATCTGTTTTATTGAAACTGAAGTTAAAAATATATTTTTTATAAAAAAGGACTGAAGTATAAGCACAAACTTCTAACAAAGTACAAAAGCAAAAAGTATTATCAAATATATTTATTTACGCTTAGCATTTTCTGAAGACGTACATCCATATACTTGCTAATATAATTACAAATGTGAAAGTTTGTGAGTATGGATGTTTGTTACTCTTTCACGCCAGAACGGCTGAACGGATCTGGATGAAATTTGGCACAGAGATAGATTACAATTTGGAATAGCACATATGTTACTTTTTATCCCGGAAAAATGTACAGGTCCCATGGGATAATTTGTTTTTTTTAGGACGACTTGAAACGAGGGTGAGTCCCTAGTACAAAATAATAGAAAACACTAGCAATAAAGCAATAACACTAGTATAACAAATTATCTAGTCTATATATAATAAAAATTATATAAAATTGAAATAGAATATTTATTCACAAATATTTTAATTACTTTCCCAGGAGTTTCATCTTCTTAAGAAAAGCAAGAAGGCATAAGGATAAGGAACGTAGACGGTAATAGTGAATGCAAGTAAAGGACTGCCATTGAAGCCGGAGGAGCGAAGTGCGAGACCCTGCATAGCTTCAAAATGACAACGCACGATTATAAAAGTCAGAATCCTTTAACGAGTAAAAGGAGTCAAGAACAATTGCTATGGACATTATTTCGAATTAATAAAGATTTTTTTTTTATATCAAGTTATGAGGTTTCTTTTTAACATGATAGTATTGCTAGTTTAAAGATACATATATTAGAAAGTAGACAACAAATTATTGAAATTATATAAATTACCGTCGTAGTGCGGTAGAAAGGCACGAAGCTGCCTTTGATGGCTTCTATCAGAAGTCGTAGATTCTATGTCCGAGTAGTACAGATATATGAACAGTTAGAAAGCATTGGTATATATATTTGAATATTATAATATATTCTGATAAAAGAAACTCAAAAGAACCAAGTGACCATGTGATGCAATCGTCAGCTTCTATTTTCATGCCATTGACATTGACATGGTTGTGGTTTTTTCTCAGTTGTATCGAATACACCTATAAGGACGTAAGTAATACGTAAATATTCTACTTATATAAAAATCGATGTGTGTATGTATGTTCTCTATGGACTTCAAAACGGCTGGAGCGAATTTGATGAAATTTTCAGGAAATATTCAGATTAGCCCAGCGGGTGACCCTGTGAAGTTTGGTAGATATCGGAAGTTTGAACACGGGCCGAAGGCGCAGGTATTGGGAGTACTTTATAAAGTGTTAGAGTGTATTGTAATTCATATATTTTTTAAAGTAATTAATTGTAATTTAAACTATATTCATAAACACCCACGCAGCCATAAATAAATTATTCTTGATAAAGAACAAATATTACATAAGGATAATTTGTTTTGAATGTCAGAATGAACACGAGTTAAACCAATGAACACGAATGAACCATCAAATAACATGCGCACCTAAATCAATTACCATGAATCATAATATTTGAATCCAACTAGTCTAATTCTAAACATAATAATTCCTTCCAATACAGGCTTAGCGTTTACCTTTACGATGCTTTGGTTGATATCATTTTATCTTAAAAGGTACTTAAACTATTCATATATGTAATGTACTATGAAATACCAATATTACAATCAAATCTGTCCCACGGGAACGATACATTTTTCCGGGATAAAAAGTGGCCTACGTGTTATTCTGATGTATGAGCTATATTATTGTAAAGTTTCATTAAAATCCAATCTTTTGTGCTTTTGTGTGAAAGAGAAACTAACATCAATACATCTATACATCCATACGACCTCACAAACTTTCGCATTTATAATATTAGTATAGATTTTCAAATGCGATAGATTGCTATGGAAATAAACAAAATAATTTACATACAATGAAGAATAATGCGAGACATTAACAACTTCGCGAGTCATGTACTACGACTATAAAAACCATGTCACCGTCAACTGGTACTATTTTAATATGAAAGAAAATGTCAAGAAGGCGTGCGAACAATAAATGCACCTAGCATGAATGCACAAAGGATTCAACTGTAGGATGGAGTCGGGGAAACGTGCCGCGTTTCACGAAGGAAGACTGCCCTAGTTTCGTAGCATTCGATAATATTAGCTAGTGTGCTTTTACCCTACTGCCCCAGAAGAAGGGTATTTTTTTCTAAATGCATACATGTATGTCTATTTTGGCTCGCTATAACCGTAACGATTTGATGGATTTCATTCAATTTAGTTTAAAGAATGATTTAAAGAAGAAGAAAAAGACGATGCAATAAACAAGTATGCAAAACAACAAAGAGGTGGAATAAAAGAATATTTTGTTATTACTTCCATATAGGTATCAATATAATAGTGATAGTCCATTACTGAGACACTTTTCTACCATTTATGCTTTTTATTTTTCTATATTGCTATTTGATTCTTTATTAATGAGTGACCGTGTTGGTGCAGTAACATTGTGTTTAGAGATATTTCTAAATGCATGTTGAGTTGCAATTTGCAAAGAAAATATATTTTTAAGCAGACTGGAGAAAACATCGATGGGATGACCGATACCGTTCCTAGCCTATATAATAAAGTAATCCCATTAAAAGGACGATATTAAAAAATAAATATCAAAATAAAATGTATAATGGCCTCTTCTAAGTAAAATCCACAAATGATGTCAACTAGGACAAGAAGCTCGTTGAGTGGTATTGAATAAAGAAAGTCTGTCTACTTCAATAATAACCAATATTGTACATTTGGAAGTAGTGGAAAAAGCTCATATGACTTGAGAGCTTTTTACTGAATTGCATTTAAGGCGCCACATGTTCACAAAATGGCTTTTTGAGTGTAAATATTAAAGATTTTTATACGAATTCTTAGTTTCTAAACAGAAGATATTTATTTTAGTTTTATTTTATTTCCCCAGTACGATAATACATTCAAAACAATAATAATTATTATTATACAAAATGACAAATTTAAATAAAAGCTTCAAAGATTTTTACGTTTATCCGAAGATTCTTTCACAAAATTTTAAGAAAAGAAGTTATAAAAAGAAAAAAAAATGGCAATATACTAGACAAAACATATTAGTATTTAAGCGTCCCTTCAAGTCCGGCCGAAGATTTAATCGACGTAAGATGGAGTGGATTTCTTGTCATCTCTGCACTTTCAAGACGAAAATGGCTAAAAAAATGTAATGACAAAACTATCAAGTTTTCATAAATCTTACGATAACAGAAGTAGCAAAAATGATTACAGAAGCTTTATAAGCGTTTATATAGGCAAATAAAAGCAAAATTCACTATCGGATAACTCGCTTAGTAGGCGATGGAACTTCACTCTCTCGTATGAAAAAATTCATGGAAAGTCAATAGCGCTCTAATGCTGGCACACTGCGACATGCCTTGTGATGAACGTTGTAACCATCGTTCTTATAGGAACACTAGCGATTCACCCTCGTTCGCCTCAGGTTCATCCCTAGTTACGTTTTAACGTTTAGTATAGATTTCTCGGAGACATTTTCCCGCAGTAAAAAGTATAATAGTAAGTAGTAAGATATGTTGACCCGGATAACCAGTTATCATAATACTAAATTTCATCAAAATCTGTACAGTGGTTTTCTCGTAATATATGTATGTTTCTCGATAAATGTGGTTATGGCTATATCTGACCTCTCTCATGGTCTACTTTTAAAACATTTCTTAATAGGTAATTAGCTCGAGTTGTTGGGAGCAAACAGGTTCAACGTGCACGCCTTTAATCATCGTGATTAGCGCGTTCAAACAAACAAACAAACTCTGCCTCTTTTATTATTATTATAGTATAGATAAGTGCTTTCCAATAATAATAATAATATGGCGGTCATAATTGGTTCTTTAGTTTGATTCCGATTTTGCAATGGAACGTCAATTAATTTTAACGAGTTTCGCCTCCGCAAATACAAATTATTGCGAAAGTTCTCATTATCTTCATATCTTGGGAAGATATATAAGAAGAATGAATGATGGACTCCTTGCAAAAATACAGCTATTCTATAGTTTCGGAGTATATAATTTATTTTATTTTAGATTACTTTTGAGATTAATGTTTATAAAAAATATTTTATTTTTAGGTTTAATTTATATAATTTAATTCAAAATAATATGCTTAACACAAAACTTTCTAGATGATCAAAAAGTAAACTTTTATATAAATATATGATATCAAGTCAGTTTGTCTCTAAGCCTCGACTAGACGACGGCACTCCTCGGTGTGACGACGTTAATGAGTTTGGAAACATAAGTATAACTCTAAAGGTATTAGCTTAAATATGCAAAGTTTTTCACAAAAATCTATCTCATTTTGAAAACTTATCGAAAAATATAATACAAGTTTATGTGCACTCAAATTTTCTTCGAGTAAAATTATTAAGACAAACATACAGATAGACAAAACGAAATTATACGTTTCGTTTCTGACTTTAGGCTACGGAACCCTAAAATAACTTAATAGTAAGTATAAATATTTTCACATAGCCATAACAAACCTATTAATCAAAAACCCATGGAGCACTAATGCAATAAACTTTGAAATAAAATAATATTACATAGAAAATTACTCCATACGTAGGTGAAAATTGATTTGAAGTTGTGTGACGCCCTCCAAATAGCTTTTAACCTTCGATCGAGGCCAAGTCGGCTCCTAAAAGGTTTTAAATTAACTGTCTGAAAAACAACTTGTTTTGAGGCAGAACAGTGAAGTTGGGCAGGTCAGCTCTGCTCCAGAGTTTTTTTTAGAAGAGACTTTCTCAGGCAAACTTAACGAAATTCAAGTAGAACATTCTATGTGATTAGTATCTACTTTTGACTAAAACGAGCTTAAATAATATTAAAGTAGATGGGCTTATATAATAAGAAAATATATGGAATAGTTTTTTATTAGCTACATCGATAGAAAGAACTTATGTATGAGAGCAAGTCACTTTGATCTGGTTGGCAAAATTTAATAATTCCTTTCGATAAAACTAACAATAAGTAGAGGTTGTAACATTGTATACAGAGGGTAGAATGTTACTATATCTTTGAGCCTTATATGTGGGATCATATCTAAATATATTCGGTTCACAGATTACGAGAGAGTGAAATACGGCGACAAGCTTAGAAATCGGTTCAAGTCATACATTTCCAGCGTTTAACGACGCCACGAACCCTAGGCTACGTGCTATAGCAGTTTACACGTGAGATTATACAAGATTTACATATGTTACTTAAGATTTATTAACATAGAAGAAGCATTTATTGTTTGTATGGAAATGAAGACTCCAGAAGTGGAGAGGAGCGATGACGGCAGTGATATCCTAATCAATTTTTTTTATTTACTACTAGCGACTAACACTCGCTCCGCTCGGGTTCATCTCTATTTACTTTTTAACGTTTAGTATAGATCACTCAGAGATGAGATATATTCCCTCAGTAAAAAGTGTTCCTATCCTATATGTTGACCCGGATAACCAGCTCTCATCATACCAAATTTCATCAAAATCCCTCCAGTGGTATTTCCGTGACGACAGACAGGCAGACAGACAGACAAAAATTCTAAAAACTATAGATTCGGCCTCTGTATCGATAATAATGTCTATTTCAATAAGATTTTTCAAAAAATATTTAATGTACAGATTCGACTTAGGTACAATTTTATTATATGTATAGATTGGTGGTAGTACCGACGTCAACAGATTCGTTATCCGGACAGAGTAAAAATCTCTATAAAATATCTTTTGTTATTATACTTGTTACATCTAGATTTATCAATAAAGGGAACGCCATATTCAAAACTGCTATTAAGCATCAAAACTCCTACAAGTTTACCAAATTTTCGCTAAGTCGCTAATAATTATAAACACTCCAGTATACTTTAACTGTAAATTTCAGTATAAAAACGCTTAACAAAGATTTACTCAAAGGAAATTAGCATTTATATTTGTTTTACTTAAGTGAGATTCGCATTCCCATAGCAGTATCACAATAAAGTAGGCACTGGCTATATAAGTAGGATCATCATTATTTAAACCTTTTTCAGTCTATCATAGTTTAAATTATACCCATTAATACATATACAGGGTGGAACAAATATATGGGACATGGAAGAAAAGTACCTTAAATATTAAAGTTATCAAGATTTACTCAAAGGAAACATTTCTTTATTTTTAAAAATAATAATTACTGCAGTTAATTTTTTTTTTAAAATAGCTTACCTGTACCGGCAATCGAACCAAATAAAAATACAAAAAAGGCCTCAATAACTATTTTATCGAATTAATCGATATGAATTAATCTGATTGGTAGTTTTCATTAATTACTATGCATACCTAATCAAATATTTTCGAAGTCGGTGTGCTTTGCTTTGTATCGGCTGGCACCGACTTCGAAATTATATATATATAAAAACTACCAATCAGTCATTTTTTACTATTTAGTGCTTTTTTTGAAGTCGGTTTTTATTTTTTTGTTAAAAAGTTTTTTTTGAGAAAAAAAATGTTGGTGTATTGTAATCCATATGGTGTAAAGTCTTTCGTTTTTCTTTTGTTTTGACAGGTTAAGTTTAGAATATAAAGCATCACGGCACTAGATATACGTAACGTCAACTTTTTAAAAGTTTTAGTAACGAGCAATATAGAGCTACGAAACGACCATTTAGAAAATTTGATATAAATATAAATAAATAAATACGTTGGGACATTACACACAGCACCATCAGTTCCATAGTAAGCTACGAGGCCTGTGTTATGGATACCAGATAGTTTATACACTACACATATATAACTCTATATACATACATATTATAAATATAAACATCCATGACTGGAGTACAAACATTCGTCATCAAACAAATAATTGTCCCCAGCAGGACTCGAACCCGCGACCGCTGGCAACAGCAAGTAGGGTCACTACAAACTGAGCCAAACGTGTCGTCAATATAAATTCAAAAATAAGTAGTCAACTCGCTTGCAGTAGTTACACTACTCGTCCGTTGTCCAGGCAATTTGGCTGGTGGTTGCTGTTATAAAATGTATACGAAGCGTGGATGCGGCGGAACATTTTTTAAACTTTTTGTAAAACATATGTGGCTTGCGCTGCATAGACAGCGTTAATCTTAGCTGTAACTTATAAAAATAGATTTCAACAACATCGTATATGCAAAGTGTTTCAGTTTTTTTGCTGCATTATTTTATTATGCTATTTCATTTCTTCGCGTTGTTTTTAAAATAAGTATATACTTGTATAATCTTTAAGAAATACATAAAAATAGGTTCGGATTTATACGTTTACTTGTTATTGACCGCGGCTCCACTTGCTAGGAAAAAACTAGTTTCACTTCCATTAGTATTAGCAAATATCTGCTCGTATTTTTGCTATATATTCTGCTTATATTTTTACATTTAAATCGTTTTTTAACAAGAACAGCATGATAAATAACTAAAATCGTCTAATTTTAGCAAAATTTTTTAATTGCATGTGTCAAAATAAATTTAATAGGTCTATGTTTTAATAAAAAAAAAACAAACCATTTCAATCGTACACAAAAAAGCAAAAAGTCTAAATAACAACAAGCCCGACCAAAACAACGTATCTAAAATCCGTTGTACCATAGCCATATTGTTATTTTAAGTGCTTTCAAACAAATTCAAATGGATATACTCGTATCTTCCCATTCAATCCCCCGAACATACCGTCCGCATGGCTCGCACTGGCGCGTGAAACTTGAATTCTAATCTAAAATTCGCACGAATTATAAACTAAGCAGTTTTGAACCCTAACATATATGTAATAGAGTATTTTTATTATGAACAAGGTTGGTCATTATTTTATATTTTCGTTAAAATCATTTATTTTGTTCAGATTTTAAAACTATCGTTGCCCGGAGCCGCGGGCCGGTGTAAATTGTTTAAAGTATATGTAATAATATTACGTGCTAAAGTTTGTATGTGTGTCTGTTACCCATTCTCGATGAAGAGGCTGGAGAGATTTTGATGAAATTTATTACAGACTATGACCGAGTAACATAGCGTACCGTGTTACTAAGGGACGCAGGGGTAAGCCGTTAGTAGATTTATAAGCAATTTAGAATCATAAATATTTATAGATCATTATTAAAATTGTTATATTTTTAAGGCGGTTCCGATAATTTCACATTTTTTGTCACAAAATTCCCATTCAAGATTACTCTCTCCTTTATCAAGCGAGATGAAAAGAGAGAAAGAGAGAGTAAACTAAAATGGAAATTTTGCGTGACGATTTCTTCTGAATGGCCCCTTTTGAAGCAAAACATACCTCCAGGGACACAAGTTTGTGTTCCAAAAATAACCCTTTTAAAATTAGGCTAATTTAATCCTTAGCCACTTAACAATACGGTCTATTATTCTGCGTTAGTGGTGTTTATTAATAATGCACTTCCTTATTGAGTGGTCGGGTTCAGGTCTTTGAACTTTGCGATTTATTTTGATAATATAATGAGACGAAATTATTTGATAATATTTTAGTATGTATTAAATAATATCAGTACTTGTGAGAAATATAGGTCGTTATTATGATACAATATTTAGCTGTTATAGATGTTTTTATCACAAAAAATATTAGATAACTAGCGACTCACCCTCGCTCCGTTTTAAGGTTCGTACGTTTGAAGGTTTAGCTCAGAGATGAGATGTTTTCCTGCAGTAAAAAGTATCCTATATGCTGACCCGGATAACCAGCTATCATCATACCAAATTTAATCGAAATCTGTCCAGTGGTTTTTCCTGATGCAGTCACAGACAGACAGACAGACAAAATTCTAAAATCTATAGATTCGGCGTCTGTATCGATAATAATGAATATTTCAATAAGATTTTTCAAAAAACATTTAATGTACAGAGTCGACTCAGAATTTTATTATATGTACCTATAGATTTACTATTATATAACATTGTACTAAAATATGAAATAAATTTGCATAAAAGTATACATAGAAGTAATTTAAAACCGGTGCATTACATATATCATGTTGCAAGAAGCCTTGAATATAATTAGAAAACGTAAGTATAAATAAAAAACCATAAAATATGTGAAGTTTCATAAAAAATGTTACAATAACAAGAAATTTAATTTAAAAATAAACCAAAATAATAACCTATTCATTCAGGTCATTTCAATTAGCATAAACATGATATCTCTATAGTATTTTAGTTAAGAATTGTGAGTGAAATGAGTTTCTTGCAGGTTCCAGGTGACGCTGCAGTATCAAGCCATGGTTTCCATATCGCTGCAATATCATTGTTGTCGAGGAATGAGACCAAGTTACGAATGGATTAGATCTGTGGAAGTTGCTTATATTTTTTTACCGTCTAGAAAAGAGCTAATAGCCTGCAAACGCTAAACGGATTTTCTTATTTTATACCTAAGAACACTCTCGATAAAGTCACCTTTCAAACAACAACAAACTAAATTAAAATCGGCTCATCCGTTTGGGTGCTACGTCGCCATAGACAGATAGATATAGAGATACACATTTTAAACTTACAACACCCCTTTTTTGCGTCGAGGGTTAAAAAAGAAAATTTATCCGGAATCGAAAATATACCACATCTATTGTCGACAATCCGTCCATCGATCTTAAAGACGCTAAAATCCGGTTACACGCTTTCACCCTCTTTTTCTACCCCTTATGAAATCGAGTTTTGTTAACACTTTGTTAGTGGCTGTCTACAAAATAAAAGCTTTTCCACATAGACTCATATTTCTTAAACAAACCAGTGGTCAATGGTAAAGCGCTCCTAAAAACCAAGTAAATGAAGTAGGTTCAAGTCCAGGTCTAACAGTTTTGAGATTTTCATGTGCATAATATCATTTTCTATCACCAAGCATATTGTGAAAGAAAACATCGTGAGAATGGTATTTATAAAGGCTAAGTAAATATTAACACATGTAAGAAATAAATATACGTTGGGTGGGACATTAATACACATCACCATCTAGTTCCCTGGTAAGCTACGAGGCCTGTGTTATGAATACCAGATAGTTAATACGCATTACACATATATAACGTATATAACTTTAATTTCTTACATATTATAAATATAAACTCCCATGACTGGAGTACAAACATTCGTGCTCATGACACAAATAAATGCCCCCAGCGGGAGTCAAACCCGCGACCGCTGGCACAGCAAGTGTTTATATGTGTATGTGGACTGCTAAAAAAAACTTTTATATAACATATAGACTTACCAACGTTATTCAAGAATTATATCTGAAACAAAAAGATTTGCATATATTATAAACGAGAGTTCGCATTACATGTTAATTAAAAAGGTCAGTTTGGACGAGGGAAACCACACATATATACAATGTTAGCTGAGTTACATTTGCCCGTAAATTGACGCTAAAAGCTTTTCTGAACAAAGTATTTGAATTAATTGTTTCATTAAAGCTTTATTACCTACTAGCGACTCACCATCGCTTCGCTCGGGTTCGTCCCTAAGTTGATTCCCCATACAAGTTTTCATTCCCATTTTCACCCCCTTAAGGGATATTTCCGGGATAAAAAGTATCCAATGTCCTTCCCAGGGTCTTAAACTATGTTCTTACCAAATTTCATCTAAATCGGTTCAGTAGATCCAGAGATTACCCCCTACAACGTCACGAACTCACAAACTCGCAATTCACAAACTTTACCTCTTATAATATTAATACAGATAACTGTTACTTATTCAGTTAGCGGAAAATAGCTTACACGTGTTGAATAATAAAACCAAAAAAAGCAGGTATTATAATATTAATAGATCTTTTTAGCAAGGCTCCAACTTAAAATTGTATGTATTGTGTATTATGTAATCATGTTGGAAATGATTCGCACATGAAAAATGTCACAGGCGCGAGACCCGTGATTTGAACCCGCTTCATTCGGTTTTCCAAGGGAGCGCGTTACCACTTGGCTACCACATACCATTACTACGAGTATAATGGGGCTTTGAATGGAAATGAGGCTTGACGACGTCTTTAATTAAGGTCAAACTCATCTAGTCTACATAATATGGGCTTTTAATTAAACTAAAAGTTTTGTTATACTTATAGTATTACCTACCTGTAAGTCAATTTACATGAAACCAATGTGTCAGGCACCACGTCTGGAGGTGCTGATGTAAAAGTAGCTTAAGTTATACTCTAGAGTCGAGCACCTTACCTGATAGAAAAATGAGTCAATCGAAAATCCCTTACTCAGTAAAAGCGTAAAGGAAGGAATATTTGCCAAACATTTGTAACATTAGTTAAGATAACATTGTATGTTTTTTTTTTAATTTTTATATGTTAGGACACTAACACACAGCACCATCTAGTTCCATGGTAAGCTACGAGGCCTGTATTATTACCAGATAGTCGATACACTACACATATATAACTTAAATACATACATACTATAAATATAAACACCCATGGCTGGAGTATAAACATTCGTGTTCATCTCACAAATGAATGCCCCCAGCGGGACTCCAACCCGCGACCGCGGGCACAGCAAGTAGCGTCACTACAAACTGAGCCAAACGTGTCTGTATTCAAATGAATAGTGAGTGAGCCTGCGTTAAGCGAAGACATTAAAGAAAAATTTATCAATACATCAAAAACTTTCAGTTGCTAAAAAAAATCAATTAAAGTTTCCTCCGAACTTAAAACCAACTTTAAGTGAGCTTTGCAAAAGTTGAATTTAAACACTTATAGAGTGCTACTTTTTCTTGACTACTCATCAGACCTTGTAAATAAGTTAATTAAATTTATGATAGCTCCATTACTTATTCTGTAATATTAAATTTATTTTGTACTAGCATTGCCCGCGGCTCTGCCCGCGTTATGTTGACCCGGATGACCAACCAGCTATCATCATACCAAATTTCATCAAAATCTGTCCAGTGGTTTTGTCGTGATACGGTAACAGACAGACAGACAGACAAAAATTCTAAAAACTATAGCTTCGGACTCTGTATCTATAATACTGTCTATTTCAATTACATTTCCAAAAAAATATTTAATGTACCGATTCGACTTAGAATTTTATTATATGTGTAGATTCTATAAAACCGCGGCCTGTTTTACATTTTTTACAACAAGTATTAATAGAATCGCGAGGTAACGACGAATGAAATCTGGATAACTGTTAGTAAAAGTTTTAATTGAAATTGTTCTGTGATCTTAAATGATATAATCAAAATATCAAACTAACTTAATTCGGATAAATAATATAAATCTATTGATGTGGAAATAACATTTAAAAGAGAATTAATATAGTAGTGTCTATATGTAAATTATTATGTAAGATAACATCTTTTGGCTAAAAAGTATTTTACAAACAAATACTACAGACGAACGAAACGTACTTAATTTACATAAATGTGTCTAAACAATTCTTTCTCTTTACGACACAATAATTATTCAACAGAGGGAAAGGTGTTTAAAGCTCAGATTTGACTCAATTTGAGCGACATTTTGACAACACGTTTGGTTCAGTTTGAAGTGATCTTACTTGCTGTGCCAGTCACGAGTCACGAGTTCGAGTCCCGCTGGAGGCATTCATTTGTGCGATGAGCACGAATGTTTGTACTCCAGTATTGGTGTTTATATTTATAATATATATGTATTTAAAGTTCTGCATGTGTAGTGTATCAACTATCTGGCCTCGTAGCTTATCATGGAACTAGATAGTGATGTGTGTTAATGTCCTAGCATATTTATTTATTTATTTTATTATGACCCCCATAAAACTTTCTTTTCTTTTTAATTCAAATATTATCCGTATAACAAAAAACTACTAAAATCTATATTATAAAACTGTAACTAAGTCGAATCTGTACATTAAATATTTTTTTGAAAATCTTATTAAATTAGACATTATTATCGATACAGAGGCCGCATCTACCGTTTTTTTGAATTTTTGTCTGTCTGTCTGTTACCGCATCACAGAAAAACCACTGGAGGGATTTTGATGAAATTTGGTATGGTCATAGCTGGTTATCCGGGTCAACATATAGGATATTTTTGTTGCGGGAAAATATCTCATTTCTGAGAAAAAATAGAAAAACTGGCGAAGATGATAGTATATATATATATTCAAGTGAAATTGGTACATATAAGAGCAGGTATATGTACTAATACGTAAAACCTAAGAATTTGGTTTGTGGTCATTTGAACGCGGGCGGAGTCGCGGGTAATGCTAGTGTTTACAAAAATTTAGTGAGCGCTGAAAGCATCTATCGCTGCTATCAATCATATCAGGCGCCATCGGTGTAGATTAATTTATGCGCGGCGCGTCACAAAGGAACACCAAATAGAGGACTACGGGTCCAATCCTGTTAATTGAATCGCAGTGTGAATATATCTTTTAATATGGATATATACAGTATTGTACTCGCATATTAACGAAATCTATCCACAAACCAATAACTAAATATTATTAATTGGTTTATTAAGTTCTTTTTTACACTCTTAACTAAGCCTATGACAAAGACAAAAATGTTTATTAAATACATATATGAACGACGTATCCATTGTATAATATTATAAATGTGAAAGTGTGTTTGTTTGTTTGTCTTTCTTTCACGTCGAAACAGAGTGACGGATTGCCGTGATTTTTTTTGTATGGATATAGTTGGAGGGCTGGAGAGTGACATGGCTACTTTTTACCGCGAGAGTTTACCTAATTCCCACGGGAAAGCACTTTATAATACAATCCAAGTTAATATTTATGATCAGAATTACTTGAAACTTGGTATTCGTGCTATTCAATAAAACAAAAAAAAATACGAGTTTTAGCATTTTTCGAAATTCATCTCATAAATGGGTAAAATAGGGGATTAAAGTTTGTATGAAATCTATATTTTTGGAGTTTTTTAATAGTTTTTGTGCGTGCGAAGCCACGGATTCTGCTAGTTACTATATAAATACTATAAGCATAAACGTGATACTCGATGATGGAAAAGCGAAGTGTAAAATGATACTCGTTAATGGAAAAGCAAGAACAAATGCTAATATTAACCTCATTTAAGAACTTCGCTTATAAATAATACGAGAAACTAACTATCGAAAGCCACTCCTCACACAAGTGAGCCTAAAAGCTAAAGCTAATAATTCCGTTACAATAAAGTCAGCAGTCAAGCAACTGTCCAGTCCATTAATAGCACAAAACCACATCCCAAACATTAAAATATTGATTTTTAGAACAGGAAGAGAAAACTTTGAAACAGATTACATACGATAGTTTCTATCTGAATTTGACATCAAGAAGCCAAAGCATAAAAAGTTGTTATTGTAAGGTGCGGCTGCCTGCGGGTCGCAACGTCTATTGCGGCCTGAAAGGAGGCGAGAACGGGTAGAGGGTTGTTGGTTCTACCCACTAGTTATATTATTATTATATTACTAGCAGAATCCGCGGCTTCGCTCGCGCTAAAACTACAAAAAAAACTTTAAAATGGTAGGATTCATACAATCTTTCATCCGCTATTTTATCCCCGTATGGGATGAATTTCGAAAAATGCTAAAATACGTTTTTAATTAATTGTATTGAAGAACATTTATACCAAGTTTCAAGTAATTCTGATTGTAAATATTTTTTGGGTTGTATTATAATGTGTTTTCCCGCGGGAAAGAGATAATTTCCCGCGGTAAAAAGTAGCCTATGTCACTCTCCAGCATTCCAACTACCTCCACACAAAAAAGACACGCTAATCCGCGAAGCCGTTTCAATGTAAAATAAAGACAAACAAACAAACAAACAAACAAACAAACAAACAAACAAACAAACCAACAAACAAACACACTCACATTTATAATATTAGTATGGATACATGTAAAGCCTTTTGCTAGCACAAACACACAGACTAAATAATATCCTACTAGTTTTAAAGATATAAAATGCCGCTTTTGTCAATATATAAACAATATATTTTTGCTACAAGAAAGAAAAATACAACTTACACACATATCCCCATTTATAATTTAAGCAAGGGTTTTTTAAGTAAACTAAGTTATAAAAGGTTATAAAAAATGGCTAAGTTTCGAAGTAATTTAAAACTAGCAAACAGACATTTCCTATTAGGAATATACGTTTAGAATATCTGCTAAAGCGTTGATTTCCGATTAATTTACATATCGGTTCATAAAGGAACAGCAAATAACGTGCGGCCCGCGTGATCCATCCGCTTAATTGAATCGCGCTATGAATACGCTTTATGAGAGCTACCAATTTAAGCGTTGGACTCAAATGTGCGAATAAATCAGTAATTTAATTACATGCTACGAAAAACATCCCTTTATAACGTATCAATATCATACCACAAATGCAACGAGTTATATATCTTATTTAGAAAATCAAATCGTCTTGGAAATTTGAAGTCAAATGTACAAAAAAGTCAAAGAAAAATATTTTTGAAGATTTTATAAGGCAAGCTTTATATATAGCTCTGCACACTATTTTCCGAAAACATCGTTTAAATTAAGACTTTTTTATTTTAATTAAGATTCTGCTATTTGAAAAGGAGCAATAAAATACTTTGCAGGTTTGGATATACGATAAGTTGCTATCTAGAGAAGTAAATGAGATGTTTTTAAGAAATATTAGATTTGAAGATACAAAAAGGATGCAAATCAAGTAAGACAAAAAAAAGCAGATACTCTGCAGACATTTTGCAAAATCACAAAATATATCAGTTGAGCAATAGGTATATGTAGTCTTCACAAAATAAAGTCCACAAATAGGTACAAAGAAAATTAAAACTTAAAATTAAGTTAATTAACTATCCAACAGAACTGTCAACTATAGTTATATTAAAAGCTGGAAATTCATTAAGTTCAGTCCAATGTTCTTGGTCACAAAGCAGCAAAATAGTGCGCGGGCAGCGTGCTCGACTCGCTTAATTGGAACGCTTCGTGTATGCGGTATATGGGAGCGACCAATCTGGAAGCTGTAATCAAATGTTCTGATAAAATCATTTATTCAGATACGTAGGTATAGTAAAATAAACAGCATACGGTCTACTGGTAAACAAGTTGTTCAAAATTTACTTTGCAAATGTATGTTGTTAATTAAATTTGTTATTACCAGCTCGCGCTGGGGGCGATGCGAGAGGATCCAGGGTGCGATGCTAAAGGATCTTTAAAACTACGCAACGGATTTTGATTTGATTTATTTTTAATAGAGTGATTCAAGAGGAAGGTTTATATGTAAAATACATGCATATTATGATACAGAATAACCGAGAAATTAAAAGATTTCTATTTCATACTAACCGTTAAAACGTACCTAGGGACGAACCCGAGCGAAGCGAGGGTGAGTCGCTAATGTAGTAATAATAAATTCGCGAAATCAAAAATCAAAATAAAGAATTTACTTTAATAAACTTTAACAATTACACTTTCACAAGCTCTTTTTAATTGTCAACTTGTTTAAAGTGTCAGTGTTGTCAGTATTAAAATCCTAAAGGATTATCCGTAATTGTCTCTATGCCTATCTTTTTAAGACTAATCTTATTTCTCAACGTCAAACTTAATCTCAACTAGATGAAGATCAACAGCATAATCAATCCACCTATACTAAGCTTAGAACGGAAACCCAACCTGTACTTCCGACATAGAAAATGCCATTTAGACATCTTAATGTGCTGTCACCACGTAGTTATGACATATTAGTAAAAAAATAAAAATAGATTCAAGACTGTATGGATTACGGATACGTATTTAAAATATATCAATTTTAAACACCAATAAATATAGCAAAATTATAGAATTTCCAGTAAAATGGAAATTGCTCCTTTTTATTTTCAAAACTTCAACTGACGATTGGTGCCTGCTAGACAAGCAGATTTAATATTGAAACGGCAATTTTAACGAAGTGCCGAATATTAATATATGGAGATCGAATGTTTGCTATAAAATAATATTGCTCGTTTGTTGGTCTCCACAAGTTTTATTACAACCATTATTTGAATATTTTAAAATTTAAAATATGTTATAGTTATGTTAAAAGTTTGAAACCTCCACCTACATAATGTAGAGACGACATCACAAAAAGTCGAAAAGCCGTTGCTAGCATTCCATCCCCTATCAATCCCATGAGAGACGCAGTAGGAATATACATATAATAAATAATTCAAACGTTGAGTATTTCTTGTCAACATCTACTATATTTAAATATTTTCTCTAAGTCCCCTAGCGGTTAATTTCATATAAAATAAAGCAAAAGGTGGAAATAATTTCTATCTCTAGATTTATTTCACAGCGCGTCTCCACCGAGCCCATTTTGGCAGAAAAAAATATTACAGTACGCAAGTGTGTCTTGAGACTGAGAAATGGACTTTTACATACATGTGTTCAATGTCCATATATCTTAGTTCTCAAAGCATGCTGGAACCGCAGTCATGCAAGACCAGAGATGAGCTGTAAGATTTATACAGGTACACCACCAACTTCCTACGGTAAGGCTGTGACAGAATTTCTTGGGCCAAAACAATCGAAAAATAATATAATAAATTTTAAGCAGCAGTGACTTCTCACTTTGGTACCCTCTCTTAAACTTATAATTGCATAAAATGTTAGCTCCGGTTTTGTGCACCGAGTTCTTAAATGATACTTTATGCGATTTCACCTGGTACGAAAACTAGTTCAAGTTTTGAATTTTGAACTTTATATTTAACTACAAAACAACAACTAGCTAAACACTAATAGAGATCTATTAGTTCCCACGGGAACCGTTCATTTTGCCGGGATGAAAAGTAACCTGTTGTTTGACCGGCAATATAAGGTATCAGAATGTTAAATTTAACTAAATTAGGTGCATAAATTATTGTGTACTAAGCTGTATAACTATAAGATACTATAGTTTTTTAACTATCCTACGGGAACTCTTTAATTTTATGGGATGAAAAGTATCTAAGATGTTGACCAGGGATATAAGGTACCACCATGCAAAATTTCATTTAAATCGGTCCAATAGATTCGGAGATTAGCCCGTACAAACAGACAAAAAAACAGAGAAACAAAAAAATTAAAAAAAATCTGGATTTGTTCTATTTGTCTTCTTACATCCCCCTGACTCGGTTTTTACTATTTTTTCCTATGTACAGACATTCGACCTCTACTGTTTTATTATAGTATAGATAGATAAGTATAAACAGTTACAAACTTTAAGTGGATTTTTGACACTTTTTTAGATTTACGCGAATATTTGATATTTTAAATAAAACTATCTTTTCGGATTATTTTGCGGATTTATTTTGATTTATTAATCTGATTTTGGGAACCAAAAATCTAATTGAAGTCCAGCAATTAGCAAAAATTCTTTTGCTAATTGCTGGACTATTACCGTTTAGAAGGAGCAATAAAAATATTTTATTTTTGTAAAATTTAAGAAATATTATTTTTTTTCTTACAGATGTTGTTGTTATGATGTAAACAGTATATTCCCAAAAGGTTTTCAGTACATTAAAAATAACCCTATATAATTTACCTCTTAATCACACCAAAAACTTATTATTATTTTTATTTAAACTATACGCCTAGTCCATTATATTTATGGAAGTGTTACCATAAATATCAACAAAACTCAATTACCATTTACTTTCCAAAATAAATACACTAAAGCACTTAGTGAAATGATTGCAAATCCTATCGTCAGATAAACTCAAATATATATAATATATACATAGAGAGATAGCAAAAATATGTCCATCCCACTCGCACTGATTACATCGCATCGTACCGAATATAAAGGCTTGATGAAATGGATGAAAGTCCAGACCTGTACTATAACAGATGTAGATGAATGAAAAGTTCAAGTACTGAAGTTTTATCTATACATATAACAAAATTGTAACTGTGTCGAATCTGTACATTAAATATTTTTTGGAAAATCTTATTGAAATAGACATTATTATCGATACAGAGACCGGTCTATAGTTTTTAGTTTTTTTGTCTATCTGTCTGTCTGGGAACGCATCACGAGAAAACCGCATGGACAGATTTTGATGAAATTTGATAGCTGGTTATCTGGTTGGCTGGTTATATTATTATATTGAGACGTCTATAACCTTAGTCTCTCCCGTGACCATGATTGCTGTAAAGCATTCGAAACGTCGGGAACCAAAAATCAAAATAAATCCGCGAAATAATCCGAAAAGATAGTTTTATTTAAAAGCATACGATAGATTTATGTCTTCCATAGTATTTTGATAAACTGTTATATTAAAATTGTCTAAGAGTTAATGCAAACCCACTTCAATAGCGTAGAATAAAACAAACTACATAGTTTATTTAATAAATTCTTAGTATCCAACAATGTAACAATAAATCACAAAGTAATATATTTATTAGAAAAATCCTAAGACAAACGACCATAGATTTCTTTATATAAACTGTTTTTACCTCGTGACACAGTATGATTAATAGGTCTAACCACGGAACACATGTTATTTAGCCGCTGTTAAGTATGGGGATGATTCTCAATATTGATGTGAGAAGAAAAAAATGTTTTCCCATATGAGAAAAAAAAGAGTACCATAAAGACTGTCCGTGCGTTACTTCGATTTCCCACACTACATCCACAAGATAACACTTGTTTGCAGTAACTTTTTTCAACTACACCATCAGTCAAAGTATTTTTTGTTTTCATATACGATATAAATACTTGGTATGATCTATAAAAGAAAAATCAGCACTACACTTTACAAGAAACGAATACCGAAAAAGTCATTTTAAACAAAACTATATAAAATTTTATGTCTCTCTCTTGACTATGATGGCTAGAGATGACCTAGACATGACCTAGAGATGACTTAGAGATGACCTAGAGCATTCGAAACAACGTCAAGGACCAAAATAAAAATAAATCCGCAAAAAAAAGTTCAAAAATAGTTTTATTTAAAATGTCAAATATTCACGTAAATCTAAGAGTTGTTCACGTATAGACACGTAAATCTAAGTATTACCAAAAAAGTCAGTAATATCTATCAAAAGAATACAATAACCACATATTTATTACTAGCTACTCACCCTCGCTTCGCTCGGGTTCGTCTATGGGTGGGTTCCCAATACAAACTTTCATCCCCATTTTCACCCCCTTAAGGAATGATTTCGTTGATAACAAGTATCCTATGGCCTTCCCCGGGTCTCAAACTAGATTCTTAGAGCTCATAAACTTTACCTCTTTATAATATTAGTATAGATTTATACTATATTGTAGTAGTGAACGCAATTGTAGTTAAAATATTCAAGATTTTGCGGTTTGTACTGCATAATTATGTTTATAGCCCTGTTCTGCATACTAACCGCTCCAGACGAGATAACGGCGGCAAGCCTCAGTAATTTATCCGCAACGGAAATACTTATTGTGAAAACTATGCTTTACTAGAAAATTGAATACAATAAATATGTATAAAATCGTAAATAATGTACAATTTAGGTTTCATTTTCTAAAGAATTACAAGCATTTTTAACGTCCCACTGCTGTACTTAGAATAGAATTATATTCAATCGGTTTTTTTGGGGGATTCCCAAGGAGAGTTGACGTCAGGCAGGCGGCCGGTCGTAAAACTTTTGCCAAATGCTTTCAGCAGTACAGAAGATGTACTGCGCCGACCACAAGTGATTGGGAAATGAGCAGGGAGAAGGTTTTTTTGGGGATATATGTATGTATGTAGTAGGTATTATATCTAGATACATAAAAACTCAAGATACTCAATTAGCATCTCAAAAGTGTCCTTGAAAAGAAGTGCGCAATTCTAAATTGAATTACGCTTTTTCCAAATTTCTTTTGGTCATTACTTTTCGGATGACGAAATTAAAAAGCATGTTGTTCCGAGTTTGTGTTTAGAAGTTATTCTTATTACGTTATTAGAACTTTCGATTTTTGAATTTTATTCTTTGGCTTGATTTAACGTCACATGTCGACGCCACTTTTCAACCGACTTCAAAAAGGAGAAGGTTCTCAAATCGACTGTATGTTTTTTTTTTATGTTTGTTACCTCAGAACTCCGTCATTTATTAACCGATTTGGACAATTTTTGTTTTGTTTGAAAGGGTATACTTTCAGATTGGTCCCATTTAAATTTCAAAAACAAATACCACCCCTAAGGGTGGAAAAACAACTAATGATGAATTTAACCTACTTCTAATTGTCATATTGACTTGAAACTTTGCAAGTATTTCTATTTCCGTTGATAGTAGTGGTTCGGTGTTGTTGACCTGATCTGATGGCAAGGCCAGAAGGTGGATAGGTGGAACTCTTCAACGGCTAATAGTAAATACTTTGAGTTTGGGCTTATTTTGTTTGATTTGACAAGCCTAACACGTTAGAATCCTTACTATGCTACTACTGTCTACACTAAAAAGGGAAAAATAAAAACTTTTTAACAAAAAAATAAAAACCGACTTCAAACAAAAGCACTAAAAAGTAAAAAATAACTGATTGGTAGTTTTCATTTACTATACATACCTAACAAATATTTTCGAAGTCGGTGTGCTTTGGCTAAGTAATTAAAGCTTACCTATTAAATACATACTTAATCAAATATTTTCGAAATCGGTGCCAGCCCATACAAAGCAAAGCACGCTGACTTCGAAAATATTTTAAATAAAAACTGAGAGACTGCTCTCCCGTGACCATGGATGCTGTAAAGCATTCGAAACGTCGGGAAACAAAAATGCAAATAAATCCGCGACAAAATCCGAAAAGATAGTTTTATTTAAAATGTCAAATATTCGCGTAAATCTAAGAAAGTATTATCGAAAATATTTGATTAGGTATGTATAGTAAATGAAAACTACCAATCAGTTATTTTTTACTTTTTAGTGCTTTTGTTTGAAGTCGGTTTTTGTTTTTTTGTTAATTGATGAAACACATATTTGTTAGGAACTGTATCTTTTAATATATCAATGCTTACTCAGCTATATATGTATTTATTTCCTTTTTTTTACTTTTAACAGCATAGTACAGTTACATTGTAATCTGTATATTTGAAAAAGTTTTTAGTTTAAGAGTTTTTAGTTTTTAGGATTCCGTGCCCGAAGAGTGCCAATAGCACCCTATTACTAAGAATCCATTGTCCGTAAGTCCGTCTGTCAGAGGGCTGTATCTCATGCACTGTAATAGGTAGAGTGAAAATATTCACAGAGTATGTATTTCTATTGCCGCTATAACAACAAATAATAAAATTAAAAACACAAGAAAATTATTTTTAACGTTGGTAATCGATCATCGAAGTTAATATAATACATACGTAGAGTAAAAGTCATATTAACAAAAACTACATGTACGTTGGCACGGAACCCTTCGTGTGCGAATTCGACTCACACTTGACCGATTTTTTATATCAATGAAAAAAAATAATTGAAACATTAAAATTCTTATTACTTGACATAAGAGGTGTAAAGAGAAGGTGAGGGGGGTCACTATTTACATAATATAGATATAAAATGAATATGACAGTCACGTCGTTATCAAAGTAAACAAACGAGATGATGTAATTATTCAGCGGCACGGGACCAAACCCGCGGTTAGTATGCACGAGCTTTACACATAATGAAGCGAGACTAGACAAGAGACCCTTAATTATATACAGCCTTCACAAATTCTACTCACATTATACGCTCGAAGTGAAAGTAAAAGAAAAATATGTATTCTTACTAGTTTGAAGAAATCAAGTCTTGGTTCACATAATACTTTCTTAGATTTACGCGAATACTCGACATTTTAAATAAAACAAAAAGATAGTGTATCTTTTTGTTTTATTTTATTATATAGTTTTAACAATTATATAATACCTTAGAGATGTAACACCTCAGTCTCTCCCGTGACCATAATTGCTGTAAAGCATTCGAAACGTTAGGAACCAAATATCAAAATAAATTCGCGAAAAAATCCGAAAAGATAGTTTTATTTAAAAAAATCAAGTCTTAATAACTAGTGGTTGAAGAAAAATGTATTTGTGAACTCACAATATATCTTAATTAAAAATGCAAACGAGACGTACAAAGGTGGAAGGTGAAAACGAGACGGTTAATGCTGTCATTTCTCACACGAGGAATTTCACGAATAGGGTTGACAATGACATCAATTCAATTTTTTTTCATGAGGAAATTTTTTTTTTATAAATATATGGTATTATTAATGTAGTAAAGTATATTTTTCTAAGCTTAACTGTACGAGTAATGGAGTATAATAGAAAACATAAATAAAATTTCATGTAATAACTTCATTTTTCTAATAAAGTAGTTTAAAAAAGTTTCTACTATCTACATACAACCTGACAATCAATTTTATTGAAAAAAAAAACAAAATAGAGATATATAATAAAAAAATCAAAAAAAAAAACTAGGGCTACTGAAAAACACGGCCCTACTTCAAACCTAAAGCGAATGGAATGAGATAAATATTCAGAACAATAATGATCCGCCGCACGCCCCCGCGACATGATAAAGTGCCTATCTGCATTCACTCTCCGAAGGGAAATATGGTATGTAAATGTATGATCCATACGAGATGTATATGAACCGATGATATGCATGACATTAATTTTGACATTATTATTACTCAGTAGTAGCCAATTGGTAACGCGCTCGCTTGGAAATCGAGTGAGGCGGGTTCAAATCCCGAGTCTTGCACCGCTGATATTTTCATGTGCGAATCATTTCCAACATCATTACCACTTACCTTACGGTGAAGGAAAACATCGTGAGAAAACCTATATATCTGAGAGAACCTAGCAAGTTTCGAAAGACATGTGAAGTCCGCCAACCCGCATTTGGCCAGCGTGGTGGACTATGGCTTGATCTCCCTCGTATTGAAGGGACCCACGCCCAGCAGTGGGACGTAAAAAATGTCTTTATAAAAAAATAATAAAGCCCTTTTTATAATAAATATGTCTTCTATAAAGTTTAAAAGTTTTTATTTATTATTATTAATCGTATCAATTAAAGAGATGCGATACTATATTTAAATTTATTATAATACGTTGCCAGCATCTTCCTGAAAAAATCTTGCTCTAAAGTAATTGAAAAATAATGATTTATTTAAAGATACGCTTCGCTCTCTCACCTCAACAACATTATACAAAAAGCCAAAATGGCCCTCTGGATATGTTGTCGAATGGCTGGAGCCAAGTGGGGCCTCAAACCTAAAATGGCTCTCTGTGGTAAGGCCGATCATAACATATGCCTCAGTCGTATGGTGTAACAAAACCAAACAAAAGACAACTATGAGTAAACTAGACAGCATACAACGGATGGCATGTCTAATCAGCACGGGAGCCTTCCATTCGGCACCAGGCGACGCTCTAAATGCTTTGTTGGACATAGCTCCGCTATATCTCCACGTGCAAAAAGAAGCTAAATCTTGCCTCTACAGGCTCTGTACACAATCGAATGTAAAGTTGCAATCGCAATATATGACTCAAAGAGTTGACATTCGAACACAAAACTCTGAAAATGCCAGTCGATGGTATGAGTACAGAGTTTAACTTCGCAAAACAGTACCAAATAGATCTTCCCAACCGGGACATGTGGCTAAAAAACCAAGAGTCTCACAAAAAGGGCAGTCATGTTTGGTTCACAGATGGATCCAAGAAAGGATCTGATGTAGGGTGCGGTATCTATGGCCTTAAGCCTAGATTTGACATGAGTGTCAATCTGGAAGATACGCTTAAAAAACATGAAATTTTCTCTTAAAACACAGAAAAGTCCTTCCTTAAAAGCTTAATAATACGTATGAATAAATGTCCCACATAAACAATGATAAATCTTAAATAAAATTGCAAAGTTGCCACTAGAGTTAAATTAAAAAAAATATATATGAAAAAGTTTGTTTAATGAAAATTATAATTTTATTTAAAAAAATTCTCACCGTCGCATCTGCAAAGGCCTTTTGACCTGTATTTCAAAGCCTCAACGACACTTTCAACAGCGGGATTATTTTCATTAACATTGTAAAGCCAACACTCATTTCCACTAGAGTGAGACAAACATACGGAAACAGTTTATACGTATAAGAAAGAGAGAGACGGAAGAACTTCTATATATTCATTTAATGAGGATCAAACGCGACAGAGGCGAAATATTAATATAGCTGGGAATTATTCATTTAGCAGGTGGATATTGAGACGTATCATTGGAGATAAACTCTTGTAGGATTACGGGTGGGTATTTCGATATACTGTGTGGTATTAAATAAAAAATATAAAAATATTTTCAAAAAAGTACAAAAAAAATCGTGATTAAATTTTGTTTTAACGCATTTATTTAATATATTTACATTTTAAGACAGTGTAAACCTATGAGAAGTTAGGAAGAGTCTGGTTTCAGAAAGTTTGTTCTTCTTTCATTCATCTCTACGGATTAGGATTTTATTACGGGTTATATTTATATATATATATATATATATATATATATATATATATATATATATATTACGATTTGGAACAACACATAGACTACTGTCAATGATCATATTTTTCGTAAAAATGGCTGATCGTTTGCCAAAAGATGTGTACATTTGTAGTATCATCCATGTATATATATATATACATAATTTGTTTGTTTGTTACCACTGATTCGTTCTTGTTCCGTATGTAATGAAGAAGATACTTCCCTTATATCACGATTCGACCTACGAGAGCAAAGTAATTCTACAAAAGTAAACAGCGGAGACGGAGCGACGGAGCGAGACGGAGCCACGAGAAAGCGCTAGCTAGCATTATATAAAAAAAATCGATGTTTTATATCAATTAATTAAGAGCAAGTCACTAGTTCCATATTAAACAAAGCATAAAAATAAACTCCGGACAAAACGAGACTCGGCTACTCAATTTACAGGCAATAATCCCTTCCAAGTGTTTATATAAATAAAAATAAAAGAATCAAGTATCCTACTTTATGTATACCTTATACTTTAGCTTGAGAGTGCTTAAAATTGTACTTGGAGCTTTTATTAAAACTTGATAATATAGCAATTAAAGTTGAGTGAGAAATAAGTTGAAACGTTAGTATTTTAAAGAATGATTAAGATAATCTAGCAGATCGACCCTTGGGTTCAAGTGTCGATGTACGAGGGAGGTAATTATCAGAGTTGAGACATCTGTGTAGCAGACCTAAGTATTACATAGATAAGATCATACTTAAGACTTAATTATGATAAATAATACATATTTGTTTTGTTTAAATGGCGTTTTTTACACAATAGGGCAAAGCTCCATAAATCAAAAATTAGTACAAAAAACTTTTTATTCATAATTAACATAAGTTCCTATATAAGTAATACATTAAACTTTATTGGCTTTAATAGAAAAATAACCAATACAACGTTTTCATTTGATTTACGAGATTTTTGGGTTTAACCAACACTGTGATTCTCCATAAAAACTATTTATAACTAGCATTACTCGCGGTTTCGCTCGCGTTTAGATGACCAAAAACCAAATCCTTAGGTTTTACATATTAGTATACTCTTACATTACAGTTTTTGTATTTTTCTCAAAAATGAGATATTTTCCCAGGGTAAAAGGTATCCTATATCTAGACCCGGATAACCAGCTATCACCATACCGAATTTCATCAAAATCCCTTCAGTGGTTTTTGTGTATTGCGGTAACAGACAGACAGACAGACAGACAGACAGACAGACAGACAGACAGACAGACAGACAGACAGACAGACAGACAGACAGACAGACAAAAATTCTAAAAACTATAGATTTGGCCTCTGTATCGATAATAATGTTTATTTCAATAACATTTTTTTTTAAATATCTAATGTCGGTAATTCGGCTTAGATACGATTTTATTATATGTATAGACTATGGAAAAACAATGCCAATCCGTTTTTCCATTGATGTTCAATTATCAAAACGCAAAAATTAATATGAGAAATTGTTTTATACATACGATATATCGGTATACGGTATACGGTATATCTATAGTTCAATAGATATAGATTTAGGGACGTGGGAAGGACAACAAGAAATACTATAATTAAAAATTAATTTCAACAGAAAACTAGTAGTAAAGAAATAGATCAATCAACAAGAAAAAAAATAGTACCAACATTGCAAATTCCGCCTAAGGTCGCTTTATTAAATTGAGAGGGAAACTAAACTGAGCTATCAACTGGGAAGTAAAAACTATAGATTCAGTCTCTGTATCGATATTAATGTCTAATTCAATAAGATTTTCCAAAAAATATTTAATTTACAGATTCGGCTTGGTTACAATTTTATAATAGGCTAGTAAAGCTTACTAAGATAATAATTTTATAATTATCTGACACAGCAAATTATGTTGTTTAAGAGAAGGGTTTCCAAATATAAGGACCAAGGAATGGACATTAGGAAAGCAACAATTTACTGCTACAATTAAGAAGGGTCACGCTCAGTGAAGGGCCCGTTTTATCCCTGTCAGATACATTTCGTAGCGTATAATTGTTTGCAGATAATGAAAGATACAGGTATCAAATCTATTTTATCTTTTGCTTATCTTTGAATGCTTAAACTCCATAAAAGTTATATTATGAAATTGAATCTATCCTATCTATACATATATGTAATAAAATTATGAGTCGATTCTGTACATTAATGTTTGTTTGGAAAATCTTATTGAAATAGTCATTATTATTTTCAATACAAAGGCAGAATCTATAGATTTTTAGATTTTTTTTGTTTGTTTGTCTGTTTGTCTGTCTGTGACCGCATCACGAGAATACCACTGGACAGAATTTGGATGTATGATGATAGCTTTTTATCCGGGTCAACATATAGGATACTTTTTACTGCGGAAAAATATTTCATCTCTGAGATGAGCACGAATATTTTTATTCCAGTCATGGGTGTTTATATTTATAACATGTATGTATTTAAGATATATATGTGTAGTGTATCAACTATCTGGTATCCATAACAGGCCTCGTCGTCGACTTTACCATGGAACTAGATGGGGTTGTGTTAATATCCCAAAATATTTACAATATTCAAATGTCTAAAGATACATACATAATCTTAAATCTAGCAAAGAATCTTAATTGTTAGGGTTAGGGTAGAAATCAACAGTATTGGTTAGTTTAACAACTCACCACTTTATTGTAAAATATATTCGTATGTAAGCGTCTACATTGTTGCTACGACCGTAGCTATTCTACGCTGCTACGCGATGTAGAGCCATCGATTTTAAACTAAGTAGCACATTCACACAAATAGTGAAATTTGAATGCATTTTGTATTTACTGTTACAAAATATTATTACTTCTTACATAACACCTCCAGGTAAATTTCTAAGAAATTAATTACAATTCTAAGGAAGCTATAATTGTTAACTGACACGCCGGCGTGTCCGCGGTCGTGAAGGGATTAAGGTAAGTTGCATCATATGTATGAGTAATTAATTCAAAATATTTGACATTTTATGGTAACTTGTAACTTTATACAGACGTAACCAACAAAATGGAATTAAAATAACAAAAGAAACAATTGAATGTAGTAAAACTTCATTTATAGTTGTATAATGGCAACATTTCGCGTTTACACGCTAATACAGGCCTTAGTACACAGTTATATGAGTTACAATCGCCAAAACCCACATTCTATCGCGGCTACTTCGACTGCCTCGTAAAAAACAGCACAATACCCGGCGACCCAATTTCTATTTACGTAAGGGTTCTGTACTTTTGTTTGGAGAGTTTCCTAATTGGCGTTGGTCGAATCTGGTGGAAATTTAATGTTTTTCATATTGTTTCACCGATATTGCTTCGAAAAGATAATAAAAAATATTATTTATTGTTGAACTGTTATAACTAATATTTAACTTGGAGTAACACATGTATAAAGTTATAACATATCTGTGTGCTAAATATCCAACAGTTTCAGCAAGTGAATAGATAAAATTCTACAGCCTTTCGCAGCAATTTGATTATAATTCAACTTTTTTGCCCATATAAATTATATTAAATGATCTCTCTTTGTTGTTAAAATTTCTAAGTAAGTTTTGTTTTCATTACAAGAAATAGTTTTCCTTTAATTATAATATAAATTTTAAAGCATGTAAGAAATTGAAAATACTTTACATGTTAATATTACATAATGAAATAAAAATTACCCTGTAATCAAATGAAAGTTTAAGTTGCTTATACATTTTTTTAGAAATATCTCACATACTCTTACAATACAGACCTAATTTATTTGATACTTTATTTATGATATATATGCCATACATACATATATACATACATACATATTAGGGTGGCGCCAAAAAAACGATTTTTTTGTGTCTCGTATTAAAATATGTTAGTTTTTCATGTTTTAAGTATCTCCTTAAAAAACCAGCCCAAAAACAGTTTTTTCGAGGTTGCTCAAATTTTTTGAAAATTTTCTTTCTGGTCAAAAATTGTTTTTTTTCCTCGTTATTTTACCATTTTCTAGATTAAAAAAAGGTTTCGAACTTGAAAATTAGCGTAAATAAAATGCTTTCGAGCGACCTCTAAATACAAACATTAACGAAATAATATTTTATGTTTATTGTTTCTTTGGTATATAAGATCTTCTTATCCTCAAGTTTCGTTTTCGATATTATTTTTTATTTAAAAATAAAATAAATTATATTTAAATTACATATATAACAGTAATCTTATATAGACATTCTATTTCATATTTTAAACGATTATGACACCAAAAGATATAGGTACAGCAGGTACAGTATATTTGTGGAATATAAAAACAAAATTAGACAGCCTTCCCATTTTAAGTCGGCTATTTTACGTAGAAAGCAAAGCTACGAGGCAAATGAATAGACTATAATTATAAACACATCGTGAATTGAAATGTAAATTTCAAAAACGCTGAAAACCGTATTACTTGTACAAAACTAAACAGAAGTTCAAAAGGAAAGTAGAGCGAGAGTAATTAATGAACTTTTGAATCATTGAATAACGGCGCAAAACCAGACTGTGTCACGGGTAATAGTCATAAAAAATGTACAAAAATGTACCTACACACCTGCCTGGTACCTTTATCTATAAAAATTCTCGTACACAAGCAGTGAACCTGGGATTTCCCATCGGCAATATAAACGGAAGCCTAAACATTAATTTGCATATTAAAACCCCTTTATTAGATAAATTAATAAAAATCTTTTAATTCTTAGTAAATAAATATAAGATTTTTAACGAGATTATAAAAAACTTGTTATACTCGTAAATCTTCATACACATCTTCTTTTAACACTTCTAAATTTAAAACAGTAATATCAATTAGTTTGGTACTTATTGAGCGCTCAAAAAAAAACCATTAAATTACTATTTAGAAATTTTTTGAAGGTGGAAAGGTTGCAAGATCATTTTTTCGTTTACAGTTGTGTTATCGAATCTAAATCTAACTTCTATCCTTTCTACGAGACATTGACAAAGTAGATTGTGCCCAAATGACACGTCAAACTCTAAAAAAATTGTTAACTGCAAATATTTGTGAATATTTAAAAAAATTAAGGTATTTAAAATGCTCTAATACATGCTATAGCAACACGTACTAGTGCATATATGCAATACCTAGACCTAATACTACATAGACCTAAAACATGTAATTATATTAATTCCGCATACCTATATCACTATGATGTGGTTAGCTAAAATATACTTTGGAACGACTGTAGACGAGTAAACAACGTTGGGGGAATATTATCGTAATGTTGTTTTAGAGGGTGGCCAAAATGTCTTATTCTACAAAATTCACTCATCTTAGGAGGGCTGTGTTTTAAAACCGAACATTTATCCATTTAATTTTAACTAGAGACCACCACTTTTTTTATACCTATTTTATCATGAGAGTTTTATACTTAATGTAAAACCCATACTGCCATTTAATAAAAATATATTTAAAAAATCATAAGACTTAATAATCATATTGCTTTTCCTGTTTATCTAAAATGTTTATTTGTTTTTCTAGTAATAATAATTATTAATTTTAATAAATCTGATAAAGTATAGACCCATGTTAATGTAATCTTAACCTACGAAAAAAAGGAGGTTCTGAATTGAATATTTTTATTTTTTACTTTTTTATTGGCTAGGCTATACCAAAATTTGGCACCGTTTAAATTAAAAAAAAAATCCACCCTTAAGTGTAAAGAATAGGGATATATGATTGATTTTTCACCTACTGATTTTTTATCAATCGCTAGAATACAAAGTTATCGTTTCTCATCAAACTTCTAGTTTTTACACGTGTAAAGTGAAGCCGTAGACTGAAAAAAATAGAAATAATAATATGATTTTTGTTTAGTTTTAATTAGCGTGTTTTTTGTGGAGACATTTAGAGGGCAGGAGTGATATATAGGCTACTTTTTACCGCGGGAGATTGTCTCATTCCCACGGGAATACACGTTATAATATAACCCATAACAACTCATCATAGCTATGCATGTACAATATACATATACAACTTTTAAATGCCTCGGTAGTGTAGTGGCTAGCGTGTACGACTGCACACTCGGAGGTTCTGGGCTCGAGTCCCGGGGCGGGCCAAGTTTAGTTATTGAGTCTTTCTGTATAGTAAGTCTCAGTAACAACCCGGAGTTGGGAAGTTGGCGGTGTTTCACCCCCGTGCCTCGCAGAGCACGTAAAGCCGTCGGTCCTGCGCCTTAACTCTCACTGGTCGTGTCGAGCAGTCGTCCCACCGAAGTATGAGAGTGACAGGAATAGAGAGTGCACTTGTGTCTGCGAGTATTGTCTAGTCTCAATGAGATTGGCCACCGTAGCCGTAACCGGCTAGGTGAACATCATAACATCTGTCTATCTATTCCATACTAACTGTTAAGACGTCCCAACGTACCGTAATAAAGAGATAAAAAATAACACTTGTTTACGTCTTGCTTCTCCAAATAAAATATTATTTATGTTAAATTATATTGACGATAACTCACCAAAATTAAAATATCTACCCCCAAATGCGAAATTAAGTATCAATGATTAATTATTCACAAGGGCTTTCCCAGACTAAATTAACCCGTCTCCGCTGGAACATAAAATATGAGAGCAATGTCCGAAATCAGACACAGAAAGGAATGATAAAATCCTTTCACGATATCAAACTAGTGGATTGTTTTATAGCTAGTAAGCTATACTAGTAAGCGACTTACTTCGCTCAGGTGCGTCCCTAGGTAAGTTTTTTGACAACCTTGAGTCAAAAGTTAGTCAAAAAAGCCGAAACATTTTTTATTTCTTACCAAAACTTAGAATAATATAACAAACTTCTATGGCCACAACTTGAGAAATGAATTATTCCACATACAAAATTTCAATACTTACTTTGCCTTTTTTGCAAGTTTTATTTTTGCGACAAAAACTAGCCTATGTCCTTCTCCAAGATCCCATCCATCACAATACCAAAAAATTAACAAAAAATACTACAAATCTATAAATTTTTCAAAAACATAAAATGTAAATTGTCTCAAACATTTCCAATAGATTATTAGAAATGTTAGAGAAAATTGTTAACTTGTGCAACCCACTGTACACTACACAGTAGGTACAGTGTACACGCGCCACATTAATCTGGCGCCTCAAGTCTAGACAAGTATTCACCTTGACTCTACTTGACTGTTAGCCAAAATCAAAGAAAGATAAAATATAGTCGCTAATTGTAAACGTGGAGGAATTTTGTAAACTTGTTTTCTTATATAAGGTCATCGAATAAAATATAGTGCCGTATGATATAATAAATACTGTGTCCAAAAAAATATTATTTTTCCTAAGTAAACAAATATTACTACTCAATTTTTTGCTTAGAGACAGATTCTCTCTTCGTATTGTTTTAGTCTTGACAGACTGGATTATTATATGGGTGTTGTAACTCGCTGGACAATTCGCCTCCACTCCTCTCTCGTAATTATCTTTCTCGCACATTCATGCGAGGGACGTGGCACGTTTACTCTAGCTCTGACTTGGTTCGCTCGCCTCATAAGCGATGGTAGACGCTTAGAGATCGATATAAATAAATAATGAATTGGTGAAGAAAAATGATACTTTTGACAATATTATTATGTATATTACATTATAATTTTTATGGTTTAATTAACCATTATCAAATTATGAATTTTTACATTGTTTACAGTAAGTGTGCATTTTGAATACATTTATATTTTTTTATTACCTAGAATACTAAGATTAATAGGTATACTTAGCACTCCTTCAATACGGCGTGGCGGCTAAATAGAGAGATTATAGTCCCCAAAAATCAAATTTCATTTCACTCAGACCCGTTCAAATTTTTAATATTTAACAAACTGTAAAGTTCAATAAAATGCTATTTTCTATTATCAACATAGTGTTTGATAATAATGATTTAAATTTTGTTGTTTTAAAAGAAAACTCATGTTTATATTAAAAAAAATTATCTATCTTAACGGTAACACACACGCCTGTACATTTACTGATATAGTGCTGAAATTGGTAAAAAACCCTAACTCCAGTGATTATTATCAAATACAAACTAATTATAACTATAATATATAACTATAATTATAACTATAATATCTTGTGAATCCCACCAAATCGCAATGTATAATTTTTGGCAGCAGCAGACTGAGGTGCAAAATCGACTGGAACTCAATACCTCAAGTCCAGTTCTCTGGCGTTCCAATCCCTTATTGTAATAAAGTGAAAAACTTGGGCCTAATAATGGATTGTAACATGACCTGGGTAGCTCATGTCAACGAGGTCAGCAAACGAATGCATCACACTTTCCACTCTCTCAAACGTCTCCAATTTTTTCTCCCTTTTACAACCAAGATTATGCTAGCTCAATCACTCCTTCTCCCCATACTTGACTACGCCGATGTGTGTTATTTAGATGTGACTGAGGAGCAACTCAACAAATTAGAGCGTCTCCAAAATCTCGCTATACGCTTTATTTTTGGCTTGCGTAAGCATGACCATATATCAAACTTTCGTGCTCAACTTAAATGGCTCCCAATCCGCCTTCGCCGTGATATGCACATCCTTTCGTTCCTTTTCAATATTCTTAGTGACCCTAATTCTCCTTCATACCTCCGTTCTCGTTTCCAAATACTCCCTACTCCTTCACGTTCCAGGCGGCCTTGCATCACTGCGACGCTCGATATACCCAAGAGCAACACAAAGTTCCTCCTGCATTCTTTTTCGGTGTATGGCGCATTGCTCTGGAACAAACTTCCTAAAGAAATCCAACTTAGTCCCTCTATTGATTCTTTCAAAAAAAAATTAAAACAGCACCTTCTCACTCAATTAAATCAAAAATTATCTTAATTACTATTATTATGTATTGTATTATATAGATATGTATTTATGTAAGTAGTAGTGTGTATGTATATATGTACATAAGTATGTATGGTATAAGTAAGTAGTGTATATTATATGTTATTATATATATTATTTAATTAGCTATATATTTTTGAGTATCTATATATTATTTATATAACTACGACTGCACGAATTTAGCCCGCTTTGTAACACTATTTCTCACTACCACAGGTTGGCTGGAAGAGATCTCTTCTAGAGATAAGTCCACCTTTGTAAATAACAACTGATTTTAAATTACTGTATTGATTTTTTTTTAAAGTGCAATAAAGAATAGTATATAGTTTAGTCACTTTAAAGTCACACAGCTGAATTTAAAGTCCCTAACAATGAGAAACGGATCAGGCCATAGATTCACATGCCAGCCAAATATTGGTATAAAGCCAGGGATGGCGGACATCGCGTGTCCTCCGAAAACTACTTAAGATTCTGTAATACTCGCAGATTTTCTCAAAATTTCCTTCAAGAGAAGCAATTAAGAGTACGAGACTAGATTCATTAAACTTTCCAATAGAGGGTTACCTCTGCCACCGCCTAAACCAACCAAATTAAACACCTTTATAATATTACAAGAAACAGAAATACAGCGATAGAAAAGAAATGATAAAAATCAAACACTTTGCGCGACATAGGAAAAGCGAAGAATATTATAATATTCTCGTATTATTTCCACCTGGACGAAGTGGAACATTAACAGGCACCTGTGTCAGACGATAGAACAATCTGTATTAGCTCCAGGACACGTACCCGGTATATATCACTACTCTAACCGTCTAGACTACCTTGCTCCTACAACTTGAAATATTTTACATGTATCTTATATCTATCTAGTATATTATAAGAAAATTAAGCATACGGTCTGGTAAGTAAAGGAATACTCTATAAGTGCAAATTTAATACATTTTTTAATCAGTAAATATTAATATAGTATTTACTTATAAGTGCATTTATTATATTAACAAAACAAAAAGCTAGGGTTATAATCATTTTTGCACTAATGAAAAACAAAAAATATCAATATGAGTGATATGAAATATGTAGATAAACTAAAATAAGATTTACTATCAACTTTTTGTTTTCAGATATTTCTAAGCTCCTTTTACCGTAGCTGAAACTAGCTAAAAGTTAGTAATGTAAAAATTTACTATACCAAGCCTGTTAATCCCGATTTACGCGGCAGTCTATTTAATAACTTAAATAGAGAAACACGAGATATTTTTTATTTAACAGCATTTGAATTATATATTCCCTTGTTGTAAGTCAATAACACTACCACCCGTTTGAAAGGAAATGCTTTAGTCTTGGAAAGTTTTTTTTTAAATAAAAAATAAAAAATACCCCACTGTAGAGTATGCTTTCCACGTTCTTTTAAAGCCTGTAAACTTCTTCTGTGCAGACATTTGAGTAGCATCTAATACAAATAACAATCGAAATAAGAATACTCAAAGCTTGAAGCTAATCGAAAATGTATCGAAGTTTTGAAGTAACAAAACAAAATGTCTTCTACTTAATTCTTGCGTAAGCAAGTTCTTAACATGGCTGCTGAAATAACAAATTGACGACGCGTTTGCCTCAGTTTGTAGTGACCCTACTTGCTGTGCCAGCGGTCGCGGGTTCGAATCCCGCTGGGGGCTTTCATTTGTGTGTTGAGCACGAATGTTTGTACTCCAGTCATGGATGTTTATATTTATAATATGTATGTATTTAAAAGTTATATGTGTAGTTTATCAACTATCTGGTATCCATAATACAAGCCTCGTAGCTTACCATGGAACTAGATGGTGCTAAGTATTAATGCCTAAAAATATATATATATATATATATATATAATAAAAACTTTTTAACAAAAAAATAAAAACCGACTTCAAACAAAAGAACTAAAAAGTAAAAAATAACTGATTGGTAGTTTTCATTTACTATACATACCTAATCAAATATTTTCGAAGTCGGTGTGCTTTGCTTTGTATGGGCTGGCACCACTTTCGAAAATATTTGATTAGGTATGTATTTAATAGGTAGGCTTTAATTACTTAGCCAAAGCACCCTTTCAAAAAAAACAAAGATTGTCCAAATCGGTTAATAAATGACGGAGTTCTGAGGTAACAAACATTAAAAAAAACATACAGTCGAATTGAGAACCTCCTCCTTTTTGAAGTCGGTTGAAAAAACTTATTCTTGCCGTGTTTACAATACAAAATAGAATTAATAGATTGAAACTTATCAACTTTTTCTACAATATTTATAAATATCGTTTGAAAAAATAAACTTTTCATTGGAAACTGGGCGTTTTACGCTGTTTATATTTATATAATATTAACTTATATAGGTACTTTCTTTGAAGTCCCACGTAACTTATCTCGTTAGCAACCTTAACGTAGAAATAGAAAACAGAAATAAATATTTTCTATACAAACTAAGAAAAGTCTGCAAAATGTCTACCGTTGGCAAAACGATAATTTAATTTATATCATTCGCAAGAAAATAGGCAGAGGCTAGTCCCCAGAGAGCCCACCACTCAGGATGGATTTCAGAATGTAGTTAGTACTAGATAGCTTTAAACAGTAGTAAGGTACCTACTATATTGGTTAATTTATATATATATATATATATATTATACTAACATTGCCCGCGGCTCCGCCCGCGTTTAGATGACCAAAAACCAAATTCTTAGGTTTTGCATATTTATATACAGTACATTGCAGTTTTTGTATTAATTTCTAATTCGAATTGTTATGCTAGTCATATCTATAATTCAATGCAAATAAGAGTCACATAATATTTCTTATTTTATATCTTATTTTACCGACCAATCTCATCTCTTCTGCATTCTACGGGATTTTGACGAGATAATGTGTGCTCGATTGGCACGCTTTGTAGCCATCAACATCAATAGATTTCATTGATTGATCATATGCATGATTGTACATTATGTCTTATGTGTTGCTAATACTCGTAGATAAGATAAAACTTATACTATAATGAAAACGTCAACTATATTTATTAAACTATTTTGGTCTGATTAAGATAAAGCGGCAAATGTCGGTATCGATTAATTATTATCGCGGAAGAATATATGTATACAATAACACAGTGCCTAAATAATGTCTGGAAGCAAAAAATATAGAGTGGATATCTCACGAAGAAGAATCATGAACATAATCTTTGCAAATATTTTATATTCCATAAATTGTAAAATAAATATAAAAAGGGAAACCATTTTTACCATATTTCAATTCTTTCAGAGTAAAATGTATGTAGATAATATAAAGCTTTTTTTACCAGTAGAGATAATACGTAAAAACCCATATTTTAGGAAGGTCGCGTCCTCGCAAATCATAGCTGACAGGAATTTTGATAAAAGGATTTTATTTGTAGGAGGACTACACCTATATTTGTACAGTGTATACATAGATATGTATAAAGTAACATATACTGTTACTGACTTAGTTAAATAAAAGTTATATTAAATCTTAGTATTAATGTTAAATTGCTTTTACGTATAGTAATAACAGAATTGAATTAATTTTGAAGATACTAGGTATATTAAGGGGAATGCTTAAACGAAAGTAGAAGCCAGTTAAGTATATAGAATCGTTATTTGTCCAAAAATGTAAGAGTCAAGCATTACACGTGGGTATTTTGATGCCACTGATAATAATGGAATTACGTAATACATTAGTTATATAATTTCAAACGAATTGCCAAAGCTTCCATATAAGATAAATATCATAGTCAATGGTTTTTTACAAAGTCAAGTTTGCTCATTATCTTCCGGCAATCTAGCCGGGCGGGTCTACCAGCGAGTTTTTCTTGGTACTTATCTCATAAAACAGTGGACAGTTGGAGCAACCCTTCGACGGACGGAAGTGGTTCTGTTGGGGTTGAGTGGGTAGTACTGGTTTTTCTAGCCGGTGAGTACCACATAAGCACCTGGACCTACGCAGATGCATGCGTATATGCTTTTACCAACGTTAAAAAATATACTTACAGCAAAGCGAAGTGTCAACCAACCAACTCCTCCCGAATCCAAACTGAGCATGGAATCTTCCACATTCAGAGCAATAATAAACCATACCAATCTAACTTTTTTAATTTATATCACTTTGGTCTGTCTTTATTAATAAAGTAATTTTGAAAATAAACAGACGCTCGTATACGGATAATTTTACTCAGTAATATTTTAGAGAGCTGTCAGTTTTGGTTAGTGATGTAAGAAAGCAAGGTACGAGGGTTCTCTCGAGTGAAATACGAGAATATCTAATGCGGGAACTCGAATTAACTATTTTTCTGTTTTCATTGAAACATTTGTGGATCCTTATAATGTTATTTGATTAACTCAGGTAGCCTTATATTTAGATATAAAGCTGAATGGATCGTTTTTAGGGTTCCATCCCCGAAGGGTGCCAACGGAACCCTATTCTCAATGTCCGTCCGTCCATATGTTAGAGGGCTTTTTCTTTTAGCATCTTATAGCCTATTCGTTGAAAAAAGTTAGTCTAGATTCCAGATACAATTATACATAGGTAAATGAAATACGCGAGCGGAGCATCGAGCAAAACCTTTTTCGATATAAATAACGTTAGCAATCAAGAGTCCTTGTGATAGAAGAGTCATCCTCTTAACTTTTTAATAAACTTTCATTTTTTATTTGTTGTTCGAGTTTCGGTGTCATGAAAATGTTCAAATCAGAATCAGGCAACTCAAATTATTTATACCTATAGATTGTAAACTTGTAAATAGATATAGAGATTGATTTAAAATAGATTAAATAATTCTGTATGAGTATAATATGGACATAAAGTATTTATATGTATATATACATATACATAATCAATTTACCCATTTTAATTTGATCTAATATCTCTATATAACATGTGTTAACTAAATAAATATATACGTACATAGTATGTACGTATGTATATGTAAAAATTGAATATACATAATAGACTATATTATTATTAGAAGTACATATGTCGAGTATATCTACGGCTTGTTTAGCACGAATGGAGAGCGTTCTTGTTAACAGCTGTACCTACCATGTATGAGGTGACCTAAATGTCGTTGAATTAATTATATGAAACGCATATATGGCAAGCGTAAAATGAAAATTATTGGGCCACTGTTTAATTTTGTAATATAATAATTGATATTACAATTACAATAGCTTATTTGTAGGCTTTTATTTCTTGCACTTACAACAAATCGGATTGATTTTTTGCATAAAAACGAAAATATTTTTGCCGAAAAAGGTTTCCGAACTGAGAATTATATACCTAGATTACGTTCTATCCCGGTATAGAAAAAATGATAATGGAACAATTGAAGGGCCCTATAGAGGTGAATTCGAACTCGCTATTAAAATATGAGAAAGAGCAACCAATAAAAGTCTAATATAAATAAGGCCAAAAGTCAACAATACTATAATAATAATAAACTTTATTTATGTAATAATATAATCTAGAAAAGGGACAGGGTAAAGGTGAGAAAAAGACAAAAACATCACTTCAAAGCTATTCTTACATATTAAGCAGAATAAATGGCTCATAACATCTGCAAATACTGAGATAGAACTCGGTGAAGTTTGCGGTAATTCATTTAAGCAAGTAAGTTAATTTTCAAGATAATTTACATTTACTAAGTAATGATAAGACTACCCTCGCGCGGTATTAAAATATAAATAATATTAATATAAATAATATTAATGCCCTTCTTCAACAAACAACATTAAAACTCCTATGCAAAGTTCACCTTATCTATGAAGATCTTGTGATATACGTTTCTACATGAAAAATTGTAATATATATAATAAAATGTATTATTTATAAGTACCTGGGTGACCGAGCTTCTCTATATTTTATTTAGATATATTATTTTTTCTCGATATCTGATTAAAATTACTGTGACATACGGACCGACTAATATTACAAAATTTTAATATAAGTACTGACGGATATTACGTAAGGAGGTTGGTTGTGAAAACATGATTCATTATTACTAAATATGCCTATTATAAGATAGCCTCGAGCTTTTTAAGATACAATACATAAAAAAAAAACATATTTTTTTGTTGAAAACATTAAAAGAATTAATAATAACGCCCAAACTTCTTTAACTATAAATAGTTTTAATAAATATAAACGTCAAAAGTTACGAAACTCGATAAAAAAAGTAAGACTAAAACCACCCTGCCATTAAAAGTGAAAAGTTTGCTAGCTTGCTAAGTTTGAGAACTTCCGATAGGAAAGTTGAAGAGATTAATAATTGAGAGATAAATTGTACAAATCTAACGGCTGATTTCCCCTGCGGACCACTAATCTTTAGCTGAGGCTGTGTCTGGACCACTAACGCTCCCAACAGTGTGGTAAAAGTGTTCTTACAACCGCGATAATGTTATATTATACTAAATAGGAATTTTAAATAGCTGTATGTTATAATGTGTAAATATATTTTACATTGTTCTACTTATCACTACCTCATCGGTCTAGTGGCTGACATGTGCGACTGCAGATCTAGAGGTTCCAGGTTTGAGTTTGTCGTCGAACCAAGTACAGTTACTGAGTTTTTCTATTAAAAAATACTAAGTAACAGCTCGAAGTTGAGAAGTTTGCGGTTACACATTGTCTCAGACAGGTGGTATTGATAAGATTCTTATATACCTACATATATACATATTCGATGACGACGTCAAATAAAGTTTATATTTTAATGCATACTTTAAAATACACATTAAATATCATAAAAAAAAGTCTATTGACTTTCCACATTCCTATACCTAATATTTGTATTAACATCAGCAACAGTCAACAATAATTATAGCTTGCTTTTTGTGAAGCTAATGTATTTTTAAACAAACACGACGCCATTAAAGCTGTCCTTCATAAAAATAACGAACTACGAATTTAGTAGTTTTATCTTCTTTTATTATAACGGGTCATAATAGTAGCTATTAGAACATTTAGACATGTAGCTTTTGATCGAAATGATCTATCGTTTCTTTTGAAGTAATGGGCCGGCCATTTCGTGATAATCTATACTAATATTATAAAGAGGTAAAGTTTGTGAGTTTGTGACGTTGTAGGGGGTAATCTCTGGATCTACTGAACCGATTTAGACAAAATTAGGTAAGAAAATAGTTTGAGACCCTGGGAAGGACATAGGATATTTTTTATCCCGGAAATTATTCCTTAAGGGGGTGAAAATGGGGATGAAAGTTTGTATTGGGAAGCTAGCTAGGGACGAACCCGAGCGAAGCGAGGGTGAGTGAGTCTCTGTATAACATTTTTTTGTAGATTGAAATCGGACGTAGCCGCAGGTTCTGCTAGTATTTTAAATAATTCTATATTTACAAAACCGTTAATTTTTATTAATTCAAATTATATATTAATTTACTTGTTTTTTTGCTATATACTCTGTTTTGTTGATATCATGGTCATAACGTAGAAAAACAATCGCATCCGGGCATCGAATCTACAACCTCTAAGCAATAGTAATATCCATTTTGATAGATCGATTGTAGATCTAATTTTTCAACACTCGTCTGGTGTCCATTACACATAACATTTTATTTTAACAGTAAGGACTTTTCTAAGAAAATTAATTATTTTTAAATTATATTTTTGTCACTACTCTTCATCGAATACCTTATCGATATGAAAAGCTTTACACTCTATTAAAGTTTCATTCTATAAGATCAAATTACTTGATATCAATAATAACGTAGAGCTACACTCTCGTAGAGCTACGTGACAAAGAGACGCTACGCCGTCTTACAAGACTCGTAGAGCGTAAGCAAGGATTACAATGGACAAATACATTATACGCATCGTTTAAGATTTCTTACATTTCATTTGAAATGAAAGCTTGTCACTTACCTACGTGATGAAGTATTGAGTAATGATTCTTATCTGAAAAAATAAAAAAAATATTATACTTTTATAGATTTACGCGAATATTTGACATTATAAATAAAAACTATCTTTTCGGATTTTTTCGCGATTTTTTTTCAGTTTTTGGTTCCCGACGTTTCGGATCTTTGAGGCGTCTAAAATCTTAGTCTATCCCGTGACTATGATCGCTGTAAACAGTACAGCATTCGAAACGTCGGGAACCAAAAATCAAAATAAATCCGCGAAAAAATCCGACAACATAATTTAATTAAAAAAACAAGATTATAGGCATTTCGAGCGTAATAAAGTTATTTTAGAATCATTTTTCCGCTATTACAAAATGGAGAAATGGATATAATTTTAAAATTATACGATATGTATAGAAATATTTGTCAGGATGTATATTCGAGCTCTTTTTCTCTTACTTCTATACCCACTACACTCCAAATTATCGTCAATATATAGAGAAACGAAGCATTTATTAAACAAAATATTTTGTTTAAAGTTACGAGAGTCAGAGCGCTTATACAAAAGCAGCGATAAGCCACGGCCCGCGATGGCCCATCGATCAGAGTATCATTGTGAGGTTCAATAAAAGGCCATAGTGATATCTACCCCATTTATTATATCCTTGCCTTTCTTCAGCGTAACACGAAATATAGAGCACTTTAAACAAACCGTGATCAGACTCAAATTAACTTTTCCTTTGTATCTTTTTTTATTATTTTTCCAAATTATCCATTGAAATGAACTTTTTTCAATACTTTTTGTTTACGCTCTTTTTAGTATTTTATTTAGAAGTAGTAGATTTTTTTGTTTTTTCTGTCTCGAGATTAGCGCATATATATATATATACATGTACAAACATAATACATATGTATATAGGATAAAAAAGTGATCTACACCTCTTACATTTTAATCGCTTATCCGCCAATAAAACTCGTGATAACATCGTTTCGACTGCTAGTAGTATTAGCGAGTATAAGCGGCTTATCTAATACTAGCGACTCATCCTTGCTTCACTCGGGTTCGTTCCTAGCTTGCTTCCCAATACAATCTTTCATCCCCATTTTCATCCCCTTAAGGGATGATTTCCGGGATAAAAAGTATCTATCTTTTTACCAAATTTCATCTAAATCGGTTCAGTAGATCCAGAGATTACCCCCTACAACGTCACAAACTCACAATCTCACAAACTTCACCTCTTTATAATATTTGTATAGATATATACAACTGCAGTAGCCTGTGTTACTCCAGGTCATAGTCAGTATAATAAATTTCATCCAATTCCTTCCATCCGTACCTGCATAAATTAGTAACAAACACGTTTGATGATGTTCTCCTGACCGATTCCGGCCACGGCGGCCAATCTCATTGAGACTAGCCAACTGCGCAGGAGATATTATAGTGCACAAGTGTACGCGCAGACACAAGTGCACTCTCTATTCCTGTCACTCTCATAATCCGGTGGGACGACTGCTCCACACGACCGGTGAGAGTTAAGGCGCAGGACCGACGGCTTTACGTGCTCTCCGAGGCACGGGGGTGAAACACCGCCAACTTCCCAACTCCGGGCTGTTACTGAGACTTACTATACACCTAATAAATACTTAGTACATAAATAAATATTTACGGAGACAATGACAAAAATTTCATAAATATTTTTAGCCTATCATAAATTACAATAACCACGTAAAATATCCACTGACTTCTTATAATATAAAACCTGTATCCCCTGTGCAATTCTCACCTATAAGGCTATACGACACTTCAAAACACCGAGTTCATTCATATCTATAAAGCTTAACTAGTCCACCCTAGCAAATGTCAGAAAAACAGATAGTTTCCCCCCGAAAAGGCTCAAAAGAAATAATGACTTCCATTAACACCGGGATCTAACGAACCAGGTAACTCCACCCCCAAACGTTCAAGCTAAATTGAGCACTATTGTCTATGCTCATAGAAAAGTAGAGAAGTATTCTAAAAAAATGATAAAATAGTAAAAAGAAAACATCTTACAACTAAGCTTTGGTGGAATCCACGTCATATGGAGTGGAAAGTTAAATATTTATTCTTATCCTCTTACAGTTTGACTAAAAATAAAGTAGTTTTCAAACAAACAATTCTTCCTTTAAGTACGTCATAAAATAAGTAAAATTTATAAAATAAGTAGGTATGTAAAAAATTATACATTTGTTTAAATAAGTTTGTGAAAAAAATGTTTTTTTTAATGAATATGTAAAAAATCAGTAAAATTAGTAAAATTTATATTGTATTCAGCCTTTTTTAACGTCCCACTGCTGGGCACGGGCCTCACTTCAATACGAGGGGGAGCAGGCCATAGTCCACCACGCTAGCCAAGTTCAGGTTGGCGGACTTCACATATCTTTCAAAAACTTGCTAAGTTCCCTCAGACATGCATGTTTCCTCACAATGTTTTCGTTCACCGAAAATATCAGAGCTGCGAAACCCGGGATTTGAACCCGCATCACTCAGTTTCCCAAGAGAGCGCGTTACCACTGGGCTACCACTGCCTGTGCACTTAGAAACCATACGAGAAGTAAAACGAAGTTGTCATTGAATATGTTTGTCTGCTAAATGCACTGTGCATCAGTTAAAATGTGTAGCCACTGATTTGCGTGCAATAATATCACGTTATCGGTGTTCTTACAATGGAAATTATAAATGCGAAAGTATGTTATTTCTACTTTCGCTTAGCAACTGAGCTGACCTCCAACACAAGGTTATATCGCTCATTGCTCTATTTCTCTACATATTCATATAAATAAAATAAATAATAAATAAATAGGTTGGGACATTAACACACAGCACCATCTAGTTCCATGGTAAGCTACATATATAACTTATCAATATAAACACCCATGATTGGAGTACAAACATTCATGCTCATCACATGAATGAATGCCCCCAGCGGGACTCGAACCCGCGACCGCTGGCACAGCAAATAGGGTCACTACAAACTGAGCCAAACGTGTCGTCAAATATATTTAGTCTAAACATGAAAGTTGGAGCTTTTTAAAAACGAAAAGCAGGCAAGTAATAAAATATAGGAAAAGCACAAAATCGCGAACTATCGTTCATAAAAAAAGGATCCACTAAATCATAATTACAAATGAAGCATGAAAGCTCAACTCATAGGCAAATGGCAGACAGATAAAAAAAGTCATCGGGTCGTATTCTACCTCTAATTAGAGAAAGCCTTTGAGAATACTTTGCGGACTGAGCGAATAAAATAATTATTGCCATCTACAATTCAAGCGCTCACATTTTTCTCTCATTCAATTCTGATTCTTGGAAAAGTATTACTGATTTTTAGATTATTTTCTTTTTCGTTTCATTTTACAGATAATAAATAAATATGTTGGGACATTAACACACAGTACCATCTAGTTCCATGGAACGCTATTAGACATGTGTTGTGAATACCAGATAGTTGATACACCACCCATATATAACTTTAAATACATACATATTATAAATATAAACACCCGTGACTGGAGTACAAACATTCGTGCTAATCACACAAATGAATGCCCCCAGCGGGACTCGAATCCGCGACCACTGGCACAGAAAGTAGCGTCACTACAAACTGAGCCAAGCATTTCACCATAATACTAAATTCTGAGTTAAATTTACATTGAGAAATAAATAGACAAAAAAAACACTGTTTAAGTTGAGCTAATATATATATATTTAGAAATCATTATTTGTGTACTTACAATTAATTGAAAAAAATATCTATGTAGACAGTTTACTGTATTTTAAAACTAGTTTACAATTATATACTTATTCGGTTTAATACTCGTAAAAAAATATGTGTCGTGTGCAAGATTAACCAATTCCGCAGACACTTTTTTATTATTTTTTTAATCAAACAAACATATACAACTATATCTATACTCTATACTAATATAAAGCTTTGTCTGTTTGTTTGAACGCGCTAATTGTTTGTTTGAACACGCTAATATTTGGATCTACAGATCCGATTTGAATTTTTTATGCATTTTATAAAATATTTATTAATAAAAACTTAAAAAAACCGACTTCCAGGCACTAAAATGTAAAAAATAACTGAACGGGGGTTTTCATTTAGAATAGATACCTAATCAGATATTTTCGAAGTCGGTGGCAGCCGACGCATAGGATATCAAACTGAGCCAAGCATAATATATTTGGATACGTTAAATACATATTTACCTATTAGATATTCTATTATTCATATGTTAAAATATTGTCCGCTGGCACCGACTTCGAAAATATCTGATAAGTATCTATTCTATGGTATCTATTCTAAATGAAAACCCCCGTTTAGTTATTTTTTACATTTTAGTGCCTGGAAGTCGGTTTTTTTTTAAGTTTTTATTTTTATATTTTTAGTGTAGACGTAATAAGCAGGTAATTTGTAGGAAGAAAGTTTTTAATAACATATTCGATTAAACAATTTATTTAAAAATATATTTATTGTAGATTTTTTTAAAAACCGCTCGACCGATTCCGATAAAATTTATATGGGAATATAAAATATATAATAAAAAATAAAATAGAAGTAGCCTTACTTACTCCTAATTATATCAGCTATCTGCCAGTGAAAGTCCCGTCAAAATCGATCCAGCCATTTCAGAGATTAGCCGAAACAAACAAACAGACAGACAGTCAGACAGACAAAAATTGTAAAAAATGTTGTTTTGGTATATGTACCGGGTATACATCCATATGCATTTAGTAAAAAGCTGTTATTTTGACGTCACAAACAGACACTTCAATTTTATTTATGTGTATAGATAAGAAAGAGACCAAATAAACCAATATTAAAAAGTTATATAACAAAGTCATATTAGAAGCCAAAGCTACATACAAGCGAATGCAAACTCCATTACAGGGGAGTGGCTGTAGCAATTTCCTGGCGGTGTTTACCGAAACCCTTTATAGCCAGCTATCCTCACACTTTAATACCTTTGTCAAATTAATGAATGATGGAACTAGGGAGAGAAAGTATAGCATAGTTCTAACAATACAAATTATCTTTTTAGTAAATATTAATACAAATTTATATAATTTTGTTACCGACAGTTAAGAGAAATCGTAAAAAAAATATAATTACAAAATATTCACAAAATTTGTTAAATAACATTATTATATGAGCACTCATATCCAGTACGCAATTATCCTAATGAGTTGCTATTATCCGACCATTATAAGGCGACATCAGAAAAAAGTTCTTACAAAAAAGAAATGTAATCTAAACATACTCGTATTTGTAGACATCTACCTACGCATAAATAATAATGTCAGTTATTATACCTACAATATATTTGAACATAGATAAAACATATTATTACATAAAGCCGAGTGGAAATGATTTTTTTATTCTGCTAAAAAAATAAAAAAATATGGGGGAGACTTAAGGAGTGATTTTTTTTATTTTAATTCAGATATCAACTTTTTAAGCTAATCTGTCTAGATCAAATAAAGTTATAGATCTTTAAAATTTCAATATAATATTTTCTTAGTGCCAATACAAGATTTGTGTGACTTTTATAGCTATCCTGTGCCAAACTGCAAAAAGATTTTTCATGGTCAGGACCACACTTATTCTTGTTATAATTGAATAGTCTAAGGCTACGGTTAACTCATATGTAATTAATTTATATTTTTTATTAAGAGGCAATGGCGGAAGAATATAAAAATAATTATAGTCTTGTAAGAAATAAAATAATCATTCTTCCATATATTTTCTACAATTGCTCTTAACAAAATACAAATAAAAAATTACGAATATTAAATTAAATAGAATAATATAATAATAAAATAAAAAAGGTCGACATATTTGCTGATGCGTCCTCTTTAAATGGACCACCAGATTAAAGAATCGACGTGATTTTTTGCATAAAGATTCGAATAGGGTTAAGGGTATTTGGCCCAATATAAGTTTTTACGAAAATGTTAAAACTAATTTGTTTCTTACCTCATAATGAAGCACTTAATTCTGTTGAAATTTGACACACCCTTAACATATCTATGATCGTTCAAGCGAATGTCGAGGAACAAGTGAGCAAATTAACATCAAACAGTTTTTAAAACCCAAAGAGATACTAAAATATCCATAGATTATCACGCATAAGTGACGCTAGGGCGAGTCGCTAATATGTAATACTAGCTCTCATTCTCTGCTACTCCTGTCTAATTAAATTCATCAATAACATTAAGAACATAGGTAAAGTAAATAGAAATCGGGTTTACTGATATTCGATCAATTGAAACTAAATTAATTAAAAATAATCACATTCACGATGTAGGCATAATCTAGTATTATATAAAGATTTTTACTACCTACACGAGAAATCACTCTCTCTCGTTAAAAATCGCCATCTTTTTTTATTCTTTTTAGCTTCCCAGTCGCCATGTAGGCAGTGAATGGAATATGAATTTACATACCTATTGAAATTCACTATACATATGTATATGTACATACGTAGGTATAAGATACTGAACTATAATGATTTCAATAAGACTAAAAAAGTTATAATTTTATTTAAAAATTTTATATTATTACACAGAAATATGCAAAAAATTAATATTCAACTTGGAATAAGTATTCAAGCCAGGAACTCGTTAAACTCTCCACCTATAAAACTATCCCAGACAGACTGCTTTATTAGTGAAAATAACTTGGAATTAACTAGGCACATCATTCTGAAAGCGATAACTATAAAATCCTTAATTTAATATTACCAATATATACAATACTAGCAACTTACCCTCGCTCCGCTCGGGTTTGTCCCTAGATATTATGTTTTAATGGTGATTATAAATTTCTCAGAAATGAGATATTTTCCGGCAGTAAAAAGTATCCTATATGTTGACCCGGGCAACCAACTATCACCATACCAAATTTCATCAAAATCCCTCTAATGGTTTTTCCGTGACGCGGTAACAGACAGACAGACACAAAAATTCGAATTAGAAATAGACAAAAAGACAAACAGATAGGCAAAAATTCTAAAAACTATAGATTCGGCCTCTGTATCGATAATAATGTCTATTTCAATAAAAACTTACAAAAATATACTTATATAATATAATACTTTTGCAAAGATATATTTTTGCTACACGACATAAACATGTTTTAATTTTGCTACGTCAATGATTTTCGTAGCATCTCATTTTTAACAAAAAGTATTTAAACAAGTGTTGAGCTAATAAACTGTGAGTGAATCGTTTTCAATAAAAGTATTGGCATAAAATGTTCTAGTAAATTAGTCAGACACAGTGAAGTACTCTTAGTAAGTATTCTTTTGTTAAAGAACATCATAAAAACCAAACAACAATCAACGTCTAAATGGGCCTGAGAATTTAAAGGCAATATTGCTTTAGTTTTAGAAAGTCTATTGATAATTAATGTTAAAAATTGTATGGAAATCGATTGAGCCGGCACTCAAACAGCATAGTCCGTAAGAAAATCTAACTGATTAAAAAAAAGTTAGTTTAGTATATATAATATATAATATGAGGAACAATAAATTTAGGCAACTAATCAGGGAAATCCCTTTTTATGATACGACAAGGGGAATCCCGTAGTTTAATAGGTGCTTGAAGCATAGTGAAAGAGGTTAATAGCACCATGTTAGGGAGGCTGTAACCTCTGGGATGGATAATGAAACGCTAATCGAGAATCTGCCTGCCATTATACTGAAAATACCATCACATTTAAATGCCAAACGCTAAGTCGATTCGTGTGTTTCTCTGACGTCATTTCCGCATGTAGCCACGTTAAATAGGATATGTCACATACATACATACAAACATAGCTTACTTACGACGATAGATATGGAATACATATTTTTTACATAAAGAAATTAGATAAAAGTCTACGAGTATAAATAAATAATACACTTATCTATAGTAATATTATAAAGAGGTAAAGTTTGTGAGATTGTGAATTTGTGACTTTGTAGAGGGTAATCTCTGGATCTACGGAACCGATTTAGACGAAATTTGGTAAGATAGTTTGTGACCCTGGGGAAGACTAGGATACTTTTTATCCCGGAAATCATCCCTTAAGGGGGTAAAAATGAGGATGACAGTTTGTATCGAGAATCAACCTAAAATAAAATGATTACGTCACTATGCATAGCATCGAAAATAATACTGAACTAAATTAATACACATATGTACTGTTTGGATTGATCATGGGGTGCCTAGTAAATTAATACCTTTCCATTACAAGTTTACTGCTACATACATACATACATACATACATACATACATACATACATACATACATACATACATACATACATACATACATACATACATACATATGTATATGTTTGAAGTATCGTTATATAGCTGAAGACGCTTTGTCTTTACTGACATAAAATGGAGATCGGACTATTCAGTTGCTATAAAATATAATACCATCTCAACATAACGTGGAATATTTTACTACCTCAGCATAAGAAGGATGAAGTCACCTACTAAACTAAAATTCATTAAATAAGACATTTTAGAAATCTCTTCTTATATGTACACAAAAACACATAAAAATGAACTTTAAATTACAATAAATAAGAACTTATTTAGCCAATTTCGAGCCGCAAGAACAATTTTTCCTGGCTTTTTACAAAAAAAGCCTTTCACATTTCGGCGATTTAAAAAATAACTTTCAATAATACTTTTTTACATAATAAAACGTCTTATTTCTAACGAAATATTTATTAAAGAATCATTTAAGAATAGCAGTGCTATTCAAAGTTGTTACAATACTGTATGGTCAGTACATGATATAATTGAAGCGGCCTCAAGATTTATATCTACTCAGTGACATAACTATGCACTATAATTGGAAAAACGGCTATTACCTATAATTAGCTTACTCGACTACTCACATGCTAACATGCTATATAAATTATTTCCTTATAAAAAACAATCGAATCAAGAGTTTAAAGGTCATCATAAAATAATGATGTAACATAAGTTATATTTAATTAATTTAATAATGATTTACGATTCAATTCAATGAATATATTATAAAAATTTAATTATTTCAATAGACCTTACGTAATAAACAAGTTTTTGAATAAAAAATCCACATAACCATTAGCTGCAATACGGACGCGAGGGGTCAGCGCCATCTATCGACGGAGCGAAAAGACCGTTTCGTAGCAAAAACCGCCAACTTACCGGGTGATTGATCAACAAAAGTCACAGGCACGTATTTTAAGCACAGATATCAATATAGTCACTGTTAACACATTAGTACAGTTTCGTTTTTAATAAGAATTTAGAATAAAGCAGTGCGTGCGTTACGCCCGAGTGCCGCGGGCGAACTGCCGCGGTGTCTGCGCCGGGGTATGCGCGAAAAACTAACCCCATTGCGACCCTTGTCAAAGAATGTGCGAAGTCCAGAAGCGCTAACGTCATACACTGGCGTAATTGAAAACGTAACTAGGTAAAATAGGCACGAAGTAGAACCGAAACTGCATAATTAAGACTCTCAATAAACTTTATATTTTAAATGGTAACGAATTACTAACGTCTATATAAGCTTTATAATTGATAATTACATAAGAAATCAGAAATTAGTGTTGATATTTTTCCACAGCCTTTAAAATAATATGCGAATAACTTTGAATATTCATTTTAAATTCGTTTATGACTGAACCGGAATCTTACTTAATAATATACTAATTGTTCTTTGTTCCATATTACAATAGATAATAAAAAGCAGATCAAATTTTATAATCTCTTTAAGTTAGATTCTATATAAATATAAAAAATAAAAATGTATTAAAAAAATAGATATAAGCATAATTTATCGATTGCATAAAACTGTAAATTAAACAATACTAGCACTAGGTACGTTTTAACGGTTAGTATGAAATACAAATCTTTGAATTTCTTAGCTTTTCTGTATTATAATATGCGTGATTATACATATAAACCTTCCTCTTGAATTACTCTATCTATTAAAAAAACCGCATCAAAATCCTTTGCGTAGTTTTAAAGATCTAAGCATACATAGGGACAGACAGACAGCGGTAAGCGACTTTGTTTTATACTGTAACTGTGACTGTAACGCTTATATACAAACATGCAGAGAAAACAGTACACCTCACTTTTTATAGTCAGTTTATAAGCTCTTTTACTAAAAATAAATTCGTAGCAAGTGCTACACTATCGTAGAGACGCGTAGCGTTTAAAGTAATGGTAACATATTTTTCTGTAAATATGTACACCATATAACGTTTCAAAATAGAGACTGCCAACTAAATAGGAATTTATGGGTTTGATTCCCACGTAAAGTTAATTTTTGTACCAAATAATCACACACGGGGTTGTGTTTTAGTGATGACAAATACTATGACCCTACATATCTACAATTAGATAATTACATTTCGTGTAAGATATTAAAGCATATTTTTCTAGTATAAACAGTTATAAGTTTATACATCACGTGTTAATCACATTACTATTATAAATTTGAAAATTTGTATGTGTGTATGTATGTTTGTTTGTTACACTGAAACAGCTGAACAAATTTGGATGATATTTAGTACTGCAGAGATAGACCTAGCTGGATGACCTAGACTAATATAAACTAATATACCTACACTGTTAGTAGTAAAATTTACCAAAATAAATGTCAAAATCGGAAAAAAATTACCAAAAATAAATCGGTTATACATAATATTAAAATACAAAAGGCACCTGCGGCCGAAGCCAAGCAAAGCGATGGTAAGTCATTAGTATCGAAAAATAAGCAAACTAAAGCAGGGTCATAAATATATAGGTCCACTTCCACATTCATTTTCTTATCTGGCCTAAGCGCCGATGTTTATTCAACAAAAGTACAGTGAAGAAACCTCACAAGGACGCGCTATTTCTGTCGCAAGTAGCCAACCAACCCTCCGCATCAGATAAATGGAGATGTAGGCCTTTTCAGCTTTACACGCAGAACAATTTTATGTGCCTCGACAGTTCTCGAGATTAATGATGAACCATAGCAAAGACATTTCTTACAGTAAATTGTTAGAATTTAATATAATATTCGTAGTAATATTTATGCTAAATCTAATGAAAATAGTTTTATTAATAACTAGCATTTCCCGCGACACCGCCCGCGTTCAGATGACCAAAAACCAAATTCTTAGGTTTAACATATTAGTACACTCTTACATTGCAGCTTTTGTATTTTTTCTCAGAAATGAGATATTTTCCCGCGGTAAAGTGTCCTATATGTTGATCCGGATAAGCTATGACCATACCAAATGTCATCAAAATCCCGTCAGTCAAAAAAAGTTTCTGTGATGCGGTAACAGACAGACAGACAGACAAAAATTCTAAAAACTGTAGATTCGGCCTCTGTATCGATAATAATGTCTATTTCAATAAAATTTTTCAAAAAATATTTAATGTACAGACTCGGCTTAGTTACAATTTTATTTTATGTAGGTATAGATAGATATCTTTTTAATCTTTTGACAAGTTTTGGCTTATTTAGCTGACTCTACACTTACTCTACTCTTACTCTACGCTCTGGCTTCATCTGATAAAATAGACCTTTTCAAAATAATACACTTTTTTATAACTTTAAATAATATCCCATCTCGCCTATATCCCTAAACTAACGAGCTTAATAAATTTTAGAAACTTTATATATACTAAATCAGCTTAATTGAAATACAAGTACTTATAAAGTATTGATGAGTATTGACATTGAAAACGTTTAACATTATTATTAATACGTATATGACCGTGGGAACTATCAAATGTGACGTAAAAAGTTTTCCTTTAGTAAATACAATATTTAGAAGAGGAATATTTACTTAGTAACAGAGAAAACTACTTGGTATTAATAAATTATTATTATTAAACATTTATTATATATAATTCTATAATAACATTATAAATAAAGAGGTAAAGTTTGTGAGTTTGTGACGTTGTAGGGGGTAATCTCTGGATCTACTGAACCGATTTAGATGAAATTTGGTAAGAAGATGAAAGTTTGTATTAAGTTTGTATGGGAAATCAAGCTAGGGACGAACCCGAGCGAAGCGAGGGCGAGTCCTAGTGACTCAAATAATGAATTAACTCAGTTTAACGTCGTAATGGGTCACGCGCCCACCATACTCATCCATCATGTTAGTTACATGAACTGGTTAGTTGATGTATTCCTTTACCGTTTGAGTGTTATATACTCGTTATTACGTTAAAAATAGTTCGCATACAAAACCTTAGACTTGCAAGAACCAGGATTCGAAAACCCGCTACAGTTGATCTTTCAAGTCGACGTATTGGGCGTACCAATGTACTACCGCTTCATATACCGGAATAATTACTTTTCGACCCATAAATTATCTCTCCATGCAAAAAAACACGTCGATCTGTTGCTGCATCAAACAATGACAAAGCAACAACACACTTTCAAATTTATAATATTGGTAAGGAGTTAACTGAAGCATATTATATTTATGTATGTACATTTTATTACTTATATGTTGTTACGCATGGTTACCTCGTATGTATAAAACTACAGGCAGCTCATTATACATATGTATAATTGACCTTCCTAGCAATGTGAAAGTAAATTTAGCGATGATAAAAGGTGAAAAATTACGAATATTTTTTTATCATCTTTTCCATGAAAATGTAAAGAAATTTTTATAGCTAAAGTAAAAAATAAACTTAAATAAAAATGTTACCTTACACAAGAATCGAATTTGCATACTGCGAACACACAGTGCTACACGACGCTCACTTTATACATACCCTTGAACATGTCATTGTGGGATCACGTTTGAGCGTGTTAACGAACTCAAATCCATTTTCTATTCTAGCTTCTAGGTCTAATACGCGTTTGACATGCGATGCGGCCAATTTGTACCATAACAATGTAATGTACGAAATTATAGGGTTACTCTAATACGAAATAATAAGGTTTTTTGGGAATTTCGTAAAGTCTTCTAAGAAAACTTGTAGACGACCGACTCATATCCATCATTACTCGTATATTGTACTTGTCTAAAATGAATATATAATTCCGCACCTAATTGCTAATCGAAGCATCATTGATTTTTCCATTGAAACAGTTCAATTTATAATTGAAATAATATAATAAAGCAATGTACTAAATAAAAATAATAAAACCGTTTTTAGTGTAGACGTAGTACATAGTAGCAAAATAAGAAGTATTTTAAAAATTCAAACTCCTCCTTTGTTGAAGTCGGTTAAAAATGTGCTAACATTATAATTGTAATACTTTCTTAGATTTACGCGAATGTTTGACATTATTAAATAAAACTATCTTTTCGGATTATTTCGCGGATTTATTTTGATTTTTTGGTTCTCGACGTTTCGAATGCTTTACAGCATCCATGGTCACGGGAGAGTCTCTCCGCGAAATAATCCGAAAAGATAGTTTTATTTAATAATTATAATTGTAACAAAATTTTAAGTGGACTAAGTAAACATGTACGAGTATAATGCAAGATGACATTAAAATGAAATTAATCTTAAAAATTTAAAATCAAATCTTTTCGAAATTAAATTATTCTTTGCTCTTAAATTTTACTACAATTTTACAGAAAAGTCAGCATTGAAAATTGAACAAAAGTTAGAGTTCACACGTAATAAGCACAAAACATTACTTGTACGATAGGAAAGTGAAAAGCGTACGTGTAAAATGAAAACTGTAACACCCGCTACATTTACCATCCTGTATAAAACTGTCATTATCATAGAAAATACCAAATTCCTAGCTACTCTCGCTGAACACTTGAAATTTTATTAACCGACTTTAAAAAGGAGGAGGTTCTCATTTCATCGGAATGTTTTTTTCGTACTATCTCGTATCATAAATGTATATTTTACTAAAAGCTTAAGTAAGCAAAAACTTAGGTTTATAATTTTTATGGTTGATCAATGCGGTTGAGTGATAATTAATTCATTAATGTTTTTTAAGGGTCAAGTGCACAAAAAGACCGGATCCTTCCCTTCGCTCGGTAGTTTTTGAGTTTATCACAGACAGACAGACGCGGCGGGGGACTTTGTTTTATAATATATAGTGAAGATGTATAGTCTGAAAAGCAGTAACCATTAATATTTCCAACAGGTCTAGATATCAAATTAAAGGGACAAAATTTCGCGACTCAAGAAGACGATAGAGGCGGTTTATCGAATTATCTTCGCACGTTTCTGTAATCAGTGATCAGAACCCCTACCGTAGTAAGCAATCGATATTCCATAGCTATCTAGTAAATATTTCTGGCGTACATATAAGACGAAACGCTAGTTACTCAAAACTTAACTTGGTTAGTTAAAAACTGTATCAAAACACCATCGAGTACAGTTAAAAATTCATGACAATAGTTAAAATAAAGGTTTAGATAAAGTAGTTTAAATTCTACGACGTACAGTAAATCAGTTATTATTTTAAAACATTTTTTAATACTTCTATAAACATTATTATAGTATGCAATTGAATCTTATCAATTACTTTTATAACTATGTAATTCTATGTAAGTTTATTCATAAATGAGAATAGAATTCTTAAAACGATATTCGGTTTGTTTGTAATACTTGGTTTAAAAATATATTTATTTATCATTAAAAGATATAATAACATAGGTAATTACAAAAAATTCTTTGGCTTTTACTTCACCCCAACACAAAATAAACCACAAAATTGATCAACAAAACAAGAATATTATACTACATTAAAAAAAAATGTAGATACCTAATGAATCATCACCATCTAACAAAAAGATATATTTCAATAGAATCATATATATATAATTCAATAGAATCATAAAAACCCGATTAAGAATTAATGATAAAAAACTATAACTATTTTGAAAATTGATGTCCAAAAAAGTCATAAGAAAGACTAAACTTTAACAAATATCCACTTATGTATGTGTTTATATATATATATATATATAGATCTCACAGGCTAACCATCTAGGCGGGAGATGTAGTTGTTAAGTGTAAAGCACCTTTACATCAAAGTAGCACGCGTGAACCATACTTAAGAATTTTTATCAAGACTATTCAACTAGACAGTCAAAAGTTATCTATGGCGATCCACGATAAGAACAGATAATAGAAAACTACCGTGAGTGGAAAAGAGACAGAGCACTTTCCAGAAAAAGTAGACATTACTAGAGTATCCCTGAATTTTCGATAAAAGAAAGGATCAGAAAGAAAGATGAAGAAGTTAAAAATTGAGGTAAAGCGATAGAGAAAATGAAAGTAGTAGTAGATAAGGGCTCAGTGGCTGAATTAAGCAGACACTGCGTGTGTGAATGACAAAAGCGACTCACGTGTACTTTAAAGTAGCAATAAACTTAAGTGCAAATAAACTGCTTTTTACCGATCCCAGAACTCCAGCTCGTAACAATATATGAGTGCACAAGTATAAGTAGTGCCCGCGAACATTATTGCACATTCTACTTGTACAGTCTGATGGAACAAACCGACTCCATCGGAGTGAGTTTAGGACATGGGAGTGCTATCTGAGAATTTCTTTTAGAATCTCGATAACTTTTATAGCCTGACAGGCGATGCAAACCTTAGACCTGATATTCCACAGTAGCAAAATTTAAATTGACAGTTACTTACTAATTTTATTATTATTGATTACAAAAACAGTACATTTGTTTTATTACTAATGCAAGTATCATATTATTTTTAAATAATTAACAAAAGTGATGTTTACAAACAATAGATAGTATTTTTAATGACCCACTGCTGGGTACGGACCTAACTTCAAACTACTAGGGGGATACTAGCTTACTAGGGGGACTATAGCCTATAGTCCACCACGCTGGTCAAGTGCGGGCGGACTTCAGACGTCTTCCAAAAACTTTCTAAGCTCGCTCAGACATGCAGGTTTCCTCGCGATCTTTTCCGTCCCTGTAAGACAAGTGGTAGTCATGTTGGAAATGATCCACACATGAAAATATCAGAGGTGCGAAACCCGGGATTTGAACCCGCTTCTCGGTTGCCTATGCGAGCGCCTTATCACTGGGATAACACTGCCTTAATTAATAGAATTTTGTAAAAATTCATAGAACTACATTTGACATACATTCTGCGGTCCACTGACACTAAAAACATTCAGACGACTTTCAAACGCCCATACAACACGAAAATGACTCACGAATTCTGATGAATACAGATTAGGGCTCATTAGGATATTAATCATATATTTTTCTCTTGTTAGAGGGCTTGTGTTCAAGCCTTAAGACGTTTTTTATAAAAAAAATTCCTTTCGAACCTATGAGTTCAAAATAATTTTTAATTACATATAATTTTGAATTTTGGATAATATGTAATAATTGTATTTAAGACCTTGGTTTAATCAAACGCAAGACTTCTATCATTAAAATTGTAATTCTAAGTTCTTTAAATTTAACAGTAAAAACAAACATACATAATATCAGAACGATATTTACTACATATCAATAAATCTACAAATTAAAAAAAAATCTCGATCCATACATAAAAATTGCATTTTCCAGTAAACACACAAACGTAATCAATATTACAAGCTCGCGATGTGCACGGTTCTTTAGCGAGCGCGTAGTCCCGGGCATCCTGCAGTGACGTCAAAGCGATCAATGGGCTGACGTCGAACCCCCTACCCCTCGAAATACCAAAGACGACGGATGCTACAAACAGCGGACACAGATATATCTGCAGTTTACTGTCTTTTGAATACTTTTAACATTGTTACAGTACAACTTAGCTTTCATTTTGAAGCATTTTCTTAAAAAAATATTGTCTATTGAATAAATAAACCATATGGTTCGGTATGTTTCGGTTCTATACATATAATAAAATTCTTAGTGGAATCTGTACATTAAATATTTTTTGGAAAATCTTATCGAAACAGTTATTCATTATTATTATCGATACAGAGGTCGAATCTATGGTTTTTAGAATTTTTGACAGTCTGTCTGGGAACGATTCACGAGAAAACCACTGGACAGATTTTGATGAAACTTGATACGATGATAGATAGATTATCCGAGTCAACATAATATAGAATACTTTTTACTGCGGGAAAATATCTCATCTCTAAGAAATCTATACTTATCGTTAAAATGTACCTACGGACGAACCCGAGCAGAGCGAGGGTGAGTTGCTAGTATTTTATATTTATAGCTAGTGTTTTATATTTATAGCTAGTATTTTATATTTTTACTGTCACCTGAACATTTTACAGTTGAAACTTGTATTCAGAAGCTCCATTTTTTTATGGAAATTTCATGTCATTTATAGAAACAACGGGACAAAAGAATTTTCTGAAAATACGCGCCCTTCATGATTAGATAGGGAGCAAAAGATTACAATCGTTTTATATTATCCTATATAATTTATCTTTACAATCTGCTCAAATTAAATTTAGTAAAAAATTTCAACTTTAATACATTTCTTATAAAAAGTAAAGCATATTGACTGGCTTTTGTAAATATACCTAAATGTGCTTCAACAGTGCTTGTAAAAGTTTCATTAAAAGAAAGCATTCATATTTAAAGTTTAACTTTGAAACTTGTTTATCCTTTCATGATAGATACATAATATAGTCGGTAACATCTTATCCCTGGTTAACTAATCTCAAAAAGTAAGCAATTTGACATACGCGCGTCTTGAGTCAAAGAATGGGCAAATCTGCCCTATTATCTCATCGACCGACTCTCATAACCTTCTTTGATCGACTTTAAAAGCAGTCAGTATATATATTCCGCAAAATCTTCGTTAATCGTGTCCCGTCATTAATTGTGTGTTATTTTAATGTTTTTTAATAACATGTAATAACAAAAACTTAAAAAAAAACAGACTCAAAAAAATACTAAAAAAATATACTAAAGAGTAAAAAAATACTTATTGGTAGTTTTCATTTACTATAGATATTAGATACCTAATCAGATATTTTCAAAGTTGGTGTGTTTTGTGCATCGGCTGGCACTTTGATAGCTACGTTTATAGGGCACGTCAGTGTCGCTATTCAGAGTACAGTTTTTAGTTAAAAAATACGTAACTGCTCAATAATAACATCAATTATTATGAACTACTAGTGTGTATATAAAAAAAAGTATTTTTAACGAAAAGTATTTTATCACAGATAACAAACCAAGTTTTCAACTCTACAAATCAACTATAAAGAGGTACATATTATAGAAATATAATAAAAACGTGTCATCTCAATATTTAAATTGGCCAATTATCGCGCATCTTCATCGAATTGAGATGATATATTGATACTAAGGGCAAATATGATAAGTATGGCAAAATTTTTACTTATAAAATAACGATTTAGAGGTTTCCGTTTGTAATTGCAATAAAAAAAATATCAGGATATGAATATCAAATATTACAATCAAAAAAAAATTCGAATCGACATAATTAGAAAAAAAATGCGTGTGTGTGCAAATTCACACATGGTGGAAGTGAAACTTCAGAAAAGTCTAGAAAGCTACGAGAGAATGAGATGAATATAGAGTATCAGGAGTAGGATAATTGTAAGGTTTATTGTGTTTATAATATGTTTACCAAGTTTAAAAATTATTTTCAATTTTATTTGATATAAATATACATTACATATTATTCAGTAATCTCTACACATAATAAAATTGTACCTAAGCGGAATCTGTACACTAAATATATTTTGGAAAATCTTACTGAAATTAACATTATTATCGATACAGAGGCCGAATCTATAGTTTTTAGATTTTTTTTGTCTGTCTGTCTGTCTGTCTGTCTGTTACCGCATCACAGAAAAACCACTGGAGGGATTTTGATGAAATTTGGTATGGTGATAGCTGGTTATCTGAGTCAACATATAGAATACTTTTTACCGCGGGAAAATGTCTCATTTCTGAGAAAAAAGTACAAAAAGTGCAATGTACGAGTATATATAAAAACTAACAATATGGTTTTTGGAAATCTGAAAGCGGGTGGAGCCGCGGGCAATGGTTAGTCATAACATAAACTATATTTATGTATTTACATATTTTATCAAATAATAAGTGCGGGGAAGATATCCTTTCAAATTTTTTTATCACATTTACCTACGAAAGAACACATCGTATACAAATCATCAAGGTATTCGCAAACCCTATGCGATTATACCTATGTAGTACCTATTATAACATTGTATTTTGATTACTATAATATTTAATTTGAAATTGCAATAAATAATATAATTCATTTCTAATTGACATATTATGCTAATATTGCTTAATTTACAATTTAACAATATGACAGGTATTTAATGATCATTGATAGTTAACAAATGAATGATCATTAAATACTTATCACTTTACTCGTAATTATAAAATAATAGCGTTAAATAATTTAATTCTAATTTTATTCACTTTGAAGAATCTGGAGAAAATAATGATGCTTGAATAACACCACAAAAATTATTTTTGCTTTAGGTAGCCCTTTTTTGAGGAAGACTATAGACTATAGGGAGCGGAGCAGTAATACAATATAGTCTATCTATTCCATACTAACCGTTGAAACGTACCTAGGGACGAGCCCGAGCGAAGCGAGTGTTAACCACTAATTTGTTTTTTATTTTTATTTTTACCAAGCAACTACTCGTGTAACTTTTAAAGAGAGGCTTTGTTTTGCACAAATTATTTTCGATGACAGAAACCAATTTTACGCGTGAAAAGATCGCTCTCAGATTTTCATACTACCTTAATTATTAGAAACAAATTTATTTATATACGTACGAAATTACCTCAAAATATACCTATTTATTTCTTTAAAAAAGCTTACTAGGACTGTTTAATTATTTATATAACTTATAGTAGAGTTAATTTTTTCCTTTTACAGCCACGGGCGAAATGTCAAGTGCTACAGCCAATTACATCTGCGGGACACTAAATTATATAAATACGAGGCGGAGGCTAGCGCCCTTCTACGTAGGCGTATCGAACCGACTACCCTTCTCACTCGGTCCTATCGCCATTTCTCTCACACCCCTATAGTAGCTTCCTGCGTAATTGTCACGATCGCTTCACAGAACAACCTATTCATTGGAGTTTAGCACAAAAAGTTTGTATAACAAAGAAATAATTACCTACCATAATGTTTTATAATGAATATATGGACTTATCTATATATTGAACTGTAATTTTTTTTCATGTTTTTATGTAAGGCCTATGTACGTTTTATATGATTACTATGAGGTAGGTATCTACTTTAAAAGCTATTTATAAATTATTCAAGTAATAATTTTACACTATTTCTTTATCTAACAATAATAACACCCTAATGGTTTATCAGATGTTTATCACAGTAAATCTAAAAACATTATTTTTACCCGAATATAGTATTATTTAGAAAAAAAAGGTGGGCATATTATTTAACGCAACCATGTTAAATCTTATAAACAATAATTATTACCAACACAGCAATGTAAAGTAAACAATGGAATAAATTCGAAGACCGATGACGTTCAGGAAGTCATATCTATAATATGCAGGCATAAGCAAATCGCGAAGTTTCGTTCGCATACATTGATTTTATACGTGTCCAAGCGTAGCCCCGCTTCGAACTTACTGACCACTGCTAAACTAAATTACGTCATAACTTTCGCTGGAATGACTGTCACGAAAAGACTGATTAATATTGCAGATTCTATAAATTTTTCTAACTAGCGACTCTAGAAAAATATAAACAAACCTATCTCACGGGAACCGTACATTTTTCCGGGATAAAAAGTAGCCTATGTTTTATTCCAGACTATAATCTATATCTGTGCCAAATTGCATCTACATCCGTTCAGCCGTTCTGGCGTGAAAATGTAACAAACATCCATACTCACAAAGTTTCACATTTATAATATTAAATACGGATTAAAAAATATTTATCATGCTCGAAACAGACTCGTAAGGAGTAGTCCCGTATATTAAGAGCATTTATTGAGCAAACAAAAAAATCAAAAACTCATAGTTAATAACAGCTATAAGCTAGGCTCCAAATTTTTCGAAACTATTAGGCACATGAATTTTAGAAGTACAGATGGAAAATTACCAAACTTTCTTTTTTACATTTTAATGTTACCCTATAAGACTTGATTTTTCCGTTATTCATTTTTTTTTAATTATACGTAGTAAAAAGAATTTATTCAAAACTAAATATTTAAATTATTACTAATCCATACATATAATAAAATTGTAACTAAACTGAATCTGTACATTAAATATTTTTTGAAAAATCTAATTGAAATAAACATTATTATCGATACAGAGGCCGAACTATAGTTTTTAAAATTTTTGTCTGTCTGTTACCATATCACAGAAAAACCACTGGAGGGATTTTGATGAAATTTGGTATGGTGATAGCTGGTTATCCGGGTCAAGATATAGGATACTTTTTGCTGCGGGCAATGCTAGTTTAAAATATTCTTATTAACATGTGCCATGGTAACTTTTATTTTTAATCATCTTTAATAATTAACATATAATAGATTGTTTGATGAAAACTTCAATCCCAAGTTTTATTCTTTCTTTAATTTTTTAAGATTCTATGCCTAGAAAGGAAAAAATTGGATAATTTTTAAAATTCCTTCTGTATCTATATTATGTCTGCAAGAAGAAAAATTTAATTTCTTACATACATACTCTACAATCTACATACCAATGCATAAATATCAAAATCAAAATATACTTTATTTACATAGAGTTTAACAAGCACTTTTAAATCATCAATTATACATTTTAAATTTAAATTAAATGTCAGTGTATTCAGTCTGTGAGGAATTTACCTCCATTAGATCTGACCCAATGAAGTATATAAATAAATAAATATTAATTCATTTTTTTAAACATTTTTGTAGCAAGCAAAATTGATACTTCCTTCTAAAGTGATTTTTATTACCATAAACATATTGCAATATTTTTTTTTTAAGTTTTTTACTTTATATTCTTATAACTAGCGGCTCACCCTCGCTTCGCTCGGGTTCGTCGCTAGGTACGTTTTAAATAGATATAAAAAGAAAAAATCTTTCTTTCTCACATTTTAATTATATGTTTTAATACTTACCTATTCCGGACTAAGAGAAATCCAAAAATTAAAATATCATAAAAATTGGAACGCGGTCGAACGGGATAAAAAGTATCCTATGTCCTTCTCCTGGCTCTAAACTACCTCCCTGCCAATTTTCAGCTAAATCGGTTCAGCCGTTCTTGAGTTATAAGCGAAGTAACTAACACGACTTTCTTTTATATATATAGATAACGATAGTAAAGAAGCTGGTGGTAATTAATTGAATTAAAAGTTAATACTAAAACTTATTTATTCATTAATAAACATTTTTAACCTAATCTAATATATTTCACTTAAATTGTATACTTTAGTTTAGTATTTATAATTTTTCATACATATATATTTAAAATAATGTTCAAAAATGTATTTTAATGTATAAGAAAATGTAATAATTGGTGTTTTTGAAAATCAAAGCTCATAAAATATGACATATCAGTATTTTAATTGGTGAAGGCTAATTACAAGTCAAGATACAAAACACTTAATATTATTTCGAAATTTAGGTGTTTTAACTATAAGAACTAGACCAACCGGAAATGCCAATTGATAAAAACAAAAGTGAAATTATCAAAGCATGAAATATGTCACATTCATCTGTATGCCATTAAACATCTCAAGATAGTAAATAAAGAAACGAGATCATGTTAAAATAGAAACATTATTAATTTTTACGGTGTGATATCATTTTTAATTGAAATAAGACATCTAAATTGGATTATTGATTAATTATACGATTATGTTGGAATACAGTATTCCTAATAAGAATTTTACTTCTATATTTTGTATTTTCATAAGAAATAATTGATAGAAAATATGAGTCGCTAATTCATACGTGGTATACTTTCGTCGCAAGATAAATATGCAAGAAATTAAGAAATTTGATACATTTCGGCATTTTAACATAAATATAACCAAAAATAATATGTAATACTTACTGATTAAAATCGAGTCTGCCTTTCAGGAAACAAGCATTGATTAGAAGCAGTATCACAAGATCACAATATACAATTAATTAGTTTTATTTAGAAATAGTCTAATATTTTTTGTGTCGACAAAATATGTCGATTGTCGGTCTTTGACACTAAGCTAATGGGTTACAATTAATAAAAAGTCTACATATTTGAGCCAAAAATAATATCTAAATACAAAATTCATTAAAAGAAAATGATGTTTACTAATTGTAGTATAACAATTTCTTTTACTTCTGGTGAAAAATAATGTAAAACATTTTAATACTTATGAACTATATATGTTAAAATGTCTAAGCTACATAATATAAAAAACATTTTTTACTAGTGTAATATTGAATTTTGTTAACATATTATTTTGACCATTTTATTTTTTACTTAAAATTCAGTGTATTTTATTTTTAAATATTTTAAGTTTCGGTGTATAAATGTATCAAATATATTTATCTATGAATTTTGATGGAAATTTATTATCTGTTTGTAAGTACTCAATCATTCGTTCAAGCGTCCGTAACCGGTTCCGGTCTTCTGCTCTAGGCTCTTTCCGCTTGGTGCCGTGGCCCGTAATATTTTGCAGAAATCAGAATGTGGAACGCCAAACGCCATTTTGTAATTCGATTGTAAGGGCATTGTGCGCAGAAGGTTTTCTGTGATAATAGCGTGTAATTATAGCATATTCAGTGTTTATTAAAGTGATTTTTTAAAGTACAAAATAGGTAAGTATAAATATATATTAAAAATTCGAAAAAAGTACGTCGGTTCTAAAAACTACAAAGACCGCTGCTGACTCATTTCGTGAAATTGTGTATGCGTTTCAGAAACTAAAATGCCGGGCGCCGGTACTTTCAAAATCTTCGTCGGGAATCTTTCCGATAAAACAACGGACGCCGATCTCAGGCCGCTGTTTGAAAAGTTCGGTACGGTCGTAGAATGCGATATCGTCAGAAATTACGGTTTCGTACACATGGAAAACGAACAAGTCGGCCGCGAAGCCATTCAGAGCCTGAACGGCGAGATAGTTCATGGACAGGCGATCAAAATAGAAGCGGCCAAGAGCCGAAAGGCGCCGTCGACGCCGACCACTAAAATATTCGTCGGTAACCTAACGGACAAGACGCGCGCGCCGGAGGTCCGCGAGCTGTTTCAGAAGTTCGGCACGGTCGTCGAGTGCGATATCGTTCGTAACTATGGCTTCGTGCACTTGGACGCGTCGGGCGACGTGAACGAAGCGATCAAAGAGTTGAACGGTATGATGGTGGACGGGCAGCCGATGAAGGTGCAGCTGTCCACGAGCCGCGTCCGCCAGCGGCCGGGCATGGGCGACCCGGAGCAGTGCTACCGCTGCGGGCGCGGTGGCCACTGGTCCAAGGAGTGCCCCAAGGCGCTGGGCCCTGACCGCAACGGTTTCCGCGATCGGGCGTTCGGCCGCGACCCCTACCCCCCGCCGCCGCCGCCGCCGTTCCTTCGCGATCGCATGATGGGAGGATTTGGGGTAACGCGCTCTTTTACTTATCGTCACGTCCGTACGCCGCATCAGTAGGCCGATTCTCACGCGGTTATCCCCTCGATATCGCGGGCTCGATGATGCTACATATTTTGATATCTTAAACGATTTATTTAGGCCATCTAATTCAAAATTATTTCATATAGATATATATGCTTACTTCCTAAGACTAATGTTTTTTTCATTTAATAACAGGATCCTTATGATGGCTACTATGACAGAGCTCGTTTCGATTCACCACGGGACTTGTTTGAACGTCGTTATCCAGTTGGGGCTTCCCGGGGATTAGATATGGGAGCGTCTAGGGCTCGAGGAGACTTTGTATCCCCACCACTACGCAGAGAGCCTATGCCTCCCATGCCAAACTTGCCACCAATGAGGAGCAGCATGGGTTCCATGAGATCGTCCTATGATGCCATGTACAGCAGAAGAAGCCCACCTCGGGGACCACAGATGTCTAGAGGGTAAGCTTAATGTACTTTCTAGTCAATATTTTAAATATATAACAGATTCTTGCATTATATTACATACTAGAGACTCACCCTCGCTCGGGATCGTCCTTAGCATGCTTCCCAGTACAAACTTTCATCCTATTTTCACTCCCTTAAGGGATGATTTCTGGGATAGAAAGTAACCTATGTCCTTCCCCAGGGTCTCAAACTATCTAGTTACCAAATTTCATGTAAATCGGTTCAGTAAATCCAGAGATAACCGCCTACAACGTCACAAATTTTACCTCTTTATAATATTACTAGATAGATAATAATTGTTTTTTAACATTTCAGGATGTATGAAGACTTCAGCAGAGACACATTTGATGACAGACGGTATGTATTATGTTTCTAATGTGGGATTTATCTAAAACCAACTAGTTGTACCTTGTTTAATTGATTACATATTGATAAATTTATTTGATAAAAGTAACTAAGTGTGTCAATGACTTTAGTATCTATTCTATCCAACTATCCAACTCGTATCATATCATGAGGAAAATCCTATCAAATTATACATGTAAGGTACAATTTTTCATGTTTTACAAGACATTTTTCTCTATAGTAATAGTTTAATTTCTTACTTCTTAGTTTAACTTATTAAATAACCGTGTACATAATATTTGAATAACAAGAGATATGTTATTGTACATTATTTTAATTTTTATTTGTTGCACACTGCAATACATAAGAAAATTAATTAACCATTTATTTATATATACATTTAAGATATAATTGTAAAATTCTGAGTCTAATTTGTACATTAAACTTTTTTTTGGCAATTTTTATTGAAATAGTCATTATTATCAATACAGAGGCCGAATCTATAGTTTTTAGATTTTTTGTCTGTGTCTGTCAGGGAATGCATCATTAGAAAACCACGGCAGATTTAGATGAAATTTGGTTTGATAATAGATAGTCATCCGGGTGAACATATAGGATTCTTTTTACTGTAGGAAAATATCTCTGCGAAGTCTAAACTAAATGTTGAAACATACTGGGATGAACCCGAGCAGAGTGAGGGTGAGTCGCTAGTATTTAAATAAAAATTATAATATCTTTTGTGTATTCCAGGCCCGGCATGCGCGGCCCGTCGCCCTCCAGAAGATATGCGCCTTATTAAATGAAGGAGCACGGTTTCACATTGTGTGATGTATATTACTTTGACAGTCCAAATAATCATTAGATTCATTGCGGACAATATTATTGTGACTGGGACTGATTTGCAAATATAGATAGTGTTTTGTATGTCTGTCTGTCTGAACATGAATGCAATGGAGTGTATATAGGTTATAATAAATATCATTTTAAGTATTATGTCGTTTTATTGTATATTCCTTTGGGGACATGAAAATAGCATATGTAATTACCAATATAAAGGTTATTTAGAATTTAAACACTACTGTACATTAATGGTTCTATGTGCCGAACAGCCCAGTGATCTACTAATATTATATAAGTTTTGTGACGTAGGGGGTAATATCTGGATTTACTGAACCGATTTAGATGAAATTTCGTAAGAACATAGTTTGAGACCCTGAGAAGGACATAGGATACTTTTTATCCAGGAATCATGAGAATGGAGATAAAATTTTGTATTGGGAAGCAAACTAGGGACGAACCTGAGCAAAGCGAGGGTGTCGCTAGTATGTAATATAATGCAACTATCTGTACCATTCTTAAATAAAACTACAGTCCTTCAGAACGAGACAAATTTACTCCATAAAAAAGCAACCTCATATTATAGGTACTCCTTCGTATAATGAAAAGCTCAACGCCATCTATCGAGTGGAAGCATAAACCTTTAATTATATTATCGTTATGAACAAACATTCTGAACATCTACTATTAACGTAAAACTAATATTTATAGCTTAATATTGATTGTCGGCCATATAGCTGCAGCTTTGATTTTAAAAAATATTTTGATAATAAAACAACAACCTCCCATGTCATAATGGGATGTCCGAGGTTAATTTACGCGCTTAACCAAGACGCCCCGACGGCAGGTCAGTTGAAGCAGACCACAACTAAGGGGTTGCCCCCATTGTCCTCTCTGTTATCATCAGAGAAGTATCAGGAGCAACCCGCATGGTACACCTCGCGCATCCCAGTGTGTCTCTTTACTTGGCGGCTGGCGGAATTGCCGGACTCTAATGCCTTCTCCCACCACAACATAGTGAACACATCATCATCATAAACAATCATACCTAAGAATCGAATCTGTAACCTGTTAAGTTGTAAACATTACAAACCATACATTATATTCGCCGTCATTAAAAATATGGGTGAATTTAAGGTAGAAATTACGGTTCTATGATAGTCACTGGACTTGTACTATAGGTATTGCATTAAATTGTATTTGTTTTTATACTAATTCATTAATCATTAAAACGCATTTTTTGGTGATTTAGAAATGTGAAAATTGATAGATTAATAACGTAAATATTTATTTGTAATTGACGTCACATATCGTTTGCTACGTACCTACTAATTGTGAGTTAATGTTTAACCAAATTAGCGACTTGTCACCACTTCGCTCGAGTGCTTGCTTGGGTGCCATCAGTAACCATAAGGTTAATAATAATATTCCAAATAAATATATATATATATATATATATATATAAAGGGAATAATAATATTCCAGCTCATTATTTTTCTGTGTAAACTTCATCAAAATCTGGCCAGCAATTCAGTCTGAAGGAGAAACAAATATACAAAATTTCGCGTTATATCGCTTAGAATAGTAGAATGATTTCCCTGAATATAATTTAATTTATATCAAAAGTTTTGTGCCTTTTATATACTGTATAAATAATTGTCTTAAAAAGTTTGTGCTTTTTATTGGCTATTACACGTTTTTCTTCTATGTAAAGTTGCAATCTTCAAACGAGAAACATAATTTATTTATATACAAATTTTTAAATGCACGTTTAAATCGTTATTAGTATCCTAAACATAACTGAGAAAGCTACTACCAACTCGGAAGCTGCGAACTGGATAAAGCAGCGGGATGCCCTAGTAAAGTGAACGCGGATAATTAGTTCTTTATGCATGACGATGTCTACTTTACGTAAAATATTTGAGTTTTCCTAACATATTCTTTAATAATTATTGTATCAACATGGGGTCTTATCCAGGAGCAAAACAAATTTAGTTCAAATTAATGTTAGTAGATGGCAGCATTATATGTATTGATGAGTTATTGTAGCTTGTGAAATATTAACAAAAGATAAAAAAATATTTCTCAAAAAAGTATATTATGATCACACACTACCATATTAAGTTATGGTTTTAAGCATTCCACGTAAAAGAAAACGAAGTTATGCTACGTGATAATAGATGGCGCTGTTTACTTTTTATGAATTGTTAACATAATTAAAAATGGTAAAAATCACTAAAATCCATTTTCTAATATTTAATATATTTAAATAGATACATATTATAAATAATTCCATAGTTTTCGTTAATGCTTAATCGTCTAGGTTAAAGAACAAAAATGGCCAAATTAAAGCTGACCTATTTCTTTGTATGTACCTAATAGGGTATCTGTAAAAACAGGTCATGGATAGCGAAAATATGAAATAAATATCAATCGATTTTATGAATTGATTCGTTATTAAAGTTTGTGTAAAAATAACTAAAGATAAGAAAATGGATCTCAGAAAGGGCGTAATCTACGAGCTGTACCAGTGTACATACTGAGCCAAAAACTGATTGTTTTTACGTAATCGCTTCACATATTATGTAGCAATTAGCTTAATTTGAATGGTTATTAAGGTTTCACACATTAAGTATACTTTAGGTCGATGCTTTTAAAATAAGTCATTATACAATCAGTCAAAAATCTTACACGTATATTTCATTTTAAAGTATGGTAGGTACATAAATTGTACCTTCAGTAATTTATTATTTTGAGGATGATTTCTCAATCTTTAAATTAAAGTTATCTATACATATAATAAAATGTATCGTAATATGAGTCGAATGAGTACATTAAATATTTTTTGGAAAATCTTATTGAAATAGTTATTATTATCGATACAGAGGCGGAGTCTATAGTTTTTAGAATGTTTGTCTCTCTGGGGACGCATCACCAGAAACCCGCAGGACGGATTTTGATGAAATTTGGTATGGTGACAGTTGGTGGTTCAGGTTAACATTTAGGATACTTTTTAATGCAAGAAAATATGTCATCTCTGAAAAATCCAAACTAATCGTGAAAACATACTTAAGAGACTTGAGTCGCTAGTTCACCAAATAAAAATAATATAGAAAAAAAAAGCTATTTTATTCATATAACAATAACTTTGATTTGATTATGTCGCATTTGTACTATGAATGAATTTTATTATCTGTAAATGTAAATTAAGTATATCTTCCATGGATGTCTCATAGACTTATCACTTAATAACTCTTAGAAGATGAACCGATTTGAATTTGATGAACTATTTCTATGATTTTTGAAGAAACTTCAAAAAAGGATAAGCATGTATTCGACTGCATGATTTTTGTGTCACGTGATATCTTCACAGATTCTTTTTTTATTAATTATTTTTACTTAGTGCAATGGTCCATAGATTGGTGATAGGTGATAAAAAAATCTATCTCTTAAATACCTTATTCTCTTTGCTTCTCTTATTTAAAAGATTTATATTTCAAAAATAAATATAACACAGCTGTTAAATTAAATACTTTTTTTTATATCAATAGTAATTTTATATTCATTTTCTATTCAAGAATTCTTTAACAACATTATATTTAATTTGTAAATTACATAAAACTAACAAATGTAGGAAAAAAGACATTCGTCCTCTTAATATAGAATGCAGTTTATTTACTGTAAGTTTAATATAATGAATTTAAGAGCATACACAAGAGTTTAGAGGTATTATAATAAAAAACAGATTGTTTGTCCATTAATATTTTATTTGTAACTTAATTAGCAACATGTATTAGGTACTACTCTAACGCTATATATACACAACACTGTACAAGGCGCAGACGCGCACTAAATGCTAACGAACGCTGTCCGTCAAACTTGAACCTGTATATAAATCTATATATTTTCTTAATAAATCACGTTTTAATGAAAATTTACTCAATTATCAACGTATCCGGCACGAAGGACCATACAATTTTGTGATCATATCACTAAGTTAGTTTAACTATTTGGATTGTTTCCCAAAGTCCAAGTCTGAGGAAAAGCGCCGCAATACAAAACACGGTAATACTAATCGAAGGCATCTCATAAGACACTGCGCAGACGTATCTCTAATACTTTCCACAATTTAGTCTTTTCAATATTTAAGTACAATCGAACAGATACGCGGTATAGAGTTGAAATTGGCTTGTTTTACAATAAAAAAATTAATTTCTCTTATTGTCGATATATCACAATTGTCAATTACGCGTATTTAAGAAACAGATTACACAATCTGAGTATTTGTAACCTCCCCTGAGCTGCCATCGAGCGAATCTTATTAAACGGAAGACAATTTTCATTATTACAAACCCATTCTTATCCTACATAATACATACTTTAAAATATTAGACAAAAAAAAAACAGAAAATTTAAAATATAATTCTAACCAAAAAAAACGGAGATTCCGGACGTTTAGAGCGAGTCACTGGTAGGAAAAATAAACTTAACAATACTGAGATTTAATGGCGGTGGAATTTGAAATCGATGGGGGCTGTTGGGAAAACTCCGCCTATCGGCAATAAATACGAGGAACTAGTCTGCCTCACTGTACACAGGAACGTACCGACCGAGAGTCACACGTCTCACTTTGACACTCGAGGATAACGTCAATTATAAGTATTAAGTCTTTTCACACAAGTTTGACGGCACTTTCCGAGCGGCATTTCGCGAGGGTCTTTTTGACCCGTAAAGCGGTGAGCCGCACGGGAGGGTTGTGGTGCCAGCACTCGGCCAGCAGCGCGGACACCGTCGTCAGTGTGGAGCAACCCTTCCACCGAGCAGGTTGCGGCGGCCTGATCTTCTTGGCGACGACCACCGCGTGCATGTCCTCGAAGGAAGGATCAGAGGGAACATATTCATGGTAGGGCAATGCATACGCCTCGACGTACTGCGCCTTATCCCCGGTCGCACATCTCCTACACATCTCCCACAAAACCAATCCTAAAGAGTACATATCCGCCATTTTGAACGCTTCAAAGTTTGTGACGTCCAGTTTCTCGTCCAGCACTTCGGGCGCCATATATCTGCGAGTTCCCACACGCGTGTTGGGCGCGATGTCGACTTCATTCCGTTCCGCCACGTATCTCACCGCTAGCCCGAAGTCTGCGATCGCACACTGTCCGTTTCTTTTCACCAGGATATTTTTGCTCTTTATATCCCGATGGGCGATCGCCGGTTTCCCTTTAGTTCCGAAGATGTCCATATGTAAATGCGCCAGTCCGCTAACTATCGAGTATGCCATCGTCATGAGCGAGTGTGTGTCCAAGACGACCGTTTGCAGGTAATCGTGCAAGGAGCCGTTCTCGTGATAGTCTGTGATTAAGAGCATCTGAGTCCAGGATCCGGTGCCTTTTATATCAGCGGCAATAAAGCCGAGGATGTTTTCGTGACGCATCAGCACTGTCTGATATATCTCAGTTTCGCGGAACCAGGAAGCTTCCTCGGTAGTGAAGAACACTTTAACTGCTACTTTTTCGCCTCGCCACCTCGCCAGCCAGACTTCTCCGTAACGACCTTTACCGATAGATTCGACCATTTGTATTTGTTTCGCGACTGTTCTTTGTACGAGTAGGGGCAATCCTGAGCCGGAACCGGACGATATTTCCGTGTGATGCGAGGGCGCGGGCGGGGAGGGCGGTCTCTTGCAACCCCTTCGTCGTTTTCTGAATAGGAGCCACAAAGCTGCGAAAGCAACCACGGCGACACACAACGCGGCCGCCATCAGTATGGTCTGGCTGGCGGGCGCGGTGGGGCGCAGGCCTGGCGCTTCGGTCACATCGGGCGGGGGCTCAGGCAGCTGTGGATGTAGCCGCCGATTGCAAAGGTCTTTTTCACAGCATTCTATAACTTTCGGGTGCTGGTGGGGTACTTGTGAGCTTTTACACTGGAAAAAGAAGAACATTTGTAAATTATAATATTTTCTTTTTAATACTTACACGTACTATTAGTTATATAGGTATATTATCTCAAAGGCACTTAGACTAAGTATATAAACAATGCCCATGATAGTAAATCAGGTTAAATTTCTAGTGTTATATTTAGATGAATTTGTTTGTTCAAACACGCTTATCGCAATGTTAGCATATTTGATGTCATATCAATTTGAACTACATAGTACATACATTTGGTTGCTCAAATCCCTAACATCAGGTGGCACTATCACCGGCACACTGTAGACTGAACAAGTGCCTATACTATAGCGTAATTAGTATTCAAAGAGACAGTTTTTTTTAGTATAAATTACAAGAATTTACTTATTTATATAACTACTCTACAAAAAACTTAAAACTTAATAAGTCAGTGTATATAGATGAACTGATATATTTTTAGAGAGGTGATAATAAAGTAATTCTCTAACATAAGAGATGAAGATCATCATTTATATTTGTTTAAATTAATAAGTAATATTGCCATCAATCTATAAAAGTATAAGGTATTATTTTTATTCTGAATTCGTAGTATTTATAAACCTAACTATTTGAAGCGAGGCTGCGTTTATTATACAATCGGGAAAATAAACAAAAACTACTACGAGTAAGTTACAATACAAATTCTACATTAATTTGAATCTTGAGCTATAGCCTATAATAACTCTTAGCCACAACACGTATATAAAATAGTTTAAGTTAAATTGTACGCTACATTTACGAGTAATCTTATCCCGAGACCTCCTATTACCTAATTCGTGTTTGTATGTCTGTTTGTGTGCTCATAGCGCTATCATTGTTCGGTAATAAGAGTCGAATACTCATTTATTTCTATTAAAAAATAATCTTATCAGTTATTACCTACCCACATCACTATTCCAAAATTAAAAAAATATATATTTTACTCAGCATTAAATTATTATTATTGTTTTACTGAACGGCATGAGTCTATTACCAATTCGGAAAAAAAGCCTCAGACCTGAGAAGAACTGGCGAAAGAAACCCAGAAAACTCCTCATACCAAACTATCGTAAGATTATATCAACTAAACTGTGACGTACATACATACATATACACTTACAAACTCAATACATGAATTATACACACCTGCATGAACCCTGTTTCATCAGGCGGCAGACAGCCAGCAGTCCTCTCGAGGACCACCAGCTCATTCTCATCTAGAACTTTCTCCACAGCCACGAAGCAGTAGCCGCCGGGCTGGGTGGTGCAGGTGCCGTTGGCCGCGCCGTCGGGACACGCGCTAGCGCCCGCGCACTCGCACAATATGCCCCGGCCTGGAATAAATATAATGAAATCTTTAGTTACTTATCGTAAAAAACCTCCATTTTTTATATTTTCGCCAATTATTTTGGTTTTTGCTCCTTGATGTTAGATTTTGAATGTATTAACAGCAAAATTGTTACGGGAGGAGATCACGAGAAAGAATGTCAAATATTCACCTAAATCTAAGAAAGTATTATGTGTTGTAAAATTCCAAATATTGCATAGATTTATTGAAGATAGTTTTAACAATTAATGATACGCAGTAAGAGCCACTTGTACCAAATTCTTAATTTGATTTAAATGAGTTTGTCAAACCTCTAATAATTATAAGTACTGTTTATCGTTTGCTAAACACAGTTGAGACATTTAAATCCAATCAAAAATTTGGTACAAGTGACCTTTAATCTCAAAGCAAAATGTATACATAAAAAAAAACTCTACCTTAAATACAAACTCTTTACCCTAAATTACAAAACAAATTCAAATAACTTTATTATAACAAGCCAACAACGAATATCTCTTCAAAAAATACTTGAATTTCAAACCAAAATTATAGACCTACGCCAAGCAACATAGTATAGAGTCGACAAATGTAGAGACCATGGGAGGAGCGAATAGCGCTAAAGCATGACAATGTACGCTAACTTGACCTAGGCAAAGTTGGACAGATGCCACGGATGCGGAAATGCACAGATGTATTGACTCATTAAGACTCACTTGTAAAATATAAACTTACGTAGAAACAGTTTTACGTTGTTGGAGCGAGAGAATATGCAATATATTAAATAACGCGAACGTTTCATTTAACGGTGCAAAGGATCCGGAATGAACAAAAACTTATTGTTTCATTCGTCATATAATATCTATACTCGTATAAGGTAGCGTCAAATTCATGAATGATTTTAATAAAACTTCGTTTTAGTCCGCGGATCCGCTCGCGTCGATTTCAAATAGTTTATGTCACTTGGACACAGTGTTTCCCTATTTGTAAAAGGAAATTTATAATATGAGCAATAATAGTCAGCCCCTCAAGATCTCCCAGTAATCACCTGATTCCGAGATAAAATTTTTAGTTTACAAACAAAAATACAATTTTGTGTCACTTTATAATAAATACTAGAGACACCCTCGCTTCGCTTGAGCGAAGCGAGTTATATATATATACATAGGAAATCGAACTCGAGTTCGACTCCCTATGTATATATATAATTTTACAGTAATGTATGGAAGTCTGCCGATTTGTTAACATTTATGATTAAATGGGCAATAAACGGGCTATCTAAAGCAAAAAGAATTTTCAAATCGGATTACTAGTTCCTAAGATTAGCGTGTTCAAACAAACAAACAAACTGTCTCTTTATGATATTAGTATAGATTATAATTATTAGTATTAGTATAGATTAAAAAACAATTCCTCACCCTAAGAAGGACTAGCGAAAACAATTCAGCAATCATCGTCAATGACCAATAATAATCATATATATTAATAAAAACCATTTGTGTTATAAATAAGTAGGTAATTTAAATTTTAAACATACGAGGAATTTCTTCAAACAAAAATAAATTATCAATTAATTAGGGGACACGATATAAACGTTGATAACATACGATTATCAAGTTGTCACTGGACATAATAATTTAAAAATAGCCTGTAGCGTGTCTATTTTGGGTGTTCTTTGAAACAATTGTATCAGTGTTGGTTCTAAGAAGGATAATGTCGTTAATTACGATAGCTCAAGTACGAGTCACGCGTTCGGTAATACTATTAGTATGAAAAAGCGTGTGTATGAGGACAATATGAATAATATAAGTAATTATTGCTAATATGCGGAATCACCTGCGCGATGACACATTTAATATCAGTGTCACACATTGGTAACTTGTTTAATACATACTTATTACTACATTGTACATTGCCATGACAAAAGGATGTATACATATATTTTACTCGCAGTTATAAACTTTCAAAGAGTTGATTTATAGCCACGACTTTACATTAAAAAAAAACTAGCGGCTCACCCTCGCTTCGCTCTGGTTCGTCCCTAGGTACATTTTAACGGTTAATATGGAATATATGTGTATATATATTTATGTATGATGAGTTGTTGTGGGTTGTATTGTGTGTTTTCCCGTGGGAATGAGATAATCTTCCACGATAAGAAGTAACCTATGTCACACTCCAGCCCTCCAACTACCTTCACACAAAAAATCACGCCAATCTGTCACTCTGTTTCGACGTGAAAGAAGAACAAACAAACACTCTTTCACATAATATTAGTATCCATATATAAGAAAAATTTTACTCCTATAGGAATAAGTGACTAAGAGGAGCGTCAGTTGCTCGAAAGGAAAAGACATCTTATATGGAATAACCGGTGAACAAGAGAAAAAAACCACTCAAATCTGATTGGTTTGGGTAACTTCAATAACAATACGGTGAACGAAAACATCGTGAGGAAACCTGCATGTCTGATAGAACCTAGCAAGTTTTCCAAAGACATATGAAGCCCACCAACCCGCACTGGCCATCGTAGTGGACTATGACCTGATCACATTATAGAGGACTCGTGGCCAGCAGTGGCACTTTAAAAAGGGCTGAATAATAGTATTCATATATTTATTAGTATAGACTAATATATCCTAGGTACTAATTACAATACCAGTCCAATACATAGCCAAAAGAAATTAACATTATAAACATCCACAATCAAGAAATACGTACCAACTTGCCATTCGATAAGAAAGAAAATGTACATAATATGTATGTGCATTATTAATTCATTATCCGACCTTCGATTTGTCTTGAAAGTAAATATACATACAGTTTACATCAACATGTAAATTAAAGGTATAAATAAGCCGTATTTTCATTTACATTCTAAAGTGTCAGTTTTGAACATATGAAATAGTAGCAACTTACTCAGAGGTCTAGATGCCTAACCGAGCTCAGAAGTCTAGATGCACTGATTAGGCATCCGGAGCCACCATCTATCTGATTACGAAATTTCATCCAAATCCGTCCAGCCTTTAGCGTAAAGGAGAAACAAACATACACACGGAATTAGAAACTTTCGCGTGTATAATTATAGTCCGACTAGTGAGAGATCTCTATTGATTTCCATAATAACCCATAATAACTTACATATGTATATCTAAGAAAAAAATCAACTCACTTCGTTGCACTGTTATTGCGTTAAAGAAGGACAAACTAACAAACAAATAAGTTGATTCTAAAAATGGCGTCGTCTCAACACCTGTATAAATACAATGCAATCGCATTAAAACAATTGACGAAGGTGCAGCGTAATAGATCAGTCTACATTACTTAAGTAATTTCTTCGACGCAATGTTAAGACCTGCCTTTATTATTTACAGGTTCACCGCAGCTAATGGAAGAAACATTGAGGGTATTTTTTACAGTTTTAACCGACTTCAAACAGAAGGAGGTAATCAATTCGTGTGTTTGTTTGTGTTTGTTACACAATATCTTCACTAATTGTAAATAGATTAGAATACCTTAAATGATTTTCCATGTAAATTTCAAAAATTTCCCCACTAAGAATGACATTTTTATGTCGCTGTACATATTTAGTTAAATAGTAACTATTGCTGTTAAATATTAAGTTTTATTAAGTGAAAATTTTCCTATTGGTATCCTATTAACATATTGTAATTGGTAAAGGTGGTGTTATAAATGTGCGAATTATAAGTAACAACTAACAAGTGTTAAAAACGTGTGTAAGATCAAAACGTTGTCGAAATCGAACCACGGACCACAAGACAAGATGCGTTCTGGATGGGATTGGAATTCACATATCAAAAAACATATTATGGTGAAAAACTGTCACTTTCATATTATATTTTTAAGGTTTCTATAAGCGATATCGATTATCGCAAGAGTTAACTTCCAGGACCAGACTAACTACAATAGTTAATAGCGAGACATCGCGTCAAAGACAACCTAGCAATTATTCTTAATGGTTATATAAATAATTTACTTTTAATGTTTTTACGGTACGTGATGATCATCGTTAGATCTTTTATCGATCTGTCCTTGTTTAGTAAGTACGAAAGACTGTATAGACATCACTAAAATATTATAGCTATCTCCATTGTGATTCGTCACTCTGGGGTAGACTATGTATTTGTTATACTTAGTATTTGCAAAACATATTTAAAAACATTAATAATATTTAACTGAATAATACTTTCTTAGATTGACGCGAATATTTGATATCTACACATAAATAATTTAATAAATTAAAATATTTATAATAAAATTGTAACTAAGCCGAATCTGTACATTAGATATTTTTTGGAAAATCTTATTTAAATAGACATTATTATCGATACAGAGGCTGAATCTATAGTTTATAGAATTTTTGTCAGTCTGTCTGCCTGTCTGTTTGTTACCGCATCACAGAAAAACCACTGGAGCGATTTTGATGAAATTTGGTATGGTGATGGCTGGTTATTCGGGTCAACATATAGGATACTTTTTACCGCAGGAAAATGTCTAATTTCTGAGTAAAAATACAAAAACTGCAATGTAAGAGTATTCTAATATGTAAAACCTAAGAATTTGGCTTTTGGTCATCTGAAAGCGGGCGGAGCCGCGAGCAATGCTAGTTTTTAATAAAACTATATTTTCGGATTTTTTCGCGGATTCATTTTGATTTTTGGTTCCTGACGGTTCGAATGCTTTACAACAATGATGGTCAAGGGAGAGACTTATAGATATTTAATTGGTCTTTATTTTCAGTTTCTTTTAGTTGAACATATTAATTATATGTAAGTAATTTACCACTGCATTCCGTTTAAACATAATATGTTCATAAAGTTGATTGGCAAGTTAACTAAGCTAGCTCACATTTAAAAAGCTTATTAACCATTTGTGGTAACCGCAAAAAGTTTAAACTAGATAAAAAAGTTAATTAATTAAATCTTTTCTAGGCATGTTTAACCATTTTAGTAAAATGATGAAATTTTTGTATCTATCGTCAATCGAGTTCTGTTAGAACTGAACATGAAGTTTTTATGTTGGGAGTAAAACACTCCACTTCTAAATTAACACGCATTTAAAGCAAGAAAGATAATCATGGGTAAAAGGTATATAAAAGGTATTTTACTCCTGAATATTTTGCCAAATAATGATTTATAATTACACTAGCGAATAGCGACTCACCCTCGTTTCCCTATGGTTCGTTCATAGGTTGATTGTCCATACAAACTTTTATCCCCATTTTCACCCCCTTTAAGGGATGAGTTCCGGAATGAAAACTATTCTATACCCACCCCAGGGTCTCAAATTATCTTCTTAACAAATTTCATCTAAATCGGTCCAGTAGTTTCGGAGCTTATTAATACCGAACAAACAAACAAAAAAACTTTCCTCTTTATATAATATTAGTATAGAAAAACTATCATAAATAGCAATATTTACATCTTAAAATAACGAAAATTTGAAATTCTACAAGAACATTTCCATGTCTTTGCACATTAGAAAGACGGGTAAATTTAACTAATTGTTTAGATTATGTATCTAATAGGTAGATCAAAAGCAATACATTGATATTACATCAAGGCGATCACGATTGATAAACAAAATATATGTCTTTGAAATTCAAACTGAATTCCGTGCTAGCTATATTTGGAAATGTAAACCTGTCAGTGCGTATTTCATGCTTATAAATCTTCAAAGATAGGATGTAGGATGTCGGACATCCTGCATCGAGCGCAGATCGAGCGAATACGCTTCGCCTGTTTACAGATGGACAGCTCTTGCCGCACATGCCCGTAACCTCTATACATGTTATCAATAATACCGAAGCCAAAGCAATTTCCTGCATCGTGATAATTTAAAAGGAAATCAAACGCTTAATAAACACAACACAACAATTTGTGGCGTACTTTAGTTTAAAGATAACAATGCAAATATAAAGTTTCAGACGCATCTGAACACAATATCTATCTATACATATATAATAAAATTGTAACTAAACAGAATCTGTACATTAAATATTTTTTGAAAAATCTTATTGATATAGCCATTATAATAGATACAGAGGCCGAATCTATAGTTTTTAGAATTTTTGTATGTGTGTCTGTGACCGCATCACCGGAAAACTACTGGCCAGCTGGTTGTCCGGGTCAACATATATGATACTTTTTACTGCGGGAAAATATCTCATCTCTGAGAAATCTATGCTATACGTTAAAACGTAGTGAGTCGCTAGTTTTATATAAAAATATAAAAATTATATAAATTACATGTGATATGGTAACAAATTATAGCAATTTACATATAACTATGCTGATTCTTTAATTATTATTTTTTTTCAAATCAGTCGTCAAGGCATCAGTTTAGAATATATCAATAGAATCCAAGTTTTTTAGCGCGTATGGTCCACAGGTACCCGTCAGCCCTCGACCCATATAAGGCTAGCGTCAGATATACAAAGGGCCCCAAATACAACAAAAGGGTGGCAGGTAGAGATGCGCTCCCAGCAGAATAAGTTAGAATATATTACATAACTTTATACACTGTACTTTTACGATGTTTTCAACACAATAGTCGTTACGCGGTAAATTATCGTAATTGTTTTTGTTTAATTATATATCGTCGATTAACCTTTTTACATCTCTTACATACGTTATGTTTATAGATAAAATGATCTCAAATCGACGTATGAAATGTTATACATATTAATTGAATGTTACATTGGAATCGCTGTAAGCGTTAAAGATATATCTCATGTACATACATATAGTAAATCACGCGGGCGAGTTCGATAAACTCGCGTATGTAATTTCGAAACCGCAGGAGTCAAACATTTATGAGGGAGTTTTAAAACATGGAAAACAACAAACACAATGCCGAGGCGAATGAAAGGTATCGGAAAAGATAGCTACTCGACACGTTCAAGAGTTACAATTAATCACTGAATGAGATAATGGTGTATACCTCATTTAACATAAATTATGCAATCCTATCACGAGCGTGGACCTTCTTGAGAAACGCTACTTACAACTTGCACACAAATACCAAAGCTGCGATACTCAGATTGTGACATCTGAAACCTGACCACTTGAGTATCACGAACCGATACCGAGGAGGCACATCCAGCACAAGTTATCACTTCGAACTCAACTTACGCTAATTACAACTAATATATATTATATTAAAACTTAGATGCCACATACTTAGTCTCATGGCGAGCGTCCGAGGGCCGGGTGCGAAACCCGTATCATTTAAATTTAACTCAAGACTCCGTCTGTCGCCGGCTTTATTTTTACACCGATGTTATGCGCGTGACAATGTCTCACGGGAGACAGGATGGAGAATCGTAGCGGTACACGTGCGTCACGATCGACGCTCGCGGTGCGAATGAGTTGACTGACTGGCAAGTGGCAAGGCGGTGCGCGGCGTCTCCCCCTCGCCCCACCCCGCCCCCCTCACAGACCTCTCAGATCCCTCATCTCCCCTCTAGATATACACCGATACAGCCTCCGCGGCAGTTAACCGACGTTAGGACGAGATCGGGCACGCGCACTCATTGACTTCGTAGATAATGCCAAGTGTTTGTACGACACGTAAACATTAGATAGGCATTTGGCCAAACGATGGTCTTCCACGGTTATATATAATTATTATTGAAAATTACTGCTATTAGAAGTCTAGGGCGAACGTTGAAATCGCCTTCAATAACGAGAAAACTTTACTCGGTTACCACTTAAATGAAATAAATAATTTCTTAGATACCTTATAGGAATATCGAAAAAGATGTTCCTTTAAATTACATTTGTATGTGCCACATTATGCAAAATTCAAAATACTTTATTCAGCATTAAATTATTACAATTTTTACTGAACGTCATGAGTCGACTACTAGTTCGGAAAGCAGAAGCCTCAGACCTGAGAAGAACTAGCGAAAGAAACTCAGCGGGACTAATATTATTTCATTATCTTTTATTGTAAAGTTAAATTATAATTTACAATATTTCTATCAAGTTGAAGAATTATAAAAAAAATACGCAATTTTACAACAAGTCTGAATAAATTCGCGTTTCTACATAATCATATATTTTATAGCTTTTATCATTAACTATCATCGTTTCTGCAGCTTTGGCAGGAAATAACACATTAAACAATAATATATCATCCAATAAATATTATGGCACTGAGCTGATCAAGAAGCCATTAAAGAGATTCTTTTACGACTCCCTCACCGTTTGATCGTTTTTTTCCTTCTTTTGGCTTCACTGCGTAAGCTCTTCTTGTCCGGCGCAAATTACAATGAACAGTATTTGGTGTGTTATATACCTACTTACTCTTTGAAATATTTTCCAAATCTCCAAATAATATGTGCAATGTACATCACTTAAGTTTATAAATGACGACACGTTTGGCTCAATTTGTAGTGATCCTACTTGTTGTGCCAGCGATCCCGGGTTCGAGTCCCGCTGGGGGCATTCATGGTCAGTGTGATGAACACGAATGTTTGTACTCTAGTCATGGGTGTTTATTTTTATAATATGTATATATTTAAAGTTAAATATGTCTGGTATCCTTAACACAAGCCTCGTAGCTTACCATGGAACTAGATGGTGCCGTATATTAATGTCTCAAACATATTTATTTATTTATAAATTATAATCATAATATGACGAAAAAATCTTGAAAATGAAATAATATTAGATAAACTATATTTGTTATTAATAGCCCAATTATATGTTCACTTTAAAATTTCGCATCACTAGCAACCGGAATACCGGACGCGATAAACTCATCTAACGATTTCCGTACATACTGTAAAAGCCTCTAATAGTTATATTCTAATAGTTATAGTCTAATAGTAATACTTATTTAACGATAATTAATTTACGACACGTTCTTTAAATCTTTGATATCTGAACTTTTTTATGCTATTTTTTTTTTTACCTAAGTTCAGTTTATACCCACAATAAAATTGCATAAAGACATTCATATAAAAAGCTTTTATATATATATATATATATATATATATATATATATATATATATATATATATATATATATATATATTTATATTCATATAAAGTTTTTTTTATTACATTTAAACATCATCTATGTTTTGTCAGTAAAAAAGAAAAAAGATATTAGATACCTAAAATAACAAATTTAAAAAAAAAACGAATAACTAAAATATAATACAGTTCAAGCAAGGCATCAAAATGCATTCGGAATTTGCGAGACTTATCTTCACGTGCGCATTGCAATGAACAACGGTGGTACAGAATCGGTAATAAGGTAGGTTCGGGTAATAAAGCCTATCCGATTCGTATTTTTTTTATTTTTCTTTACACGTATATCTCAAGGATGCTCGCCAAATTCGTTCACCGGTTATAGCTGTATCGTATCGTTGAAGACGCAATTGCTTCTAATGACCGTCGATTACTAGATTGCGTAGCTCGCTTATATCTAGTAGGACCAATAAAAATTAAATTGAGCTATGTATTGAGTGGAGCTTTGATTTCCTTAGGCTGTGCAGTAATTGAGACTATCTCGCCATTTAGATATAGAAATATTATAGTATAAGCTTTTAACATGTACATTCACGTCGTATTTGCTATGAAATTAAGTAGTTAAAAAAATGCTATAAACAGGTTACAAATACCATAACCGTTAATTTTTATTTTAACATAGTTTTCATCAAAATCCAAATAGCTTAAATAAATTTAAAAAAACCGTGTCTAAGTAGATCGCCAACAGAGTGAGCACAATTTAACAAACAAGCCACTTTCCCGTGGGAAGGGCTCTGGTGACATCGCCTCGTAATAAGCATCGCGATTACGTCCACCGCTGTATCAACAACTTGCACTCAATAGGACATTACTGAAAAAATATTTATTTCATATATCCATTTATACATTATACTAAAAAAATATATTATCAGGTATGAATGAATGGATGACTTTAATTCTGCATTTTATGTATAATCCTTTTTATGGAGCACAAATCCTTATTATCCATAATTAGTAGGATATAAACTCATTTTATTATTACCAACTAGCTCTCCTCATCTCACGCTCGCGGAGCGATACTCCGCTCTGGTTCGTCCCTAGGTGATTCTTTAAATTGACGTTACTTTTTTATTTATGAACCGATTGAAATAAAACAAATACTAAATGTTAAGTGAAACTTACCAAAATATATTAGTGAAAACCGCATCCAAATCGGTTAAGACGTTTCTCAGATTAGCGCGCACAAACGCACAACCGACAAACAGACATAAATTCTAAAAATCATTGTTTTGGATTCTATTGCATAAATAAAGACCCTCAATGATGGTTTTTCTCAAATATCTTCCATGTACAGACAGCGATCAGTTAAACATTTATTATATGTATAAATAACTCTATACTATGAAATGTAAAATATCTTAACTGCATTTATTGAGATTTCAAATTTTAATTAGAAATTATTAAATTACAGAACATGCTACAGGTGATGTTGTAGATGTAGCTAATCTATACATATAATAAAATTGTAACTAAGCCGAATCTGTACGTTAAATTTTTTTGGGAAAATCTTATTGAAATAAACATTATTATCGATACAGAGGCCGAATCTATAGTTTTTAGATTTTTTGTCTGTCTGTCTGTCTTTCTGTCTGTCTATCTGTCTGTCTGTTACCGCATCACAGAAAAACCACTGGAGGGATTTTGATGAAATTTGGTATGATGACAGCTGGTTATCCGGGTCAACATATAGGATACTCTTTATTGCGGGAAAATGTCTCATTTTTGAGAAAAAATACAAAAACTGCAATGTAAGAGTATACTAATATGTAAAATCTAAGAATTTGGTTTTTGGTCATCTGAACGCGGGCGGAGCCGCGGTCAATGCTAGTATATTACATGTACAACCATTTTAGTAAGCCTGACTACAGAGTTTTTTATTCAAACATTAATCAATCTTCAACGTTAGGAGCTTAAACAAGGGGAGGCTGTTTGTAGAGTAACTTTTATCTTAAATCACATAAAATAAACTGTCTTTACGTTATCTGTAATTTGAGATAAAATGTTAATGTTCCTCCCATTCAAACTTTCACAAGAACAATTTCGAAAAACTTTTAATTATGAATAATATAATTGGAGTTCTTAAACGTTTCTCGTTCTCATAATTCGATAGAACTTTTGCAATTAGCTTTATTTAAAAAAAAAATAGGTATAGAATATCTATTCGCCTGCGCAAACGCAGCTTTCAATTTAGAGAACGACACAGTTATTTCTGATAACTATATCGATTAAACGAACGTGAACGAATCGAGTGCCCACGGCTACCGATAAATCGATTTGTAATAAAGATACAGGCAAAGAGCACAAAGATTGTTCTGATGTATGCACCGTATCTCACTCCATCAAATTTAGATGTGAGTAACTGGACTGGTCAATGTTGACCGAATTGTTGCTTGACTTAAAAATATTTGGAATTCATTTTAAAATGAGATTTATGTTTGTTAGGACTATATAAGATTGCGAATTCATACAAATGTCAGTTCTAAGAAACTATTAGCCGGCCTTGGCTTCGCACGGGTGCTTCTTTTAATGAAATTTTCATGAAAGTGCTTATATATACGAGTACTTTAATTATGTATGTTCATATATACTACACGTGTATTAAAATTAACATATATTGAGTGCATTTAATATTTCATGGAAATAACTAAAAAATATTTTATTTAAGTTCAAGTGGAGGAAAAGGTGGCATTAGTTTATGGTATAGTATTTTTTATATTTTTAGAATAATTTTTCAACTTCAGGGCTTTTTGTAATAAGAGCTGTCTTATTCTTTCAAGTTTAGCTTTAAATTTTGAAAATGAACAGTCAGTTGCTTTCGCATTAATAATATTTATGATAACGATTTTAAAGATTGTGCGCTATAACTAGAAAGCTCTCTAATATAATCCCCGACATTTTTACATCTGATATAAGTGAAGACGTACGTGCGTATATCCACGATATGAAGAAAAATTATACAAACTTTATGTATGAACACTTATTCCCTAATAAAACTTAAGTACCTATATGAAGCCCGGAAGATAATCGTTGATCGCCAACCGCTATACTCAATAGATACCAACTTTTATAGCGAAATAGAAAAGTTAGCTATAAAATATTAATATGCTGCGATAAAATTATTAATAAAATATCTAATTAAAAATAAGTACGCAAAGGTAGATTAGAAATCGAGTGGGAACAGATAATATTTAAAACAACACACACTTAGCATTTGACATCAAACCAACGAGATAGTAATTAAACGGGGCGCGGCGAGTAGTGGGCTTTATCATCGTAGTTGTAATCGTGAGTATTGCAAATGGCATTTGGTACCGACCACGGGGTCACCGCCGGCGCCGGCCATCTAGCGACCTCTCGGATTATCCATTCTGATCGATAACGAACTGGGATACCTACTGGGATCAAAGAGCATTGTTAGAACTGGCCTTAAAAACATCACTTAGCCATTTATATCAATTTCTTATTTTTAATGAGACTATCTAAGAAGGCACTTACTCCACTGAAAAGAAGATATAAAAAATATATTTTAAGCTAAAATTTTATTATGATTTATTTAATATTTTGTTAACATTGTAGAGAAATGAGAATAATTAATAATAAGTAACTTTAATAGCAAGATATAGTGAAACATAGCTGTTTACATTCATTGGAAGACAATATTTAAAGCGGCGGCAACGTGACGCATATCTGTGCACCCAAACTGGATTGAATATTTTTTGTGGTCAGGATTAGGGAGTATCGGCTAAGCGCAGGTTACGTAATAGATTTTACACACCCTCCATCACGGCCCGAACGCCCGTGGCACTTATACTTTGTTTTTATTTCAAAGTTTTGGATTTAAATTGTGTAGTGAACACTGCCAGTTTTATTTTTAGGTTATACTATCATCAAATACACATTTTAAATATAATAGCAAGGTATTAATAGTAATATTAGTAAAAAAAATCATACATTTTAATTAAGAAAAAAATCAATTTATCTAGAAAAAGGATATGTTTTTTTTACTGCGTCTCTATAATGCGTTTCTATCATCGCATCTAAATAAATGCATTTATTTACTTATTTACTAGCGTTTTCCTGCGGCTCCGCCCGCATAGTACATTAATTACCAACATATCATATACTAAAACCTTCTCCGAAACACGCTGCATTTTATGGTATAAGTATTATTCCAAACGGTTCAGTAGTTATCGCAGTATAAGCGAACAAAAAAATCGGCTCTCCATTTATTAGCATAGTTTTACTACAAACATTATTTATCTATATATATATATATATATATATATATATATATATATATATATATATATATATACTAAAACATCATTAAAGTAGTTTCTATTTAATAACTGCATTAGTTATATAACTGAGTCGCAGTAATTAACATAATATACCAAGTTCTAAGGCTATAATAAACACAAAAGCTTAGAAAAAGCTTTCAAAATAGATAGTTTGTGTGTTTTGGAACTAGGAATATCTCAACACTAAATCGTAATACATATATTATTTGCATATTTCTTCAATGTAAAACACTTATACTAAATGACGTAAATGTATCAATGGACAACAACATTTTTAAATATAAAGAAGGACATGAAAAAAATTCTAGTGTTACTTCATACTGCGTGACCGTTATTTCAAAATCAGATATAAGCTTAGAGTCAGGGTACGATAACGACTGAGCTGATACAGAGATAGCGACATCACGAATATATTTACTTACCGGTGGACGAATATAAATAAATAAACAATAAAAACAGTTCAGTAGTTAGTTTATTTAGAAGAAAAAAACATAAACTGTATGTCTGTGACATGAAGAAATCAATCGAGCTACCAACGCAATAGATAGATACGTAAAATAATATTGTTAGTTATTTAACAATTATCTTACGTAAAGGCAAAGTACGCTTTGCTTAAAGACTGGAGATTAATTTATACATAAAATAAAATTGTAACTAATCCGAATCTGAACATTAGATCCTTTTTGGAAAATTTTATCGAAATAAACATCATTATCGGTACAGAGGCCGAATCTATAGTTTTGAGAATTTTTGTCTGTCTGTCTGTCTGTCTGTTACCGCATCACAGAAAAACCACTGGAGGGATTTTGATGAAATTTGGTATGGTGATAGCTGGCTATTCGGGTCAACATATAGGATACATTTTACCGCGGGAAAATATCTTATACTCTAGAGAAAGAAATAGAAAAAAAAGAAAGAGAAAAAATACAAAAACTGCAATGTAAGAGTATACTAATCTGTAAAACCTAAGAATTTGGTTTTTGGTCATCTGAACGCAGGCGGAGCCGCGGGCAATGCTAGTTATTTATTATAACACTTGTTAGGTACCTACTTCAAAATAAGAACTTTCTCAAAATAAAAAATAAAACATTTAATTACATTGTACGCTTAATGTTAGTCTCTTCTATATGAATAGGTAGAATATCTATACAAGGGAGGTCTTATATAAATATTTAGAAAAAAAAACACCTCTGAGAATGAAATACCTACTTTTTAATTATTTTTGAATTCATTTTTTTTTATTGAATTTATCAAATGTACGAAACCTCGTCTGTAAATAAATGTGAAAAATCCTATCATTGGCTCAAAAATTACAATAATACAATATTTAGATACTGTGTTTAATAAATACATATTTCGCTTATCGCAATGTACAACGCATGAAATATAAACGGAGTTTCCAATCTTAATAATATGTACAAAATTCGCCAAGTGACAGATACTCGTATCTTGTTACCTGAAGATTATTAAGGGTTTAAGACCTTATCGGTTATTCATAATAAAAAATAGTTTAAAATGAGCTATTTCTTCTAACGAAATATAGATGGTAAATGTCGTTATTTCTTTACTAATAATACATATGTTCATATATTTGAGACATGTATATGAGATAGTTGGAGGGCTGGAGAGTGACATACCTAGGCTACTTTTTACCGCGGGAGATTAGCTAATTCCCATAGGAAAACACGTTATAATACAATCAAAAAAAAATATTTATGATCAAAATTACTTGAAACTTGGTATTAATGGTCTTCAATAAAATTAAATATATACGTATTTGAGCATTTTTCGAAATTCATCCTATAAGGGGGTAAAACAGGGAGTGAAAGTTTGTATGAAACTACCCTTTTAGCGATTTTGTGTAGTTCCAGCGCGAGCAAAGCCGCGGGTTCTGCTAGTATACTATAAAATATCTACAATATTTTGATTGTTGACAAATGTGCAATATCTGTAGGTTTGAGCGAAGCGTGGGCAGGTCTCGTTCATAATAAACAAACCACTGACACATCAGAGGTTAAACGGATCATCAACTGTATTAAATTAGACTTAAAGGTTAATTCTTATTCGATAAGTTATTAAAATAAAAACCAATTCGTAATCAACGATTAATCAACGTGATAATAATAACATTTACCAATGGCGAGTATTACGTATACACACATAAGCTCTAATAATATTAACTATACATATAATAAAATTGTAACTAAGCCGAATCTGTACATTAAATATTTTTTGGAAAATGTTATTAAAATAGACATTATTATCGATACAGAGGCCGAATATATAATTTTTAGAATTTTTGTCTGTCTGTCTGTCTGTTTGTTACCGCATCACGGAAAAACCACTGAAGGGATTTTGATAAAATTTAGTATGATGATAGGTGGTTATCCGGGTCAACATATAGGATACTTTTTACCGCGGGAAAATGTCTCATTTCTGAGAAAAAATACAAAAACTGCAATGTAAGAGCATACTGATATGTAAAACCTAAGAATTTATTTTTTCTTCATCTGAAGGCGGACGGAGCCGCGAGCAATGCTAGTTATTAATAAGTATCTAATAATATTATTATAAATAAGTTATTTTTATTTACTCAATAACGTATAAGCACTCTTCTCATATTAAGAAGCAGAGGAAGAGGAGCGTGCAGCATTGTATGATAACATATAATAAAATATGTTAGGACATTTACACACATTACCATCTTGTTCCATGGTAAGTTACGAGACTTGTGTTATAGATACCAGATAGTTGATACACTATACATATTATATAACTTTAAATACATACATATTATAAATATATACAGCCACGTGCTCATCACACAAATGAATGCCCCCAGCGGGACTCGAACACGCGACCGCTGGTATAGCAAGTACGGGTCACTACAAACTAAGCCAAACGTGTTGTCAAAAAGAAAAGATCAAGATTTATTATTGAATCTGCTCCACTGATTTATGGATGGACCTGAAGCTAGCGGCCGACTAGCAGCCGGCCACCTGACGAATTAAACAAAGGGCCTTAACGGTACCGCGCCGTCAAAAACACATGTTATTAAAATAAATACGCTACAGATGCAATTAAATATTACTATTTAGTCATTTTAAATACAATAATAGGAATGTATAGTGTTTTATATAAATTATTACCAAATTTTTTAATTCAGTCATGTTTGTGTCCGTTCTTAGCGTAAAAGTTCATTTAAGGCAAGAAAAACTAGAACGCATGCGTTGTCAAAAAGAAAAGATCAAGATTTATTTTTGAATCTGCTCCACTGATTTAAATGAGACTTATATTTTGAGGCCAAATTCTAGAGTACTACTGGTATCTATTAAAAGAACTCCGTCCACCTCCATCACTGTCCAGGATCCATCATAAGATTGGTTCAATGGTGTTAAATTATTGTTTTACCATCCTTAATTATCCATCCATCAATTTAAAACTTAGTAAGGGTATGCCCTTACTAAGTTTTAAATTGACGCGACGTTTAGATAGTTGATGTCAACTTTCAAGATTTGATTACATAGTTTGATACTTAGTTGGATAATAAAAACTTTTAGAGAAACCCATTAAGATCTTAAGAGATATGTGATTAAGCAGATAGACAAAAATTCTTAAAATTGTAGATTTATTATAGCTTTTATTACTCACTTCACGATCCCAAATACAAATGTTTTTAAATAATTCATGTGCAGCTGACCCCATTTCATTAGATATATAGGAATGAATAATAAAATCTGACCTAAAACTTAAATAATTTACACGTATCTATAAAACAGACGTATGCTAATGCTAATTTCTGCACTAAATATATTGCTACGCAATAACTCAGTAATGTAAATATTAAGAAATACAACGTATAGAGCGATTTTAAATAGCACTTATAACAAAAGTTCACAATATATGTAATTGTGAAATCATAAAAAAACCGGTCAAGTGCGAGTCGGATTCGCACAGAACGGGTTCCTTACAATCGTACAAAATATAAGACTATGTAATGATCTTTTTTTTTAATTTCCATGGTGGCCATTTTAAAATTTGCCATCTTGGTCTTTTTATTATTTGTTGTTATAGCGGCAATAGAAATACACACTGCGAAAATTTCAACTGCCTACCTATTATGGTTTATAAGATACATCGCGCTGACAAACAGACGAATGGACAGCGGAGGCTTAGTAATAGGGTCCCGTTGGCACCCTTCGGGTACGGAACCCTAAAAACTAACTTCTAACACCGCAGTAGAGACTATCGAATATACTATAACTATAGAATAATCGACATCACTGTAATAACAGCCTCAACAATGACAGTTGCATCAAAAATGATACTGAAGAGATAATAGAACTAAGAATTTAGATACGATTGTTCTAGTGAAAGGGCTCGCGCTCAAACACTGGATTTCTATTGTCGTTGAAGTTTTATGGCTTGAGTTGTAAAAGTAACCTTATCAAAATTTAGACAGTAAAATGAATACGTATTTTAATAAATGTTATTTTAATACTTCTTAACAGTGCGCCATGAGACCGCTACGATTCGGATTTGGGATGACAAGATAATGATTAATGTCCTATCGTGAGTAAGAAGTATAGAGCGATAGATTTTCAATGTATTTAAACTAAAAAATAAAATAAATTAAACAACCAATCCAAAAATAAAATTCAGTAACTGAAGATATACTTTCTAGGTTTCCTGATAAAATAAAAACCTTACAAAAATAGTTAGCTGTTTCTGAGAAAAATAGCAACATGTGTGCAAAATATGTATTTTTCAAAAAAAATGTAATCGAAAAAAATCACCAATCGTGTTATCAAAATTGGCGATTCGAGATAAAAGTCCGAAGTATAATTAATTTCCCCAAAATTTCTAACTAGTAACTCTCAGAGATTCTGAGATAAATAACGATGTCTAGGTTCAAAATTGTCAATTATGCACACTCATAAATAAAAGATGATCGCTGTTGGACAGTTGTGATTTACCAAAATTATAATATTAAGAATTACCTTTAAATTAGAATGGTAGCACCAGAAGATGTTTTTCGATAAATACTATTTAAGTAATCAAAAAGGAAAGTTCTAAAAATTATATTTGAACATACAAAAATTTTAGGTCAAAGAAAAACCTTCTCCTTTTTCAAGTCGGTAAACAAGTTACTTCGATTTAGATGTCACCTTAAAAGTAAGTACTCTACTCTAAAATCGCACATACATTTTATAACAAAGTCATACTTTTAACAAAAGAAATATGTACTTTACTTTAGAAAACATCGATCAAAAAAGTACCAGATACACAATCCCATGCAAAAATTCTCTTAAAACTCTCACCAATTGTGTTTAGATAATTATTCTAGTTCAAATAAATATACTACAATTTAAATTGAACCTTAAATGCAATGCAAGTTGTTATCACAAAAAAAAGAAGTTACATACTAGCATACATCAATATCAACTTAATAAAAATAAAGTTATTTAAATTCAGATTAGCTAAGAAATACTCGTATATCCTATAGAAATTTCAATTCAATTTCAATCAAAACTATTGAAAGTAAACTTTTGAATGTAAAGTTCACATTGCTAAGACTTTGACTTAAAGTTACGACTATGAATCTCACCCTTACAGATATAATTTTGTTTGAGTGATATCATACTTATAAGTTATAACATAAAAAAAGTACCTTAATCCCTCCACGACCGCGGACACGCCGGCGTTACAGTTAACAATAGATTTCTTAGTTTAATTAATTTCTTATAATTTTATCTGGAGGTGTTAATGTTTACTCGAGTGTGTATTTTTGATATCGCTTTAATATCAACTCGCAAATCCTCCAATTACATTCAAATCAACTGTAAATGTAAAAAAAATATGAATAAAAAAGGACAAATGGCAACCTAATATGGTGACTATAATATATATGAATAATTTATCTTGTTTCTTAGTTAAAAATCTTTATTACTTCTGCAAAAAGAGCCTCTTAATTGTACACAGCAGGTTCTCCACGAAAAAATCATAAATACTTACAGTTTTATTTATGTATGTACATTGTACCTTTAGATTCAAAAGTTGTCTGACCGCGCAAATCGTCGAGGCATATTCATGCTAATGCATTTTACCTGTTCGCGTAAGGAGATCACACGATCCTTACTAAAAAATCGACTTAGTTTAGAATTAAGCGTATATATAAATTAAAAGTTCCTGGTTCAATGTACACTGATGAGTACAAAACAACGTATTTATAATGTGTTCATTTTTTTTTTGGGAGATTTCTTTTCCTCTATCTAACCCCTTCTATTTAACAGACATATTTCAATGTTTATTTGACCGAAGCTAATATCTGCAAATTAAACAAAGAACGTCTAAATAACCTTTTTTTTCTTTTTTAACGTTGGGAAATGCATTTACGCACGAGGTGTGGGACTCACCGGCAAAGCCAGTACTACTCACTAATACCCAACAAAACCTTCCCCCGTCTTAATGGGGCGTCGCAGGATCGCTTACGCATTCAACTACGACGCCTCGACGGCAAGCCTGTCGAAGTAGACCACAACAACCACGGGGTTGCTCCAAGGTCCACTCTGCTATCAGAGAAGTACCAGGAGCAACCCGCATGGTACACCGCCCACTGAAGTGGGCCACCTCCCTGTGCGTTTCTTCCTCCCTCCCTGTGCGTTTGTTCGTGAACGCACGTTGGGGGGGAACGTCTAAATTGAGTGACCTATATCTATACATACAATAAAATTGTAACTGAGCCGAAGCTGTACATTAAATATTTTTTGGAAAATCTAATTGAAATAGACATTATTATCGGTACAGAGTCCGAATCTAGTTTTTAGAATTTTTGTCTGTCTGTCTGTCTGTCTATCTGTTACCGCATCACGAGAAAACCACTGGACAGATTTTGATGAAATTTGGTACGATGATAGCTGGTTATCCGGGTCAACATATAGGATACTTTTTACGCGGGAAAATATCTCATTTCTGAGAAAAAATACAAAAAATTTCATTGTAAGAATATACTAATATGTAAAACCTAGGAATTTGGTTTTTGGTCACCTGAACGCAGGCGGAGCCGCGGGTAGTGCTAGTGCATCATAAAAATGTTAACCAATTACATATTATAAATCAAAAACAAATAATACTAAAAGTAACACAAATAAACCAACATAACGACCCGCAATCTCCACTGTTAGAAGTTGCTACATAACCTTTACTATCAGTAAATGAATGGGCTCAGCGAGAATCGATTACAAATGCGCTCGATAACAATACGACGAGTCATTCACCATTCGCATAGAACATAATGCATTACGCACTATAGTGATTTCAGTTGCGTCATTGGACGTTTCCGTCCTGTTGAAACGGCGATCGTTAGATCCGTACATTTACGTATACTTTCCCAGAACGAAATTCTGGATATAATGGTGATCTTAATGTATCGACAAAATTAATCATCAAACTCAAATTGAATGAAATATATAATATATAATATATTATATATATATATATATATTATATAATTATATATATATATATATATTATTTTTATATATACTGTGTTTTTTTGTACTTTATTTCCATATTACCTTACACTTTTCTGCTCCGCTAAATGACAATCTTTCTCACTTATTAGGTTGACTGGAAGAGATCTCTTTTAGAGATAAGTTCACCTTTGTATTAAATTTTCTTTTAATATTTGTATTTTTGTTTTTTATGTGAAATAAAGAGTATATATATATATATATATATATATATATATATATATAACGAGTACGTACTATAGTAGAATGAATACAAATATTTGTTCCATAAAAAATAATACCCACTTTAGTGCTGTAATAATATTTAATAGAAAAAAACTATTGCGAAAGTTTATCGATGATCTTGCTTAAACTTTTACACTTTTTATCAAATGTAAACAAATGTTGAAAGACAATTACAACCTATTTATAATTGTCGTATGGAAATTAAACTTTGTAATAATGTATATATATGTATGTATTTCGGATGATGATACTATAATTTCCTATCTTGGAGCTGATTTGATGGATCCAGGTGGTAGATAGTGGAGCTCTTCAGCGGCTATTAATAAACCCCTCGAGTTTGGGCTCATTTGATTTGACTTAATGAGTCTCATAAATTACAATCAAGTCGAAGGCGTATTTTTTTTTTAAATTTTATAAAACTATATTTACAACACCTATTTACTTATGAATTAATAATCTCATAACATATAAATATAAGGAATACAAAAGAAATCCATGTGAATGATGATAATATATAAATATATATTAATATCATAATCTTAATAACATCCATAACTATAAATATTAATAAACAAGCTTCTTATAGAAGGAAATAAAAAGGTAATATAGTTGACACGAATGCGCGATGAGAAGCCGCTGGTAGTTCAAGCAAACGCAGGTCATGAATCGACGAATCCATCTTATTTTAATAAGACAAATGTTTATGAAGTTACTTACAATTTAAAGAAAGCTGTGAATTATATATTCAAGTATTTATAGAAAAAATATGACTAGTTTCCAAAAATACTATTAGTGAAGGTTACAAACAAAACGCTGCGCATTTGTGTTTATCGAATGGAAGTCCAGATAATCTTAATTAAAGGGGCGCGGCTGTTATCGGTGTCAAAAAGAAATCTATCAGGCTGGAAGTGTGATAAAGTGACTATTTCGGTACTATCACGCGGAATGATAGTGACTCTGTCGTATATACAACATGTTGTTCATATGAATAGTAGACTAATTTCATAACTTAATAAAAACACGGTTTGATAAACATTATTTGGGTACAATATGATAAATACTTTATTAATAGACTGTAGTAATGTTCAAGTCAGTTATGCCATACAAATAACTCTACCAAAAAGTGACGTTATGGTAAAATCCGGAACACATCATACACCGTATTCCAAGGATTGTAAGTAAACATCTAATCCTGATAAAACATAATGAATTCTTAGAAAGTATATACATATGTAGTTTACTGTTCAACCGTTATTATGAAACGTGTATGGATACATCGTCTAAATCGGAATCCCATTCACAAACCTTAGTTTCAATGACACCAGAGTACGCACGTGAGACATGACTAACATATTAGATGAAATTTGGCAAACAAACAAGGTTGCAAAGTACTCGCTCATACAAAAAACTGCGCAGTTGTTATAAGTGCTGATAACCAATCTATGAAACAAAACCACGTAATCGACTACTATCGATATACTTATATAGATAAGAAATTATTGTATTGATTATTCGGATTACAAATGGAAGGTACATGGCAATAGAGATGCATTTGCAATGTCCAAATACAATCAATGAAAACATAAAATTTTATTAAGTATGTTGATAAAATCGATTATTTATAAAATGATGTCAAGAAAATTTGTAGAAATATAATTGAGGTCACAATTAATTGGATAATGTTAAAAGTAAGAAGTCAAGTGCTAAAATAACATATCAGCAATAATCATTAATTGATTCGTATTTTAGCAAAATAAGATTTTGTTTTTTTAATTATTTATTTTACTACATAAAAATTAAATAACATACATTTTTTTAATATTTGAGACCTTATTTCTGTTTTTGTTTTTCTATTATCCAGCTTGTCCTCTATTTGTTTATATTTAATAGACTTAAATAAAAGATATAATGTCACATTAATATTATAACCTGAATTTTTGATAAAAAATATTTCCAAAATATTTTTTGTTGTGATAAGATTATTAATAATTAACTTTTACCAAAATAAGGTACAAAAATTTCAAAATCCCTTAAAAGTAAAAAAATCGGTGTGGTTTTTTTTCAAATTTATATGGGGCCATCGTCGAAAAATAACATGCTGATTTATAATTGTCAAATATATCACGCATCACAAATACCTACCTAAAACAAAAAAAATACACTCGAATAAATTACATCACATCACTTTTTGAAGTCGGTCAAAAATGTAAAACTGCACGAGTTTTCCATTCAACTCTTCAGAGCATTACAAACTTTTCTATTATAATATTGAATGACACAATTGCCGGCCCACTCGTGAATGCAAAGATTAATCGAGCAGATACAATGAATAGTGGGTGATAATACTCCGAGGCGTATTCCAAATGCCGGGTGCCAATCAATGTGATGCTTGTCAATATCTAAGCTGAGGTTGCTCACTGACAATGGACAAATGCTTTTAAATTAAACGACAAAAAGTAACAACAATTAGGTAGGTATGTAGGCGATTGTCCGCCTTTGAATGGACATTCAAAATTTCGAAGGCAATTGTTGTTTAATTTTTACTTTTTAGACGTATCTTTGCTTAATATTTTCACTAAGCAAAAAAAAGAAGAATGAAAAAACCTAAATAATTTAACAAAAGTTATATGTAAATAATCAAAAATGGGAATTGGAAAAAATCCATTCCAAAAGATGAAAATTATTAATTAAGAAATGTTTTAGTCCCAATCAATTTTATTTATAGTACCTAAATCTTTTCTATCGGGTATTGAAGTTTTGACATTTACTGATGAGTATTACTTAAACGATCCCAATATAAATGCAGAATTGCTAGGCGAAGCTTTATGTAGCAGCGCTCGTGGGCGAACATATACAAGTTTAAGATATACTCAACTTTTCAACTTATTTTAATGGCATAAGGTTTAAAATATATAATATTGAAAATAAAATAAAGTTAGCAGGTAATAGTAAAGCACAACAGGTGACGCCCACGGAGCGTGAAAGTCGGTATCGACTTGAGAGCCATATTTAGCTTAAAGGGATAGGCTGATCGTCATTATGCAAAACTGTTTGGAAATATAGAAATATATTTGTTTTTGTTGAAGAAAGAATTTGTATCGGATATATCTTTATATATTAATACGTAAAGAAAAAACTTTTAAGCATATTACGCGTAAGAGGAGGAGTAAGAGCTTTGGCATAGTTGTTTATTAGGAGATGGACTTTTTCCCGCAGCTCTGCTCGCGTTTGTTTATGTATAACTCCGCTTCTAGTTATCAATTATATACTAATATATTAATTTCTCTTCTTTTTGGATATTTTGGTATTTTGAGGAAGGTTACTGACCACGGATGTAAACTATGACAAAAGAATCTCATTAACGTTTAAACTTAATCAATTATGGTTGATTTTCGACCACAAGGCTTCACGGGCTAGTTTACCATAAATATACCTTAAACAATCACGTCACGGTCACGGGAGAGACTTCAGTCTTCCCCGTGACCATGATTGCTGTAATGCATTCGAAACGTCGGGAACCAAAAATCAAAATAAGCCCGCGAAATAATCCGAAAAGATAGTTTTATTTAAAATATAAAATATTCGCGTAAATCTAAGAAAGTATTACATAAACATATCGTTTAAAAGTACAATATTTTCAAACTAACGCCACAAAAAAAAGATAAATCAATTGATGAATTCAATACGCTATCACAAGTAATTTGTCATATGTCATGTGAAAATATTTCATAAACATGTAGTGTCAATTTAAGAATAATTCATAGACCGCACCGTGTAAACTGTACACGATAAAAAAATGTTTGTACCTCACGCTCAACACGACCTCTGCGGTACCAGTTTTTATCGGCCCGCAAATGTCTATCATTAGTTCTTGCCCTGTCGTAAATGTTTACTGCATCGACATTTTCTTAAAGCTACTAACTAGTATATTATTGAAAACTTCACATTATCGTAGGCTACCGCACATTTATTTTTTAGGAAACTCTAATAGTTTCCAATTTATTGATAAAACTCTTTCCAACCTATAACTTAATGCCATAATTTTAAATGGTGTAACGATTAGTATGCAATTATTTTTTTAATAAATATTATCAAAAATGCATAAGATTTATTTGGGCGGAACTAATTGTACATATAAATGCTGAGAAAATAAATGATAATCTATATCGTATAAAAAACTAGAATACTCAATACACCTTGTTTAGATCTGAATTTCTAAACGGCAAAGAAAGAGCTTCGGAGGAATGTTTTTCTTAATTAAAGTATTTTCCACATATGGCCATTAGCAAGACCTAATATGGCGTCCACACATTTATATTGGAAAGCTATTTAAATCGTTATAAATATAAGATGTAACTTGATCGTACAGATTAAAGCTACGATTGTAAAAAATATTTTAATAAGGGTTATAAAGTTCAATAGCGTTTAGAAGCTGAATAAGTTACGGGACGACTTTTGACATGTTCTATTCCTTTTGAACCGGAAAGTTGTCACGACATGTCGCAAACCTGAGAGGGTAACATGTCAACCGCTTTGTTCATTATACTACGATTACCTACCAAACAATAGAGATTTTTCGCGGATTATTTTTTGTTTTGATTTTGAGTTCCCGACATTTAAAATGTTTTACAGCAATCATGGTCGCGCGGGAGACTAAGGTTTAAGATGTCTCAAAAGCATTTTATACATAGTTGTTAGAGACAGCCTACCCATAAAAATCAAAATAAATCCGCGAGAAAATCCGAAAAGATAGTTTTATTAAAAAGGCTATAGTTTTTAATTTTTATATAATTAAATAACTTACTTCATTCTTTACCTTAAATTAATTTAATTTTAAAGTGAGTGATATAAAATCTTTTAAGTTCATTCGTAAATGCCTTAAAAGGAAACGTGATCAATGCAAGCGGCGGAAGGGACAGAGTTAGTCGTTTTGATTGAACTTTTTAATTGTGTTGTGGGCGTTTTCCGAGTCATTATCAAGCTAGCGGACTGCTTAACGATGCGCCCCCTACTGGTAAACGGCTAACCAAACGGTTATAGTATCTTAAAATGTTATCTATACGCAAATCTACACTAATCTACTGAGATTTAAAAATAATGAAACCATCTCAGTTTGTTATTTTTAATTGTTATGGGTTTTAATTGCGATCATTTTTTATTAATATAATAGGAAACGCCTAGAAAGACCACTTTCACGAGAACTTCTCGTTTACTAATGTTAAGTTTAAAGGTGAGTAGTTTATAACGCGATTTAAATGAAGCTATAAAGAATAGTTCTAAGTTATCAAGGTATAGAAGCGAGCTAAGCCAAATCCGTAACACGATATAATCGGACGGCGCATTCGATCCGCCTCGAAGGATCAAAAAACATGGTCGCGTAGACACTCGTGTTTCCTTTACAAATTCTTTTTTTTTTTTTGTAAAGTGTAACAAAATATGCTTAATTTAACAGCTGCGGTGGAAGCAAGCAAGCCTATCGTGTAACCCGAAAACTAAAACTTTATAAAATAGTCGCCTCATAAAATTACAAGAGCGGGTATATTTCTCATTTCAGGTAGACCGTGCCACCCACTATTTGTTCCCAAATAAATTGTGAAATTTTCCATCTTAATATAATTTTGAAACACAAGATGGTGTACGGTAGACACTAGGAAGTATAGTTTTCATTCGGGCAACAGCCGCCAACGCAAAAAACGTGAGGTAACTTCTCACTTGTACTAAGGAGGATTGGCTTAGAAAGCCGACCCACGCGTGCGAGAGGTCAGACGCCCACGCACCCCCGCTCGGGCAGACCCGAGATATACATACATATGAGCGTTTAGCAACTTCATTAATTTGGAGGCGCCAACAGTGATTTGCATAAATGCCTACATTTTTCAATTAATCTCACGGTTTTCGTTACGTATTGAATATTGATGTGATTTCTTTTGTAATAATCATGCTTAAAAAAAATGTTACATATAACTACAAACTATTATTTATTTTAAACTTCTTTTGGTCGAACAGCCCACGGTTACCTAAAGGGTGTCATCTGTTATGTCTGCATGGAGTGATTATGTCTAACACGTGCGCACAGTGTTTATTTATACTGTCTTATAAGCAAGAACGATTACTATAAAATCACGGTAAGGACCATTGAAAAATGGTTTTATTTTGATGTAATTTGGCATGTACATATGCAGTCTATGGTATTGTAAAAAGATAGTATTTTTTTATTACTGTATAGTGTAAACAAAAGGATTCCCTTACAATAATCTATACAGATAAATAAAATTAAAGTATCTGTTTGTAATGTCAAAATAACAGCGTTTTACTAAATCAATATGAAACTATATACGGTACTTATATCAAAAACACATTTTTTTTATTTTTGTGTCTATCTGTCTGTCTGTTTGTTCCCGATAATCTCTGAAACGGCTGGACTGATTTTGACGGGACTTTCACTGGAAGCAGCTGATGTTATAGGGAGTAACATAGGCTACTTTCATTTTAGAAAAAGAATTAGGGTTCCGCTTACAAAAATTAAAACGTACCTAGAGACGAACCTGAGCGAAGCGAGGGTGAGTCGATAGTATTTCAATAAAAATTACTAAAACACTGCATTTAGAAATAAGTAAAGAGAAGATTAGTTGCTAGTAAGAGACAAACATACCTAATCCAACTTAATATTATCAATGCGTATAAATGTTTATTATACTACTCTTTCACGCAAAAACTACTGAATGGATTTTAATAAAACTTTACAATAATATAGCTCATACATCAGAATAACACATAGGCTACTTTTTATCCCGGAAAAATGTACAGTTCCCGTGGGATAGTTTTATTTATATAATTCTGTCTGGTAATATATTTGCGAAAAACACATTTAATTTACTCTCCAGCTAAGCTAAAAGGCACTAATTAAATGAAAAGCTAAACGCGAGGAAGCTCACGACGTAATGAATACGAGTAAGGAGCAGCATTTACTATGGTAATTGTAGAGCTACCTGTGAAACTGAGATTGACGTTCGAGATAATAAGTCGATTCATAACGACCTAGTTAAACGGCAACGAAGTTTTTACAAGTTTTTATTTAACTTGCAATGTTTGTATGAATGTTTGATCGGGTCAAATCTTGCAATTGAATTTTAAAATTACCCTCAACCGATTGACTGAAATTTTGCATATACATACGTTTAGTTTAGATGACAATGTATGGTTAGATAAGTCACGTCATTCTAAATCCAACATGGCGGACTCCCAACAACGATGGCCGACTATGTTTTTTATGCACCCCCATGACATGGATATCAAATGAAAAGGTTTGCCGAGGAGAATACGAATAAATACCTAAACATAAACTTTCAGTTAAATCAAACCAATTTATTCCATTATACAATTTATATAATATAAAAGTTTGTTTTAAAAAATGTATTTTAATATTAATTTATTTAAAATGGTGTCTGTAAATACTTGGTTTTCAGTATTTGCTAAGCCATGTAAGCTTTTGTTCAGTCTTCAAATAAATCTTGTATTGTTCTTGAATACAAGAAGAGAGAATGAAAGCAATTTATTTAACACCTTCACATTTCTGAGCTATATGCAGTCTTACAGAACACTATGAGGTGTGGCAATTACGCTCGTAATTGATGATCATTGTGAAATGACGTGTAAGTGTACCCTATTAGCGATGCAGCCGGGGGCGGGGTTTGCAGGTAGTGTGGTGTGAATTTAAGCACTTAAAATTATAGATATATAGGTAGACAACTTACTGAGATTTTACATTTTTATATTACTTTTCATTGCTTTTAAAGTTTAAATTATAATAAAAACGATTTTTCCTATCTCTATCTTTAGTCTCGGTGACTGTACGTATAATCCATATTAATATTATAAATGTCAGTTTGTGAGTATGGATGTTTATTAATCTATCACGGCCAGAACGGCTGAACGGATCTAAATGAAATTTGGCACAGAGATAGATTATAGTCTGGAATAACACATAGGCTACTTTTATCACGGAAAAATATACGGTTCCCGTGGGATAGGTTTGTTTTTGTTTTCTGCTAGTATAAATATATTTTGTGCTCATTTAACTTTTTTTCTTTTGTAGATAGATACATACATAAGCCATATTTTTAATAATATGATATTTGATCATTTTATAATATACATTTAACGGCTATTATTTAAATAAGCTACGTCTATTTTAGAATATTTTAATTAAAAAAAATATCTTTCATTCATATTTCCCTCGAAAATATTTGAATTCGAGCTGCCTACTCCTACTCATTTCAAATAACAGTCAATAGATAAATATATCATCTGTATCTAGGAATTTTTTGGGTTCGTGACATTCGTTAACAAAACTATTAAAATATGTGTATGACAAAACAAGATTGGACAATTTTAGAAAGGCACATTTAGAGGAAATGGAAATAACCGTAAAGTCGCGTGCCGGGTCATAGGTGGGCGACACAATCATCATTAGAGATATATATAAATAAAAATAATCTGATTCCACATTCCTTGTTGCGCCATTTCAATTTTATATTTCGAAACCAACGTTTAAGTAATATGGTGTCTATATAATGGCTTCGTTCTTTATGGTTTTATAACCTAGCGTTTAAAACACCGATGGCATTTTTGATTATATTGAATTATTTTTTTATTATTTGTAAGCGTGCTCTTGACGGTTTTTATATTGTATCAATTTAACTTACATTCTATCAGTACTTTAAACTTTTACTCTTCTTAGTTTTTTTTTGTTTTTGTTGTTATTCACATGTTATTCTTCATCAGTAGGTACTTACATAATTTACATTACATATAATATTTCCAATATTTACTTTTTACTATGATTTATGTGCTATTTCAAATAATTAAAAAAGAAAGTCAGTTATAACTTAAAAAAGGTTTTATTTCTTCGCCTCACACAAGTCTTGTTACAAGAAAACAACAATCGCATAACACTCTGTCTATCGTCGAGATGTTGAAAATAAACGTGGAATGTCTTCATGGTCGTTTATAAAGTTTATCTTACATTCTTACAATTTAAATAGCCTATAAAGTTGAAGTTTTATATAATTTATATGTATAAGTACGTAAAAAATTGTTAAAATAATAATGTTTTAGAGAAATAATTAGTTGATTTAATACATTTTCGTGTTTATTTAGTAATAATATTTAATTATACCTTTAAATATTAGGTGTTAACGGGGCACATGTCATAAACACGTGCCCCTTTAACAGGTCAAACAAATATTCTAATAAATTATTAATTAATAAAAGGTCACTTGTCCAACTTTATTTTATACTATTTATTAAAATAGGGTAAAATGCTATGATTTTTGCTGAAATACATAGCTACCTACATATTTAGTATTATATATTAAAATCAAATGTCAAACATTTAGGCTTTCAAAACTATGTTGTTTTTTTATCTCCTGTAAAATTTTACTTAGAAAAAAATTGGTAAGAAGTGTCCTTTTAGTAATTAGACATTCATATACCTATTGTCTGTAGGCAGTAATATTTTGCATCCTGAAATGCATGGACTAAAAAATATAATTGTTTAACACTTTGAACATATTGTATACTTTAATAATGTAGCAACAAATTGAATCAATCCCTTGTATAGCGTATAACAGTTAAAAACAATAGCCAATTAATTAGAACAAATATATGATTAAATTAACAAAAAAATAAAAACCGACTTCAAACTAAAGCAATATTAAGTAAAAAATAACTAATTGGTAGTTTTCATTTACTATACATATTTACCTAATCCAATACTTTCGAAGTCGGTGTGCTTTGCTTTGTATCGGCTTGCACCGACTTCTAAATTATTTGATTTGGTATGTATAGTCAATAAAAACTACCAATCAGTTATTTTTCACTTTTTAGTGCTTTAGTTTGAAGTCAGTTTTTTTTTGTTAAAAAGTTTTTATTTTTCCCTTTTTAGTGTAGACAGTAGTAGCAAAGTAAGAATTCTAACGTGTTAGGCTTGTCAAATCAAACAAAATAAGCCCAAACTCGAAGTATCTACTATTAACCGTTGAAGAGTTCCACCTATCCACCTTCTGGCGTTACTATCAGATCAGGTCAACAATACCGAACCACTGTACTATCAACGGAAATAGAAACACTTGTAAAGTTTCAAGTCAATATGACAATTAGAAGTAGGTTAAATTGATCATTAGCTACTTTTCCACCCTTAGGGGTGATATTTTTGTTTTGAAATTTAAATGGGACCAATCTGGAAGTATACACTTTCAAACAACACAAAAATTGGCCAAATCGGTTTACAAAAGACGGAGTTCTGAGGTAACAAACATAAAAAAAAATACAGTCGAATTGAGAACCTCCTCCTTTTTGAAGTCAGTTGAAAAATAAGAACTAGAGACGACTAAGAATTCGGTAACTGATCTTTACAAATGCGCTGTTTTGCGAAATCTAAAATTAAATGACTAATGGGACGCTACGTCAGCACTCAGCATACACCTGTCGAATAAATATTAAATACTGCGGAATACAAGCCTGTCGCAGACCGGTTACGATTAATTAGTAACATTAAAAGACCGTAACGTTTTCCATCAAAACCCATACCCATTACCGAAATTTCACCAAAATTTAACGTGTAAGAAAAATTCATTACAAAATAAAACTTTGGGAAACGGTAAAAAAAAATATCATTATTACCCTTATTAAGAATTTAAGTTTAATTGCAATTCCTTTTCTCTTTTGTAAGGATGTGGATAATTACAACAAAATACAGTTTCGGTGTCGTTAAATTAACAACGTCTGACATTTTGATCACTTTCTACAGGTTTGTTGAGCTGCTATACACACGATTTTTTTGCGTTTATATAATACTAGCGACTCGCCCTCGCTTTGCTCGGATTCGTCCCTAGGTTGATTCCCCATACAAACTTTCATCTCTATTTTCATCCCCATAAGGGATGATTTTCATAAAAAGTATCTTATGTCCTTCCCAGTGTCTCAAACTATCTTCTTACCAAATTTCATCTAAATCAGTTCAGTAGATCTAGAGATTACCCCCTACAACGTCACAAACTCACAATTCACAAACTTTACCTCTTTATAATATTACTACTAGTATAGACTAGCAAAACCCGCGGCTTCGCTCGCGCTAAAACTACGAAATAAAAACTCTTTGGTTTTATGCAAAAGGCATGTTTGAAATGGGCTTAGTAGTTTCTAAGCTTAAAGCATCTATAAATATATTATAAGCATTATTTTTACAATAATGTATTGAAGGTGTGGCCTGGTTTGTTAACATTTATGATAACTGTTCCGCTCCCATGGGTAGTAGAAGCCTATATATAGCCTATAGCCTTCCTCAATAAACTTGCTATCTAATGCAAAAAGAATTGTTCAAATCGGATTAGTAGTTCCTGAGATTAGCGCGTTCAAAAAAACAAATCAACAAACCAAGAAACAAACTACCTCTGCCGTCTCTTTATAATCCATACTAATATTATAAATGTGAAAGTTTGTTTGTTTGTTTGTCCTTTTTTCACGTCGAAACAGAGTGACGGATTGCCGTGATTTTTTTGTGTGAAGATAGTTGGATGGATGGAGAGTGACTATGCTAATTTTTACCGCGGGTGATTATTTTATTGCCACGGGAAAACACGTTATAATACAACCAACAAATTATTTGTGATCAGAATTACTTGAAACTTGGTATTAATACTCTTCAGTTCAAATTAACGAATACGTGTTTTGGCATTTTTCGAAATTCATTCTATAAGGGGGTATAATAGAGTATAAAAGTGTGTAAGAAACCTCTCTTTTTAAAGATATGTACGTTTGTTTTTGTTGGTTTTGCTAGTATAAGAATATACTATTACCTCTCAAATTCCGTTTGAAAAACATTTCAAAGTGACTGTCATAGAAATGCAGTTAAATCGTCAATCTTAAATTCGGATGTAAAGTCTATATAAACGTATATTGTATATAAAACAATATTTATACATATTTTTATGAACAATATAATAAAATGATAGGCAAACAAAAGCATTATAGTTCAAATATTTATTTCACATCGGATCATAAATAAATATCATCTAAAGCTGACGTTACGGCTCGTCTTGCTACAGCGTATCGGATTTATAGGAAAAATTAAATCTCGTTTAGAGACGCGTATAATCGCGTTATGTTAAAGCGATCGTATTCTGTAAGCCAGACTGGTTGAAGTAACAGGCGGAACTACAGTTGACATAAATGTATCTTTATATATCTATTACTTAGTATATATTTGTTCTAAAATTTCTCTACCTAGTAAGATTTATTATATTGTTTATGTTCAAAAGCTCTTATAAGTTATGTAGTACTAGCGATTTACCGTAGGTAGCTTCGTTCTTGGTAAATTTTAAAAAGATAAAAATGGTTATTGTTGGCGTATGTTATAGAAATATGCTATCGCTTCTGTGAGTCTTTTTAAGGCCTATAATTTTCTAGTGCATAGTCTTGGTGTATCTCTAAAGGATTAGCCAGCGTTAACCATGTAATCATATGAAATTCGTTTTTTTTTTGAAAAAAAAACCGTCATAGGTTAGCCAGTTTGTATAAAATATTTACAAATTATAAACACAAAGATTCCTCGTTTATATCTATTAGTGAAAACTGTATCAAAATCCATTGCGTGGGTTTAAAGAATTAAGAGGAGAAACAGACAGGCAAACAGCGACTTTTTTATACTAGGTATATATGTATAGGTATAAATAAGCGACTTTTGCTAAAACTTTTTGCATTTTCCCACGAAAGTAATAATAATATATGTACATAATTACGAAACTTACGAAATAATTTACCTATATAAATACTTAAGTATTTAATTTATTACGAAAAAAACATTAAATTCATACTAACCACGATAAAATGTTGATCAGAAGCGATTGCAATATGTCAAGCGATAAAGAAACATAAGTAAAAATTTAATGAAATATTAAAATCAATTCAAATTTGGTATCTCTGATCCATCTGTCAAGTCCACATCCGACAGGTCCGATATCATTATATCTAAATACAAACCAGTTTATAGTGTACGTGTTAATGAATGAAGATAGGTGAAATGAGGCAATTTATGCAAAGCGAGCTTCATTGACGGCGGCTAACGGTACTGCGCCGGACTGGAGGTGGCATACATAAGTCGATTTCTGATAGTTTTGTTCAAATATCAATGCATTATGAATGAAACAAGATTTACCGAGTTGGAGCTTAGTACAGAAAATTATAACAACTAGAAATGTGTATCCATCCATGTATAATATAAACAGATTATAGGCTTGTTTCTACTTTCAACTATACTGTTGAAGTCAATCCCATAAAATATATGATATACCAACAATTTTTTGAATTCCCATAGGACATTTATTGACATAATACCTAATGTTTCTAATTCTAAAACAATATAATTAAACTAAACCTCTATATTTTTTTATAGTTTTGCCAATTAAAATTAGCTTAACCAGGAGGCTGTATAGTAAAATCATAATATATAGTCAAAATTTGATTAAGTCTAGACATGTTAGAGCAAGTCAACTGAGAGGCCTCATAGAACCAGTTTGCAATCTTTTAGGAAAAATCATCGGATATTATTAATGCGCGTATCATCCGCTACTTAAATTAAACATGCAAGCACCTGTGAGAACTGACATTAAAATCATAAATAAAGTATCTAAAACTATAACCATAAAAGCATCCTTATTACTTTTTGAAAAAGTTATTGGTCAAATATTAATTAAGCATTTCTGCAATTAGATTAGTCAAATAGATAAGAGACTATAATTTATTTATATAGGGCTTTTTTGAATATTATTATTAGCTTTTTTAAATCATTATTTTATTATTTTTACATTATTATAATTACGTAGGTACTATAAAGCATTTTAAATCTATACATATAATAAAATTGTAACTAAGCCGAATCTGTACATAAATATTTTTTTGGAAAATCTTATACTATCTTATATTTTATAGAATTTTTGTCTTTCTGTCTGTGACCGCATCACTGAAAAACCACTGGAGGGATGTTGATGAAATTTGGTATGATGATAGCTGGTTATCCAGCTCAACATATAGGATACTTTTTACTTCGGGAAAATATCTCATCTCTGAGAAATCTATGCTAAACCTTAAAACATAGTAGGGACGAACCCGAGCGGAGCGAGGGTGAGTCGCTAGTTAAATCTACAATCTATTAATACAACTTTTATCTTTACAATTAACTTCTTGAAATAATTGTATTATTTATTAGAATACATATTAATATTAATTTCCTCGTCTATTATATACAGTTTCTTGCTTTATCACTTTTTATTTTTTAATCACTTATTATTTCTTGTATTTTATCATTATATATAATTACATTGTTATTTTATATTTTTAATTATCTAAGCATTACATAAATTTATTATTTGTCGTGTGACACGCCATTTAGTTTCTAACAAAGCTGGCAGAACGAGAAAAAAGACGAATGACCACCATATTATTAACTAATCTAAAAAAGTTATAAGGATCTAAATATTGATTTTATTCCATTAATTTATATATATATATATATATATATATATATATATATATATATATTCAAATTATTTGAAGGCATTTGAGCGACATTCTATCACGTCAATCAGAATTGAAGCTGACATTGTAAATATATGAATGTGATATTCCTTCACCATCACGTATCAAACATTACTATAACACTTCATATAAATAACAATAGAAGTTCACTATACATAGAAAGTCCATATCACATTGTAAGTGTTTTATCGCACGTGGTGCACATAGCATCACGTGAAGAGTATGAAAGCTGAACATCATCAGTATAGGAATGACTTCATCATTTCTCTCACACACCAGTGTGCTCCGCTTCCGGTCACATATGAATGACGCGTACGCATGTTTACTACTTGCTGTCGATCATTTCAGCTCGCGGTTGCGTCATCTCATTACAACATGAGCCAATTAGGTTGATGCTGCTTGGTTTTATATTTGCGTTGTGTTAAATTATGATTTCTGGTACAGGGAGTCATTTCACTTGTTCAGCATGTATTATTTACAGAAAAGGAAATTAGAAAGTGCGCCTAATAACATTTTAATCTATACATATAATAAAATTCTAACCGAGCTTCGCTGTACATCAAATATTTTTTGGAAAATCTTATTGAAATAGAGATTAAAATCGATACAGAGGCCGAATCTATAGTTTTTAGAATTTTTGTCTGTCTGTCTGTCTGTCTGTCTGTTACCGCATCACAGAAAAACCACTGGAGGAAATTTGATGAAATTTGGTATGGTGGTAGTTGGTTATCCGGGTCAACATATAGGCTACTTTTTACATCGCGAAAATGTCTCATTTCTGAGAAAAAATACAAAAACTGCAATGTAAGAGTATACTAATATGTAAAACCTAAGAATTTGGTTTTTGGTCATGTAAACGCGGACGGAGCCGCGGGCAATGTTAGTTATAAATAAAAACAAACGAAAAAACATATTAGTAATGACAAGCCGTGAGACGTACATACATATGTAACTACACAAGATCATTATCTCAAGCATAATTCCGTCGACCTAATATATCTTTCGCAATGTTAACTACAGACTGTACGTGGAGGAAACTCGAAAACCTGCTCGCTTCCGACCAGACGCTCCGCAAATAGTATCTGACAGCTTTTCTTTTAAACTTTCTCACGCCTCGAAATAAAAAGCGTAGAATCTTTCACAATTGTCCCATATTCTTTAGTCTTAAAATACAGCATCCGATCAGAATGAACAAGACGGACACATATATACAAACGTTTTGAGATCCTGACTAATCAGTGCAAGCGGTGACTATTTTTATGTCATTTGTTGTAATGACGAGTTTTGTAGATTTAACAATTTATGAATTCATGTCAATGCTTTATATTTTTTAATTTGAGTCTAAAGTCTTTTATAATTATATATGCGCATCCTCATTTTATAATTCTAGCGTCTACGACAATATTTTAAGACAGAAATGGCATAAAATTCAAAACGAAAATAGCATCAAAGACTAACATTATTTGATTGATACGAAAATCTTATAATTCAACAATTAGCTTTTGTGTTGTCACATCTTAAGCTCAGAAATGTAAAATAATATCCAATTATGTGACGTCAGTTTGAAACAGAATGTGGATCACCGACGCAGCGCTGACATCGCATCATGTTTAATTATCCTCGATGAGTGTTGCAGCTTGCGACGATCAGACGGCCCGGCGCAGCAGAAATAACATTTGGCATCACACCTTCGATATTGCTTGTTAGCAGTGCGTTCAATTAAGTTGTTTATTATTAATCTGTCAAGTGCGAGTTTCATTTAAAGAGAAAGTACGAGTTTTATTAAATTGCATCTACAAATATATAATAAAATTCTAGGTAAACCGAATCTGTACATTAAATATTTTTTGGAAAATATTGTTGAAATACTCGTAGACATTATTATCGATACAGAGGTCGAATCTATAGATTTTAGAATTTTTGTCTGCCTATCTGTCTGGCTCTGGGACCGCATCACGAAAAAACTACGGGACGGATTTTGATGAAATTTGATCTGATGATAGCTGGTTATCCGTGTCAACATATAGAGGATACTTTTTACTCCGGGAAAATATCTCATCTCTGAGTTAAACGTCAAAACGTAACATGGGACGAACCCGAGCGGAGCGAGTGTGAGTTGATAGTATTTAATAAAACGAGTGTTTTAGTTAAATAATATATAAATAGAATTTAACTATCTATATAAAAATACTGTTTGCAATTTTTTTATTGATAACGGCATAGCTCGTCAATAGCTACAAATAAACAAACAAACAAACAAACAACCAAAAAATCAGTTGACGGAGGAGAGAGGAGAAAAGAAGATGCTTAATAAAAAAAACAAGGGGAAGACTTCAAATTTTTTAAGGTTATTTGATAGTCTGATTAAAAGTATATATTAAAACGTATTTCAAAACGAAAATCTAACTCAAGATTTGAAAGCTAGCTGAGCTCCAGGCTCGGAGGGCGAAGCTTATATTATCTGATTCACGGAAAGAGAATCACCCCAATATACGGTAATAAACGGTTTTACGTGATACCATACGCAACGGATCAACAAAACACATAAAAGTACTATCATCAATCCTGCATTCCCAAAACCGCTGTAAATTAGCTTTAGATCTTACAGAGGGGACATTTTTACGATCCACGAGCACAGGTATAAAATCTATTTAGATGCACACGTGCACCGAATCGCGGGATTTCTTGGAAAGTTGTATAAACATGAATAGCAAAAACACAATGGCTGTCGCATCTGGCAGACTTGGTGTCATCGTTTGGACACAATAGCTTTTCCGATTTGTTCAAATTCTATACCACCTCGGACGCTACAAGCAACTACCTGCACAACACAACACCTGTAGAATGTATTGTATAGATTTGTTCAAATATATTACTGTTAAAAGATCCCCAAACCATTTTAATGTTGAATTTAAATCATTTCCTTTTGTTATACAAGGCATTGTAATACGCATATCTACGCATACCTAAGCTTTATTGCTAAACATTGTTCAAAAGCACATAGTAGTAAATCCATACTTCCATACGAATGTTATAAATATGAAAGTGTGTTTGTTTGTCTGTCTTTTACTGCGGCAGATTACCTCACTCCCACGGCAAAACACGTTACAACCTAAAAAAACTAAAACCTAAAAAAAATTATGATCAGAATTACTTAAAACTTGGTATTAATGCTCATCAATATAATTAAATAAATACGTGTATTAGCATTTTTCGAAATTCGTCCTATAAAGGGGTAAAATGTGGGATGAGAGTTTATATGAAAGCAATCTTTTAAGATTTTTTTTTATAGTTTTATCGCGAGCGAAGCCGCGTGATCTACTAGTTTTATATATGACGTAAAAATAAATAAAAAAATACATAAATCATGCATGTAATTTTTTACAAATTATTTCTCGCCATTTTTATCAGTCACTGTGTAAAACTTTATAAATGTTTACTGTCATTATATCTAATATATAGCGTTGCAGCTGCTCATCTAGTGTGTTATTTACTTGATCATAATCATAATGTGATAGGTAATGAGAGATGTGAAAGAACCACTAACCTGCGGTTTTCCTTGTACATTACTATGTATAGCATTACATAGTTAACTATTGTACACTTTATAAGTTTATAATGTTGAATAGATCTGCGATTTCTTGTTTGCAAGAACAATTTTGTTACCACGATATATGTATTTAAAAAAAAATTGAACTTTACGGACTCTTCTTATTGTTAGTTAACAAATTACCTAGTTTATTGTAAAGACCCACGGCAGAAGGGCTTCATTTTATTTTTATTACATACTAAGAGGTGGACAATAGATCGTTGGCAACATTAATGTAAGCAACGGAAACGTCAGGATATAGCGAATATATAAATACATATAGCACGATCACCTACCTACACAATACGAATGATTTAGATATGAAGTTAGAAAAGTGCAAAAACTTTGAAAAGCTACACATACCTACTTCTGTAGCTCTAATTCGCTGCTAGTAATGTCGCATTATTTTTTGTATAAATTCGTTTCATTTAATTCTCATTACGTAAAGTTATAGCCCGACGGAACAGAACAGAAATGTTAGCAGAGAATATTGACGACAGCCACTACCAGAATAACTCTCTGGACATATGACGATACCGAGATGTTATGCAACCTGCAACTGTCATGTAACAAGTTTTACTAAATAACTAATGCAGTTCTTAAATTAGATATGATTTATAGTTTGGTTTACATTTAAGAGTAAATAAGTGTATTCAGGTATATATTTTTTTCCAAAATTACTAGTAATTTGCACAAATACTGACAGCCCGTCTTATCTGCAAAGGTAATTCAACAAATGAATAAACAAGATTACAAAATATCTTCTTAAATGTCAATTAAAGTCGGGAGCCCAAGTTAAATCGGTCGATGTCCAAATCAGTTGTGAAGTACAAACTCCCCGTAGGCGGATCCTTTGATAAACCATTAATTATATTCACACCTCAGCAAACCAGCGGTGTGTTTAGTTTTTAAGGACAACTTCTCGGAAAGATGGTCGGGAGAAAAAAAAAGTGAGCGCACGAGCACGGTTAGAGGAATGTTTAGGTCGTGTCACGATTCGGAGTAGCACGCGCAGTCTAGATTTTATGCCTGTTAATTGTGGAAAATGTTCCATTCAAAATTATTCTCTTCGTGTTATTGGTGGTTAGAGAATTCTTGTTTTCTTTTATCTTATATGTTGCTTGAAATATTTTACCGAAAACTTTTAATCGGTACCTGTTATATAAGCAGTAAAAATATCTCGAAAGCTTAGCTTAAGTTAAGTATAGTAGGTATATAATTTTCGCCATAAATCATACATTAAAAGTTTATTTACATATATGAGGTATAGAAATTTAAAATTTCCTTTTAATAATGTCCACCTTATCAGTATGGATGTCATCTTCACACTTAAGCAGAAGGCGCGCGAATTACACGTTATCTTATATCACGTTCGCGATAAAATATGCGCATAAACTATAACGCGGTCTTGATGACCCTGACGATTTTGCGGAGGAATTTTGGAGAATTGGTCATAAGTTTGTGATGGCCCTGAAGATTCGAAGGAATTCGAAGGAGCTCCGTCAAGACAAAGACTGGAAGGATTCTTTGAATACGTACCAAGACTACGTAAAATGACTGCTGCTAAGTTTGGTTTTGTCGAAACATTTTTGTTTCACACCGTTTTCGTTAACATAAAGAGTCTGCATAGCTAACTAATATAGACTTTACATCTAAAAGAATATGTGAAATACGTTTTTTAGAAATGCAGTCAAAAAAGTCACCTTAATTTTAAAGCTTTTGTCTCGAATTAAAGGCAACTCTTTTACGGCAGCTTTTATTTCTGACGATATAAACAAAAGTTTAAAAAATACATATGTGTATATCAGCCTAAGACAAGTACAGACTACAGTAGTAGACGGGTCGTCGGTCGTACAAGTGTTGCGCTCCATTGCCCGTCATGCTGCTTGCTCACCGATGAACCTCGTAATTACTTGTCATATCATTAATTTGTAATAGATGTTTTGATTTATGTCATGCAATACAACTTGACAAACATACATGCCGATTATATTTTGTATGATTATTATTATTAAAAAGATATTAAAGTTATATTATAGGATTTAACGAAAGTCACTTAGTACTGTGATATAAATAACACACTTTTTTTCTTTCGATTCCCCGTACAAACTCCCTTAAAGGATGATTTCCGGAATAAAAAATATCCTATGCCCCTCCCAGGGTCTCAAACTATCTTGTTACCAAATTTCATCTAAATCAGTCCAGTAGTTTTTGAGTTTATTCGTTACAAACATACAAAAATACAAATCTTTCCTCTTTATAATAGTAGTGTATACCTAGTTATTTTACCGCTGTTTAAACCGACAAAGGATACTGTTTATCAAAACACGGCATCAAAACTCATGAAGTAAAATAAAGTTAAAATGTCGTTTCGGGACATCCTAAGAACTAAGAAACGAGGCCCTCGTGTAACTTAAATAAAAAATTAATACGACGCAATTTCTATAAAGATCATCAGAACTCTACGTACATTTTATTATAGAAAACATTTATCTTTTAAAAAACAGGTTTCAATATGTAAAAACGTTTAAACTCAAAAAGATATTACGAATACTACCTACATATACGAAGAAATCGATTGTTATAACGGTTTAATGTAAAATATTAATAAATGATAATATAAAACTATAAAATAGTTGTACAGTTGACATTATACACATATTTGAACATATTTACAAGATATCTGCTATTTTGCATTCAGCCGGTACATTTATAAGCGGATGCACTTAAAATACAATGCAACTCGAGCAATGAAGCAAATAGTTTTTTCAGCGTTCCTAAGAACCGATGCTATTGTATTTGAATACTTCCTTATAAGATGTATCAACGCGGCGGACCGTGGCTGACAAAGATCATTGTAAATTGTGAATATGGGATAAAAAAAACTTTTTTTTCAATGATTGGGTAGCTTGATGACCGGTTATAAATTATAATACTTTATTATCCTAAAACGAACTGATTTCTGTTAAAAAAACTGTTTCGTTTTATTTATTTAGTAAATTTTAAAAATATTTACTAGAAAGAAGCAAAAAAAAAATTAGGACAAAAAATGTAACATGTTATTTTTAACTTTTTTTAAAATTGCAATAATGCAATATTACAGTGAAAGTTGGGTAGAAAATGATGATCAATCGAAAAAAAAATCCATTTAAACCAAAAACTTAAATTAATTATTTTAAAAGCCCCCACTTCAAAACGTTGAGTAAAATTTTTTTTTTAAAAGTTTTTTTATAAGCTACAAATTCTACCCCCAAGCTAAGAAAAAAATTTTTTTTTTTCGTTACACCCAAATATTTACTAAGTAAACAAATACGTACGTAAGCAAAATAAGTTCATATGTTTATGATTCTTAAGAAGTTTTTAGTCTCGAATAAGATTTTATATAGCAAAATATAAACCGAAACAAAATGGTTTAGTTGTTGAAACCTTCACCTATTCACGAGGCTAATAAAAGTATGAGAAGCAAGAAAAAATATATGGTGGAGTTGTAAAGTAAGAATCAAGTTCCATAATTTTGCGAAGTTATCACGGCAATGATCACGTCTTACGTGATGTAGTGGTAGTATAAGTTATGACACAATTTCTTAGAATATTCATATATTCAACAAACTTTTAAGCATAATAATTTACAAGAGGTTTTTAGAATCTTTATAAATATGTATGTACGAGTATTATACTGCTATACTAAGGTCTAAGATGTACTCGTAACTCAATTTTTGTGTCATGGATACCTTTTTGGAATACGTGTAATCTATACATTATGAAAATACCTGTGTAATATATATAAAGTAATCAGCCAATGTAGAAACATACCTGCAACAATAAATATCAAAATTAAATTTTCATCTTTGATTACATTATTTTATTAACACGTTACTTTTTAACGTTTTAACGTTAGTATAAATTTCTCACTGATGAGATATTTTCCCGCAGTAAAAAGTATCCTATATACCCGGATAACCAGTTATCTTCATACCATATATCATCAAAATCTGTCCAGTGGTTTTCTCATGATGCGGTCACATATAAACAGATAGACAGACTGACACAAAAATTCTAAAAACTATAGATTCGGCCTCTGTATCGATAATAATTACTATTTTATTAAGATTTCCTAAAAAAATATTTACAAAAATATTTAAATATTCGACTCAGAATATGTATAGATAAATAAAATTAAAATACTAAAGGCAAAATATTTGCAATTGGTAATAATGAATACTTGGTCTATGTATTTATAGTAATTAGATTTAACAATGGCGTATTTCGTAATAATTTTACAGAGGATGGTCCAAGGTGGGTTAAACGTTTAATTCCTGTCATTATAGCGTAAAATAGATTTCCGTCTATAAAGTTTAATGATAATAAAATAGATTTATTATGGAAAATAATAATTCTACTTTATAGGTTATAAAATCACAATCAATACATATAATAAAATAAAGTACCCCGCCACGTCTGTCTGAACGCGATAAACTCAAAAACCATCAAACGGATTTTCATACAAATTTCACCAATAGATGGAGTGATTCATGAAGAAGGTTTAGGTATATAATTCATTAAGGTTTTATGTAAATTGGCTGAAATATGACGGTGATTGTTGAAGATGTCGGAAAAATCATGCCGACTGGAAGCTTTATTGGCGTGCGCCGCGTAAACTAATAAAGTTATATGAAAACAACGTATTACAAAATTATTTGTCTTAAAAAGAACTTTCTTTTAAACTGTAGCAACGCTATATGCACGTACCCAGGGACGCACCCGAGCGAAGCAAGGGTAACTCACTAGTTATCTACAAGATACTTTTCTATAGAGATTTACAGAGAAAATGCTATTAGTATGATCTAGGTTATATATTATTCAAATATCTGTAAAAAGAACATAATATTTCTCAATTAGTAATTAGTGAATAAAAACTTTTTAACAAAAAAATAAAAACCGACTTCAAACAAAAGCACTAAAAAGTAAAAAATAACTGATTGGTAGTTTTCATTTACTATACATACCTAATCAAATATTTTCGAAGTCGGTGTGCTTTGCTTTGTGTGGGCTGGCACCGATTTCGAAAATATTTGATTAAGTATGTATTTAATAGGTAGGCTTTAATTACTTAGCCAAAGCACACCGACTTCGAAAATATTTGATTAGGTATGTATAGTAAATGAAAACTACCAATCAGTTATTTTTTACTTTTCAACCGACTTCAAAAAGGAGGAGGTTCTCAATTCGTCTGTATTTTTTTTTTGGTTTTTTTTTTATGTTTGTTACCTCAGAACTCCGTCATTTATTAACCGAATTGGACAATTTTTGTGTCGTTTGAAAGGGTATACTTCCAAATTGGTCCCATTTAAATTTCAAAAAAAAATACCACCCCTAAGGGTGGAAAAACAACTAATGATGAATTTAACCTACTTCTAATTGTCATATTGACTTGAAACTTTGCAAGTATTTCTATTTCCGTTGATAGTACAGTGGTTCGGTGTTGTTGACCTGATCTGATGCCAAGGCCAGAAGGTGGATAGGTGGAACTCTTCAACGGCTAATAGTAGATACTTTGAGTTTGGGCTTATTTTGTTTGATTTGACAAGCCTAACACGTTAGAATCCTTACTTTTCTACTACTGTCTACACTAAAAAGGGAAAAATAAAAACTTTTTAACAAAAAAATAAAAACCGACTTCAAACAAAAGCACTAAAAAGTAAAAAATAACTGATTGGTAGTTTTCATTTACTATACATACCTAATCAAATATTTTCGAAGTCGGTGTGCTTTGGCTAAGTAATTAAAGCCTACCTATTAAATACATACCTAATCAAAAATTTTCGAAATCGGTGCCAGCCCATACAAAGCAAAGCACACCGACTTCGAAAATATTTAATTAGGTATGTATAGTAAATGAAAACTACCAATCAGTTATTTTTTACTTTTTAGTGCTTTTGTTTGAAGTCGGTTTTTATTTTTTTGTTAAAAAGTTTTTATTAGTGCTTTTGTTTGAAGTCGGTTTTTATTTTTTTGTTAAAAAGTTTTTATTTTTTGCTTTTTAGTGTAGACAGTAGTAGCAAAGTAAGGATTCTAACGTGTTAGGCTTGTCAAATCAAACAAAATAAGCCCAAACTCAAAGTATCTACTATTAGCCGTTGAGGAGTTCCACCTATCCACCTTCTGGCCTTGCCATCAGATCAGGTCAACAACACCGAACCACTGTACTATCAACGGAAATAGAAATACTTGCAAAGTTTCAAGTCAATATGACAATTAGAAGTAGGTTAAATTCATCATTAGTTGTTTTTCCACCCTTAGGGGTGGTATTTTTTTTTGAAATTTAAATGGGACCAATCTGGAAGTATACCCTTTCAAAGAAAACAAAAATTGTCCAAATCGGTCAATAAATGACGGAGTTCTGAGGTAACAAACATAAAAAAAAACCAAAAAAAAAATACAGACGAATTGAGAACCTCCTCCTTTTTGAAGTCGGTTGATAAAATTTCTAACATTCAACATAGACGGGTTAGCATAGATAAATTTATCTGACTACTTTTACATTTAATTACAATAAAGTAAAAACCAACAGTGTCTTTAAATGGTCGCGATCGTGATAACCTGTTCACCATAAATGGTCATCCACCATAAAAGAAACGTCACAGGCATGTGGTCCAGAGATCTCGTAGATGACGCAAGTAAACAAACCAATAACTGAGGAGTCATTGAGAATGTACATAGAATGTTACTTCGCAGAATATTATGGCGCTAGATTCTCATTTCATTCGAGTTTTTTTTATAGAAATGAAGACTACATATTCTTGGAAATTAACATCGTCTTAACTTGAACTCATTCCTTTTCCCAATCTAAGAAGTTTTTATTAGCGATATGAAAGTCTAATGAGCCAACTTTTTATATTTGTCTAGTCTTGTAAAAAGCTGAATGTTTTATTTAATTACTAGCAATCGCCTGCGGCTCCGCTCGTATTATTAATTGCTCCACTCTAGCTTTTGAGATAAGCACATTAACTAACAAAAAAAAACAATCTCTTCATCTGTAGGTATAATATTAATATAATATTTAAAAAGAAATTATAGCTTGAAAAATAAAAATAAAATACTACTTCATTAGTGGATAAATCTTCATAGAAATAAACAACAATTTTAAAACGAAAAGTTACTCAAAAATGTGTTTATGTGAATTAACCTCAATCCAACGCTCACAAAAGGGCCGTATCAGTTATGTCTAACCTTAAAAGGTAGACAAAGAAAGTTGCGAGTGGTCCAGAGAGCACGTAGATAACGGAGGTAAATAGAGAGGCTCATTGGACTGGACAAACAGACGGATGGACCAATGTTTGCCGTCAGAGCTCGCGTCGCGCAAATATTTGAACACTATTTGAAGTCACAACACCCCGCGTGTGTCAATTAGCAGGTAAGGATGGAATGAGACGAAGTACCAACATTGATGAGTTTTGTATGTTAAATAAATTATGTCACTATGAAAAGCAAACTAACTCATAATTCTTACTCAGTTTAGACATTTTTTTTCCAATCAAAAAGTCAAAAATCTATCTTACATTTAAAATTTCTGTCTTTATTTAGAGCAAAATAAATTTTATCACGTGTAAACAGGGTTGGAAACTTAAATTTTATCTATTTATACAAATAAAAAAACTTAAACTGAGTGGAATCTGTACATTAAATATATATATTTTAAATTTTATTGAAACAGTAATTATTATCAGAGGCCGAATCTATAGTTTTTAGAATTTTTGTCTGTCTGTCTGTGTGTGTCTGGGAACGCTACGGACGTACCCAAGCGGAGCGAGGGTGAGTCGCTAGTCATCTACAAAATTAACTTATTTAACAATATTGTTAAAAATAACAAACCACCAATTGTAGTTACACAGTTTTTAACCACAGTAAAAATATTAGGTGTAGCTAAGAAAGAAATGTCTTTTTTTTAAATCGAGTGTGAATAGGGCTGCATATATTTACTCCTCAAAGGAGCAGCATTTCCAAGGATAAAAGGTTGACTGACGTCGAAACAATAGTCATTTTTCTTGTTTGCTCCCATTGTAAGTGTTTTTATTTTATTTCACTGATTTAAAATGCGAAATTTGAATGGGTGAATTTAAAGTAAGGAAAACAATATACTGCGCAGATTTATTAAAAAAGCAATTGTATTTTTTGAGATGTTATTTATTTCTTAATTTTATCTAAATATCATTATAAACATAAACTTCCTATGGACATTGAAATCCTTTTAAACAAACTAAGCAAAATTAATATATAAAAGGCACATTGGGTAAAGAAATGGCTATTTATAATATTACAAGAAGTCAATTGGACGCAAATGGTTACCCACTGACAAATTTGTTCGTGAATCTTCTGATTAATGTAAGGATCTTGGCTCTAACGAGCTTATAATTTCAGTGAGTTGGAGAGCAAAAACGTATAAGTTGTATATCCAATTTTGCACCAGACATGGAAGGAGCACGCCCAAGCTCCATATAAATCCGATGATAAATGACAGACAGACAAGTCTCATATGTTGCTGGCCCTTTATGGAATCCTAAGGGTTACTGCACCTATTCTGAGAAATAATTAGGTACTAAAATGGATCTAACAACTTACGTTGACAGTTTTACACGCACTGTGAATTAACATTTACATATAGATACTATGTAGCAGTTTATGTTTGTAGATGTTTTATATTTTCGTTTTATTTCATCAACAAACATATTCAATTAAAGTTATTACTCTGTATTTGTTATGATCATTATCTATACAGATAAATAAAATAGAAGTGTCTGTTTGTAATGTCAAAATAATAGCTTTATACTAAATATGAAATTATATATGGTACTTGTCGCTAGTTTTCCATATAAAACGAATATTTAGAACGTTAGGCTTATGATACAATATGACTTGAATTCAATTCATAAAAAATATATTGATAATGTTAGAAAAAAATAATGAATTAATAATAGAAATTTATTTATGTATACAAGTAAATGTTTGTTATAAAAAAAAGTAGAGTTAGCAAAAAATATCAGAATCATATAAATATATAACTAACACAAATTATTTTTTTTTTCAACTAATTACTTAATTCCCGAGCAAACTACAAAACAGTATAACAACAAATAAAACGATCATTAGTCAAAACAACAAAGTGAAAATCAATTAAAATTTCCGCGTTCAATATGAAACGTGTGGCATATGTCCAACATCGGGAGCTCTCCATCAGATAGGGGCCGCACACGGCGCTACATTGCTATTCCCTGCCCGGCCGGCGCCGACGCCCTTGTTAATCCACTGTCCATCTCCTAAAAAGAAAGAAGAATAAACGCAAGGACATTTATGATACCGGTCCCGACACAATGGCCACTCGTGCGGTTATTATAAATTCTCAAATTTCATATATGTATCGAATATATTATGGAATTGTTTAAAGTTGCAACTCGCTCTCGTATGAAACATATAAAACACTTCAGGACTGTTCATGTATAATTTTACTTTTCAACTTAAACATTTGACCACTAGATTTATAAATATCCTGAGTTTGAAAAACACTGTCTACAGAAAGAAATCATACTACGTAATTGTTTAATACTATACTTGTCTGAAAGCCTAATACTTCTACGAAAATTACTCAATTTGATACTTCCATTTGTATACCTATAGTAAATAAAGAACAAACAATGGTGAAGGCAAACCCAGATACAACGCATAACAATATTAGCATTTTGTTGAACAAGAATGCAATGCAAAAAACAGCGCAGACGCATCTCGCGACGATTTCAAAGGCGACGACGTATTTTTAAATTGTCGACGATCCAAAAATTTCTCGCACAGAACGCGATTCGAATCGACCGAAGGGAATAAGTCCGCTCGTTTAAATTCTCTGAGTCCAAAAGGTGGGAAATGTTGATGGAGAAAAACGAAAGAACACACAAAAATGCGGGGTGTCCGAGAGCAAACCCGTGTTGGAATGTTAGCGAGAACGCCGGGCGGCGGGAGCGGACACGTCCTTATTAAGTGTTCTCTTTGAGCCGAAACCCGCCGCGCCACATTTCCATATAAAACGAATAACACGATTGTCCTCTCTAGTTCCTCTTTAATGGTCAACGCAATTACGGCGCGACTAAAATTAGGCCGAATATTTATATTGTGTCCAACATAATTAATGTGCAATTTATTTCATATATATGCACTTACAGCATCCACATATTAACTTGTATCATAAATAAGAGTACATGAATGTTTGTTTAATTATACCCAAAGGCAATATGTTACGCGATAGAAATTAAATTTCTGAATCATGTAATAATTTTAGCAACATTTTGTTCCAATCAAAATTAAAAAAAAAATCATATACAATTAATATTGTTTGTTTTCACGTATATCACAGAAATCATCGCTAATATTTAAGTAAAAATATGTAAAATTTTGCCATCATTTATAAAACTGATGCTGCTGTTTCACATTCTTCATTCAGAAAGCACTTAGGCGAAAATAAATCAAAGGCCATTTACGCACACACAAATCATTGTTGAACAATTTAGAAACAATACGAAATCGATTGCAAACGGTAAATAGAACGAGAACAGTTATTATCTTATCACAATAAACAAGATTCTTAAAAGGAGTCGACTAAAATGGTATTGACAAATATAGAATCTATTTCCATTTAGATTTGCTCCAAATTCATATATTCTGAATTAGTCTGCACGTGTTAACCCAGTTCTTTGGGTAGATGAAAGTTTTAGTTGGTTTTCAAAACCTGTAATGCTAATTTAATAGTAATATCTATAAAAAATAAAACTGAGTAAAAAAAATATTTACGCACTTTTTATGTATACGTATACTAAAAAACACTTCTGAGGCAGTGAGTTAAAAACTTATAATAATAAGCCAATTTTATAATGTTTATAATTAATAAATATTAACGACGTTACAAATAAATTCGCTACTTACATGATGGTAATATACATAATTTATTTTTATAAGCATACGAGTATGTCTGATAATATAACATCGACAAAATAAATAAATCGTGTAAAACCAGCAATTAGATCCCAGTTGTGCTACAATTTATTACTCGCAAGGTTGAGATTATATTTTCTGAGTGAATAAACACCAAAGAAAATTCGAACGTCGCAACCCAAGGTGTTTTATTAAGGGACTATTCACAGCCACATGATTTATTACAAAATTCCCATCTCAAACAAATCATATGTAGGTTTTATAGTAGACTATCGAGAAAAATATTGAGAAAGCATAAATCGTGTCAGATTTTTAAAAGTCACAATACAAAATCACGCGATGGCGTTGGCATTTTATTGCATTCGAATCGGATTATAAAAATTCTGATTTTATTGTTGTTCGTTTACGAAAAGTTTTTTTAGTGTAAGACGCTTTACGAGTATAAAGCTCTGTTGAACGTGTAATTTGGGTATATTTAGTTGGATAAGGTGTTGCAAACAGTTTACCCCCCGCAGCGTTTGCTTGCAAAAAGTAGCCGCTGCTGGTTGAATTGTAAAGTGGCCGTTTGAAACGATGTGGGCTCTGAAAGGAGCACGACGCGGGAGCTCTCGACGGACGTGGCGTGCATGCGAACCATTAAGAAGCGGAAACGCAACTGCGATCTGCACAGATATATTACAATTTTCTACAACACAACTGCGATGATATTTTAGGTCATCGACCAGTTTCCGTCTTTTGGTGCAGTAGCATTAAAATTAGATTATTTAATATATTTAGCTACTAGCATTGCCCGCGGCTCCGCCCGCGTTCAGATGACCAAAAACCAAACTCTTAGGTTTTACATATTAGTATACTCTTACATTGCAGTTTTTGTATTTTTTCTCAGAAATGAGACATTTTCCCGCGGTAAAAAGTATCCTATACCTATGTTGACCCGGATAACTAGCTATCACCATACTAAATTTCATCAAAATCCCTCCAGTGGTTTTTCTATGATGCGGCAACAGACAGACAAACAAAAATTCTAAAAACTATAGATTCGGCCTCTGTATCGATAATAATTTTGTAATTCTTTTGTTTGTTTCAATAACAATTTCTAAAAAATATTTAATGCACACATTCGGCTTAGTTACAATTTTATTATATGTATAGATTACTATTACCTTTGAAAATTCTGGCGGACTTTTTAATTACATTTATAAGTATAAAATATTTGCTAAAGCTAAAGAAACATATCCATATATATTATTAAAACTAAGTTTGAGAATGGGCCATAAATATTAATGTATACCTTGGATACATAACATTAATCAAAACAATGTATCCACGAGCATTAAAATCACAATCAAACCTAATTGATCAATCTCTAGTCAGCCGATTCGAATAAAACCGTCGCTCAGACGTTTACTGCATAATCGAGACAGTCGATTATAAATTCAAATTGTCTAAGCAAGTCGACAAGCTGCAAGGAGGCGAGGTGGCTGTCAGTTATATCTCGTAATGTTGGGTTTTGGCGCACCTCCTGTGAATAGGTTTGACTGACTGGAAAATGATCATGACAACGCATGGTTACAACTGACACTACGTATACACTAGAGATGGTACGGGTAATTTAAGGGCAAAACTGTTATCTATACATATAATAAAATACTTAGTAACTTAGCGATATCTATACATGAAATATATTTAAAAAACAATGACTGTAACGAATTGTAAACAAAATATAAACCCCAAAACAATAGTTATTACATTTTTTGTCTGTTTGTCTGTATGTGTGTTGGGTGTGCGCGTTTCACGCAAAAAGTACTGAACCAATTAAAACTTTTTATGTAGTGATAACTTATTTTTTGGATCAACATTTAGGATACCTTTACTACAGGAAAATATTTCACTTCTTCAGGAAAACACCATAACGGATTCTGTCGAGTCGTCCTCAAAAATTTACATTGCTAACGCTGACTAAACTTTAAGAGATATAAAATAATGTACTAAAAATTGTAGGTAGTAAAAAGGCCTACAGAAAAACCTGCAATAGCATAAGTCTTTCCCTTAATGTAGTTAAATATAAAAGAATTAAATTCCCCTTATATTTACTTAGGCCTGTGCAGAATTTCTCCGTAATACTTTTTTCTGCTAAAAAGTGTAAAAGCTTTTAAACTGCATAATGCGTATAGCAATTCGATAGATTGATAACATCTTGAACATTTCGTCTGCATCCTGACGATGCTCTAGTTTCTCCGCGCAACGTGCTCCGAGTTAACAATATTGTATGATTCTTGATTTTTATAATATGATCATGAAATACCGCGTACATAAGAACTATAGAATACCATGAATATTAAACGCATATCTTGTAAGTGTATAATGAAGGAACTGACTCGATGATAAATAAACACCCATTCTAACCTGCGGGTTAAATGTTAAACTTTGGAAGTAATATTTCTCGGATGCCAAAAGAAAAAAGTAAACAAATTTCTACACCATCGGACATAATGTCAATTTTGTAATCTACAAAACTACGATAAGCTCAATGTTATATATTGCTACTTTACAATTAATTCCATTAATTAAATATACACTTCGACAAGCCACTACCGTGTCTGCCTCTGGCACTCTCCACGCCTCCGATCGACTCGCTCAGGAAACATCAAAGTGAGTGCACATAATAACTGAGAGGTAAATTTGCAGACACGTATTGCTTTGCTTAAATAAGCATCAGCGACACCGTCATTTAGAAATAACAGGCGCTGAGGTGTCATTTATCATCATTACGAACACTCGAGAAAACTGGAAATATTGGAAATTGAGAACAATCGGAAATTGATGTGAAAGACATGATGTTAACCTCATACTTTGAGTCAATAATAACAGTTATAAAGTCAATCTTGGGACATGTTACTTCACGTTTTCTTATAATAATATTGTATATCAATAAGTGAGGAGAGTTGGTTGACTTCAGACAATCACATCAAACGGTCATAATCAGTGCTCATCCATTCACCGGGGCCCGCATTTGATAAACGGGGAATAATTGAAAGATGGGCGGAAACCAATTGAAGACCCTCAGGGTGACTGCATCCGTCATCATCTCGGGAGACAATCTCAATTGAAATTAAATTGGTAACGTCTCATCGGTAATTGGATCCAGAGTTATTTCAAATGCAGTTGTTATTCGAATTATAGTGACAATGAAAATGATAACATATCTATTATTTACAAATATATCTTCCCATATGAAATATGTTGGGACATTAACAGACTGCACCATCTAGTTCAATGGCAAGCTACAAGGCTTATGTTATGGATACCAGATAGTTGATATACTACACATATATAACTTTAAATATATACATATGTATATATTATAAAAATAAACACCTATGACTGGAGTACAAACATTCGTGTTCATCTCACAAATGAATGCCCCCAGCGGGACTAGAACCCGCGACAGCTGGCACAGCAAGTAGGGTCACTACAAACTGAGCCAAACGTGTCGTAAATAATAATTAATATATAACGATTAACAACAAATTTAAACTCCAAGACGTAATTCAATCGTTAATATTCAACACAATAAAGTCGCATAAAGTTTTCAAATATTTAAGAAAAAAGAACACTACTAACAATAGGGACGTAACCTCAAGAAACAATGCACTCTAAATGAGAAACGTATTCGTGCAGTGAAATAATGATAATCGAAATCTATAACTGTACATATATCACGACGCATAATATATGTATATCTATACATATAATAAAATTGTAACAAGTCGAATCTGTACATTAAATATTTTTTGGAAAATCTTATTGAAATAGGCATTGTCATCGATACAGTGGCCGAATCTATAATTTTTAGAATTTTTGTCTGTCTGTCTGTTACCGCATCATAGAAAAACCACTGGAGTGATTTTGATGAAATTTGGTATGGTGATAGCTGGTTGTCCACGTCCAGGTCAACATATAGGATACTTTTTACCGAGGAAAAATGTCTCATTTCTGAGAAAACATACAAAAACTACAATGTAAGAGTATACTAATATGTAAAATCTAAGATTTGGTTTTGGTCATCTGACGCGAGCGGAGCCGCGGGCAATACTGGTATATAATATATACAATGTTGAAAAGTAAAATTTACAATTTGTAATTTATTTTTTAGCAACTGTTTCATAATAAAGATTGATTGATTGATGAATGGAGCGGAGGTGATTAATCTTAAAAGGCTTACCTTAAATGGGTATTCGGCAGGTGACAAAAAACTTAAGTGTGTACTGCACTTTTATGTTATATTTATTAAAAGTAAAATAATATTAAATAGTAATTATTGTACAGCAACAAAAAGAAAATGAACAATTATTAGGTAATGCACAAGCCACCTTTATTGTTAAAAATATAATTAGTTATATTACATAAATTTAAACATGTATTGTAAAGAAAAGTAAATTATGACTTATAATCAATTTTATTACACCCAGACAGATTTCCCAATGTACCTTAATAAACACTTTGTCAAGTATTGTTGCATTTATATATAAAGGGGTTCAACAGGTATAAGTAAATACTAACATTCTTGGCATAAGGCTTAACATTTTCGTTCCTTAATGTGTGCTGAATACCTTGCAAAATTAACGATTGCTCGTTTATAATGTTCCGATACTTAAACCAATCATAATTGGTAATTAAATTTTAATTTCAGAATATTTGACCCCCAAACAAGTAGAGTAAACGTTTAACTGCATTTAAATGCGAGGAATTTGGATAACGCACAAGGCTTTCGCCTCTCATTTACAATTCCAATCGGTATCAAAAAGTATTTCCAATCAAATCTTAGTAAGCGATTGTACCACAAAAGTCCACGTATTTTTCCATGAAGTACATTATCTCTTATAGACCCTATAAAGACATCACCCATGGGTGCGTCTTCAACAGTTACACCAATATAATCATGTTATTAGACACAGGTTGTATTAAATTCTAAGAAAATAACACGTTCAGTAATACGAGTTGTAGAGCTTTAAGTATTTGTCTTATCAAGCAAACAAGGCTCACGTGCAAGAAGATCGTTGTAAAACATACAACCAAAGCCACACGACACCTTTAGATCTTAATGAACAGGATACCCGTGGAACTGTCTCATTAGAAATTCACGATTGAGATAATGAATAGTTGCCTCATTTGTAGGTACTTAGCGCACGGAATATTTACCTCATACACGCATACAACCTTTATATATTTAAAAAATGTACCAATCTAAATTTAAAGTAAAGATAAAGCACTACTTATTTAAATGTTAATTTAAAAAAAACTTTAATTTTTGTACACAACACCACGAGATAAAGTAGGTATGTGTAAACTACAAAAAAAATCCTTTACACAAAATGTTCTAAAATAATATTGGACAATACATTCTTAGATTTACGCGAATATTTGACATTTTAAGTAAAACTATCTTTTCGGATTATTTCGCGGATTTATGCTGTTTCCGGATGATTGCTTAAAAACATTTGAAATGTCGTGAACCAAAAATCTAAATAAATCCGCGAAAAAGTCCGAAAAGATAGTTTTATTTTAAATATTATTGGTTTATTTAAGATATACCTACACAAAACGACAAAACAAACTAATATCATTTCTACAGCTACAAATTGAGCATTTCCGCTCAACCGTGAAACGCATGTGTGACCGAGAAGCCAACAAGTATTATTCCAACTGAACGCTTTGATCCCATTAAATCAATATCACTGCAGACATAGTTGCTTCTAATGAAGAAATAACTTCGTTTCAATGTTATACAAGTCTCGGTGATAAATTTGCGGTCGGTCTTTCGCGACTCGATACCCGTGGTAATGCCTAATCATGTCAAACCTGTCCGCTTACTCATCGAACGTATCGAGTTATCTATACATATAATAAAATTGTAACAAAGTCGAATCTGTACATTAAATATTTTTTTGGAAAATCTAATTGAAATAGACATTATTATCGATACTGAGTCCGAATCTATAGATTTTAGAATTTTTGTCTGTCTGTCTTTCTGTCTGTCTGTTACCGCATCACGAGAAAACCACTGGACAGATTTTGATGAAATTTGGTATAATAATAGCTGGTTATCCGGGTCAACATATAGGATACTTTTTACCGCGGGAAAATATCTCATTTCTGAGAAAAATTACAAAAACTTCATTGTAAGAGTATAACTAATATGTAAAGCCTAAAAATTTGGTTTTTGGTCATCTGAACGCGGGCGGAGCAGCGGGCAATGCTAGTAATACATATTACCTAGCTTTGTGCTCGAAAGGAATATTTATGATTGTATGGAATATTTATATCAATTTAGTTAATTAGAGAAAACAGCAACGCAGGTGGTCGCAAGTTCGATTGAATAGGGTCTGGTATATGGTCGTTCTCGATTACTAATTATCACTATTTACATACATATTTGCATAATAATAATTAAAGTTTCAATAGGTAAACATTTCCTAACTTTAGATCAACTTTAGATATTTACTATATGCATATGTATACCGTAGGTATATCTTTTCCAAATATCACTTAAATTTGAGTTTAGTGAACAAGTAAGACACTCACATACATACATAATAATAATAAAAAATATGAAGAAAAATTACAGCTTTTCCCATAATAATAAGTACGGAAATTAATTCCAAGAATCGGCACCAAGCCACAATTTTATTATACGTGTCTGATCAAAAGGTATCGTGTAACTGGTATTGGACGTAAGCTAATTTACCTCGTGTCGGGTTCACGAGCCGCGAAATTCTCGCCGTGAACAACAATTTTAACTTTAATGGCCGCTCGCGTGTGATTTAAATTAGGGAATCTCATATTGATACTTAATACGAGGTTATCTTAATTTGTTTGGAGATAATATTAATAGCTTACGAATTCAGTTTGTCTAATTCTAATTAACTTTAGTATTAATGTCTTCCGCCTAATAATGTTTGTTTAATTTCACTTTAAAAAGTTCTTAGTTACGGTGCCATATGTATATTTCATGTACATTCTAAAATCAACAAGATGCTATCTCATATAGTTATAAGCAAGTAAATATCCCTAATTTCTTCTCTTCACTCCCACTTCGCGAGAGATAGACGAAAAACACAAGCATAAGCTATTCTACTCTTTTTTCTTATTTCTATAAATATAATAAAATCGTAACTAAGCCGAATCTGTAGAATAAATATTTTTTTGGAAAATCTTATTGAAATAAACATTATTATCGATACAGAGGCCGAACCTATAATTTTTAGAACTTTTTTCTGTCTTTCTGTCTGTCTGTCAGTTGCCGCATCACGGGAAAACCACTGGAGGGATGTTGATTAAATTTGGTATAATGATAGCTGGTTATCCGTGTCAACATGTAGTATACTTTTAACTGCGGGAAAATATCTCATCTCTGAGAAATCTATATTAAACGTTAAAACGTAAGTAGAGACGAACCCGAGCGGAGCGGGGGTGAGTCGCTAGTCTACTACTATAAGTTTTAAAAGTAAGGACCTACATGATCAAATAACTAATTATATAAGATTCCGTGCTTACGTACATACTACATACATACATACAATTAGTGATAGTAAATAAAATTTAAATTAGTGGAAGTATCAATTAGAAAACAAGTTAAAGAGCGTGGGAATGGAATAATCGAAAATGTGAGATAAAAAGTCTTGCAATTCGCAGACATAACTGTATTGTGGTATCGAGTCGCATGTTAACTAGTGAATCAGCAACTAATTAATGTCGGTAGTGATGGATAAGTCGCTGCTTCCGGTGGCCGGCTTTTAGTGAGAACGTACGGTTGGCTAAAATAAGCTTTTTACTATACTGTCATAATTTTATATAAATATTTGTATATTTTTTACAGTGAAAGCTTCTTGCATGAATGAACCAGCTCGAACACGGAAGTACTGCCCTTTCACAGCATATTGACGTAAAGTACACATATTGTTGCGTTGCGTTTCATCGAAAGCGTGGAAAGCAAAAATTCAGTACAGTATAATAACAATGTCCTCCTGACCGATTTCAACCAATCACACTGAGACTAACCAGATGCACAGAAGATATTATAGTGCACAAATGTACGCACAGGCACAAGTGCACTCTCTATTCCTTTTACTCTCAAAGTCCGGTAAGGCGTTATTTCGATACAACCGGTGAGAGTTAAGGCGCAGGACCGATGGCTTACGTGCTCTCCGAGGCACTTTGGTGCAACATCGCCAACTTCCCAACTCCGAGCAACTACTGAGAACAGAAAAACTCTGTAATTAAACTTAACCCGATTCGGGACTCGAATCCAGGACTTACAACCGAGAATCTTCAACCGAACATGTTAGCCAAGAGAGTAAGAGCCAAGAGAGAGAAGTACGAATTTAGCCCGCTTTGTAACACTATTTCTCACTACCACAGGTTGGCTGGAAGAGATCTCTTCTAGAGATAAGTCCACCTTTGTAAATAACAACTGATTTTAAATTACTGTATTGATTTTTTTTAAAGTGCAATAAAGAATAGTATATAAGAGTGTAGTAGAGATAATTATCATGACATTTAAGCCTTGCTTCGGGATGTCATGGCTCCATGAGTTCGATCACGCATGAAGCTGGTAATTGTATCGACCATATAGGTCTTAAGACAAAATATAGCATGGGGTGCCGCTACACTACACGCAATGCCTCTATATGGGCTAACAGCGAAGAGTAGTGAAGCGTCAAGAAAATTAGCAAGTAAACATAGTGATGTACAATTATTTACTTTTAGACATTATAAAAACTATTGTTTTTTACGTACAAATTATGTATTACGATTTGTTCAATAAAGATTAGAGTACCTAATGAAAAAAGCCGGAGCAAGTGTTTCATTTTGTCGAATGTTCATGTAAACCTTATATAAAAAAGAGTATTAATTTGAATACAAGCTTTTTTTACATCATTTTCGATTTTAAAAATGTTTTTTCACCGGTTATTAGTGTTATAGCAATGTGCAATCTATTTTTGCCTTTAATATAGTCCAGCGATAGCTCTGGGTGATCTGTTAACTGGGACGTATAAATTAATCTATATAGATATTAAAATATTACTGCCTAAATTGTATAAAAACTAAAGCAAGCAAAGTCAAGGTAAAGACTACGTAAAGTGGTATAATCGTTCTGCGAATCAGATAGAAATCAGTGCACGCCGTAAGACTGGTACCACGAGCTCAATTAATTTGTCACCGACGAGCGAGACGCGTACATTGCGTTAAAAAACATATAAAATCACACACAGTGTCAACGCGACACTCGATATGATAAAATGAAACTCGACACTTGATGGCCGCTCGTCAGTTCACTGAATATAATATTTTATATGAAGACGTTAACATGTTATATTTATTTTAACAAAAACATATTTTTAGTAGGTATGGTTTTAATTGCTTAATGATAGTTATAAAATTCAATAGATACCTATCCACAAATTTCTTGGATAAGTTTTTTATATAAATATATGAAAGGGTGTACATAATATTGGAATTACAACTTTAATACCTATAGTTATTTGATCCAGCAGAGGATTTTAAACAAATAGATCATGGGATTTACATAACAAATTTTAAATTGACCTTATTAAGTTTTTAATTCTAAGTATTATCTGAACAATACCAAAATCCATAGATTTATTCAGCAATTTTCGAGTTCTATGTTTACACATAAAAAAAACTAAAATCTTCATTAGAAATATGCCTTATACGCTAATCTAAGTATATATATATAGCCTCAATAAAACCGCCGATCTGACGAGTAATTTAACACTTCACTATTGCCTTTCTTTGAGCGATAAATAAAAAAAATAAAATTGATTGCCCGAGAGAAGAATCCAGATATAAACGTGTACGTAACAAATTACCTCCCCTTTTAAGAGGCGTTTTAAAATCACGATATACTCGGCATCAACGCCACACGCGATATTATCAACTTGTGTGTAATTCTATACTCGTTGACTATTTGTCAGTTTATTTAATTGAACAGCCTTTTATAAACACACGTAATGTTAATGTTCGTGAAGTCACATCAACAGAAATAAATAGAATAAAATATGTTGAATTTAAAAGAGCAACTGTTGAGTTTCTCGCCGGCTCTTCTCAGCAGAACTGCTTTCCGAGCCGGTGGTAGCTTCCTCACGGACTGACTATACTGACGCTCTTTAAATTAAATTGACGATACAAAAAAGAAACAGATGAGAGACTAAAAAATAATAAATACGCGGGTAAAAACGTACACCTAAAAGTTATAAACAAAAAATTAAGCCGCTACGACTTTCGAAATGCAAATATAGCTTAATTCTAACTTTTCGTGCAGATTTTCAAAAAACAAATTAATATATTCAAAATCGATTACAAAACCTTTAGTAACGTGACTATTTGACACTATCAGAGACATGATATTTTTAAAACATAAATATTGGAAAATTGCTATGATATATATTGCCTTTAATATCTATAGTAGCCTTCAAAATCTACTATTTGCCAGTTAGAAACCATTTATACAAGTTGCCCGAATAGGACCTAGAAATAATCGAATAATTAAACTTCATGAATTCCTAACGATCGAGTTTATGGTAATCGCCCAGTGGACACCCTTCTAAACCGCATTTGGCTTAGACTTTATCAGAATAACTAAATCTATACAAAACGCACGTAATATCTGCACCTGGCACGAAGTGTTTGTAACAACATTTACATATAATAATAGGCAATATAATATTATACCAGTGACACGCCTAATTACTTTTTGCAATGTACGTACCTAATGGTATTCTACGAGAACCGCATAAAAAATATAAGTAGTGTTTACTTTTTATCTATTAGTACAAGATATTTTTCAGAAATTAGATATTTTCCCGCAGTAAAAAGTATCCTATATGTTGACCCGGATAACCAGCTATCATCATACCAAATTTCATCAAAATCCCTCCAATGGTTTTTCTGTGATGCGGTAACAGACAGACAGACAAAAATTTTAAAAACAATAGATTTGGACTCTGTATCGATAATAATGTCTATTTCAATAAGATTTTTCAAAATATAGTTAATATACAGATTCGGCTAAGTTAAAATTTTATTGCATGTATATACTAGAACAAAAAGAAACCTATCCCACGGGAACCGTACAATGTGTTTAAACCTACCTACTCGTGTGCTTTAACTTAATACTTTACTACTAAATCACTTTCAATCACTTAAGGATGAAAATATAAAAAACAAATTAATTTTTTACAACGTATTAGGAAAAAAGTATCTAATTATAAATAATATCCATTAATATTTGCTATTTAAATATTACACACGTTTAATTGCATCTGTCTTTGTAACTAAACATGCAAACCGATCCCCGATTAAGCATTAGTATAACTATATAATAATAAACACTTGTCATCTCCCACCCACGAAACTAAACGCAATAATAGTTGTAGTTTATGACCACGGCCTGTCTGGAATTCATAATGCATTCCTTGAAAATCGTATCGAGAGGTCTTACTGATTCAATAATTACATAAACTAAACTTAAAAATATGTATCATTTTTCGTTGTACTTAAGCTACATGAATATTTTGAATACGAACTCATGGAAAGTGAAATTGACAAAAGTTGGAAGTTTCAATATCTATACAGATAAATAAAATTGAAGTATCTGTTTATCTGTTTTTAATGTCTAAATAACAGCTTTTTACTAAATGCATATGGATGTATACACGATACATATACCAAAACAACATTTTTACAATGTTTGTCTGTCTGTCTGTTTGTTCCGGCTAATCTCTGAAATGGCTGGACCGATTTTGACGGGTCTTTCACTGCTGCACAGCTGATGTAATAAGGAGTACCTACTTTTATTTTAGAAAAATTTAGTTTCCCTCGAAAAAAAATTAAAACCAATGAAAAAAATGTAATAATATTCGATTCAAATAGGGAAGCTGTATACATACCCTAGGGACAAACCTGAGTGAAACGAGAGTGAGTCGCTAGTTAAAAAAAATTAAATAAACTTAGCACCTTCCTGGACAATATGCAGTAATGTATACTTATTCTATTATAATTAATAAAATTGTAGTCATGTTCATATTAAGCTCATACGTTTACATGATATGTTTATTTATACGATACAATAAATTTTGATTGCCAGGTTGTCGGTTCGCATCTGCATATTACATTGCATTGACACATTCAAGCGAAACAAACTTTTTAATAAGTTTTTTGCTTGGACAGCGTAACAAAATAGCATTAGAATAAAAACTAAAAAAAACCTACCAACTACCAATCTGTACTTTTTTTTTACTTTTTAGTGTTTTTTTTTCGAAGTCGGTTTTTTTTTGAGTTTTTATTCTTCCATTTTTAGTGCAAACATAGTAGTAGCAAAGTAAAAAGAAAGTACTTTTAAAAGTAGGTGAAAAATCAATCACTCTTATTTTCTACACTTAGGGGTAGATCGTTTTTTTTTTCAAATTTAAATGGGACTAACTTTGAGATAAACATTATTCAATAAAAAAAGAATAATCGAAATCGGACGACACTGTAAAAAGTGAAACACAAAAAAATATATACATACATACGTGTCAAATTCACAACCTCCTCTTTTTCTTCCGTCGGTTAAAAATATAAACATTTCCCTCAGAAGTTACCATAACAACATTTTGGCTACATTGTATGGCGCGAGAGCGTTGGCTTATCATAAAAACGGATTTATGAATAAAAACCATTTCATAGGGGAACCGGCTGGGAATGGGCCATTTCGTGAAAGTTACAACCATTTTGGCTCGCACTCAAACGCTTAAATAGGAAATTTAAGACTAAAGAAATGTACAACATTATTCTTGTACTCCATTTACAAGACAAAACTATTTTTAAAATTACAATTTCTTACTTAGCAGTTAGCGCACATAAACTTGTTAGTATGATAAAAGTTAATGTAGTCGTTAAAAAAAATAACATTTTCATAAATAGACGTAGGTAGGTACTTATCGCTGGAAATCATTATCTTTCTAAAAGAAATTAAAGTCTCATCGAATAGGTTCTTAGCATTTTTATAGAGGACAATGGTAGCCCAGTGATAACGCGGTCCGTTGGGTAACTGAGTGAAGTGGGTTCAAATCCCAAGTCTCGCATCTCTGATATTTTCATGTTCGAATCATTTGCAATATGATTACCGCTTGTTTTATGGTGAAGGAAAACCTCGTGAAGAAACCTATATGTCTGAGAGAACCTAGCAAGTTTTCGAAACGCATGTGAAGTCCGGCAACCCGAACTTTTCCAGCGTGGTGGACTATGGCCTAATCCCCCTCATATTGAAGGGAGGCCCGCGCCCAGCAGTGGAACGTTATAAAGGGCTGAATACAATACAATAGAGCACAGACAGAGAAAAACTAAAAAAAAAAAAAATAAGACGTAAACTTGCACATATAATAATATACTACGAAGTTTTAAAGTATGTTACACTATTGATCAAGTTTTAACAATGTATGTCAATCATCAGGATACCGGCGCGGTGGGTTTGCGAAACAATTAATCAATGGTCGCAAACGACTATCCATCATCACTCACTATATACATCAACTCGCCCTCACCTGTCACTCACTTCTTAACAGCAATTTAATTCAATTGTTTAGAAATATGAAAGGTATATTTTATATGAACTAATATTTCGTGATAATTACTCGATATTAAAAATTTTCGCGCGTTCGCCAATTCATATTTAATTTAACTAAAATTATATAATCAAACAAAAAAGCGTATATTTCTCTAATTATTTAAAATTAGTATTTAATATGTATAAATCTTATAATTTTATTGCAGTATGTTTTAAATTAAATCGAGATCAGTAATGCTATTGTAATTTGGCTCACAATTACGCAACGTGCTCCAGTTAGACACAGAACAAAGTCAAAGAGATATTTCGTGCCATGTCCAATCACTAATCGACGAGGAGAGCCTTTGGCACGAACATGCTAACTAATCCACAAAAGTACGGTCTACATTCTCGCTTATTTACGTACAAATAAGCATCCTTAGTTCTTTGTAAAATATCCTGATTTTTTGACAAACAATAATAATAACATTTCGGATATACCAATATTTAAAAAGTTTTCTTTTTAATATTATAAATGCGAAAAATTGTGAGTTTTAGCCTTTTCCGGAGCAATGTTTATTTGTATAAATATAATTTTCTAGTACGTTAAGCAAATCCTTCTGAATTTCTTTATATTGTAAAAATATATTGTACCTACTTAGGGACTTGTGTATTTAGGATCTGAGCAGTGTGAGAGCCAGCGCCATAAAATACATAAAGTAACCCCTTGCCTTTTACACCATAGTAATTCACTGCGTTTCTTTATTGTAAAAGTTATAATTATTTGCTCAGTTCATTACTCCCCTGCAACTTTATCCCATCTCATCCCCCACCCTTTATATTTGTCATAAAACCATTTGTCAACATTTTACACAAAGGCCTAATGGAATAGTTGTTATGTTATGTACAAAACGAATGCGTCGAGAGTTTCAGTAATTTTCTCTTTCCATTTCGTGTATTTAGTATTATACTAGAGACTCACCCTCACACCTTTCGGGTGCGTCCCTCGGTACGTTTTAATGGTTAGTCTAGATATTTTCCCGAAGTAAAAAGTATCCTAAATGTTGAGACGGATAACCAGCTATCATCATACCGAAATTCATCAAAATCTGTCCTGTAGTTTTCTCGTAATGCGAGACAGACGGGCAAAAATTATAAAAACTATAGATTACAGTAGCATGTTAATAAAATAATCTACCTAATTCTAAACAAAATTAAATACTTTAAAAGATTATTAATTTATATATTATTACATATTTTGTTTAATTTATTGCCGCGAGAATGTAATCAAGACGTGATATTGTTAAAACTAAACAGACGCTGATTTAGTGCGGCAATGTATTCGCAATACACTCGTAAACGCGGTGGAACACGGTTGGTTATAATTTCTCTCGGTATCTAACAAAAGTGACTATATTAACACGAATATCAGTTAAATCTCGAACGGGCGCATTTAATGACTTACTGGGCTGCGGTTTCTGACAAAATTTATTGCATCAACAAATTCTAGTTCAATTATTCCAGCTCCAGCTCTCTAGTCGTGAACTTTAACGTAGGCACTTTAGCTATCCACTGATTAATATTTGTCATAATTAACACGGTGGTTTAAAAACAACATGTTTATATGTATATTTTAATCTTTTTTAACATTCCACTGTTTGGCACGAGTCTCCCTTCACTACATCTCTGGGGCATTCAGGGATCTGGCTATAGTCCACCGCGATGGCCAAGTGTGGGTTGTCGGTCTTTACATGTTTTTCGAAAGCATGCAGAGTTCTCTCAGAGATGCAGGTTTCCTTGTGACGTTTCCCTTCGTCGTAAGAAAAGTGGTAATCATATTTAAAATGATTCGCACATGAAAATATAAGTGGTACGAGACCCGGGATTTGAACCCGCTTAACTCAGTTTTCTAAGCGAGCGTGTTACCATTGGGCACATTTGTACATAAAAAAAATACAAAAGCTGTCAACGAAATTTATTTGGCGAATTAATACAAAGTACATTTATAATTTAATAATACAGAAATTGAATGTAAACTATCAATCACTAGTGCCAAGCCATTCCCCTACTACATGCTTCCAGCAAATTACTAAACAGGGTGTTTTGATATAATTAAATTTAACCGTAATGTTTGTTGTTTCGAGAGTTTAAATTCAGTAATAGAACATTTTCTTCTCCTGTCAGCCTTACATTCATATACATATATTCAAGTGGTATACTATTCAAGATTTATTAGTAGAAGTGTTCACACCGCAGATAGCATAACAATAGTGAGCATATAATTTGCACTGAATAGGTCAATAGATGGAATAACATCCTCGCTAATACATCACCGAACTTCTACGTGTTCGCGTGAGGCTTGCGCATACTGTTAACTAACTAAAAAAAATATATTATTCTATATCATGAAAATATATAAACATATATTATTATTATTTATATATCATTCATATCAATTTCACACATTTAAAATTTACATTTATATGTCAAACCAAATTTTTATTTAATATTTTTTTCATTTAGACGTGTTGTTTGGCACTACAAGTTTTACAAAAATATTTGTATATTTAAATCAGGATTCTTGCATTTCATACATTACATATGCACACATACATTTCAAAAATACTAAGAAGCTTTCTAAAGTAACAAAAGATTAATTAAAAGCAAAAACAGCATCCCCTCATTTATAATAAGCGATCTGAAATATTGAGCCTCACTCCACTATCTACTCGTACGATTGCTATTCCTGCGTTCAATCTACAAAAAAAACTCTTCGGCTTTATGTTACACAGCGACTCACCCTCGCTTCGGTATTTATATAATATTGTTCATACGAAAATACTAAAATCGCGATTAAAATATGGGGGGTGGGGGGTAAAAGGGCGAAAAATACTTTACGACCTATTCTCATACCTACTAAATATAAAAAAAAAATACATTAAAATCGGTCTAGCCGAAGGACTGCGACCTCAAACACCGTGACACGAGATATTTATATGTTAGAATATTATACGAATTCAAATAATAAAATCAACGTTACTTCAAAACATGAACCAGATAGTTAATTAATCAAATGAAAACACAAAAGTCCCCAATCCTGCGTGTGCGCATCTCAGGCATTGTTATTCCTTGGAGCGCGCCGTAGCGGGCCATTCACGTCCGTGGGACACATTACAATCATTACCTATCGTACGCGCCCCGGTTTCTGTAATCTACGCGCATCCCGCTAATTACCCGTTACTTGCGAATATATTCGCAACTAGCCACCGACCACGACTTCGTTTATTTAAACAAAACTAGATAATAATATAATAATACATTTTTTTTATTTCAAATATCAACATCTGTTCCTTACTTTTAATTTGTATGTAGGATCAAATAAAAATAAAATAAAAAAGAAAAACATTTTTAAGAACAAGCTTTAATTGAATTCTCTAAAAAGAGGAAAATAAATTTTAAATCAAATCAAACCTATCAATTTATTACATAACACAATTTATCCTATTATCCTCATATCACCTCTAGGTGAATTTCTAAGAAAATAATTAAATTTCTAAGAAATCTATTGTTAAGTCGTAGAGGGATTAATATTTAAATGCGAAAGTTTGGATGAATGGATGTTTGTTACTCAATCACGCCAAAACGATTGAATTTTGGAAAAAAATGATGTGGCTCATAGACAAATTATAGTGTGGATAGCATATAGGTTTATTTTTATCCCGCAAAAATATACGGTTCCCGTGGGATAGATTTGTTTTTGTTTTTCACTAGGGACGAACCCGAGCGAAGATTGTCGCAAGATTTCAGATTTCATTCAGCTCAATCGGTTGAGCACAACGACATTAAAATTCAGTAGCTTGCTACTAATTTGTTTTGATTTGCTATTGACCTAATCAAACAAACAAACAAACAAACAAACAAACAAACAAACAAACAAACAAACAAACAAACAAACATTGCAAGTTAAATAAGAGTTTGCAATAAAAATAACTAAATTTTGGTGGTCCATTTACAGTTCTTTTTTTTATACGGCAGTTAAATCAAAATATGGTTATAAAATAAATTAATAGAATATTGCCACTCAATAAAAAGCCTCATTTCATATTCAAATCTGTCTTGCGTCAATGAAAGAACTTTATCACTTTTCATTATAAAAAATCGGTACATTTGTACAATCCGCGTTGAATGTTACCCGTCCACTCCGCCCACTGGGCACTGCGCCACAATTATAGATATTTTTTTGGTTTAATAATTACCAGAGGTTTTACGAATTATTTGATTACACGTTAAAGTAAATATGATGAGGCGTTTAATAAGAACGTGACCGGTCTTCATTTTCTGAAGTTATCTATAAAAACATGGCGAGTGTAGATAGTTATTGTTAATACCCATACAAGATAATATCAAATAATAATTAAAATGTTAATTAATTACGTTTAATGTTGTAATAACCAGTGGCATTCCTCAGACGAAGAAAACGAATGATTTTGTACTTAAAATTAACAGCCCGTTAATTTGTACTAAAACTATTATAAGGTATAAGAGAAGCTTTTTTTAGAGCTTTTCAAAGCTCATAAAGTTATTTATTAATTTACAGAGCTCACATTTAGTTTTTGCTTTAACGATGTTTTTACTGTATAATATTTCTTGTATTCTTTATATACCTGCAATACCTATGTATACATTATTTTATTATATAAACTGGCGGATCTGGTAAGCAGACGTTGTCCTGCCACAGACAGAAAGAAAATAAATCTTAAATTGATTAAAAAATATAGGTTTTGTGCTGTTTAAACACATATAGCCTACACGTGTTTTTGCACTTTTTCGGAAAATCTAAACCTCAATAGATATTCAATACCACCAGAATAACACCGAAATTTGATATATAAATATAACATTATTCTATCATAGATACATAACATAAGCAAATATTACTTTGTATATATGTATAACAAACATCCATCGTTTAAGCCTTAAGGGTTAATAGATGTCCAAACAAACGCCAGCGGCGCGTAGATCAAAGCGTTTCGTTTAAACTTTTAACGAACCAAGAGCAAAAATGCATCATAAACATTGTGCAATATTCAATAACAAACTTTGCCGAGTAATCAAATAGATACTCAAACTAAATAAATAAATACTAGATATAGATATTTATGCTTCATATATAGGTATCTACGCCCTGCTATCATGATTTTAAGATGTTTTAAAATATTTTAACTTATCTAAATAGCTATCAAAAGGAGGCGTTTAAAAAATCAAAATCCACAGTTCTTCAAATAAATGGAAAAACTATTACTATTTGCATGAAATAATAATTTTACACACATATCTCTTCCAAATTTCATACTTTAAAAGGTTAAATATCTAGTTAAATACAAAGTGAATCTAACCAATTAATTATAAACCAGATTAGCAAAAGTAAAGTCAACTTCTTCTTCTCCCTGCCCATTTCCCAATCACTTGGGGTCGGTGCAGTACATCTTCTGTACTGCTGAAAGGATTTGGCAAAAGTTTTACGACAGGCCGCCTGCCTGACGTCAACCCTCCTTGGGAATGCTATTGTTTATCGCGGAAGTCTTGTAATATGGATGCACTTTCGATTTTGTTGTCTTTTAAAACATTTTTTTATACTATTACTTAAAGTTTAATGTTATTTTCGGATATATTATAAAATAAATTTTAATCTCACTATAAATTTTTTTTGACGTTGACAACATACACGACAACGACAAAAGACAACATTAATACAAAAAAAATGGAGACGGCAATAAAACAAACATAGCGCACATTATAGTTGATAGTTATTAGTTTACTGAAGGTACGTATAAAAAATTAGGACGAGGCTGAAAAATAGACCTTTTTACGACCACGTAAATTCTAATCCGAGCAGTATAAAAAAATATATGAGAGAGTGAGAAAAAAAACAGTTAAAATTATATTTATCACGTAAACAGTATCATTTCGCAATCGAGACGTAAACACGACCGTAATATTAGCTTCACGATAAGTTTATTTGTTTTAATGAGTTGCGGTATCAAATATAACTGGTAGGTAAATCTTTCCGGCTAGTAAATTCAATTGTGATTGAATTTTTAACGTGGGATGAACTAATATTAAAACATTTTTAGATTTTGATTTATTTCATAAACAATAGAGTCCAATGTATTACTTTTTATTTTTCGTCACAATGTTATATTTTCTATATATAAGACTTTCGTCATCATAATACGAAAAACATATATCTAATTTTTTTTTATTATTAATAACTCTCGTCGAAAAATTTTAATAAGTGACAGTTTCTGTAAAATAACAAGAATGTCATAGTCCATTTACTTTATACGTATCTCATTAAATCTAAATCTTATATAGAAGACTAGCGATTAACCCTCGCCCTGCTCGAGTTCGTCCCTGGATACGTTTTAACGGTTACCATAAATTTAGAGATGATATATTTTCCCGTAGTAAAAATTATCCTATATGTTACGGATAACCAGCTATCATCATACCAAATTTCATCAAAATCTGTCCAGTGATTTTTTCGTGATGCGTTCCCAGACAGACAGACAAGAATTCTAAAAACTATAGATTTGGCCTCGATATTGATAATAATGAGTTGACTATTTCAATAAGATTTTCCAATAAATATTTAATGTACAGATTCGGCCTAGTTACAATTTTATTATGTGTATAGATTATTATATTATGTATAGGTATATTTTGTTAATATTAAAAGACGTAGTGTCCATAGAAACACATGTAGACACAATAATCGCGAAAACATGAATTACGAGTATGACATCAGGCGAGTATCAATGAAACAATAAATAAATGAATTATATTGTATTACACAGATAACGCAACCCAAATTGCTGTTAGGTATGAAATAAATCTGACCTTATTTATAACCTCTTTGTAATGACCGACAATATGAATGAAGTACCTACTCGTAATGTGAAGAAGCATTAATTATAAAAATAAACACATATAAATAAATAAAAATGTTTAGGTTACTTGATATTTTTTTAATTAAAAAAAAACATACATACAGACGACCATAGAACCTCCTCCTTTTTGGAAGTCGTTTAAAATATAATGTTTAAGTTTGTCAATTATTACACTCTTAACTTCTCTCATACAATTTTTGAAGATAAAAGAGTCGTTTTAAAAAGATTTCTCTCGTTTTAAATTAAAAAATATTTCTATCTAATATTAGTAGGCCTGTACAAGAATACTAATTGTTACAAAGCTAAATAGAAATTATTGCGTAAATAAAATATTTAAATATATATTTTACTTTTCCTTTTCACTCTTAATCTATACTAATATTATAAAGAGGAAGAGTATGTTTGTTCGTTTGAACGCGCTTATCTCAGGAACTACTAATCCAATTTGAAAAATTCTTCTTGCATTAGATAGCCCGTTTATTGAGGAAGACTATATATCATTATGCTACTTCCCAAGGGAGCGGAGCAGTAATAAAAAATGTGATTATTTTAAACAGTAAAACTGATGTTTAATAATCAAATTTAACGTGGGTAAAACCATGGGGCACAACTTGTCTATTATAAAATAAACTACATGAGAACGTTGGCATGAACCAACAATTTTCTTTGTACGATATGCTTATTTACAGTCCAGAAATATTGCGAGATCGTTTGCCCTTGCTTGGTCGAAATCCTTCTATGGGCAAAATATATTGGCTAGTATATAAAATATGAGATAAATGCCACATGGGTCACTCAGGCACCTGATATGTAATAGCCGTATAACAAAGTTGTTGTGTACAAACAATTACTGCATAACCGGATCGGTAGAGGCAATGCCGTTTACGGAGAGCTGATTACATCTACGTACAAGTAACAAGAAAATTCTTAGTTCAGAGTGCTTTGTTTGGTCTCGACGTATCTTGGTGATATTTTATAAGCGTTTTTCTGTTGTATAATCGCATAAAGCTCTTTACCGTTAATTATTAAGCCAATTATTAATATGGACAGTTACGAACTTTGTTGAGCTCCGGAAAAATGAGGACCATTTCATATCCCGACATAAAAAAGGCTTTATCCTTATCTTAAATCCTATATCTAAAACCTATCTTCAATCTACAAACTAACTCCATGTCAAAGAAGTCATATTAAAATTAATCCGTTACTCTGTTGCTGCGTAAGCGACTAACTAACAAACATACATACATTTATAAGTACCTACATATTGTACAAACTCAAGTTTCATACTAGTAATTCTGTTATTATTTTTATATTACATACAAACACAGATTACGTTATTCTCTGCAAGCTCTATATTTGACCTCTCGTCGAAATCACGCAGTAAACACTTTAAACTAAACGATTACTTAAAGATTATTGTCTAAACGTACTTAAAGATTTAACTATAACCGCGCAAATTCAAATCACGCACGTGATCGAAGTAGGGTAGAATCGTATGTCGAAACAAAGAGCAAATCTGTGCGATAAAGATTAAATTATAAACAAATTTATTGTGATTCTATCGAGTATTTACATTTGTTTATTAATGTAACTTCGATATTAAAAGGAGCAACTGTTAAGTTTCTCGTCGGCCATTCTCAGCAGAACTGCTTTCCGAGCCGGTGATAGCTTCCTCACGGACTAACTACACGCCCTTTAAAATGTCGATTCAAAAGTGATTTAATAAGTCTATTTAAACAATGTTACATTTCATTTCATTACAATTTCATACCGAGTGATAATTTTGAGCTTAAGACAGCCTGAAAAGACCACACTATCTATCATACAGTTTTATACACACTCAAAAAATATTACCCTCGTTTCAAAATGAAACATCAAACAATTTTTAAAAAGATATACAATTCAAAATATATATGTAAACGAAGTATTTATGTATGTGTAGTTGTATTCTTTTTTTACCAAAAGAATATAAGTTTTGGTTGTATTTATAAGTATTCTGTTTCCATATAAGATACTTACTTAGTCTTTACAGAATGCTAATGGGATCTAAAACAGCTCGCGTGTCCGTGTGGAATGTATAGAGAGTCCAATGAATCGTGAACAAAGGTTGTTTAACATTATGAACACTCATTTTTCATATCTCCAGACTTTTACGGTGATTGAACAGTTTATGTTTCAAATGTCCCTGATGTCGCAGACTTGCGTGAAGATTTAGGCGCCATATGGTTTGTGTTAACAAGAAAAAAACCGCTACCTTAAAGCGTAACTATATTTTTTTTTTCATTTTGGCACTGACGTTTGGCTTCATTTACAATTATTTATAGAGTATGCGAAGAGGGACTTCTAACCATTTAAACAATATTAAAATAAATGTATGAATAGATTACATTAATAGTCTTGATCAGTTCACTAATGGCTTATGTGATTTGAATTTTAACTATCTATTTTAAAACTTTTTATCATTAAAACTAACCCAATCTAACTTACAATATATGTATAATATGTAAAATGACAGATGGGGAGTAAGAACAAACATTGGCCGTTTATTATCTCGATGTGTTTACAGTTGCATTCGCTAGAGCTGCGCAGGCGCCGCGCGGACGGCGTCACCACAGCGCTTGGATAATTCATAAGGGCTCGGCAACCGGACCGATTTGCGAGGGTACTACGCTTCCGGGCATCCATATGAGCCTTTATTGCATACCTAAAACGGCAACCTTATAATTCAATACTTTAAATTAAAGTCATTTATCATGGTAGCTGAATATAAAAATTCAAACGTGTAAGGTATGGTAATACGACGAATGTTTGCGTTTCACCAGTTATCGTTGACATTGACAGACTTATGACCAAGGTGGGCGGACATATTTGGATAAATAATACAGAATATATATTGTATACACAGTATCTACTAGCCATAAAATAACAATTATGTAAGTTTAAATATTCATGTACAGTAAAAAAATAACTAGCTGTGAAGGTATACTGTAGAATAGTTTAGTTAAGTAATGACTGTTTCTATACAATGGTCTATAAGTAAACTTATGTTATGGGTACGAAACGATCGAAATGATTTATGTACGTGATTTCGTCCATTTACGACTGAAACATTGTTATCGGTAGTTACGAAACGCAAAACATTAAAAAATGTATGTATGTCCACGAAATTAAGGGGAATTAACTGAATGACATATGTATTGGTGCAAGTTTGCAAATCAACCCATTTTGATGTCCCATATTGCCCTGAATAAAAACTGGGGCTGTTTAAAAGTCCATTGGCAGTAGGCCCGCTGGCGCCAAACTTTTAAGTTTTGTTGTTTTGCTTGCGCAACGTAAACATATTTCACTGTAACACTCGCACTTGACTTTTACGGCGCACGAGTACGATGAGATGGAGGTTTTTATAAATGAATAAGGACTTCAAGGTAATTTAAATTTAAAACTTCCCAAAAAAAGAATACGTACGATCGATGTAAGATAGCGCTCACGTTTCGTGTTTTGTTACCGTAAAAGCTTGAGTAACCACAGAAATAAGATTTTCTATAGAACATTTATGGCGTCTATATTATAAAATAAAAATACTAATGATAAACCATCCCCAGGCATGCCACGGCGGTAATAATTTCCTTGGAACTGTAAAAAAACTAAACGTGATAAATTTCAGAGGGAAAACTTAAATAAGTCCAAAGAGGTTTGCTCATTCTCGGTAAACATTACCAATGATGCATGTGTGCTCGATCCCATGTCTCTCAGTGGGCGATGGAAGAAAAAACCTCGTCAGCCTAATAAGGCCCTAGCTACGTGCTTGGACACTACCGTTTGCGATTATCTCACGGCCTGCGGAACGAGGTCATGTGGGAACAAAATTGCTGCTTCTGCACTTAACAAGTGCTTTTTAAATATATAATATCCAGTTATAGTCACGGAATCCTTGCCGGTCATGTGCGATGTAAATGATAAGTTTCTTAGACACGGAGGAAAAACATGACTGGTCGTCGCAATAAAGATAACGTGACTCTCTTTGCTGCAATTATTCTATTTATACAGGCTTAGGTAAATCGCACAATTCATGAGATATACGGACTATGTCGGACTCTTGAGATTACGGTATTTAATTAGGTTTAAAAAGCCCTTTTGGAATGAGACGTGTTACTTAATGAACAATTATATCCACATTGTTTCGTATTCCTAGATCGTATCAATTACTCATTAATAGAAGGCTAAGAATTGTTGTAACAATTACGTGTAAAGTTCTTGTTAGTACAGCACGTTTATAAGATATTTACTTAGAAAATTCCAATATTGACTTGTAAAAAAAACACAAAGTTATATAAGTATGTATTTAAATTATCTCATATCCAGATATAATAATTTCAAAGAAAACAATCAATCGATTGCCTTTGAATTAAAATAAAAACCTATTTTAATCGTAATAATACACTACTGTGGCTAGATGTAGAAAAAGCACTTATTATTAGCAAACGTAGAGACTGGCAATTAACAACTTTAATGATTTTAATATGCAGTATAACAAGACTGGTGTCTCGTTTAGAACTTGAATAATAAATATTAAATGCATTTACGGACCCTTATTAAGTGTTTAGATAAAACATGTTAATGCTAAATATAAACTCGATATTAGACCAATTTGAATAAACGTTTAAAAATGTTTGTCCTGTTTTTCATCTCAAAAGAATATTAAAAGGAAATTTTTGATTATATTATGTTGAAGCTCTTCAAAGCACGTTTTGCTCGAGTCCATAAACGAAAAGCTAACCGGTTTTGGTTATCGATGGCGAGCCGCGATAGGGGGCGAGGCGCCTAACCGACGACCACCGTCGTCAGAATAATTGGACGCCACAGGACTTCACACCATCCTCGTAACCATTCCTCCAAACACCTGCTCCCTCTCGCTCACATTACCAAAATGAAACGGGTTAAAGTGAGAAAGCTCTAACGAGTAGGAATTGTATCACAATAAATGAATACAGCATTTGACGATTCGAATTCGAATGAGTGTAATATATGAGCCAGGACTGGAATTCGGAGATGTTGGGTTTAATCGAAATGTTTTCATCTCGCCTTTACTGCCTTTATCGATAATACTCAAATAATGATCACATAAATTCTAAAGCTTTAACGGCATGGGACCTGTTTAAAAATATCAATCACCCCTTTAGAGGTAATAGATGTCGCGACCAATAGAAACGATTGTATTTCTCTCGCTGTTACTGTCAACATCAATCAACTATATGAAATGATATTGTGCTGATACGAAATTAACGATCGATCTCACGACCTAAAAATGTAATAGGTACGTAGTTAATATTATCATTATGTTTATATTTCATTAGGAGTTCGTCGACCCATCGAGACGTCGCGGAATCTAGCAGGCGACCGTGTATTTCGGTCCGAACGGATGCTCATAGGCTTTCTCGGCAGTAAATCCACAAATATATAAATAACCCAACGTTTTCATACGAGTAGCATAAACTTTATGCAGACTTTTACGACGAGAGCAGCGATAAGGCCGTCCTTTACGAGTTCACCGATTACGCTCATTCAGCGAACTATAACAGTGACCAGTAGTACAAGACCTGTGAAGGGCTTTCCAGATACACGTATTTCAAAGTAAGGAGAAGTTATAATATATTCACAAAAGGCCAAGATAGTGTAGCCAATCTTCCCCTAGGCAAAGCAAAATACATTGTTATTGAATTGATATTTTAACACATACTAAGAATCAGATCAGAGTCAAAACTAGCATACATATTTAAAATAAACAAACAAAAGCTTCATTATATTCTTCAGCTTCATTATATACAAAACAGAAGATTCATTATATGGTTTATGAATTACTGCTGAGTTGAAAAGAAAATTATTAGTTTACGAGATATATACTTAGCATACGTGTTTTAACTTTTAAATAAGCAAAATGTTCCTTTTGAATTGAAGTTTTATAATGTTTATTGAATAACGTTATCGTAACTACTGCTTAACATCAATGTTAAACAACATTCAATTTGTGAATAGCAAAAAGAAGAGAGTTATACGACAATATTGTTGTGCAAAACACAAATAAAGTAATTTTTTAGATAAGAAAATCAAAAAAATAAAGATATATTTATAAGGTGCGAGTTTTATGTTAGCGTGGGAGTGAGTAGGGTACGTTGTAGCCTGTAGGTGAGTCCGAAGCCCACTAATTAAAAGGATTTTGGTAGTGTCAACGCGAGATAAAATAAAATTGCCTTTGAAGTCGCCGCTTATACGTTAAAGCCAGATCAAATTTATTAAATGGACTTCCAAAAAAAGAAAAAGAAATGAGATCGAATAAAAATGTGGGAGTAATTTTAATTGACCGTTTTAGATACGGTGACGTAAATGCATGTTTTTGTAATTACCAATAGAAAGATATAGATTTTGAAAGCTGTGTTCTTAAAATGGATGTATCTGTTAAGGAAGTAAAGATTAGAATAAGTAGAATTATAAGTAAATAAGACAACAATAACGAATAAGAAAGTGTATTATAGGTACATACAAAAAGGAAATACAAAAAAATGCGTTCCCATCAAATTAATACAAACATAATGCGTAGAACATAATCAAATACTACCCTGGCAGTTGGCACTAGTCGAATAAAACTTTCTATACATATTACACACCTATATCTATATTGCTATTATAAAGAGAAAAAAAATGTTTTTTTGTATGTTTGCTTGTAACGAATAAACCAAAAATATTTGGAAAGGACATAGGATAGTTTTTATCTCGGACATCATCTCTTAAGGGGGTGAAGGGGGGTATAAACTTTGTACGGGAAATCAATTATTTTTCAAGTAAAGGATTTATAACTCATCATACCTCTATGTATATGTACTAATTAGTCTATCTATTCCATACTAACCATTAAAAGGTACCTAGGGACGAACCCGAGCGAGACGAGGGTGAGTCGCTAGTAAGTTATAATACTTCAATTCATTTGAATTATGTACTATACTCGAATAACAGTATATGAATGCTCAATAATCTATACTAATATTATAAAGAGGTAAAGTTTGTGAGTTTGTGACGTTATAGGGGGTAATCTCTGGATCTACTGAATCGATTTAGATTAAAATTTGGTAAGAAGATAGTTTGAGACTCTAGGAAGGACACAGGATACTTTTTATCCCGGAAATCATTCCTTAAACGGGTGGAAATGGAAATAAAAGTTTGTATTGGGAATCAAGTTAGGGATGAACCCGACTGAAGCGAGGGTCAGTCGCTAGTAATAATTATAAAATATGTAATCAATTTAATCGATCTATTAAAAAACTACTTTACATTCGAATTTAATAGACAATAGCTACAGTACAGCTATGATGACATCATGTTACAAGCACAAACAATAAAGCAAATATTTGGCCGGATAGTGTCACACTTTGATTAGAACTAGCATTCGTCTCAATTGCGCCTATTGTCTCACATGTCACTCCATCATTTGCAAACGATGTATCCAAATGTGCATTTCTATTAGATAGTCTATTAAACACATTGAACATTGGACACCAATATTCTATGTGGGATCATGTAACCATGTAAATAATATTAACCATACCAATATATGTATTGATATTTAAAACTTATTTTCAACTAGTTTTTGATCGCGACTTCGTTCGCGTGGTGAGTCTAGCAGGGATCAAAGGTAGCCTATGTCCGATACCAGTTATTTATGTCCATGGAAAAAATTGTCGAAATCTCCTCACTGGTTTAACCGTGGTTCGTGAACATTTATAATATTATTATTTTATCTTACTGAAAGTTTAAAGTATTCAGACTTTTTTAACGTGCTCACTGCTGGGCACGGGCCTCTCTCCAATGTGAGGAGGATCAGGCCATAGTCCACCACGCTGGCCAAGTGCGGGTTAGCTGACTTCACATGTCTTTCAAAAAATTAATGTTTACCTTCACCATAAGACAAGTGTGTGATGTTTATTGTTTACATATTGTTGAAAATATCAGATGTGCAAGACCCGGGATTTGAACCCGCTTTGATCGGTTTCTTAAGCGAGCGTGTTACCACTGGGCTACTGGAAGTAGGCACCTACTTAATAATTATCATACTTATATACATGTTTATTGTCATAATATTGTATAATCTACAAATATCAGTGATCGTATTTGAACAACTAATAGAAAACATAAGGCTTTCAATCTCACAGACATATTTTAAACTTAAGATTTGAAGTTTTTGAGATGATGCATTGTTATAAATGCCGATAGTTTTTCACGTTCCCAACGGGTCGCCACAATAGAGGTCTAACGAAAGGATTAGGTTCGGTGTCGGGGCACTTAATGAGAGCTTTGTAGACGCGGCGGGAGTATTATTCATTTTGCCGTGACGAATGCCCATTTACATTTATCTTTTTATATTTCCTTCACAACTTTCACCAGAAGACATAAATGTAGCAATTTCCTTAGGTAATTTAAAATGTATAACATTTATGAAATTCTCAGTGTATACGAAGAAAAATCGGTCAATAAAAAATATTTTTTTAATACGTTTTGCAATGTAAATAATTTGCTGCAGGTATGGTATGTTCGGGCTGTTTTCCGCAACTCGACGACTATGCCTATTTTGCGTGTTGCTGCAGGTAAATATTATATTATATAATCTATACATATAATAAAAATGTAATTGATCGCTGTCAGAACATGGAAGATTTTTGAGAAATACTATTATCGGCAGTTTTTATTAACGCAATAGATTATAGAACCCAAAAAATTTAGAATTTTTGTCTGTTTGTCTATGCCTTTGATCGCGCTAATCTAAGAAACATCTTAATCGATTTGGGTGCGGTTTTCACTAATGTGTTGTTGTGGTAATTCAATCGGTTCATAAATAAAAAACTGATGTCAATTACAATATATGTACCTACTCGTATATATAAGCAAAGTAAATTTTAAAGCGTAACAAATGTAATAAATAAGCTCTTTATAAATCTTGTCGCCAGTTTTATAGATAAGAGCAAAAAGAGCAAAGCTCTTAATGATGAGATAGTTTCAATCTTGATTATAATTTTAAGGTCGGTTTTGAACGACACTGATCCTATTTCAAAGAATTTAAGTAATGAGTTACGATGTAATGCTGTAACAGATTTATGATCATTTTTATTTTCTTCAAAGTTAATGCTATTAAATTAAATATACTATACATTTTTATATATTTTATGAATTTTTCCAGACATATTTTACCGACTTTGAAAAATGGGAAGTACATGCTGGACGAAGTGTATTTTAAAAGGAGTTTTTTTTTATTCAACAATAAGCTTGTATTTCATATGCATAACAATTCATAACAATAGCTTTACACAAAAGAATAGTAATGAAATTAAGTATTACAAGCCGGTCGAGTCCGCGGTCTGGCGCCTCCCGTCAATCAAACAGACTGACGCATTCATTTTCAAACACCTTCGAAACTATATAAGAGCTTCGAAATTACCACCAATTTACAACTTGTAATAAATCTTATTTATTTTATGTCAAAAGTCAGAAGCTTTCAATTTAAAGTTAAATAACAAATTTAAAATTTATGATCACCACCAAAGTAAAATCTTAAATCCTTGAAAAATCAAGTCTACACAAACCTAGCGTTATATAATAATATGATAAGAAATACTATGATAAGAGTTACAACAATAAAGTAGCCTATAATATACGTGGGTTTTATCAATTAGAGTAAAGCCACAGGTGATAGTGGTTCAGATATAATTTGTCAACATATTATGTTAATCTAAGCTTGCCCTTTTAACTGTAAGTAACATAAAACCAATCGGGGCCAAAAGTTGACTCAAGCGACAAATTCCAGCCATATACAAAATCACCGTTTAACTGTTCAGTTTCGAACAAATTAACCTTAATTAATGGAAATCTTAAAATTATTCAATTAAGAAAATATGCCCGATGCGTGGGTCCCAATGCATCGGGCATATTAACATACCCATCCGGCGTTTAACAAAAGCAGCAAAGACAGTTCATGTATACATGCATAATATGTTTCTGTACAATGACATTTGAGCTTTCAATTTTATAAGCTTTTCATATGCTTTTAATTTAATATAATATATAGTGATCCAACTCACTAAACTCAGACTTAAAAAAATTTATTTACACCGTATTATCTTTAAAAAATGTTTTAGTACGAGTATTTTACATATTATGTATGAAGTTATACAAAATTAGAAATTAGACTTAATTCTTTTTTTAACTACATTATTATGTTCATTATATCATGTAACAAAATCATACTATAATCATACTAATATTATAAAGAGGTAAACTTTGTAAGTTTGTGAGTTTGTTTATAGGAAGTAATCTCTGGAACTACTGAACCGATTTAGATGAAATTTGGTAAAAAGATAGTTTGAGACCCTGGGAAGGACATAGAAGTTTTTATCTCGGATATCATCCCTTAAGGGGGCGAATTTGGGAATGAAAGTTTGTACGGGGTATCAACCCAGGGTCGTCCCTAACCGACCCGAGCGAAGCGAGGTTGAGTCGCTAGTATCTAAGATATAAATAAATTAACGCATCATATAAATATCAGGTAATTACGTGTGCATAGAAAAAAACTGAGGAACATTAATACAACGATCAAACATCGCGATATGAAAACCACAAGTGTATCTGTTGTAAAAAGCATTTAAATCAACCCACGTAACCTTTTGAGGATCAACCAAAGCAGCTGCGACGTCAATCAAACCATTCACTCGTCACAAAAGCCTAAGGCGAGCCTTTTGTGACCACGATCCGTTCTTCAACTTAAATTTAATCTTAAAATTTATATTTTTACTGCGCCTCGTGAGATTAGGCTAAAATTAAAATAATTTTATTGTAAAGGCCGAGAAGTCATAAATTATATGTCGTTTATTGTAAAGCTACCTTAGCCCTCCATAAGCTTAATACCATAATATAGCGCACAGTAAAGGCTATATATGAACGTATATAAATATAATAATAATAATAATAATTTATTTATTATAACACAACAACAATAAAAACTATAAATTAGATAACAATATACATTTACATTTGAAATAAAAATTAACATATAATTAATTGATTAATTTAAAATTTATTTATTTATTTATTTCAAATCTAATCAAAATTTCAAATTTTGTGGTTGAGATCCCCTTTTAAGCAAATAATTTGCCTGTATTAGGAGACCCCGCCCTTTCATAAAAAAGTAATTTTATCTTTTAGCTGATTATAATATTATGGGTGATACTACAAACTTAAATAGATCAATTAAGACAAACAAAAAGAAAAATAAAAATTAGCGTACATATATTTGTTTGTGTATTGTGTGTGTGTGTGTGTGTGTGTGTGTGTGTGTGTGTGTGTGTGTGTGTGTGTGTGTGTGTGTGTGTATGTGTGTGTGTGTGTATGTGTGTGTGCGTGTGTGTGAGTGTGCGCGTGTGTGAGTGTGCGCGTGTGTGTGTGTGCGCGTGTGTGTGTGTGTGCGTGTGTGAGTATTTAATGAAAAAAAAGCCTATTTATTTATTATATGTATATAATACAGATGATTCTTGTACTTATTACATCAAGTCATTTTTCACTAAACAAATGACAAACTTTAAAACATTTCACATACTATGTGTACAGAGAAAAACATGCTCAGATATTTTAGGTACATGTAAGAAGAATGAAATAAAATGGTAAATAGGGTACAACCAAAAATGTTTTTTGAAGATTTATTTCTCAACACCAAATGTGGTCAGATCAGGTCAAGTCCCCACATCGATTTCACTCTACTTGAACTCTATCCATAACTTCCTGCAATTTATACGTGAAATTATGAATGTCAGTTTAAAATCATTCAGAAGTACCAACAATAAGCTTAATTAATTAAATTTTACACAAATAAACAAATTAAGTTGAGAAGTAGCATTTGAAAAATTAATTAATTTAATCATCCTTTTCTCATAATTTATTGCACTCTAACATATCCAGCCACAATAAATATTATATACTAGCGGCTCACCCTCGCTTCGCTCGGGTTCGTCGCTAGGTACGTTTTAAATATATATAAATAGTTATTACCCAGCGTTAGCCATATAAATTTTAATATGGTTGTTAAGTATTCTTAAATTTTATAATATTTCGCGCAATTTTTTAATTTTTTTCTTTCTTAAGAACCTTCTCCTGACAATAACACAACAAAAAAAAAATAGTTAAATCGGTCCAGCCGTTCACGCGTGATGGCGTGACCAAGAGAAATAGGGATTCATTTTTATATATATAGATTTCAAGTGTTTGCGTATTTTACATATAATGAAAATACTACCATTCGGAAACCCATGGATAAATTGATTGTCATCTAGAGTATACCTTTACATTGTAAATGATAAACAATAAACAGCAATACAAATGCAAAACAGAAATTCTTTGCATAAATTATGGATATAATAAAAATCATCGCAGCGTAAACAACTATGATACAAATCCAAAACAACTTTTACATTTCCGGTGTCGATTCGGAAAAAGCGTGCTCTGTCGTCGTTAATGAAAATAATATTTATGTATAAACAAAACTAAGGTTTTACATAAAACAGATGAAATTGTTTTCTTTTGGGGCATTTGCATAATAATATTATTTATAGCTCAGTAGTTAAAAAGTTAAATGTTCTACATTAGCATAGGTCACGACTTCTAGTTTGTGTAGACGTAAACTACGTATCGTATATCGTTACAAAACAATATTGTAACATAAAAATTCGTATTTTACCAATGTATAAATGTTGAAGAAATAAAAAGGATTATTAAAGGTTATCTATACATATAATAAAATTGTAACTAAGTCGAATCTGTACATTAAATATTTTTTGGAAAATCTAATTGAAATAGAAATTATTATCGATACAGAGTCCGAATCTATAGTTTTTAGAATTTTTGTCTGTCTGTCTGTCACCGCATCACGAGAAAACCACTGGACAGATTTTGATGAAATTTGGTATTATGATAGCTGGTTATCCGGGTCAAGATATAGGATAGTTTTAACCGCGGGAAAATATCTCATTTCTGAGACAAAATACAAAAACTGAATTGTAAGAGTACATATACTAATATGTAAAACCTAAGAATTTGGTTTTGGTCATCTGAACGCCGGGCGGAGCCGTGGACAATGCTAGTTTAAAATATAATTTAAGAAATGACATACAAGGTGACTTTAATTAGAAGTAAAATCCTCATACACAGTGGCTTATCAGAATTTAACACAATTAGCGGCATATTCTTTAATTAGCAAGTATAAGCTTTTGCATAATTGGTGGCGCACAAAAAAGGCACTTCATTGTAATAGGTGTATAAAAACAGCTTTGAAACTGCCGCGTTGAGTTGGCGCATGGGCATTAGAAGCGAAATGTTTATGATCGCTTGAATGATATTAATTTGTTAAATGACGTTTTAAAATTATTATAGCAAGCTCCATACATATATACATATACCTATCATCTCGATGAAGATTGATTTTATAAATTTATATTTAAAAAATATATATTGTTCAATCTTTTATACTTAGCAAGTTTTTACAAAAATCCTAATCCTAAGAAGCTACAAGTAAAAAACCAAAAATACATACATGTATTCAAATATGTATATGTATAAGTGTATATATGTACGGTATTCTATATCTATATTAATATTGTAAATGCGAAAGTAACTATGTATGTATGTTTGTTTGTTGGTAACTTTTCACCGCCAAACGGCTGAACTGATTTAGATGAAAATTGGTATAGACATAGTTTGAGACCTGGGAAGGAAATAATAAAAGTTTTTACCCCGGAAGTCATTCTTTAAGGGGGTGAAAATAGGGATGAAATTTTGTATGGGCAATCAATCATTACTCAAGTAAGGGGTATAAAACTCATCAAACCTATTATGTCTATTCTATTATATATTATTATAGTCTATATCTATTCTATAGTAACCGTAAAAACGTACCTAGAAACCAACCCGAAAGAAGCAAAGGTGAGTCGCTGGTGAGTAAATATCTAAAATGTTTAAAAAAAGCCAAATATAACGAAAGACAAGCATTATGTCAACATTTCATATTTATTGTAACTATTTTTAAAATTACTTGTTTTGCATTCGTTTATTTTCTGCATTACACACAGGAAGTTGTTTTTTGCTTGATGCTTTGCCAAGATGTCATCTGTTCAAATATTAGTAAGAAGCGTTCTATTACTAAATTCTTAGTCTGGTCTTGAGATAACGTTAAGTAGATATATCATTTTGACAAAATTATAATGCTTTCGAATACAAATGTGAATTATTAAAATATGCTTATTTCCAATTCTTATGTCAGTTTCATTATAAATTAGCTAAGAGTTAACCAAAGGTGTTACTTAACGTTAAATCTTTATAATATTTACGACATGCTCGATACATCTTACTTATAATAAAATTGTAACTAAGCCGAAACTGTATATTAAATATTTTTTGGACAATCTTATTGAAATAAACATTATTATCGATACAGAGGCCGAATCTATAGATTTTAGAATTTTTGTCTGTCTGTCTGTTACCGCATCACAGAAAAACCACTGGAGGGATTTTGATGAAATTTGGTATCATGATAGCTGGTAATCCGGGTCAACATATAGGATACTTTTTACCGCGAGAAAATAACTCATTTCTGAGAAAAAATACAAAAACTGGAATGTAAGAGTATACTAATATGTAAAACCTAAGAATTTGGTCTTTGGTCATCTGAACGCGGGCGGAGCCGCGGGCAGTGCTAGTTAATATATATGAAAGATAATTTAATATGTTGGAAACATTACAATGGGACGAACCCGTATTAATTTTGGAAACGTTCGCCCTAACTGTCAGTTTTTACTAAAATACTATATTTATTCAATCCGAGAATGTACATTTGTGTAAAAACACACACTTTCATAGAACATAGCGGAGAATTTGATTTATACGGTGAGGATTCAACAAGTGTTGCGTGCACTATGACTGAGAATACACCTTCGGTCACTGTAATAGGACCGAGTTTGACCGCAAAACGTATTTTGGAGGAACAGGCAGGCGCCACAAGTCGAGTTTTTACACAATGATATTTTATTTTCGTTTTATAATTTGATATGGGATCGGAATACCGATTATTGGAACCGTCGGGTTCGTAACAGGTAGAGGCGTATTTTAAAATCTAATATTAATAGGCAATAAAATATACAAAGTCTGAGTATTTATTATCATTTGGAAGTTTTAGTGTCTAAATTGTTTATGAATGATTTAGACTGCGCAAAACTTACAGTTTCCCTCATAAAGGTTTAATACTTAATCATTTTAACAGTATTCCATTGTTTTTTATAATTTTAGTACATTTATAATATATTGCAAAATTTTACATTTATCCAAAGAGAACGAAGTTATAAGAAATAAATTATATTTAAGAAAAAAATTAAAACACTTTGAAACATAAAGATGTATCGGTGACATTTTTATCAAAATTGTAAGATATCACCTTGTTAGAGCTACTGTTCACAAGATATCATATAAAAGGCTCGCTTATTATCTTAAGCTTATTTTTAGCAAATGATATTTAAAGCATTTAGCCAAATACGCACGAGTGTATTACTTATAAAAAAAATAATGGCACTATTGTATTCAGCCCTTTTTAACGTCCCACTGCCGAGTACTTGCCTCCCTTCATTGCGAGGGGAAATAGGCCATAGTCCACTACTACACTGGCCAAGTGCGGTTTGACGGACCTGTCTTTTGAAAACTAGCTAGATTCTCTCAGACATGCAGAGTTTTCCTTTACCGTAAGACAAATAGTAATCATGTTGGAAATGATTCACACACATCAGAGGTGCGAGACCCGGGATTCGAACCCGCTTCACTAACCTAAGCGGCGCGTTACCACTGGGCTACCAGCCATTCCTATAACTCTAACGGCGCTATATCCTTTGCATAACACCGTAAACAACGACCTTACGAGCCACTCTTCTTTCTAAACTATTAAAATTGTTTGTTCCAAAATGCCACATCATGCCAGAGGGCAATAGTGGATATAATAACCACAGTCACAAACACATCTAGATATTATAACATTTGGTAACCCATACGCGCTGACCGTCATTTTGTAATTTAACAGTAGCGCACCGTTTATCTGGACCGTGTTCGGGGCTCTTTTTGCTCCTATTGTTTGAGAGATAAGATGATTTTATATGGTTCAACTTAGCGGACAATAATATTTATTATTTTTAATTTAATAAAGCTACAAGAACAAGATTTTCTATGTATATTACTTATTATTAACGAATTGAAAGAGTAAATTTCTATTTCTATTTCAAATTTGGTGCAAATGTACGAAATTGTTAGAACATAGTCATATACCTAGACATCGGACAACATAACTCAGACAATTTTCTCTACTCCTCTCTCGCCTTTAAGTGTAAATGTAAGGCTATGGGTTGTAAAACAGCATGGCCTTGGCGATGATGTAGTAAAAAAACCAGCTTTATTTGCACTTATATAAAGTTCAAGGGTTTGTTTGTTTGGAAGCAATTATCTCTGGAACGACTGATTAGAATTGAAAAAATCTTATTGTTTATTATATAAGATGGGTTCTTTATTAAATAAAATAGACTCTCTAAGTTACGCTATGACCATTTCAAGGGAAGTTAAAAATAAATAATAAAAGGCTAAATTAACAAGAGATATTTGTAAAGACTTTCGATAGTGAGGGCTAAAAGTTAAAACATTGAGTGAGATTAGCGTAACGTGTAACTTTCCAGGTGGCACATATTTTAAGCTTAATTTGACAACAAGCATACTTCACTTGTATGTATATTGTTATTAATTATTGCTCATATATGAGCCTAGATAAAGATTATAAAGCATTAAAACTAACGAGGAAGGATTATCCTGAGTTATATGATAATGCTAAATTCACCTTGCCACGTTCAGATAAAAAATGAAACTGTCACTTTAGTTAGATAATTGTTGATACATTATATATCTCGATCATTTTTAATTTATTCATTACTAGAAGAACCCGCGACTTCGCCCGCGTTCAATCTACAATAAAATCTTTGGCTTTATGTTATAAAGCGATATGTATTTATATAAAACTAGTAGAACCCGCGGCCTCGCTCGCGCTAAAACTACAAAAAGTCTCTAAAAAGGTAGTTTCATACAAAATTTCATAGAGAGAGATAGATAGGGGTATCTTACTCCCTTATAAGATGAATTTCGAAAATTGAAAATACCAAGTTTCAAGTAATTCTGTAGTAGTTTGTAACAAACTTAATTCTTTCCGAAAGAAAATTTATTATATATGAGAATAGTATATATACGAGTAGTATAATTTGTATATTTTTTAAAATAACTTATTAGTGTAAAAGTTATATTACGAGTACTCTAAGAGTCTAAAGTGACAATACGCGCACTATTACGGAGGTGTAACATGACCAACATGCAAACTTTTTTGGCTCAACTTGAAACTAAAAGCTGCAGGATCTCATGACATGCAACATATAAGCCAAGCTTGGCTAGCTAGAACAACGTACTGATTTTACTGCTTTGTATGGGTAGGAGGGACACGTGTACGAATTTAACCCTCATTTAATAATATTTATATAAGCTATCAATTATAAAACACTATACATGCTTAATTGAAACGTGCAAGATAACATGAGGTCACGTCTATAAGAAAGTTATTAAAACCAGCGCTGGAAATATCCAACACAACACAAGATAACGTTCTTAGAAATTACAACAAACAAATTTAATAATTACAGCCGAAATTCCGATCACTGAGGACTCATTCCTTATCTTTCTCCGAGAACACGTTGAATATTTTCTTACTGTAATTTAATTTATTCTAATTAACGATAACAAACTTTTATTAGGGGGTTTTATTTGCACATTGACCGTTCCTTAAATACAAATCAAATCTAAATATAAATAACGAACATCTTGTTCGTTACTAAAACACTTGACAAATACGATATTATACCAACTAATATACTATAGTATATATAGTTAGCTCATTATAATATTTTTCAAGATATCAGTACGAGTTGACATGCAAAATCTAGTCCGACTAAATAACAAGGTCAGACGGCGCCAGCACTGCCCCCGTGCCCAAAGACGACGACAATTACATGCAATAAACATAAGCTTCAGGTCAATTAACGAACAAACATTAGTATCAGCCTCAGTTTAATTACGTCCAATATTAGAATGAAGTGTAGCTACTACGAGTATATATGATAACGAATAATGATAACGAGTCTTGTAGAAAATGAGTTACGGAATTTGTCCCCAAAAGGAATTTAATCGATACCGAATATAATCGATTGTCAACGGAGCAACAGGGAAAAATTAAACGACACTTTTTGGTGGACAAAACTCCGACGCAATAAATTGATCGGGTCGACACAAAAACATGACCAAAAAGAATTAAGCGTTCGGGAGATCTTCGAATACAGATTACTGGGCGCAGGTGTTAATTAAAAATAATAAAATTCGACGCGGACGATGTAAAAAGAGGAGTGGATACGGCCGCGCGGCGCCGAACGAGGCATAATTTCGTTTGCAACGCCCGACCGACAAAAAACGACGTGTACCCCATCGAGTTAACCAAAGCCCGAGCACGCCTCGGCATTCGCCATTCAGAGTCAATCCGCAACGTCGGCGAGTATTTTCATGCCTTATAAGCTTCATATCTACAAGCGCTCACCTCCCTAATAGGAAATCAAATTATCAAGATTCTATAAAATCTTAAATAGATACCAGGGAAGGAGTTTCGATTCAATATGAGTGGGTACACTTGGAATGTCATCTATCTTGGATTACATTTGCGAAGAATGATTACCAAATAACACTTCCGAGAAGCAAAAATATTTGAAGCGAGGAATGAAAATGATGCAATATACATAACAGCCGGTGCAGTGTGCAAGCTGCAATTAGGAAAGGCAATCCCTTTTCGCACGTACGAACAAATTGCAGGCAATAGTCGAGCCATTCAGACCGCAGAAACTTGAACATTCACTGCACGCACAGCGCCGATATGAAATTTGTACCGTGTCAGTTTGCCTGTAGGATAAACGCTACGTAATCAATTCCAAGAACGAATAGAAAATAAGAACCATATATAAACTTCTTCAGAATATACAAATGTACTAAAAGTTATTGCTTTAAAAGATGAAAGGAATATTGTGTAAACACTGAACCACATAACAGAGTATGGACTTGGTGTTTTTGTAGGGCTGTAACCCTTCAAACAGCGACGGAAAGGGGCCATTAAGAGAGCTTAACATCGCAGGAATTCATGGGAGATCCTTAAATAAATATTTCTAAATGAGGCCTGTATTAGTTAGACTGAGCTTGTCTAATTAGGATGAATAAATAAGGATTATCGTAGGATCTTGATATACAGCATACTTTCTTAAACGTAGAAACAAATCTGCCCATTTCTAACAGTTCAGCTCTCGTTATTTAAAACGGATTTTATCTTGACTTCTTTATCTTCAACATTCCAACATATTCAATGTCCCAACATATTCATTTGTTTATTACATATTCCTTTAAGTATAAACAGATTCATGGATAGGAACGAGCAAAGTGAATGTTTCCAAAAAGGACTAATCTGTAAAGAGTTATTATATCTTCAGTAAACATTGCAATGTAACAATTTCCTTTAATATAAATAAATAATATCTACATTGTTTCACCTATCAATTAAACAAGGCACTTAATCGAATACTGCAATCGTAATAAATGGTACTTTTAGGCGCACGCCCACATTTCCTGTGCTTGGATTTAATTCAGATAGCATGGAGGTAAGATCTATGTTGTATGTAATATAAATGTCTAAGCAAACAACATAAAGATTTAATGATATGATATTCTACACTTATTAATAAATTATAATAATTTGACGATACGTTTGGCTCAGTTTTTAGTGACCCTACTTATTGAATCAGCGGTCACGGGTTCGAATCCCGCTGGGGGCATTCATTTGTGTGATGAGCACGAATATTTGTACTCCAGTCATGGGTATTTATATTTATAATATGTATGTATCTAAAGTTATGTATATGTAGTGTATGAACTATCTGGTATCCATAACTCAAACCTAGTAGCTTACCATGGAACTAGATGGTGCTGTGTGTTAATGTCCCAACATATTTATTATTTATTTATTAGAACTTGAATATGACGTTTTATTTCTACTTAATAAACATAGTTAAAATGATAGTCAAAGATTTGAGTAATCAATTAGTATGTACAATGACGTCACGATGACTTACGCGTAAAACGTATACATCATGACCATTTAGTTAAGCGCAAAATATCCTGCAAAACATGAGTAATGTTTCAAAATTCGTAAGGAAATCCGAACGGAATGCGATACGATGTTTGTATTGTAGAAACATTGTTGTTACAAATAACTCATTTTAGAGGGCTAACGCCCTAGATCGTAAGTTTAAAACAATACGATCTTAGTATTTTCTGTGAGGGTCATCGACACGTAAACATACGTGAATTTGTACGATACAAACTGAGTCGTAAGAATTTATGACGTAGCCACTTTTCGATGTGGACATTCCAATATTAAGAGTATTTTTACACTCGGCCTTGAATATGAAAATAACGAATTCCAACCAAATGGTTATTTTATCATAATCTTATAATATTTTAAATTAAACTCAAGTTAAAACGGACGGAAACCATTTCTGTTCAACTTATTGTAATGACCTAGCAATTTTCTGAACTTTGCTAATATTTAGAGTACATATATATATATATATATATATATATATATATATATATATATATAAACATGAAACATATCTATGAAAATAAGGATAATACAACAACAACTTTAAATAAATATTTACATATAAACTTTAAAAACCACGAAAAAACCTACTTATGCAGTATTCCAAGATAAGCCATCTTCGTAACCGTCATTTGTAGAGATATACCTCTTTTGTGCTTTAAAACTTCTTTCAGTATCCATAAGCGTTATGACGAGTCATCCACTTTAAGCACTACCTATCAATTGACATCGCCCTTCTTCCATTTCAATGCACCATTAGTCGAACAATCGATCGATATCGGTTTATCAATTTAGATTTATAAACTTTGTTACTACACAAATATTATATAGATATCTCGAAAAATATAATACCAAAATGTTATTTTTTGTTATGTACAATAAAATAAAATGATTTGTATAGCAGGTACTAACATATCTACTAAGCTCAAAATAATGACACGAATTAGGTGTCATGCCACTCATTATGTTTGGTATAAGAAAAAATTATTAAATTTACGTTATAATTATTAAATTTCACCACAGATCACATAATACTATACTAGTAAGTAGTAGGTATATAAAAACATATTGTACTGTACGTAAATATGTTGTTAAATATCCAAATGGGAATGGGACTTTAACTCCTTAATACACATATTTATAATCTAGCAAGGAGTACAGTACTTCATCCAACTGTTTTAAATTGAACTGTACAAGCCTTTACTGTAAAATTACTATGTTCGATATTCAATTTCCTTATTTATGAATAAATTTTATTGCAATTAATAATTCAAAATCAATAATTGACGTATTTATTTATTGTAAAATCTAAAATGTAAATATTTCGACAGCTTCAGTCAAAACAACACTTAAATACGTATATGATACATACAAAGCAATATAGATGGTTACAACTTTATGTTACAAACAGTCAAAGTAAGTTGTTTTATACAAAACTAGGGTGGACTGGGGTGGGCTCTGGGTGGACCACCCTTATCGTTATCACTTAGGGTATGGAAAATAGATAGTAGCCGATTCTCAGACCTACTGAATACGCATATAAAATTTGGTAAAAATCGGTAAAGCCGTTTCGGAGGAGTACGGTAACTAACATTGTGACATGGAAATTTTATATATTAGATATAAAAATAAAGTTAAATAAATCCTCGGGACAAACGCTGAAAATAAAACTAAGACAAAAACCGTCGTCGGCGAGGGAATTACAAGAACACGTTACAGACTGTTTCCAATTCGTCCCGGTGAAGTAAATGACCATTGAGAATGGTTTATATTACCCCATCCTAATTGTCTCCACGATTGCCTCAATCAGTTTTTATTTAAAACTGATTTTATCGCGGCTCAAGGGAGAGTCTCGTTTACACAAAGGCTCCTGAAGTATATATTTCTGTAATCTTTACGTAATATAATAAAATTCTAACTTACTACCTAAATGTACTCAACATTAAATATTTTTTGGAAAATCTTATTGAAATAGTCTATAGTTTTTAGAATTTTTGTCTATCTGTCTGTCTGTTACTGCATCACAGAAAAACCACTGGAGGAATTTTAATGAAATTTGGTATGGTGATAGCTCGTTATCCGGATCAACATTTTTACCGCGGGAAAATATCTCATTTTTGAGAAAAAATACAAAAACTGCAATGAAAGAGTATATTAATATGTAAAACCTAAGAATTTGGTTTTTGATTATCTGAACGCGGGCGGAGCCGCGGGCAATACTAGTTGACTTATTAGACAAGCTAATAAATCCAGTTAAAAATTAATAAAGACCAGTCTTAATAAGCACAGCCACAGATATTTCTTTCTCTCAGAGTGGATCTACTGTCTGTCTGTTACGTTTTCACGCTTAAACCGCTGAACAAATTTTGATGAATTTTGGTATACAGATAGATGTGACCTTGGAGAAGGACATAAGACTACTTTTTGTCATGAAAATAAAACTTGAAGGGTGAAATCAAAGTATGAAATTCCCATGTAGTTAATGCTAGACATATAAAAATGTGTCGAATATATGTATGTATATTCTGGTATATTATACCTATTTATAGAAAATAAAGCGAAATTTGATAATGAGCATCAAGGGTAACGAGTGTGCGAATATTATAAATGCAAAAGACATCTAGAAGCGTACCCAAGCAAGGAAAGCTACTAATAGATAAACTTAAGTACACGCTTAGACCCTAAAAACATCAGTGAGAGCAGCTGAAGTACATAAAATATATCATCTTTAGTAGCAATAATATTCACAGACCCTATTAATTTAAGAAGTGGTAATAAAGGTTAAAATTATCATTTTCATCGTTCGAGCGTAGGAAGTCAATATCCCAGTCATTTTTCATCCTACGCCCTGAAAATCAACTAATGAGATGTTATGTAATGCCTTACAAAAGCTTTTCTACGACGAGATATGCTCGTTTGTTTATAAATAGGTTCATTTATAAATTGATTATCATTTAGAAAGGTTTCTCTTTATTGTACGCACGAGCTTTGTCAAGTTTGATATGTAAAATAGAATATAATTAATAAACGTTAACAATTGAATTGAGATTTAGACAGTGTAGAGATCTAAAACAGAAAAAAGAAATCCCAGAGAGTAGGTAGTACACTTAACACCTCATCATTTTAATCGATAATATAATCTAAAAGGGTTATCTTAGCGGAGATAAGTTCACTTGAAATTTCATATAAGGACATAACAACAGCAAATATCATGATTTTCTAATACTATGTCAGTGACCATGAAAGCTTAAGACTTTCAGGCCTAACTTTCATATCTATTTCATATAAACTGTGAACTATAAGTCCACGACGAGTATAACATACGTTACAAGTAAATAAGTAAATATGTTGGGACATTAACACACAGCACCATCTAGTTCCATGGTAAACTACGAGGCTTGTGTTATGGATACCAGATAGTTGATACACTACACATATATAACTTTAAATACATTTTTTTCTTAGTCGTTACAATCTTGACAGACTGGTCGTGGTCATCATATAGGTCTTGTAACCCGTTCGACTATTCGCCTCCACTCCTCTCTATTATTTGCGTGTCTCGCGCATTCAGGCAGCAGTAAACGTTCCACTACATGAACTTTAAATACATACATATTATAAATATAAACACCCATAACTGGAGTACAAACATTCGTGTTCATCACACAAATGAATGCCCCCAGCGGGACTCGAACCCGCGACCGCTGGCACAGCAAGTAGGGTCACCACAAACTGAGTCAAGTGTTTAGAAAAGAAAACCCTAAAGGTCATCTGACGTGTAGGAACAATAGTAAAATCAGCTCGAGAGCGGCTATTGTCGCGCGGCGTCGACGCGGACTTTAAGAAGAAAAAGAAAACGCGCTACGCTTAGGGTTAACCACAGTGTATATTTTAAATAACAATTCGGTAGTAATGAATTTTTATTTACCTACTTAAGAACAGCTGGACGGAGTTAACTTTTTTTTATCTTCGTTATAGTTCGACATAGATTAATTATGATAGTTAGCTGTAAAATACAGATTAATAATAGTTCGATAGATGCGATTAAGAATTTTAGCAAAATTGAAGGAGAGAATTAAAAACGCCTGAAAAATTAGTAAATTCGAGAGAAACTGAAAGTGTTTTAATCTATACGATGTTTGTGTGTGACCTCAAATATCACAAATAAGTCTATTTAACGCGAACAACGTCTATAGACCATGGTGCAACAACACCATAGCACTAATAAACTTCCATTAGCACCAAAGTCCGCGGGTACTACTCACACACTTAATTCATATATACTATAAACATGGTTGTTATGTGGGACTCACTGGCTAGGGAAGCCAGTACTACCCACTAAAACCCAAAAATACCTCCTCCGTCATAATGGGGCGTCGCAGAATCGCTTACGCACTCAACCACGACGACACGACGGCAGGTCTGTCGAAGCAGACCACAACAACCATGGGGTTGCTCCAACGGTGCACTCTGCTGTCAGAGAAGTACCAGGAGCAACCCGCATGGCACACCGCTCACCGAGATAGGCCAGTTCCCATTGCGTTTCTTGGCTTCGTGGCTCGCGCCCGGCTGAATTGCCGGTCGGTAATAAGCCCCTCCACCACGACAAGGTGAACACACATCGGGGTGGAATATAAATATAAAGCCTACGCGTTTAACGATACTAACTTGATATAAAAGTGTAGTCTTGTATATGACACAATTTTTTTTCTTTGAAAAATCTTAGTTATGTAAGTTTTTTATAGCTCACCAATTATATAGACTTGTGTACACTGTACAAACAGATGAAAATATGTTACGTAAATAATTCTGACGTTATCTCGTAACAAAACAGCAATTTATGAAGGTGGATATGGAAATTATCATTCACCTACGTGACATACGACAATATTAAATTTATATAAATAGATAAATAATATTATTCAAGACAAATAAGGTCTAAATAAAAATATAAGACGTTAAAGAAATTTTAAGTGAAACTTCGGATTCTATAGCACTTTTTTTTTTTTTTTGGTTACCGACAGAATCTACCCACAAAGTTATACAATAATATTGAAATTATCTAATTGCATGATTTTTGACGACTCTCAAAATATAGTATTAAAATGAAAAGGGAGTTTTATGGGTCTTTCAGAAAACAGCGAATACACGTTTTTTGCATAAACATAATTTATGGGCCAGAGAATGATTGATATAGGTAACTTTTGTATCGAGTGGCTCCCATGTGATAAGAGTCAGTTTGCAAAAACTCGCTAAAGGACGCGTTGGGAATCGGTAGGTTCTGAAGTCTGAACGATGCAAGAATACGTCACTAGCCATGAGAATATTTACATAAAATAAAACGTAATGTTTCATTCAGATATAACTCCAGTAATACGGTTAGCACTTTATAGAACACAATGATTCATGAAATATTTGGATAAAAATAAACAATGGATGAAACAATCCGATACGCTTTTATAATAATAGTACCTGGACGACCGAGCTTCGCTCGGAGTTTTTGGCCAATAAGACATTTAAAAAAAAACAAACAAAAAATTTGAATAAATAAAAAAAAACAGAAGTAAAAATTTTGTATCCGTCCGGGATATGAACCCTGTGGTTGTCAAACTTGCGCCTTGGCCGCTTGATCACGATGCTTATGTCCTAGCGTGCGAATTGGCAACCATATTTTGCGTGGAATAATGCGAAACAAAACCGCATAAAAACTCGAAAACACGCGTTTTCTCAGACATACTATACCTAACTATTCCAGATCGATTTATCGCCCCTGAAACCCCCTGTATACTAAATTTCATGAAAATCATTGGAGCCGTGTCCGAGATTCATATATATATATATATATATATATATATATATATATATATATATATATATATATATATATATATATATGTATTTATATACTACTAAACAAGGAACCAGGTCAATTGAATTTATTATAAACTACCGACTCACCCTCTCTTCGCCCGGGTTCGTCCCAAGATTGTTTCCCCATACGAGTACAAACTTTCATCACCATTTTTGCTCCCTTAAGGCATGATTTCCGAGATAAAAACTCTTTTAAAATGTCCTTCTCAGTATCTCAAACTATGTTCTTAACAAATTTCATCTAAATCAGTTTAGTAGTTTCGGAGCTTATTAAGTACAAACAAACAAACAAATCTTTTCTGTTTATAATATGTATTAGTATAGTACCTACTATAGATAGTTTCTTTTAATTGCTATGTAAAAATTATTTTTTAATTTGTGGCACTAATATTATAAACGTAACATTTGTGAGTGAATGAGTGTGTTTGATTCTTGGTTTGGGAGTATTTCAGAATGGATGTAGTTCATATCCTCCCAAGCAAAAAAATAAACGTTTCAGATATATTCTTATGTGGCATAATTACTAGATAGCAGTAGCAATTTATCACTTTAGTTCCCTCCTACTTTCAACTTGTTCATATGAACAAGTATAGGTATATACCTAATATAATGTGTTGGGTAAAGGTTTATATGTAATACAGTTAAGGTTAAAAGTTTGTAAGGTTCAAGTAAGCAGCGGTTAAACCAAAATAACTTTAAAAATTTTATACAAACAATTTTGTTCGTTATAATAAATATTTCCATATATCTTACTTTAAATAGGTATTAAATGTTTTATATTGAAAATAACTATTAATAATTTAATATTTACAATCAAAGTTATGAGCACATGGCAGCCCTAAGCGTCCGCTATTGTTATTACAAAATGACCCATCTCAATGTCGGACGATTCCCCGAATCAAGTTCTCGTTCGCCTTTAAGCGCGGCGACCATAAAATATTACGATTTTGGAAAATGTTCACATATTTCAAAATTATTAAATATTTAATTTTCAATGGCTTCAAAGCGTGCCAATTACGCACAGATTACTTCGCCAATGTCATATAAAATGAAGAAGTCACAAAGGTATTAAATACTAGCTAGCGGCTAACACTCGCTTCGCTAGGGTTCGCCTCTAAAAAAACATATCTATCCCACGGATACCGTACATTTTTCCGGGATAAAAGGCCTATATGTTTTTCCAGACTGTAATCTATCACTGTGCCAAATTTCATCCAGATCCGTTTAGCCGTACTGACGTGATTGAGTAACAAACATCCAAACATCTATCTTAACTTTCACATTTATATTAGTAAGAAGTGAGATTTTTAAACAAATCAATTTTGGGTCATAAAGAATCACATAGATTGTCATAGTTCGCTATAAAAATTTATTAATTGGATTGGAAAAACACTTAAGTAACGCATTTTGTGTATAATTTTCACGTTAATGTACTAATAAATTATAGCTATTTTATTTTATCTATATTAATTACATCGGAAAATATTTCATTTCCGACCCGACGCAATAGTAATTAGCCTAAAATTATATTATAAAAAATCACGACGGTAAAAATAAATTAAAACTTTTAAACGTAAGCGGTAAGACTATCCGATGAACACAAAATCGTGTGGACATCCAACTTTTGATATATAACTTAAGCGCCTTTGAACATTTTATAAAGGCTTATTTCTGACACCTCCAATGAAACATGGCGGGTAACGAATGCGTACGCATAATTCGAGCCGATGTGCGTCGGAGCCGAATTCCGGATTTGTTACGATCTTTTATGTTGAGATTAAAGGAAATTTATATTATGGTACCATCTATACATAATATAAGTATGTAATAAAATTCTGAGTCAAATCAGTAGGTACATTTAATATTTTTCGGAAAATCTTTATTATCGATACAGAGGCTGAATCTATAGTTTTTAGATTTTTTCTGTCTGTCTGTCTGTCTGTCTGGGAACTGCACTGGACAGATTTTGATGATAGCTGATGATCCGGGTCAATATATAGGATACTTATTACTGCGGGAAAATATCTCATCTCTGAGAAATAAAACTAAACATTAAAATGTAACTACAGACAAACCCCAGCGGAGCTATCCTTTCTAAAATAAAAGTTATACTCTTAATATGTTTCGAATTTATCAATATTTTAACTCTAGATATCCGGTCAATGGTGAAGTATCAATATAATACTAGTTTTCGTTATATTTTAAAATAAACATACAATATATCCAAAAATTATAGCAATTTTTCCAGTCAATACTAAGTTTTCTTAGTTGATATGATTGAATTATAACATTTATTTGTATTTTTCATGGATTCTTAAGGGTAAGATAAGTAAGACCTTCTACCTAATATTATTTTGTAATGGCTATACATAATTATTTAAACTAATGTCATTACACCAGAACTGCATATAAAATAAATACATACTTTATCAAGTGCCATTTAATAGTTTTATAAAAACATAAAGCTTTATGTGGTAATTAATAAGTATCAGATAGATTTTATAGCTGTAAGTAACATGCACAACTAAGTGCAGAAAAAGCCATGGAAGAAGAAGAAGCTGTAAGGAACATTTTATTTTTTAACCCACAGAAAGACATGCAAATAAACAAAGGGTATTTGATGTTACTGATTTCTAATCATGTGAAAGCTAACTTTGTAATTTAAAGTAACATTAATGTAGTATTAAGAAGAAAAATAAAACAATATTGCAGTAAGTAATACAAATTTAAATATATTTAAGTTATATAAGTGTTTATATCTATAATCAAAAATCATTCATAAGGCATTTCGAATCGGGTTTGCCTCTAGAAAGACAAAAAGTATCCCTAGAGGACGGTAATGTACCGTCCTGGGAAATAAAGTTCTGGGATAAAAAGTAGGCAATGTATTATTCTTATGTATGAGTTTTTGCATGAAAGAGTAACAAACATCCATACACCAAGACATCCATACATCCTTACAAGCTTTCGCATTTACAAATTACATGTAATATTACTTAGTAGGAAAATTTTATATTTGTAATGATAGCACTGCATGTTTCTGCTGACATCTATTGATAAAAACACAAACCATATATTATAACAGAATATAATAATTTATTCTGTAAAGATTATCAATAATGAGTAAATTCATATAGAATTTTACAGAATTATTTTAAATTTTCAACGTCTAAATAACTAAAACGAATGCCAAGCATTATCAAATAAGATTACGAGTAATAAACAAAATATGTAAGCAAAGAAAAATAACTACACCATTCTTAATTCTCAAAACAAAACATTATTTTAACTAATGCAACGTTTTTTACATAATATATTTTATATATCGTTTTAAAACATTATTGATGTACAATTATAGAACTAATTAATTCCATGTTTTGATCGAAAAAGACAACTTTAATCATCTGTTATCTTCTATGGAATGTCAATGAGTATCGATGTATAATGGTATTATTAGGATTTTTACAAAATCAAGTTTTATACAAATTATTATAATGTACTTACCCATTTTTGATAAATGTCACTAAGAAACACGATTTATCTCAAATTTAGACACAAACACTAAAAACATCACACAACAGCAGCCATTTTACTAACCTTGCAATGAATGTTGCCAGTTGCCACTGTTAATAAATATATGTACCTATTATTTAAAACATATAAGTACGTTTTCGTTTACTATTTAATCATCTGTAAACTTTATTTTTACTTGTAATATAAGCTATAGAATAACATATATTACATATATATATATATATATCATTTGTTGCTTGACCAAATTCATACGGCTAAATAATATAGATTCTGTATTTCCATAGCGCGTGCGTCTATTATGTATTCAGTCCTTTTTAACATCCCACTGCTGGGCACGGGCCTTCAGTACGAGGGGAGACAGGCCTTAGTCCACCACGCTTGCCAAGTGCGGGTTGGCGGACGTCTATTAAACTAAATAAAAACTATATGCGTTATTGTTATTAACTACATTTATATTCATATTTATTTGAATATATTTGATGCCTTATAATATAAATGCAATTCGACTGGTCCTACGTATACTAGTATAACCGACAAAATCATGAAAACTGTTTTTTTGCATCAATAGCTTTAGAATAACCTATATTTTATATCCTGTGAAATTTATTTTAAAATACCAATAAATTTCAAAGTTACAAACTTGTCATTTGGTGCAAGTGACAGTATTTTAAACCACACGACTGTCAACATTGATGCAAGTCGCTTGCACTAGTGTAGATGGTTACAATCCACGCGGTACAAGCGTGTAAGTGACCCTTACATCAGTATACACGTGGCGCCGCTACAGAATTAACGTGTTACATTGGTACAAGTGCAATGATTTCAGGTTTATTTATGCAATTGTTAAAAATTTCCTATTTTTATAAGGTTTATGCTTATGTTGAGTTACTGTGATAATAAATAATAATCATGAAGCGCTCACGAGATCAACTAATGATACATTTAGTAGAAAAAAAATGCATCAAAACTAAAACACTCGAAAATTGCGAAGGTAAGAATCAATTTACTATTTTCAACACAGAAATGATAAATTAAGATTTAATTTAATTGTTTGTAACTGTTTTATAAATTAAATAATGTACAGTTTATTTATATTATCACTTGCACTAGTAAACAAAGTGCGTATCCTATTTTGTGTACTCGCGTATATTGGTGCAAGTGATTTTTTTACGGTAATGTATTTATTAATAGTATAAACTTTTTTTAAATACGTTAATACATTTTTTTTATTTGGATTTTAGAACCACTTAAATTATCAACACGCAGATCTTGTGAGGAATTACAGCTAAATTTAGAAAAAAATAATATGTTGATTTCAATGAAAATCTGCAATTCGCGAATGAAAACTTATCACATAAGCCAGGTAAAAAGGTTATACTACATATGTAAAATGTTATTTTTTTGTTCGTGAATTCTCTTTGTCTAATTTTGCATTTATATCAGTATACACGGCTTCATTTGATGATTTTTGCAAATGTTTTATAAGTATAATGATACAAGTTACATTAGTCACTAATATTTTTGACATGAGTGGGATTCAATTAAAATACATAAATATTTTACAACATTAAGTAGATGTTAGTAATGAACTACATTATTATGAAATATATGTTTTTAAAGAACTTTGTTTTATTTACGTATTATCAAAATCCTAGTATTATTTATACCTTTATACCTCCGAGTTCTGAATGATTCACTGACGAAATGTCGTTCATCAATACTGTTGTTAATTTAAACAATCCAGAAGACTTTTTCGAGGAAACGCCAACAGTTTAAAATTTATATCGAAATTTATCAAACAATTCGTCAGATTCTGATAGTTCTACTACATGTTTTAAGGACCAGGAAGTTTGTGTGATCGTTCATAATACGAAATAAAGTGTGAACCTCAGCTTTTATCTTCACATCAAAATCTTATTGCTGGATTACGTGTACCTAAGCAGGAAAAACTTCCTGAAGATGATATTGAGAGCTTCACACCTATGCCTTTACCATCAGTTTCTTTTTCATCAGCCTATCAACAAATTGAAAGCGAGTTTGATTGTTTTCCTTTAAAGACAAATGTAAAGACAAAAAAACAAAAAAAGAAAATAAGGGCAGATTACGAGAAAGATACCAAAGCATGTGGCTAAATGAGAACGAATGGACTAGAAAAATAACTAAATAGAAAGAAATGATAGCTCCTTGTAAATATCCTAGAAAATGTGCTGAAAAAGTGGAAGAAATGGCAAGGTACGATATATTTAACAATTTTTGGACAAAAAATTTCTAAGGATGATAAAACTGTAGTTGCTGTTACTTTCGAGTTGCAAAAAACACAAAGATCACCACAGGGCAATGTTAGCACATTTTATTAAAAGAGAAAAGTACATTTTCATAATTTTACCCCATTTGACTTGGGTGATCTGCAAAGATATTGTTATTGTTGGGATGAACAAATTGCGAAAAAAGGAGCTGTGCTGTGTTTTTGATTTTATTGGTATGAAGGTGAGGGAAGGAGTTAAAAGTTTTATATTCTGGTCTGAAAATTGTGGAGGCCAGAATCGAAATAGAATTGTTTTTCTCATGTACATGTACTTTGCTTAGAAATTTAACGTGAATATTACTCATAGATTTCTTGTTGTTGGTCACATCCAGAACGAGGGTGACAGTATTCACTCCGTAATAGAAAATAAAACCAGAAATGTTTTGATTTATACTCCAGATCAATGGTCTCTTGCCTTCAAAATGGTCACTGCTAATGCAAAACCATACATAGTAAAAGAAGTTACTCAATCTTTAATTTTTGATTTTAAGTCATGCCTTACCTTTTTTGATAACTGGAAGAAGAACTGTATTGGAGAGCTTGTAGTGTGGAATAAAATTTGTGAGGTTAATGTTCAGGCCAAAGATTTATTTAAGCTCAATTACAAATATACTTTTGAAAAAGATGCCTATAAAACTATACAATGTGTAAGAAGTAACACACGAACCGCCTTACAAAATGTTACTAAAAAAATTGATAGTTTAGATGTAGTTTACAAAAGCTTATTACCAATTGATAAAAAAAAATACAAAGATCTTCAAGATCTTTGTAAATTGAATGTAATTCCTGAGCGATAGCATTTATATTATAATAATTTGAAAATTAGATCCAAAAATACTGGAGACCTATCTGACTAGGATATATTTATCAGCCTTTCTCTTTTTTGTATTTTATTCCTAACACCGCTTCGATTGTTGTTTTATTTTTCTTAGTTATGTGACTAAGCGATATTTTATTTTGATAAGCCAGAAAGGCCAATAATTAAAGAGTAGTTACTAAATAAATAATTAATTTAACGATCGTTCCTACTTAAGAAGGACTTTGTTTTCTTTTCGTTTTCTTTTCGTTTTAGTAAAATGATAAAGTTGTATTATGATTATTTAGAAAATGCGTTTCTTTCTTTTATATTTTTTAAAAACATTGTTACTAGATATTAATATTATTTGAAAGACTGATTAAATACTAATAAATACTTACTGCCCTGTTCCAAAATAGTAAAACCATTCGTTTGTTTGGTTATCATATTTGTAATAAACCTTTATTTTTTTAATATTTTGGTTTTATTTCCCGTAAACCTAATGAAATTTATGACTAAAGTATTGTATAGAAAACTGATACAAGTAGTCTTTCAGTACTTAGTAAAGTGGTGCAAGTGATAAAAATTGATAAAGATCTTTATTTTTAATATCACTAGCTTCAATTATTTATCAGTAATCACGGAAATGCATATGTTATATTGATTTGTCCTTCTATTTGCCTTGGTTTGCAAAAAAATTAGTACACGTACACTGATATAAGTGTCACTTGTACTACTTTATGTGTTTTAATATTTAAGGAAGAATAGGCTACGCAAATACAACAGACCCGATTTTCTAAAATAACAAAAAATATTAAAACTTAATTATACAGCCCTTTTCCTATAATACTCAGGTATTACATTTCAAGATTTCAAAGATTTCTGTTGAACTATGTCAAAGTTACAAGCTTTAGAATGTTTGAATCGCTCTCCTGTAAAGTTGCTTTTTTGCACTTGTACTAGTATACGTAGGACCAGTCGAATTGATCATTTTAAAATTTGATTTAAAAATTAATAACATTATTGTAATAGAAAACAGACTGCGACAAAATGTTACCATAAAAAAGTATTGTTATTCTTTTCATGTTAACAGCTGTCAAAAAGGTACGGATTTCGTGCAAGTGAAAAGAAATCGAATAAAATCGCATTATATTTAATAGAAATATTATAGGTGTTATGGTGCATTGAAAAGTTTAGTGTATGTTACACATATTTTGTTTTATATTTCAGCTTGAAAATGGTACAACGTCTTACATTTAGGCGACGGTTGTCGTACAACACCAAGTCGAACCAGAGGAGAATGTGAGTATTGAATGTATTTCCTTAGCCTTTAATCCAAAACCATGAACGTATACTTAGTGCTCACGAAAAGTTCGTTTTGTAACTAATTATATATTATAGAAAATTTATTCCTATATCCAAACATAACCTCTAAGTAGCGGTACTTATGAGTATAACCTAAGTTCATTTCGTACAATTTAATTATACCTACTTATTGTGTGGTAATATGTCTGTTACTTATAACTAAATTCAATATATTGTAATGCCATGTATGTTTCGTAACTAAGTGCATAATAAGATTATTTATTTATCTTTGTCTCCTTTACTTAAATACATGTATATATCAATAAAACATAGTACAATTTGTGTGCTAATAGCACACAAATTGTACTATGTTTTTACTTATGTATAAGACAACCTGAGCCTATATTATCATAACATGATGATTCACTGAACTAGAACTAGTAAGACTAAAAAATATAATATTGGTAAAATATGAAGTAGAATTCAAGCTGTAATTTTGAATTTACTTAATGAATCAGTGCTGTAAATTTTCATTATACTTCCATTTTCTCTCAATGGATATGAGAAAAGACAAATTTTAAATTGACATGGATTTAATGCTATTTTATTTTGAATTCAAATTATGTTTTAATTACTATTTTAATAAAATAAGGTATAAATTATTATAGTATTAAATGTCTCCTGTACAAAAGAAATTTGACAAAGTTAACAGAAAAAAACAGTTTGGTTTTGATTATATTACTTAAGTAGATCAACAACTTCTATATGTATTTTCAAACCATGTAGTGTAGTGTATAGTATACTCTATGTATTATGTTTCAAATTCTTGTTATTTTATTTACAATTTGTAATTTAATATTTTCATCTATTACAGAGTAAGAACTCCAGGTGGACGTCTTGTCTATCAATATGTAAAGAAGCCCAAGAAGATCCCAAGATGTGGTCAATGCAAAAGCAAGCTTAGAGGTATCCAACCTGCCAGACCTGCAGAGCGTTCCAGACTTTGCTATCGTAAAAAGACAGTGAAGCGTGTATATGGTGGTGTTCTCTGCCACAAGTGTGTCAAGCAACGCATTGTCAGAGCTTTCCTCATTGAGGAACAAAAGATTGTAAAGGTCCTCAAGGCGCAACAAGCAACTGCCAAAACTGGCAAGAAGACTACAAAATGAACATTAGGGTGTAAATAAACTAATAATAAAAATCACTTGCTGTTTTATTATTATTTTTTACTTATACAGTTATTAAAAATAATATTGCAATAGGCACATTCCAAAATAAGTTTTTTTTTGTTTAGATGAATAATTGATTAGAAGTATTTAAATTATTTCCTAATATAATACTTATAAATTTTATTATTTGAAACTAGTGACCACTGTCACTGCTAAATGTTCTATTATTTTTTTTCACTAGCCCCAAATATTTACCGAGGCAGGAAAGTAGTCTATTAAGTTGAATTTGTACCTCAAAAAGTAAGTAGACTCATTAAAAGTTCAGCCCATGCAGTAAAATAATTAAAAATGCATAGTACTACACATACAAAGGCAATGAAGTTATAAACATAAACACTCATGACTGGAGTACATACATTCGTCCTCATCGTACAAATGAACTCCCACAGCGGGACTCGAACCCGCGACTCGCTACAAACAGGTAAACCTTTTGTCGCAACAGGTCCGTTTTTGTCCTTTGGCTACGGAACCTTATGAAAGGTAGCTAATTACTACAAATAATTATTCTTGTGACCATTCTTAATTACGTACTCTAGTCATTAAATGAATGGGATAAATAAAGTACAATATGAATTCACAACGTAAACCTGAATATAGAACACCCTCACTCGAAATCAGTCGAAAGTTTGTTTGATATCCTTGTAGATAAAAGTTCTCGGTGGTGTAGTGGCTAGCATGTACGGCTGCACACCCGGAGGTCCTGGGTTCGAGTCCCGGGTCGGGCCAAGTTAAGTTATTGAGTCTTTCTGTATAGTAAGTCTCAGTAACAGCCCGAAGTTGGGAAGTTGGCAGTGTTTCACCCCCGTGCCTCGGAGAGCACGTAAAGCCGTCGGTCCTGCGCCTTAACTCTCACGGGTCGTGTCGAGTGGTCGTCCCACCGGAGTATGAGAGTGATAGGAATAGAGAGTGCACTTGTGTCTGCGCGTACACTTGAGCACTATAAAATCTCCTGCGCAGTTGGCTAATCTCAATGAGATTGGCCGCCGTAGCCGGAATCGACTAGGAGAACATCATCAGGTAAAAGTTTCATGTTTAAAAAAAAAACAACTAAAATAGGTGACACTTTAACAAATTTTCCACAGCGCAATCCAGCATTTAATATTAACTAGCGACTCACCCTGGCTACGCTCGGGTTCGACCCCTCGGTACGTTTTAACTTTTAACACTTAGTATGGACTAGATTTATTTTTCAAAAAAAAAACGTGAATTTTTCCAATGTTTTAATAGTTGTTCTGCTATCGGAGTGAAGACAAATACAACAAAACAAAGATCATAAAAATCGGTACAGATAGCTGTTCTCGAGTTATAAGTGTTGTAAGTTGTAACTAACCCGATTTTGTTTTATATAATATATAGATTACTCTTTAATATAAATTTAAAAATTATTATATTTAGCGAAGCTAAGAAACGCACAGGGATGAGGGAGGTGGCCCACTTCGGTAGGCAGTGTACCCTGCGGGTTAGGTTCTTCTTTTCGGGCTCCTGGTACTTCTCTGATAGTAGAGTGGACTGTGGAGCAACCGTATGGTCATTGTGGTCTGCTTCGGCAGACCTGCTGTCGGGGCGTCGTAGTTGAGTGCGTAAGCGATTCTGCGACGCTCCATTAATATGGGGGAAGGTTTTAGTTGGTAGTACTGGCTTTTCGAGCCGTTGAGTCCCATATGATCCCCTGTATGTCTACAGGTGGTATGCGTAAATGCACTTCCCAACATTAAGAAAAATAAAATAAAAAGGTATTTTAATTTAGCTGGTTAATTTGATGTTCAAGGTTTTTTTAATGTTTGATATAATAATTTAAAGCTGTTTAATTGAGAACTAATTACAATGACTTTTTCTAACATTTGTACTTTCTTATATTCTGCATAAAACATGAATAAATTACTTAAAAAGAACTATTTTCGGGTATTCTTGCTCGTGGTTGGCGCTGGCGGGATAAGCCGGGTATTTCGAGGTTTATTGGTCGGGTAAATCAACGATTGTTATCTGGCAGCCCTGAATATAAATGAAATGACAAATATTTGTCTTTACTCTTTATTGTCTATTTTATTTGTCATCTGTGCCTGGCCTGTGGTATTATTTTGTCATCCATGGGTATTATGATAAACGATTTATGATTGTCTATGGTAATTGGTAAAGGTAACCTTGACAACTTGTGCTTTGAACAAAATACACATTATTGTGAAATAGTTCTATCTCTTCAAATTATTTTAATATTGATATTTATTTAGTGACTATTTTAAAACTGTGATATATTTATAATTTATATAAAATGTCTAATCCGTGGAAGAAAGTTGCAACGCCCGCCGATGTGCAAAATTTATCGGAGATCATGTCTGAAGAATATGCAAAAGGTTTACAGGTTAAGGAAGAATTAAAGTTTGCTGAACAAATAACTGATCAACATGTTATTGTTGAACCTAATGATCTTTCGCCTGAAATCCTCAAACAAATTGAGGAATCCAATGTAAAGGAATATTGCGACTCTGACGCTATTATTGCAAAAGTGTTGCAATGCCAGTTTGACAGAGAATATGATGACGAAATAAAAAAAGTGGAGAAAAAGAAGAATGGAGACGCAAAGGTATCAATATCGTATGAAAACTACCGCAATATTCCTGAAAGCCTTATATACGATTCTGATGACGATGATGATGACTTCGAAAATGCTAGTAAGAAAGACTGGGATCGTTTTGAAACTAACGAGAAAGAATTCGCAAGTCTCCCTAAACGTGGATTTGTTATGAAAGATGGTGAAATGGTCACCAAGCATGACAGTGTTATAAATGGCAGAAGGAATGCATGCAAAGTAATGACGTTTCCTCCTGAAGTTTGTACAGGCGACGGTGCTGGATTCGATATGAAACTACCAAATTCTGTGTTCAATCAACTAAAAGAGCATACAAGATGGGAACAAGCTCGCAAACATAAAATGTTAGACAGGAAAGAAAGCCAAGCTACTGCCGAAATGGGTCTTGATGAAGCTACAAGACTTATACTTTTTAAAATGATTAATAATGGTATGTTAGAAAACATAAATGGAATAATATCAACAGGAAAAGAATCAGTTGTGTTACATGCTAACAGTGATCAATCTTTTCCTGATATGGTTTTGCCTAAGGAATGTGCAATTAAGGTCTTTAAGACTACTTTAAATGAGTTCAAAACGCGAGATAAATATATTGAAGCTGATTATAGGTTTAAAGATAGATTCTCAAAGCAAAACCCTCGAAAAATTGTGCATATGTGGGCAGAAAAAGAAATGCACAATATGATGAGAATACAAAAGATTGGTCTCAATTGCCCAGAAATGGTCTGCTTAAAGAAACATATACTTGTTATGTCCTTTATAGGAAAGGATAATAAACCAGCTCCTAAATTGCGAGATGTTATTATGAAGCCTGAGAAATGGTTGAGTGTATACAATGAGGTTGTTGATGCTATGCATAAGCTATACAATATAGGTAATTTAGTGCATGCTGATCTATCAGAATATAACATACTTTGGTGGGAGAACAAATGCTGGTTCATTGATGTCTCGCAGTCTGTACAGCCTGATCACCCTAATGGCTTGGAATTTTTATTGAGAGACTGTCGCAATATTATTAATGTGAGTATATCAGACTAGCGACTCACCCTCGCTTTGCTTAGGTTCATCCCTAGGTTGGTTCCCCATACAAACTTTCATCATCCCCATTTTCACCTTTATAAGAGATGATTTCCAGGCTAAAACTATCCTTTGTCATTTCCAGAGTCTTATACTATCTTCTTATCAAATTTCATCTAAATTGGTTCAGTAGTTGTGGAGTTTATTTGGTACAAACATACAAACAAAAAAATCTTTCCCCTTTATAATATAAGTATAAATTCTAGATTTTTAAATAAATTCTATTCAATAACATTTCAATCAATATTTTTTTAATTTATATCTTCATTTCAGTTCTTTGAAAAGAAAGGTGTGCCAGATATCCAGTCGGCTGAAGACTTGTTCAAATCTATCACTGGCTTTGAAGAAGTTGATGTCAATTTGCTGGAAGGTGTACACACTACTTACAACAGTTTATCCTCTCGTTTTGAGATAGCTCCAGACGACAACAGAAATGTTAGCTATCCATTTGAGTATTGTTGGCAAAAAACAAATGGGAAGAAAGTTAAAAGTGTTGAGAGTTGTCATGAAGATGAATTTGATGAAATGTGGTCACTTTCTAAGCAGAATAAAGTTGTTGATCTATCTACAAACTTTGCCAATGAAATCAAGATTGATGACATTGTTATCGACAAGGAAGTCAATTTTGCCAATCCAATCAATGTTGCTATTCCAAAAAATGAGCTGGATATAGGTAGTAGTGAGATTGATAAAAAATCTTAATAGATATGAATACTAGCTTTTGTAACTGGGAAAGTGAAAGTGAAAATAAAAATAAAAATTGTTTTTACACAGCAAAAGAGAAAAATGAATGGTCTTTAGGACTGTTTCTAAGAAAAAAAAATCTTTGGACTTGTAATGGATTAAAACACAAAATGAGTCACGGTGTTTTATTTCTAGCTTCCAATTATCGTTATATTCTATAAAAGAATAAAAACTAAAGAAAAATCTATAATAAAAAAGTTAATGACTGAAATATCCTAAATAACTTAAATGTTAACAAAAGAGAGTTTATTTATTTTACATTTACTCATATAAAGTTTAACAGTATCACAGAAAAATATTAGAATAAAAAATGTATTAGATGTAAAAATAAAAATAAATTATTCAGAATTTTTCTGCATAATGAGTGTTTCAAGAAGATATTTTTGCTGTCTTGTTAAATATTGTTTAGTATCTGCTGCAATATTTATTAGGGCCTGATAGTCCATTGTACTAGTAGATATAATAATAGACTGAAGTTTTAACTTTAGGTCAATATTAAAGGGAATGCCTGAAAAAAAAGTAAAATACTTTGAATACTTACACTATTAATATACAATTTTTTTAAACCTTAGGTTACATTATTGCAATTTTCATGTAGATTTCAATTTTTTTTGTAAATATTAAAAAAAAAGTATTTTTTATATATCACATTAGAAATAAACAAACATTTTTTTCTCTTTACAATATTAGTTTAGATAATATAACTATACTACTTTGTTAACTTACAATCACTATCTTCATCATTAAGCAAATTATCCAATAATTGCTTTAATGATTCTGATTTTACATCTTCATCTGGATCTACCAGTAGAACTAAGAGTACTCTGATCACTTGAATCCTATTAAGAAAAAAATATTAAAATTAATTAATAAAAGTAAAATCATTCATATTGATGAAAAAAGTAAAGAAAAAAGTATACAACTTACTCAGTTAGAATGCCTTCTGGTATATAAAATTTGGAATCACATATTTTATTTGCAGTTTCCAAAGCTATGTCAAATTTATCTGGAAATTTTTTATTAAATATAATAAAATTTACAACACAACAAATTATAATAAAATTTTCTATTACAATATTTATTACTGTATCTAAATTAGAACCTTACCACAGTCAATAAGCAAGTTTAATATATTCCTTGAGCACATGAGTTTCATAGCTTTATCCTCAATTATTTCTAAAGCAGCTTCATAATAATGCAAAGCTTCCAGTTTATAATCTAATATTATCAGCTCATTGGCAAGTTCCAGGAGAATTGAACTTCTTAAAGGAGATTTTTCTGGGTATTTACTTAAAGCTTGAAGATAGCAACTAATACCAGCCTAGAATGATTGGAGATATATACTTAATAATTAAATACACTAAAACATGTTTAAGTGCATAGATTAAGCTAAGTATATATGATTAATATCTCTGCAATAATCAACTTACTTCTAAGCTCTCTCTATCAGGGCTATGAAATTTTAATGAAGTGAGTTTTTTTTCTGCTTTCATAAATTGACGTGCAGCTGCTATATACTGTTCAGCTTCTCCGAGGACATTGCCAGCAGAAGCCTCACATTTAGCAGCACCTATATATGTTTGACCAGCAAATGCTGGCTGTTCAGAATGCTCACATTGTATTGCTAAAGCTATAAATTCGTTTGTCGCTTCAGATATATTTGGCTTTCGCATGAACCTCCTGAAATTTTTGTTTTATAAATTATAAATAAGTATATGACAAATAGTCTTACAAAGGTAATTCAAACTATACTTTTTGAGTTTCATATTAATGTTGATATATTGTTCATTGAAACTTGAATTCAAGTCCGTAGCCATTTTCGACGGTTTTTCTTTGAGTTTCAGATTTGCAAGTCAATACTCAATACTCTGCAGTTGCTGAGGTTAGTCAATAGTCTACATTCGACACTATATACTTTATATATGTAGCAATATACTCTATGATATATACTTTAGAAAACTACAACCCTGAACGCACGAAATCTGAAAAGTTGAAAAGAAAAGCACAATTTTATAAATTTTGACATTTGACGGGAATCCGAGAATGCAAAATGCAAACCTTTTTTTATTCATTTAATATTTTAAGTTGCAAACTATTTTGCAAACTAGATAGATAAAAATAATAATTTTATCTTATAAAGCTCATATAGTAAAAAATTTATTTCATTACTTTACAAAGAAGTGCTTTACATTTTTGCTGTGCATTTTTTTCCGGCTTGCAATACAATCCTTATGTCAACACTCAACAGTCAAATTGACTATTGATATTGTCTAATGTCAAATGTGTATGCCCTGACGTGTCGCGATTATTAAATATTGCTGCGGTTTTTCAATATTTAGCTATGATTTACATACTGTAAGAAAAAAAATCTGTTATCTACAAGTAGTACAAAATAAGTCAAGATGGATTTTTTAAAGAGTGGGCTTAAAACAGTCCTGGGAGCTCCTGAAACTGGACAACAGCCTTCAGTAGCTGATACGGTGACATTCTCTTATTTTTCATTATAAACGTTTAATTAGCCTATTTATAAATTTAGCTGTCCAAGGAGTTGTAAATTTTACGATATGTATGTGGGTGGCATTTCTTGTGACATTCTGATATCTGATATCAGTGAATATATATTTCGGTACAATTCAAAATTAAACGCCAATAAACCGTACACGTAATGTAAAAATGATTTACATATTGCCAAAAATTTCTAATACTACATAAATGTAATCATAATAATGGTTACTATAGGGTGATAACTCAGATCTTCAAACTTATATTTACTTTAATTTATTCATTGGTAAAGAAATGAAACTTGTATTTAATACAATATGTAAGCAATTCATATAAATTTACAAAATTTATTTCATAATTAAAAAAAATTACAAATTGATTGATGAGATTGTTTTAAATAACTATTTTATAAAATATTTTATATACAATTTTTAATTGCTTATTAATTAAGAAAATATACATACGTAATATTTATTGAAATTATTATAATTTGAAATAGGTGGAAAGATTAGTCGAAAGAGCCAGCAACTCTACTCTCCTGGAGGATAGAAGAGATGCTTGCAGAGCATTAAAGGCAATGTCAAGGAAATACAGGCTTGAAGTTGGAGCTCAGGGTTTAGATACATTAAAACAGGTAATTAAAAATGTATTAGTAAATTGGAGGAATGTAGGTAAATAGCATTTTATTTCATTTAATCTTATTTGAATCTAAATTAAGAATGTTTTTATTATATATATATGGATTTCCAAATTTGTTTAATTGTAGTCTATTATTGAGAATATCAAGTTTTCACCTGATATTATAAATGAGTTATATATATTGTGTGTTTGTACTTCACACTGTGTTGGTTCAACAGATATGAGTGAAATTTAGAATGGAAAAAAACTTTTATCATATATTGATATGATACAATACCTACTTGTATCAATATAATTAGAAAAGAGAAAAATTGATAAAAGTAGATCATTGATAAAGAAGAGTCATGTTCAGATGTAGTAACATTTATAATTTTGCAATATCATAACACACAATCTAACAAACATACACATAAATTGATCGTTAATAAAGTAGACATAGGGGGTTTTTCATGTTAAGCAGACCACAAAAAAAAAGTGAGGTTCTGAAATTCATTCATATTAGGCATATTTTAACTTCTGGGGGATATGAACAATGAACATGTACATTGTACACATAATATTTTTTTTATTTGATGTTTAGTTGTCAAGTTATGGGATTCTAAAAAATTGATAAGATTGAAGGAACGGTTTTTTTGGATCCGTTTTTCATATTGAAGTAAGTAGAAATAAAATAATAAATATAGTGTTCTGTATAGAAAATTTACTGTACTTTTAGATTTTTTAATCAGAATCCAAACAGAAAACGGCTGAATGGATCTAGACGAAATTTCTCACAGAGATATATTATAGTCTAGAATTATGTATAGGCTACTTTTTATCCCGGAAAAGTATACGGTTCCCGAGGCATAGATATGTTTTTGTTTTTAAGTGATGGTGAGCCGCTAGCTTATAATATTACTGTAATTTGTAGGTCCTTGTGCAGCTTATTTTTAATATAATTCATTGAATATGAACTATATAAACTGTGTGCTTGGAGTGATGATGTTGAGAAACGAAAACCTTATTTAGTGATTTTATCATGTAGCACTCTTATTTTCTTTAGTTATCCCACAAGGGACATTTTATAAAACTATATGTTTTTGTATGAGCTTAACGCTACTCTAAAATTGAATTTTCCATAATATTCATATTCCATATAATATAAAGATTACAAGTAACCTATACTTGTTAAAGCAGGATTGGCAAAAAAAATTTTGCAATTAGCCTATGGTTTGGCCTTAATTTTAAATAAATGTAGTGTTCTCCTTCATTCTCATAGGTATTAGAGCTAGATAGAGCAGACAATGAAACAATTAATTATGCACTCGACACTCTTAATAACATTGTATCTCCATCACAATTTGAAGAGGAAGAAGACAAACCACATTTACCAATCAATATTGGAGATCAGTTCACAGAAATGTTCATTAAAGACCCTCGAAATATACAATTAGTATTGGACCTCTTAGACGAATATGATTTTAGAGTCAGGCTCTCGACAGTTCAACTTCTAATTTCTCTCCTAACTAACAGAACAAAAGATATTCAAGAAATAATACTTGATAAACCGATGGGTGTTTCGAAAATGATGGATCTCCTCGCTGACAGTAGAGAAGTGATTAGGAACGAGACATTGTTACTATTAATAAAATTGACAAAAGGCAATGCTAACATACAAAAAATTGTGGCGTTTGAAAATGCCTTCGATAGACTCTTCGAAATAGTTAACAGTGAAGGTTATTCTGACGGAGGAATCATAGTTGAGGATTGCCTTCTGGTAATGCTGAATTTACTAAAAAACAATAGCAGCAATATCAATTTTTTCAAAGAGGGTAGTTATATACAAAAAATGCTACCAATGTTCAATATGCCCGAAGATTCAGAAGAGACGGGTTGGTCCCCGCAGAAAGTGGCCAACGTGCACTGCATGCTACAACTAGTCCGTACTTTGGTGTCTCCAAGTAATTCAGCACAGATTATTTCTAGCTGTCAGAAAATAATGAAAAATGTCGGCTTATTGGATGCGTTGTGTAACATTTTAATGGCGAGTGGAGTTCCAGCTGATATATTAACGGAGACTATAAACACTGTAGGAGAAGTGGTTCGAGGGGATGCTGCTAACCAGGAGTTTATCGGGAATGTAATTGCACCCTCGTACCCGCCGCGACCAGCTATTATTGTTCTCTTGATGTCTATGGTTAATGAGAAGCAGCCGTTTCCTTTAAGGTAGGCATGGCTTTTTTAGTAGATTTTATTTAACTTAGTCACTTAATACTATATATGTGCTTGTAATAAAAAATAATAAAAAAAAAAACAAAAAGCCAACTGTGCAAAAAGAAAGAAACAAGTTAAAATAATATTATGTAGTCTGGGACATTGGTATCTTATACTTGCTGCGAATCTTGCTACCCTCTTTTTTGGCTTAGCTGCAGTCGTGTAAAATATAGGTAATTTATTATATTTTAATAGCTATTTGAATATATTAATGCAAGAAAAGGTTCTAATGTCAAATATAATATATCTTCAGAAGATATTTAATTTTCTACTAAAACTTTGGACCAGTTCCAAAATAGATAGTCCATAGACCGAATTAAACTAAAGAATTAGTTATAATATCTAAACAATTACTTTCCAGATGTGCAGTTCTATACTGTTTCCAATGCTACCTCTACCACAACGAGATCAGCCAAGCCAACTTAGTTCTCACCCTCCTTCCCTCCACAAGCGACGTCTCAAGCTTGACCAGCGGTCAGATACTCTGCGGAGGGCTCTTCTCCTCAGATGTCCTCTCGAACTGGTTCGCAGCAGTGGCCCTGAAGCATGCCCTCATAGATAATACTGGACAAAAGGAGCAGTTACTAAGAGTGTTATTGGCAACGAATATTGGGAGTGCTCCGGTGTCTTTACTCCAGCAGTGCACGCTGCTGTTGCAGCAAACTACGAAACTCCAGTCGAAGGTGAGGTTACAGTTATGTTTAGTGGTGATTTTGTATTAGTAACTTATTTATATAATATTTATAGTAAATTAAAAAGCAGAAAGTTATGTCAAACATAATGAAATAATATTCTTTTTTTTTTAACATTTTGTTTAACATTGGCAGTTATGTACCGTTTCTTAATAATCTTCTATATAATCACAAAGAAATTTATACTTAGCATTTCTAATACAAACTATTTAAAGATTGAAGTTTAGTTATTTGCAAAAGGTAGTTTTAAAATTAAAATATAATAGATGAAAGACAACTTTCATTCCCTATAAATCTATCCTATATCTTATAAATTCTAATAATATAAGATGTCAAAAGGTTATATCAAGATGCTGCATTTTTTAATAAACGCGAAAATTTTCGGAAACAATAAGTCAAAACTGAAAGTTTGGTTGTACGAGTACATTGATGTGATGGTAGCAAAGTTTGGTTGGACGTTGATGTGTACGATGGTGGTGTGTGAAGGTGGCGCTGCTAATGCTGCTGTCGCAGTGGACGGCGCAGTGCGGCGCGGCGGTGGCGGCGCTGCTGCGCGCGGCGGGCGCCGTCTCCTACCTCGTGTCGCAGACCTGCTCCAACGAGCACGACGACAACGAGTATCTGCTGCAAGGTAGGTGCAAGGCAACCATTGTTTATATTAAGTACCATATGTTTTAATTTTAAATCGCTCAACCCGACTAATGAAGTTTTCTAATAAAGCAACCATTTAACAGGATTATCGGCGTTCCTGCTAGCCATCTGCGTGCATTTCAACGACGACAGCGTTCCCAACTACACCAAGGACGCTCTGCGCCAGCTGCTGGTGAAGCGCATCGGCGTGGAGACGCTGACGGCCAAGCTATGTGAGGTGGCGCGCCACGAGCTCTACAACCGCGCCGCCAAGCACCCGCAGCTGCGGGTCAGCGGGCCGGGGGAAGTGCTCATTGATTACGAGTTCTGCAGGCTCTTCAAGGGGTTGGAAGGTGAGGGTGGTTAAGGTTTTAGGTTTTGAACTGATGAAAATATCAGGAGTCTATTGGTTGTGAGTGGGTCAGGTACTAATAGTGTCGTTCGAGGAGCTGGTGATAATATCAGGAGTCTGTTGGACGTGGGTTTGTCAGGAATGATCATGAAGAGTTAAAACACGAATTATGCAGTATAATATATTAACCACATATAACTTATTTTCACCACAGACATCATTCCACACATTTGACATTACACACACTGTAGATTGAAGAGATTGATGATTTGTTATACAAATATATTGTACGGTGCAACCGTAACATTTTACAACTCAGCATTTTACTCAACACGCGTCATTCATTATTATTTCTCATAATTCTTTAAAATCAAGTCAGTTCGCGTAACTCGTGCTCACAACTCCATTATCATTTTCTTAATAAGTCTACAGACAGTATATCAAGTTTAATTAAAACATCCTTCATTTTAACACTAACAGTGTATTAGTTAACAAGAACCCATACAAATATATATTTTACATAACACTAGCCACTAGTGACTAAACTATAGAGGCAATTAATAAACATGTATGTATATATAGTGATAATAAAGTACGTCCGGTCGTACAGGCGTGGTGGTGCAGAGCGTGACGGCGGCGGAGGGCGCGGCGGCGGCGGGTGCGGGCGGGGAGGCGGCGCAGGGCGGCGAGGAGCTGGCGCAGTACAAGCAGCTCATCCGGCAGCAGGACGCGCGCCTTCAGGAGCTCGTGTACCAGCTCGAGCAGACGCAGGCTCTGCGGGTACGTCTGACATACCGATATTTACACACAGACTGTCGGGCACATCCAGGGCTCGGAGGCAGTATAAAAAATTGGTGCACTTCGGTAATGTAATGGATAATTCGTCGTTCGTTCTCGAACGGGTTAAGTAAAACGAACGATTTATTTAGTTATACGATAATATTTATTTATACATATATTTCACAAATAACTTTAAACATTCCAGACAGCGTTAAGCGACTCTCTAGCAGCGAACTCACTCCTCAAAGATGAGAACACACTGCTCAAAGCGCAACTGTCCACCGTTTCTCAAAACTCTCCTCCGACACCCTCGGAGCCAGACCCTCGTCTCGCAGGCTACGAGTCCAAGGTCTCCGCCCTCACCCTGGAGGTGCTCAAACTGAACCAGGAGCTGGTGGCGGCCAAGGACACCATAAAGAAGAATAATGAGGAGTTGGAGAAGTTGAAGAACGATCAGGATGATCTGCTGGTTTTGCTCGCTGATCAGGTAGGGATTTTTGCGGATATTCTTAGTAACAATAGGATGAATAAACTGAATTAATTTACGAGTATCACAAATCACATAATCTATAGTAGTACAGATGTGTCGTCCCATACAAAGAAATTGGGCGGCGCTAATTCGGGTTATTTTTGTTTGCTTGAATAGATAACAGATGTCGTTGATTCGCGAATAGTTACACTGTTTTATTTTATAAATATGTACAAACTAACGTAGTGTGCGTAATAAGTATTTTAAAATTTATCCTGCATTCGAATAAATATATATATATATATATATATATATATATAAAGGAACATTCTAAGGAAAACCAACAAATGCCCAAAAACTAATTATATTTGTAAAACAATAATTCGCTAATTTATCAAGTTCACATAAATTACCTAATGTTACACTATTAATAATAATAAATATGTTGGGACATTAACACACAGCACCGTCTAGTTCCATGGTAAGCTACGAGGATTGTGTTATGGATACCAGATAGATGATACACTACACATAGATATAACTTTAAATATATACATATTATAACTATAAGCACCCATAACGGAGTACAAACATTCGTGCTCTTCGCACAAATGAATACCCCCAGTGGCACTCGAACCCGCGACCGCTGGCACTGAAAGTGTTGTCACTACAAACTGAACCAAACGTGTCGTCTTTAATAATTAATATGTTGTCTAATATAATATTATCAATATGACAATTAGTAATAAGAGAAATAAAATTGTTTTATTATACTTTTCAGGATGCAAGACTCACCGAGTACAAAATGAGGTTAATATCGCTCGGGGAGGCGGTGGAGGACGACAACACAATAGAACCTGAAGAAAATTTGACTTAAACCGTAGATTAAATAAATGTTAAATTAAATAAGAATTTCCATTATTTTGTTACATTCACTATGGCACGAAATATATTTTTGCAATGTCATACCGGCTGTACACACTCGCCGAGACATCACGAGACAGGCGGTGAGCGAGTGTGTAGAGATGTCTCGTTCGGTCTCGCGAGAAAAACAGGAACGAACATGTACATAGTCGTTTATTTAGTTTGCTGTTGTGTTTACGTGAATTTCGTAAAAAGCAGCAGCAATATCCAGGTCCATCATGGCGAGTAAAGTGAACGGTGTCCGTAGTTCAACAGCTGATCCGATTGTGTATATGGTAGGTCTGGCCTAGAGCCTGGAAAGCACCAAAAACTCGAAAGTCGAGACGACGGGCTCTCGACGAGTGTTTACAGCCGACATCAGACATATCACATAGAAAATGGACCCAAATTTTGAGCGAGACAAAGCGATGACTCGCCATCTAACTGTCTCTTTCTAATATAATATACAGATAATTTGTATTTAACATAAATCTAAAAAAGACTGGGCATATTTACTTTGTCTCTGTCTGAGAAAATGACATTTTTGTGAAGCAAATGCGGAGTTTATACCTTTATTCGGTTTATATTTTAATGGAAAATAACATTTTTCTCTCTAATTATTGTGTATAAATTATTTAGTATTGGGAATGGGCCTAAAAAACATTGAAACATTTTTTGACGGATAACTATATAGGGAATGCATTTTTTCAAATATTTAACTATTTAGTTCATCCATTTTCATTAGTCCATCTTTCAAACACTTTTAAAAGTAAAAAAATCTAGTAATTTATAAAATAATGTCACAAATCTAAATAAAAAAAACATCTAAAGTTTTTGTGTAATAGAGAAAATTAAAAGTTGAAATATAAAATGTATATATAGATTCCTTATAGCAGAAGATTACTAAAATTTTTATAATGTAAACTTAATTGTTAATTTTTTTTATAGTATTACTCAAATGTCAGTTTTTATTTATTTTTTTCATTTTTTGCCTCTAGTCTAAATGTAGAGTATCTCATCAATAACTTAGTTTTATATCAGGTAATATCGTTTTAGACTTTTTTTGTATAATTAAGGTTAATTTTCTATAAGCCAGATTAACGTGAAAATAAATTGAATTATTTTTATAGTCAATATTTATTTTTCAAAATTTATTATATAGTGAAATTCAACGAGATCATTGATCTATATTTTTGTAGATGGGAAAGAATTTTGCCCTTTTCTCCCACCATGGATTTTTTTCATTTTATTTAATTTAATTAAAATGACAAATTGTGCAGTGCCAGCTGATGCAAAGAAAATAGATATCATTTGTTCCCAATAGACAAAAACGTAGATGACCAAAATTGGCGCAATCACTTCAAATCTTCCTTCATTTCACTTTCACAGGAATTCATTGGACTTCATTTCAAAGGAAGTGATTTAAACTCTTAAATAATATGAATGTGAAGGTGAATATATATTTTTTTTATTTTTTGTACTTTTTACATATTAATTACAGTTTCATACAAACTTTTATCCCCCATTTTCCCCCCTAGTAATAAAATAAATTTAAATGTGACATTTTAATTTACATATATAATTGTTGTAGTGCTTGTAAATGTTCTTGGTCATTGTTACTTTAAAGTGTATAGAAAAAAAAATTCTTAATAAGAAGTAATTTAAAAAAATTATTTGATTTCGAAATGTATATAAATGTTTGTAATTTAAATAAAAATATATTATATGTATTTAATTTTTTTTATTCCGACCTTCAAAGGAAAATAAACTACGTATTTTAAAAATACACAGAAAAGTTTCCAAAAAACTTTTAACTAATATTATTTTGAATAAGTTCAGTAGTTTTTGAGATATTCCGATCAAGGTTCGGCCGCAAATTTAACTTTCTCATACCAATACTAAAAATACAAATTTATTTATGCTGTAAATAAAATAAATATTGTATATGGGTAAATATTTTATTTTACTTTGAATGAAGTACACAATGTTAAAACAAAACATAAATTCAATTTTACATACTACGAAACTCGGTTTGCGATTCAGCCTCGCACTTGTACAATTTTTTATAAATTATGCCTTTATTATGAATTCTGCTAACAATTGTCAAAAATTTAGATTATTACAACAGAATTGAAGCTTTTCAATAAATAAAATGAACTAAAAATGCAATTAAAACATTAATATTAAAGAAAGCTCAAACAAACATTAGAACCTATCTACAATTTCCTAACTATATTAGTACATACAGTCTCACATCAAAGATTATATCCATAGTAAACAATTCATTAATGCTTACATCTAACACAAGTAGTTTTAAAATAAATTAACAGAACTAATATAAATTGGACGTGGTCATACAAAATGGATTCAGCCCACGAAGACCGTTTTTGGGTTACTGTCATAAATGGAACCTACACATCAACATATATACAGAAAGTAGATAAAATATCCAATATTTAAGAGGAATTTACAAAAACTACGGTCTTGTTATTTTGATATACTAATTTTACTAAAACTCCTATTTTCTCAAAAGTTAGTTTTTGTGGTTGGATCTATTTTGCATAACTACATCCAATTACATATTCTAAACCACGCTTAGCTTACTTTTATCCCATCATTTTTTAAACGCTTTTAAAGTATAAATGCTCATTTACCAACCCAAATTATATACAAAATTAAATACAAATTATAAAATTTAACTTAAATGATATTTTAGAAATTGCTTATATTTTAAAATAATATTGAGTATTTACACATAGTTTAAAAAAAAATAATTAACAATAAAAAGGAACTACTGCTAAGTACTATTTCACATTTAAATTTTCAGTAACTTAATTTGGAATGTTATTTAACTATTTAAATAGATAAAATAAAATTCATTCTACAACATTTATTACATACATTTAATCTGTATTAATATTTTTTAACGTGAAGGAAAATATTTATTTACAAAAGTTATATATGGATATGCTTTTGAAGGGCACAATATTTTTGTTTATTTCTTAGAAATTTACCTGAAGGAGTTAAGAACATACATCATGTTTTTATATATTAATGATTTTAGGTCTATAATTTTTTTTACACATACCTATAGACAATTTTAACCGTGTTTTTATTAAACTATTTTTCTAAAATAATATAGATATTTTTAATAAGTCCATTATATATCTCACATAATATTCTTAACTTCAAATAAATACACAATATGATTTGAAATAAAAACATATAAGCTGTAAATTTAAACTAACATTTAAACATCAAACCATACAAAAAAATTATATATGAAAATGTTTTACAAATAGCTGATGTGTTTTTTCTTAAATTGTAATAATAATAATAGCAATTTAAATTAATAATATGTACAATTCATTTACAAAACATATTGAAATTATCAAAAATGGTTAAAATTAAAACTAACAAATATTATAAGGTACTTTGGTGCAAATTTTATGTTTTTAAAATCATTATATAATTTTGTGGGTAGGTGTTGTCTGTAATAATTATATAATGAACGTTGAGACATCTAAAACCTTAGTCACTCGACCATGATTGCTGTAAATCAAAATAAATCCGCAAAAAAAATCGAAAACATAATTTTATTTAAAACCAATGAAAAAGAAACCTAGACAACATAACCGTAAAGCACATTTTCAAATACAATTTATTATGACTAACGAAAAAAAAACGTTCAGTGTCATGGGACAGGTGGTAGGAACGAAGTTCGTTCTCGGCCTTATACACATTGCCACGAGTACCAGGGCAGCATACACATCGAGTAATATACTGCGTACATATTGCAGCTTATTGAAGACAATCCTGCACAGAGCGCACACGAATTTCTTACAACATACTGTTGTACTCCTCAACACTTATGATCGCCTGGTACTTTTGTCTCGAGTACTAGAACTACGAGGACGAATCTCAAGGAGTGCTCATTATATATGTATAGGGTGCCGTTAAAGAGTGCACACGACCTCCTCAACACTTATGCTCGCCTGGTACTTGTAATGACGTCACACGGGATGTTTTTAGTAAATAATAAAGCGTAAGTAAACGTTTTTCATTACGGGACATCAATTAAAAAAGTATTAGACACAATCCCATGCAAAAGTTCTCTTAAAACTGTCACCAATTGTATTTAAATATTTATTCTAGTTGAAATAAATATACAACAATCTAAATTGAGAGGAAAGGACAAATGGAGCAAAATAGTTACACAATGGTATCCAAGGGAAGGTAAAAGGAAAAGAGGTAGACAGCAAAAAAAGGTGGGACGATGACATCAGGGAGGTTGCAGGCGTAACATAGAGTAGAGTAGCCAGAGAGAGATCAGAGTGGAGTAGGTTGGAGGAGGCCTTTGCCAACTTTCAAACGGACTTACAAAAAGTAAAGAGACACCAAATACGCAAATAAAAAAAAAATGTAACAGTGCTGTAGTGTAAGAAACATAATTGTATGTCGTATATATGTATATTGTCCGAATAAAAGGCTTTATTATTATTATTAATCTAAATTGAACCTTAAGCGCGAGGCTTAAAGTTGTTTTCACAAAAAACAAATATATATTAAAATCGCGCTCAAATGTTCATATGAGCGCTCATTCGGTGAGGTCATTGTCCCGATGAATATCTACATATAATGCGCGGTCAGGCCGCAGCGGAGCAGTGCGTGTCGCAGCGCGAGCGCGGCGCGCGCGATGTGCAGCAGCAGGCAGGCGCGCACCGCCAGCGGCAGCGCGCGCGCGCACACCAGGTACAGCCGGTGCACGAGCACGCGGCAGTCCTGCCGTCAAGGTTTGGTTCGTTCATTTCATTGGTTTTTATTGATAATATATTATAATACTAGCGACTCACCCTCGTTTCGCTCGGGTTCGTCCCTTCGGAATCGTAATTCTTTTTCTAAAATAGAAGTAGCCTATAAGGTTAGCTATCTTCCAGTGAAAGTCCTGTCAAAATTAGTCCAGCCGTTTCAGAGATTATCGGGAACAAACAGACAAAAATTAAAAAAAAAGTGTTTTTCTTATTAGTACCATATATAATTTCATATGCATTTAGTAAAACGCTGTTATTTTGACATTACAAACAGACACTTAAATTTTATTTATCTGTATAGATAGCATGAGTAAATAAGTTTTTATTTAATTAATTGGTATTTTTTGAATATTTGTTATTATTTTTGAGATATTAATTCAAAATAACATAAAAATCTGTTTAGAGTTAGCGGAAATAACGCGTGACGTAAACACGAATTATAATACTATACTCGAGGATCGAATGCATTAATTAGTTAGTTTTGGTGCAACCCGAGACTCGAATCCAGGATCTCATGATCTTAGCTGTACATGCCAGCTAGAGTAACGACTGACAATGAATATATCAGACTTCTAATATAATTGTAAAAATATGTATGTATATACACGGTTGTAGGAGTGTATGTGTGTGTGTACGTGCGTGCATACCACGGCGGCGGCGGGGGCGGCGGGCTAGGTGTAGGCGTAGAGCGCGGCGGCGGCGAGCGCGGCGAGCGCCAGCAGCACGAGCGCGAGCACGGCGCGCTCCTGCAGCGCGCGTACCACCAGCGTGTTCAGCAGCCGCGACGACCGCGACAGCTGCTCGTCCGTCTCGCGCAGCTGCACGCGCACACGATCACCAATATTACGACAACAAATACATATTCAAAATATTTTATTCAGAATTAAATTGTTACAATTTTTTACTGAACGTCACGAGTCTACTGCCAGTTCGGAAAGAAGAAGCCTCAGACCTGAGAAGAACTGGCGAAAGAAACTCGGCGAGACACTCGTAATTTTTTTTTATAAAGTTAAGTTATAAATTACAATATTTATATAAAGTTAAAGTAACCTGGAGGCGATCACTTCATTCCCAAGGCGTGCCAGCTTCTATAAAATCATTGTTTGTATAATAGCCTTTAGCACATTCAACTGTTTTTAACAATTTTTTTGAATTTGACGAAAGAAGCTTTTTGAACATTTCAAATGCACACCACTCTACATTATTTCATTAGGGGGCCATCCAAAAAATACGTGAACTGTTTTTCTCATAATTTAAACCCCTCCTTCCCCCTTGGTGATATTTAAATTAAAATTAAAATGTTAATTAAATAACTTGCGTTGTTTTTTCCTTAAGGACAGGACGGGACATCTATGAATACCAAACTACCTCAGTGAGATTGAGTTGAATGAAAAATCTAGAGTTTACGTCCTAAAATATAGGTGTTACTAAGATATAAACGTATGACAAGCGCATTTGGATAAAATCTACCATATGGATCAGTTTGATGTAATCTCAAATATATGGCATAGTCCACTCACCCGCCCTCTCGACCTCTGAATAGTTTCCCTCTGAGCACTCAAGTCCTGCAGCACAGCAGCCCCAATCTGCTCAGTTTCCAATACAACTCGGTAACCCTCATTGAGGTTTTTCCCAGTCCTTTCCAAGAGCTCGGTGTTGTCCAGTAATTTGCGTCGCTGGTCATTTACCATAGACCAATCTTCATATTCATCTGGATCTATATTATCTACCACCAAGAAAAGTTATGATTTAACACAATTTGGGCCACTTGCATGAAAATTAATACAATTTTAATATAATATGAAATGCATATGCAAAATTATAATTCACTAGCAGAATCCGCGACTTCGCCCGCGCTCAAAAAATACTCAAAAAATACTCTAAAAAGTAATGTTTCATACAATCTTTCATCCCATATTTTACCCCCTTATGGGTTGAATTTCGAAAAATGCTAAAACACGTATTTATTTAATTGTATTGAAGAGCATTAATACCAAGTTTCAAGTAATTCTGATCATATTTTTTTTTGGGTTGTAATGTAACCTGTTTTCCTGTGGGAATGAGATAAATCTTACATGGTAAAAAGTAACCTATGTCACTCTCCCACCCTCCAATTATCTTCACACAAATCACGCCTATTCGTTACTCCGTTTCGACATGAAAGAAGGACAAACAAACAAACACACATTTTCACATTTATAATAATAATTAAGTATAGAAGTATGGATTATAATAGTATGGTAATTATATTAGTACTCGTATTAAAGAATTTTATTACAATATATTATGTTTAATTTTGTGCATAGAGAATATGGGTCCAAAAGGAATACCTATAATAATAATAGTATGTATACTACATCTGAGTGGTGGGTGGGGTAGTTCTATATAAGTGTCACGACTTAATGTTAATTGGTATATGAAAATAATATATTTTCTTATAATAAAATACTATAAATATATTTTAAGATAAAATATTTTTAATATTCACATAAGATGAACAGAACAATAATGTAAACAAAGAGGAAAGTTTACTTAGAAAAAGATGTTGTCATTTTCATTGATAATAACATTAAAGGTATATATATATATATGTGTGTGTGTGTGTGTGTATATATATATATATATATATATATATATATATATATATATATATATATATATTTGCTTGGAGATAGCAAGTAGATTAAGTGTGGTGATACCAAACAAACTAATATAAAAATGATACAAAACAAACTTAGGTAATTTTATAAATTGTAAGAATAATGTAACTGTAAAAAAAAACACTGTTTACTTCTAAAATATATTTTCTATAATATTTTAAAAACTTGAATTTTGTGCATGCTATGTTTATATGTAAGTAATCATTCATTTAGTTCCTATTTCTTAGTTCTACTTATTATATTCCCTCCATGACCGCGGACAGGCCGGCTTGTCAGTTAACAATAGATTTCTCAGAATTTTAATTAATTGCTTAGAAATTTACCTGGAGGTGATATTTTTGTGTATTATTGTAAGTGATTGTAAATAAATATTAAATAAACAAATAAACTAATAAACATGAAAGTTTGAGGGTGAAATTTAGCATAGCATAGGTATAGGGATTACCTTTATTCGGACCATATAAAAATAGCCATAAGCAGAACTATTGTGCTATTTTTAAATTTTCTACTAGAAAAACTCAATCACAACTTATTCAGAGCATAGTATTGTAGTTATATTATATTAACATTTTTACTTACAAGTAGCAGAATTGCTAGCAACAGAGTGGTATTCTTCTCTTACTCTTTGCAATTCTACTCTATATGCTGCCACTCGAGATCCAGCCCCTGCTCCTCTGTACTCCAATTCTAACTGTTCCAACTAAAATGATAAAATGTTCCTATTAAGATTTAATGTGCGTTTTTGTTTTGGTGATTATGCTTTTACCCAGTATTATTTATTTTAACAGATTAGATTATATTCTATGCCCAACAATAAATTACAAGTGATTAAAAATAGATATTAAATAAAAATTTTGAAATTATTAAAAACAAAGCATACCAAATCATTAGCTTCGTCAAAATTTGATTGTATTTCTCTGGATAAATTTTCACGTTCATCTGTAAATAATAAATATTTAGAAATTATTAAAGAGATATTACAAAATCTTATGTATTTAAAATATACTGTGTTTTTTATAAATCCTATAAAGTTCCTATGTAAGTAATACATACTATATCAATAATTATATTTTTTACAATTATAAGGCTGGAAAAAAGAAATTGCGCATTACGTTTATATTCGTATAAAAAATACATCGGTCATGTGTTTTAACAATATTTAAAAATTGAAAATTATGATATAAATGTTATCAAAATAACACAAAATATAAACCTTCACTGGCCGATTTTAATCGACCTATCTTGGATGTAATATCTGCTGTAAGCACCGAGTACTGCTGCTCATATGACTGAATTAACGTAGCCATTTTTACACACAAAATAACCACATAGCAGTAACTACTAACTTTATTGCATTTTTATAATATCATTTGTTTGTGAGAAATGCGAAACAAGCTGTCAATATTTATTATCGATCGAAGAGAAAAACGAAAGAAATTAACAAATGTCATGTATGAATTATGACGTCAAAATAAATACTAGTTAGTGTTGCCGCTTAAAATGACGAAACAAAAATCAATAAATTAGAATAATGTATATTTTATCACTAATACTCTATTTGGAAGACACGTGAGATGATTTTCTCTTTTTCTATCAATACAACGTGCATAAAAACAGGACAGGAACACAAAAAATCTTTTTAATTTTATACCTGAACATATAAAATTATTTTTTATTTATTAAATTACTATATTAAAAATACACATTACAGCTTTTATTACTGTACAATGCAAAATAAACTTAAACGGTAGTGTTAATTAATTATTATAAAAAAAGCAGTTAAATTTAATTTTTAAACAACTAAGTTTATACACTACAATATACAGTGTGGAATATAATATGGTAATGAAGTGAAGAAACAAAGATGTCAATTTAAAGATTTTTATTCATCGTGCGCATTTTATGCACATTTTGTATTAAATATGCATAATATGTGCTTTTGATCATATTGCATACATAGCATGAAACAAGCAATAAACAATCATCACTGGGCAACACTGTTACAACTTAGAAAGTTCAAAGTAAAAAAAAAATTAAGCAACAAGTGAATTATAAACGACAGGTTGAACTGTTATTTACAATTTTGCTTTCAATTTTATGTAAATATGAGTGAATAATTAGAAAAAAGGTAAAGCCGGAGAGTGTATATCGAATCAATTCGTGATGTGAAGTATTTTCTTTCGGGAGTGAAAGTAAGTTTTATAGAAAAAGCCAAAGTTCGCATAAAGTTATTGTTTCCATAAATTTATGCTGATTTTAAAATTCATAAATGATTAGTAATATTTCTAACAATGTGTAACCAAGGCGAACCACTTTGAAAGCTAAAGTAACGTATTATGTTATTATATATAGTTGAAGTTATGCATATTTCGTGGGAATACTTACGACGTAAGATATTACGTATCTCCAATAACAATTACTATTACTATAAATATAAGTGTATTTGATAATATGTAACAAAATTAAAATGTTTGTTTTCAGAAAAATGCCAAGGAACTGCGATGGAGATTCTGGGCGTAGTTCATGTTCGGCTGCTTCAATAACGCTCAGTCCAGTCTTAGACTTTCACCAGTTTGAGGCTAAAAAAATGTCGAGAAAACAAGATTCAATCACAAATCTAAAAGTTAGCACTCAACCAAGAAACTTTGCCAGTATCATTAAATCTCCGGATGAAAAAGATCCATTTCCCAGTTGTAGACTTCCAAGGAACCATAGAAAAGCTGTGTTCACCTTGTTTGATACCCCAAGATTAGGAGGCTTAAGTAATGCTCACTCTACACTAAATATAGCAACCAGCACACAAATTGAGAGGTCAGAATTACAAGACAATGCTATTTCACTGACGGCACTTAATAAAGATGAAGAAAAAGTAATTAAAAGACAAGTCCCTGTAAATAGTCACTTTAGAAGAGGTAAACCAGTACAAAGAGCAGCTTCAAGACTCTATAAAGCAGATAGTGTGAGAGGGAAGGATGAATGTGTAGGCCCAGAGTTCATAGTCCGAGCATCACAACCTGTTAAATCCTTAGACCTGACCATCTCTGCTTTATGTGATAAAAGACTGATTACTGCAGTACTTCTAAATGGTCAACGAGTTGAAGTTCTGTGTGACCCAAATACAGTTACAGCTGGACAAATATTTGAACATTTAATTACTACTGAAAAATATGAACACAACTTTATGCTTGGCATTGCAATATTAATTGGGGGAGACTTTGTTTTTCTACCAGATGATTATAAAATAAAAAAAGTTGTACCTGAAAGGTGGCATAAAACAAGCCACAAATATAACAAAAATTCAGATGAAGATATATCAGTCACATTATTTTTAAGAATTAAATTTTTCCTCCCAGTAAATGTATCAAATAGCATACAAAGTGGTGAATGGCAATATAGAGTGTATTTACAACTCAGACGAGCTACTGTTGAAGGACAAATGATATCAACCATTCCGAATCTCATTTTACTAGCAGGATATGCATTACATATTGAGTTTGGTGAATTTTCTTACCGAGAACATGGGACAGCTGATTATTTTTTACTGGAACATTATTTACCTGAATCTTTAATAACGAACGATATGGCAGATGTTAAGTTTCGCATGAAAAGGGCCCACGAATCCCGACGAGGCTTAGACAAAAGCACAGCTATTGTAAATTATATAACCCTTGCACAGACTTTTAGAGATTATGGTGCACATTTTTACTCTGCAATATGGGCTACTAGAGACGGATTTTGTCGCGATGTATGGCTTTCCATTGGCCCCAGGGGTGTTACTATTTATTCTAGAACGAATCAAATTTCAGAAGATTCTACTTCGTATCCAAATAGAATAGTACTGCAAAGCTTGCCATGGCATCACATACACACATTCTATTATAACAAAAAGAGCCTGTACATAATGCCTAATGCATTTTCTGGTCTATCCAAAATAGGGATCAAATATAAACTTAAAATGTTAGACAATAAAAGCTATTTTGCTTTTTGGTTGGCATCATTACACCATCGATTATATTTAAAATTATATGCAAAGGACGATTTCATAAATTATTTATCAGGTGAACTAAACTGTCCATTGAATGCAGATAGCCCCAAGAAGACAGACTGTAGTAATTATCAAGATAGCTATAATATAGCTGTTAGGAATCCAACAAAAATTCGACGACCAGTTAGGCGAAGATTTAAGGTGGATTTATTTGGTGATAAAAAATCTCAAAATAAGGAAAACGAAAGACCCAATACTGAACTGTTATTACGACAAATTTTATCACCTCCGCTGAGCGACGAAAGCTTAGTAAATTCTCCGGTGAAAAATGGTCAAAGGAGTTCATCAAATGAAGGCCTATCTTCATCAGAAAGTAGTTTACCAAGAAGACATGGTGTTAAAATGGGCACTCGAGTATTTAATGGTATGAAAACAACGCTAAATGGTAAATATACGCGGTCGCCTTCCAAACTTCTGTCGGTTCGATCGGACGGTGATTTGGCAACGACACATAGTGATTCCGACGATCTCTCAGAGCAAAGACAATGTAATGTGAATAGCATGAAGTTGCTACCCGAGAGGTCATACAGCCAAAATATGATCCAAGCACCAACCGCTTATGTATTAGAATCTCCGAAAGTTTACTCTGACGTGTTTAATTATGACACAGGAAACGAATCTTGTGTAAATAATTCTATATTTGAAAGATTAGACAATATGGAATGTGTTCAAGGGGAAAGGATTTTTGTGACGGCTGTTCTAGAGAGAGATAAGATGAATGCTTTAGGTCTTCAAGTTGCAGAAGGATCTGATGGCAATGTGTATATAAAATCCATTACTTCAGGAAGTCCTGCAGATTTATGCGGGAAACTTATACCCGGAGATCAAATAATCTCAGTGAACGGACAAACTTTACTTAACTTAAAATATGACAAAGCTTTAAATATGCTGCAAGCAGCACCACTACAAGTGGAACTTATTGTGCTCCAAAATACGACTAAGAATAGCGTTTCGGACCAATGTGATAGTGTCTTAAACTCGGAATCTCATGGTTTAGAAAATACGTTAAGGCATAGTATAGCTAGTGCTCTGGATGCAGACTTAACTGATGATGAACTACTGAATGAGGAAGCTTTGAAAACAATTTATGCTTTAATAAAATTGACAAAAGAAAAAGTTATCAGTCGTATGAAAGATAAATCAAATAGACAGAGCACGCATAATTCGAGTAACTTACAAAAATGTTCTTCTGAGAATAAAGTTTACGAAGAATCGGATGTTGGGAATTATTCTTCCCAAGAAAATACACCACAAAAGAAGAATACCCAGAAATTTAATACGTGGAAAGGACATTTAAACAATCGGCACAAACGACGACCGTTGAGCTTAAGCATTCCCGCAGACGTTCATATAACTGACAATTACTTAAACGATGATGATCTTATAAAGAAATCATCTCTAAAATCCATTCAATCGTCCCTAAATAGTTTAGATAAGTCAGTGCACAGTGGTTCTTTGAAAAATGTGGCGTTCCCAAGAAACTTTGGGCTAAGTAGACGGTGGTTAGGTCCAGTGCGGTACCCAGTGACGCCTTGCAAGAACGATGTAGCCAAAATGGAAAGTGCAATGGAAGACAATGTTGTAAGAAGACGATTTATTTATGGTACAGGAGACTCTGATGAAGAGCAGATATTTTTATAGATTATATTTTTAGTTTTAACTTGTATATTGATTATATGATGAATATTTTTAATAAATATTATGATATTATTAGTTGTATTATTGTATACGATGTGTTTTATTTTAAATTATCTTTTTTAAGCAAAATTCATATTAAATCTGAGATTTAATGATGCTCATTTTTTAATAAAGGCATTTTATAAATTGCAGGTTAAATATGAACGCTAATTTATAAACCGTTAATATTTAAACAAATACAGACGATACATCTCTTGCATTTGAAATGATGTAATAAAATTAGCAGAACTTTGCTCTTTTCTTATCAAATGACTATTTATTTTTATTACCGATTATGTACTTGATAAGGACAGTTCTTGACACACTATTAGCAATGTGAATCTCTTTATCATAAAATTTGGATGCGATAAAGGCCTCCTTCGAACTATTCGATCTATTGAATAATAAATAATAATGATTTTATGTATTTCCTTACTAATATTATAAATGTGTTCCAGTGTGTTTGTTTGCTTGTTCTTCTTTCACGTCAAAACAGAGTGACGTATTGGCGTGTTTTTTTTGTGTGTAGATAGTTAGAGGATTGGACAGTGACATAGGCTATTTTTTATCGTGGGTGATTATCTCATTCCCACGGGAAAACACGTTATAATACAACCCAAAAAACTGTTTATAATCATAAATATTTGAAACTTGGTATTAATTCTCTTCAATACAATTAAATAAATACATGTTTTAGCATTTTTCGAAAGTCATCCCATAAAGTGGTAAAATAGGGGATGAAACTTTGTATGAAACCTACCATTTTAGAGATTTTTCCCCTGTAGTTTTAGCGCGAGCGAAGCCGCGATTCTGCTAGCACATATATATATATATTATATATCTATTGAATAATTTTTAATAATCAATTCTATCTAGCGGTTAGGTGAACTCTACAGTTGTTGGGTAGAATATTTTGACTTCCATTTTGTACGAGCATAATATGATCACAATGCAAAGAGATCTATATGTTAAATCTTTGGTTTATTTAACTTATTTACATGCAATCCTTGCCCATAAATAGAAAAAAAAACTTATTAGTTAGTATGCGTAGTTTAATAAAAACTAAAATTTACGATTTGGTTTAAACTCATTATAAAAACTTTAAAGTGCTCAATTTGCAAAGATATCGCGTAACAAACATACATACGTACCCGAATTCGCACCTTCTCCTATATGAGATTGGTTAAAACATTATTATTTATTTTAACAACGTAAGGTAATTAATTACTAATGATAAGTAGGTACTTATAGGTTTTGTATGAAACTTATCTAAGTACGTTATATTTTTTGACTGTACCTATAACTTATAGGTAAGTTGTTTTGTTTTTGGTCGCCTCTATTTCAAGATAATTCTAATTTAATCACCCCTATTTATTAACTATGTTTGTGGCCGCACTCCTCCGAAACGCCTCGACCGACTTTAATGTTTTTTTAAAATGTTTAGTAGGTATGAAAATAGGTCGTAAAGTATTTTTCACCCCCCTACCCCCACCCCCCATTCTTTGATTGCGATTTTAGTATTTTTGTAGGAACAATCTATACTAATATTATAGAGATAAAGTTTGTAAATTGTGAGTTTGTGACGTTGTGGGGAGGGGGTAATCTCTGGATCTACTGAACCGATTTAGATGAAATTTGTTAAGAAGATAGTTTGAGACCCTGGACATAGGATACTTTTTATCCCGGAAATCATCCCTTAAGGGGGTGAAATGAGGATGAAAGTTTGTATGGGGAGACAACCTAGGGACGAACCCGAGCGAATCGAGATGAGTCGCTAGTATTACATAAATAGTAGGTATATATAATACTGTCAGTGTATAACATAAAGCCAAAGAGTTTTTTTGTAGATTGAATACGGGCGTAGCCACGGGTTCTGCTAGTATCATAATAAAATATATACATATTAACCAAATTTATCAACAGACTTTAAAAAGGTGATATATTTTATAGTACCAGCCTACTGTAGATAAGTTCGCATACCTCAAGAATTCTCAATGTTGCGTAAGACGTCGCTTTTACGTAATATGTAATTATTGTAGCATCCAGATATTGTAGGCGTGCTTATTACATTTTTTTGGGATTCTTTTTTATTTTATTTTTGTCGTAGTTTCTAGCCTCTAGACCAGACATACTCAACCTTTTTTTTATAGGGGCCACAAACACGTTACAGTCATGGTGTGAGGGCCGTAAGCAAAAATTATTTAGGTCTTAATGAAAACTTAATTCCAAGTTAACGATGTAGTTACTTTTTTAACAAAGATATGTTATAATGCGATTTTTGATGCTGCCGAATGCGGCCCGCGGGCCGCAGGTTCAGTATAGCGGCTCTGGATAGGTTTTTGTGTTAAATAGGTATACAGATTTTGATTGATTTCATTATGTTGGCTAAGGGAGATACTTAGATAGAGAGAAATAATAACAGCAGCACTAATGTAAGCAGAGTGGAGCACATTTGGAATATCACTACTATAGAGAATTATCATTCCTATAGGGAATTTGAAATAGGTAGTAAGAAGTGTCTATAATCAGCTTTGACAGAAGTAATGGCACTCGAATCACGATTATGTTATAACTTTATAATTTACAGATTTGAGAAGAAACTACGTGGAATAAATACTTTTAATTTTTAAACATCGATCTTAGAAGTACTAGACACACAATCAGCGACAAAAAATGTCCTCATGGATTTTTTTTGTGAAAACAACTTTAAGCATTGCATTTAAGGTTCAATTTACATTGTTGTATATTTATTTTAAATAGTATAATTACGTAAACACAATTTTATATATGTAGCAATATACTCTATGGTTTTAACTTTTAAGAGAACTATTGCATGGGATTGTGTATCTACTAGGTACTTTTCTGATTAATGCTTTTAAAAAGTATTATTTTAAAGTAAAATAATAAAATAAATAGTTTAACATCTGTGTAAAATGACGTCGTAAGTTTTAGAATAACTGGTGTTATAGTAGATATTATTGTGTAGGTACAATATCATATAGGTCATTGTACTGCCTTGAAGTTACACGAATTGTAGAAATCGTGCCAATACCTTTCATACTCAAAATATTTGTCATTTATTTTAATACTTTTATATGTATCTTCGTTATTCTTCTTAATTCTTAACGAATTTTGTTTTCCTTTGTATGTAGGTACCTATTGACAGACTATGTTATCGAATATATATTTTTTTTTTGTTTTCAGGCAAAAGACTTACAGCAGGAGTCAGGACGTCTGCTTACCGCTTTCGCTAGTTTTATAATAATTTAGATTTAGGTATTTCATACGAAAAGGCAACCCACTAGATGTAGTAGACTCATGACATTTTGTAAAAAAAATAATAATTTAATTAATGCTGTATAAAATATTTTAAATTTGGATTTTTAACTAGGTACACCTTACGCACACCAACTTTATTACCATTTACCTCTTAGCCCACAGGAAATTTATGTACCAAGTTATAAGAATAATGTATTTATTCAACTTAAATTATCTTTAGCCAAAAAAATAATGAATAAAAAGTAAAAACCACACAGACTTTGTACTCATGTTTTTGAATGTGTTGTTTCTTGTAACCTATGAACTATTTTGTAAAGGCTCATGAAATTTATTTTCATTACCAGAATAATTTTTATTAATTTTTTATAGCATTTTTTTTAACATTGCATTCTTAAAGTAACCTACTACCCATAAAATGAAACTGTATAATTACAAAGCTTTATTTTAAAGTGTGCAATAAAAAATATTAAGTAAAATCTTTATCTCTGACAGAAACTAAGAAATATTATTGAAACTCAAATGAAATAAGTCTACTATTACTTGCAAGTATAGAATAATGAAATTTCAGAATAAATTTTGCAATGAGTAAAACATAAAATTCATAACAAGAGTTATGTAACATGTTCTTTATTTTTTAAATTTAAACAAGTAGTTATCTTAAGTGTTAAAGTAAAACAAAAGTTATTATTAAACATTATTATTTATTTTAAAAAATAACACCTTGCTCCACTGAAGCAAACATTAAACTAAATAATTCTATGACAGGCGTCTCTCTACTCTATCGCAATCAGACTCAATAAAAGAAAATAATTCATTCACTGCTCAAATAACACGTTCATAACATTGTTCCCTTAATGTGTGATAGTCCTTTACACTATAAATGCATATTAGTCCACAGGGAATTTACATCATTCCTCCCATACCTCCCATACCACCCATGCCGCCCATGCCACCCATACCAGCCATTGGGTTAGCTTCCTTTTCTTGAGGCATGTCACAGATAACTGCTTCCGCTGTAGTCAGAAGAGATGCAACTCCACTAGCATCTGTTAAAGCGGTTCTTACAACTTTCGTGGGGTCAATAATACCCTTTTCAATCATGTTAACATATTCATTGTTCATGGCATCATATCCAAATTCAGCACCAAGTTCCTCTACTTTAGCTACTACTACAGATCCATCAATGCCTGCATTGCGTGCAATTGTCATGCACGGCATTCTTAAAGCTTTCTTTATAATTTCAATTCCAGTTGCCTGATCACTGTTAGATGACTTAAGTTCATCGAGTGTTGGGATACACCTGAGGAGAGCAGAGCCACCTCCGGGTACAATACCTTCTTCTACCGCAGCTCTGGTAGCATTTAAAGCATCATTCACACGGTCCTTCTTTTCATTGACTTCAACTTCACTGGAACCACCAACGTGCAATACAGCTACACCAGAAGCCAATCTTGCAAGACGTTCCTGTAATTTTTCCTTTTCATATTCAGAGTTGGTTTCCTGAATTTGGTCACGAATCTGGTCTGCTCTTCTGTCAATGTCAGCCTTCTTGCCTTTTCCTTTAAGGATAAGAGTGTCATCTTTGGTAATAATTACTTCACCAACTTGTCCAAAATCAGAAAGTTGGACATCTTCTATTTTGATGAGGTTAGCATCATCTCCAAATACTACACCACCAGTGGCAATGGCCATATCGCTAAGAGTAGACTTCCTGTTGTCACCAAAACCTGGTGCTTTCACAGCGGCAACTTGCAAGCCAATCTTAAGCCTGTTTACTACCAATGTGGATAGAGCCTCACCATCTACATCTTCAGCAACTATTACAAGAGGTTTCCTTTGTTGGTTGGCTAATTCTAATGCAGGAATGATTGTTTGCACATTGCTAATTTTTTTCTCAGAGAACAAAACGAGGGCATCTTGGAATTCGACCTTTGCACCCTTTGACGAGTTAATGAAATATGGTGAAATATAACCTCGGTCGAATTTCATACCTTCGATGACTTCTAATTCATCAGTAAGGGTTTTACCATCTTTTACAGTGATAACACCATCACGTCCTACTTTCTTCATAGCATCAGCGATGAGTTTGCCGATGGCAGTGTCTCCGTTTGCGGAAATGGTGGCGACCTGCGCGATTTCCTCAGGAGTTGTGACTGGCTTTGACATGTTCTTCAACTTCTCTTTTACTGCGTCTACAGCCAACATCACTCCACGACGGATTTCAATTGGATTTGCACCCTTTGAAATTTTTTCAAAACCTTCTTTGGCGATGGCTCTGGCGAGTACTGTGGCTGTTGTGGTACCATCACCAGCTTCTTCATTCGTGTTATTCGCTACATTTTGTACAAGTTTAGCACCGATATTCTGGAATTTGTCTTTAAGTTCTACTCCTTTCGCAACTGTTACACCATCTTTGGTTATTTTCGGTGAACCCCAAGACTGTTCTAAAATAACATTCCTACCTTTTGGGCCCATTGTCACGGCGACAGCATCTGCAAGGACGTCTACGCCTTGGAGCATGAGAGCTCTTACATCAGCGCCGAACCTCACATCTTTGGCATAAAATCTTGAGAATTGAAGAGATTTTTGTAAGGAAACAGTTTGGCGGACGACACGAGGCAGACGCAACATTTTTTAAGTTAAATGGAATGAATTAAAGGACTTCACAGAATATTCAGATTGCTCTGAACTTGTACTTCTCGAAGATTCTCGTTGAAATCGCAAAACGTGATTTTTATGTGCCGGTTGTAGGTTATATCATAGACACAGATAAAATAAAACTAAAATTATAAATGTCCTTGGTTAAGTTATAACTTATAAATCTTTTTATAGCACTTGTACATAAAAAAATTGCAAGTTTTATTTGAAATATAATAAATGCACAAAAATATAAAGAAAGAACAAATTTTAATATAAGAAATGTTTGTTGTTTAAGTAGTGAAAATGTATATAGATTTTTTTATTTATTATAAATTTTTATTAGCACATTAAATGCAAATTTAATTATTTATTTAATTGTTCTAATATATTTGAAACACATGTTGCAAAGTCCAAACAAGCTTAGACAACCCCTGTCCAGTGTCCATAGAGAACTATAACAGAAATATCAAATAGATATGGCTTAAAGCTGTCATATTGTGACATTTCACAGAATATAAAATTTTACCTACTCCTCGTTGAGATAGGAAGGAGTGAACACGTTTTGTAAATGTAAGGAACATGCATCGATTCCTTGCGCGATAACTGTAGTTTTATTTTATAATCATATCGTTACTTATATTTAAAAATATAATTTCAACGGTATTCATAATTGCAGTTGTTGTATAATTATATTACATAATGGATCCTCGGTGAGCAAATTTTTTTAGCTTATTAAACTTCCTTTCCGGTGAATTTAATTTGCTTGAATAAATGCGTCTCGAAGTAATAAAGCATAAACATTAAATTCAAATATCTAACAAATTCCTATGCTATAAAAATTATTAAGTAATTGTTCACATAATATCCTTAAATAACACATATATGTCTTCTACTGAACATTGATTTATATATTTTATTACCTATAATACTAAATTTTTCAATATAGCTTTTTCATTCTACTCTTTTTTCCATATATTTAATGAGTCTTAAAAAAACTATAGGTGCCAATGTGATAAAGAAGACTTGCTTGTGGGCATTGGAAACCCACTTCTGGACATTTCTGCTATTGTCGATGAAGATTTGCTTAAAAAATATGACCTACACCCAGATGATGCTATTATGGCTGAAGAAAAACACATGCCTCTTTATAGAGAGCTAGTTGAAAAGTAAGTGTAAAGTTTTCATACAGAATTAAAAAAAATACAGATTAATTGACTATTTTAATTTAAAAATGTTTATACTTCAATACTTATTTGATCTTTTCTAAATTATTCACTTCTGATCCAAGTTCCACTAAAAATGTAAGCATTTATAAGATGATTCTTTATATATAAATTGATTTTAATATTTGATTTTCTTAACTTTAAGGTACAATGCAGAATTCATAGCTGGAGGAAGTGTGCAAAACTCCTTAAGAGTTGCTCAGTGGATTTTGAAGAAACCCAACGTTTGTTGCTACTTTGGATGTGTGGGAAATGATGATTATGCCAAAATATTAAGTGAAAGAGCTGTGTAAGTTTTTTTGAATGTATATTCAATTTTAACATATTAATGCATCTAATTGATGTTTTTACAATTTTTAGAACCATTTAGATACAATAGAAAATTATTATTCTGAATTTGTTACTGATAATAATTAGAAATGAAAAGGATATCTGGTAACTATCTGGTATCCAACTTATCCGGTCTTATTTTACTATCTGGCCGACTACCAGATAGTAACGCAATATCCGGTCGGATACCGAATATTTAAAAACTGCGACGTTTTTCTTGAATAAACTGTGAGAAAAAAATATCTGTGAGGTAAATAATAGAAAATTATCTTGTAAAGGCAGCAAGGTGCTGAACATACTCTCTGGCAAACTTTGACAAGTGTAGGCTACATTTGTCTAAGTATTGTGTATGCTTCGAGTTAACCATCCACCATCTATCTATAAGCCCCGCAAAGTGATTACGCAAGTAAACAATTAACTTTCGCTAATCACTAAGTCTTGATGACAACCGATTAAGCCTAAATTTTTAAGAGTGACATATGTATTATGTATAATTATATTTGTCGCAACATACAACGTGACAATCGGCTTATTATCCGGCCTTACAGCTCGCCGGATATCCGGAATCCCTTATCCGGCCAAACAACTATCCGTTTCATCACTAATAATAATTTAACTATACATATTCCTATTCTTGTGTTTTTTTATATTTTTTATACAAAAAATATCATATCTTGATATATAACAAGTGTATCTCAATTTTAGCAAAGGAAATTTATATAACAGTTATTTATCATAAAAACATGTTATTGTTAAATTGATATACTTTTATCTCGTTTAACCAAGTGTCAATCAAATTTTACTGAACGTTCAAAGATATTATATATCTATAATCTAAAACTGGGAGAAATAGTGAGTCCATGAAATTGGAATACATAATTTTGGAATTAACATACTAAATTTTTTTGGCATTATTAATTTGTTTCAGCCTTATGTCAATTTTGTCATTCAGTAGTTATTATGAGTGTACCTTAGGAGATAGATTTATGCTATTTTGGACTTTCCTGTAAGGCTTTTTAAGACCTAGAATTTTCTAACATATTGTTAAGTTGTATCTTTTTAGGCTTAGCCAAAAAAAACTAATTTTTCAATTTTTGAGTATCAATATCTCGGAAACTAAGTGAGATATCAAAAAAATTTTTTCTTACTTTTCGGCGTATCTCGTCGAGATCTATGCGAATCAGCCCAAATCGTGGCGCCGTAGGATCCGTAGAATTTAGTTTATTATGTATATAGATTTCCCTTTTCTAAATTGGTACCTACAAGAAATCACAAGACTATGAGAGTAAGCTCCAGACGATATTATGGCCAAATTTAGTTAAACTAGCGGCTCAACCTAGCTTCGCTTGGGTTCCCCTCTAGAAAAACAAATCTATCCCACGGGAACCGTATATTTTTCCTGGATAAAAAGTAGCCTATGTGCTATTTCAGACTATATTTTTGTGCCAAATTTCATCCAGATCCGTTCAGCCGTTCTGGCGTGATTGAGTAACAAACATCCATCCAAACATCCAAATATCTAAACTTTCACATTTATAATTACATACTAAGATTAGTAATATATATCAATCATGAATAGAAATAATATCTTTAAATATTAGAAATCACATGTCAATATCTAACTTTTACGTTGTTTAACCCGTTAGATTCAAGTATGTACTATCTTATCACGTCGTACTTGACAATATATGAACAAATACTTTTTGAACTGTTACTAAAGCGGTGTATTGCGATCTCATCGTCTGATAACATTTGACCGCTTTATCGCGTTAAAAATGGCCTTTTGTGGGAGCATCTGTTTAACTTTCATAGCTATCTATATATAAAAATCAATTGCCGTACATTAGTCTCGCCAAAACTCAAAAACGGCTGGACCGATTTGAATAATTCTTTGTTTGTTTTGTTGGGGGTGGTTTAAATATAAAAAAAATATATAGGTAAATCCCAAAAAAACGGCTTGAAAATCGAGAACTACACATGCATATATAATATATACATATAACAACAAAATATACGAAATATCGAACTAGCGCCTCTCCCTCTCTGTGCTCGGGTTCGTCCGGTATGCTTTAACGGTTTGTATGGAATAGATATTTTATATACATATTATATTTTTTATATACATAGTATGATGAGTTATTCTGGGTTCTATTATAACGTGTTTTCCGGTGTGATTGAGATAATCTTCCGCGGTAAAAAATAGCCTATGTCACTCTCCATCTCTCCAATTATCTCCACACAAAAAATCACGCCATTCCGTCACTATGTTTCGACGTGAAAGAAGGACAAACAAACAAACACACTTTTACATTATATCAGTATGGATAATGGCTATCTATGTACCTTCCATTAGGTTCTAACTGCTCATCACTGTATACAGTAGTAAGTATAATTATTAGTCTATTCATTTAAGTTTTAAAAGTTGATTTAATACGCCTTCTGCAAATTGTGTACATTGCCATCAAATGTTAATTATACTAAATATAAACTGTGAAATTCAAGGTTAGAGACACTTAATTTAAATATATTATAATGTTTATTTTCCTTTGATATTTGAATGTTATTCATGATTAAGCACGCTGTGCTTTGTAATATTTTTTTATTGCCGACCTTTTTATTTCACTTTGCAAATCCAAATATGCAAAATTTTAATATATTTCTGTATACCTAAGAAATATATTGAAATTTCTGCCTTTTGCAAGTAAGGATTTTTTATAGGTATTAATCGAAAGCGTACAACCATGGTGACAGCCGACAGCTATGGCCTCATGTATGTCAATTATGTTCATAAATAAAATAAAAAGACCTTTATTCAGAGAGAACACATATTGTAAATATTATAAATAGTTGTTTTTAATTGTAGATTATGTCTCTGATCTCCATGTGCCTATTGGCAAACGTCTCCTCCACTTTCGTCATTGAAATCTATCTAGAACCACTCCTGTCCAAAATGGTCCTAGGGTATCGTCCTCCCATCTCCTTTTTTGATTACCTCTCCTACGCTTGTACTCAATTGTGTTTAGCTAAATCGAAATATATAATACTCTAATAATATTATACCAGTGCTACTATAATATGCTGCAAATGGCTGCGCGTGCGCAGCAGTCAGTATTATCTATACATATAATAAAATTGTAACTAAGCCGAATCTGTACAATAAATATTTTTTGGAAAATCTTATTGAAATAGACATTATTATCAATACAGAGGCCGAATCTATAGTTTTTAGAATTTTTGTCTGCCTGTCTGTTACCGCATCACAGAAAAACCACTGGAGGGATTTTGATGAAATTTGGTATGGTGATAGCTGGTCATCCGGGTCAACATATAGGATACTTTTTACCGCGGGAAAATATCTCATTTTTGAGAAAAAAATGCAAAAATTGCAATGTAAGAGTAAACTAATCTGTAAAACTAAGAATTTGGTTATTGTTCATCTGAACGCGGGTGGAGCCGCGGGCAATGCTAGTTTCAAATAAAACAGTTAGCGGGAATCCCGATGATCACTAATGTTTAAGAAACCTGGTTTCAGAACGGCATAGTTCTAATTCGAATCTTACACTACTACCTTGTTAATCTAGCGGGCTAACCTAAAATAGTCTTAGGTTCGAGCTCTAGTTCGTCCAAATACCTACTGTACAACTTCTAGATTTGTGCTAAGATAATCGAAGTGTCAATAAGTTCTTAGAATATAATCTATATTGTTAGACGTGAACAAGCAACGTCTGGAACCAATGATTTTTCATTTAAAACACTGCGCATCTCAAGTCTCGCCATGAATTGAATTGAAATTCAAGGTTAATTAGTACCTATACGTTACTAATATGTCTTAAGAAGTTTTAATCATATAGCTATTAGCGTCTCTCGCACATATTTTTTCATGTAATGCCTTTGTTAAATAACTTGAACTATTACTACGGTAATATTGTGTATTTTAAAGGAGTTTTTTTTTATATTATGTCATAAGTAATATTAGTGAAATAAGTATTAATTCCAGTAGGTTATATTTGATTGATATAGTTAATTTCTATTGTAGTGCAGAGGGTGTAAAAGTACACTACCAAGTGTCGCAGGAAGCCCCGACGGGCACGTGCGCGGTGCTGGTGACCGGCACGCACCGGTCGCTGTGCGCGAACTTGGCGGCCGCGCAGAAGTTCACGCCCGACCATTTGGAAAAAGAGGAGTGCAAGAAAAGTATTGAGAGCGCCAAGTTCTTTTATGCTTCTGTAAGTATTAATATTATAAGTAAAAAATATGCATAAAAATTTATGTTGTGTAATATTAAATGTACAATGGAATAAACAGCTTGGAAATGGAAGCTCAAATGGTATCTTAAATCTCCTTAATAGACTGAACTGACTAGTATCTTTATTCTGTACCTTTAGAAAATCTTTCGACAAGACCAAAAACATCGTTACCTCCTGCCAAGAGAAAATTAATAAAATAAAGTCTAAATTTTTTGACGACACGTTTGGCTCAGTTTGTAGTGACCCTACTTGCTCTGCGGTAGCGGGTTCAAATCCCGCTGGGGGATTATGTATGTATTTAAAGTTATATTGTGTAATGTATGAACTATCTGGTATCCATAACACAAGCCTCGTAGCTTACCGTGGAAATAGATGTAGCTGTGTGTTAATGTCCCAACATATTTAAATTATATTACCACGAATGACAAAACATCAAATTTTCAATAAATATTTCGCATATTCTTTTTGTTAACATTGAAATTTTATTCCTATGAAGTTGGGCGTTGAATAATACCTATATCGAGTAAATATTCATTCACTCGAACCAAGCAAAACTTAAAGTTAAGCAGAACTATCTATATAGGTATAACGTTTGCTTTCACAATCTTATCTCATATTATGAGAAAAAGGTCACCTACGCCTAGGGTTGCCAACTGCACTCTAAAATAGAATATTGTTCATTTAGGAGTATTTTATAATCTGTCATACTAATAGAGTACACTAAAATTCTTTTATTTACACAGTGTTTACTATACTACTACCAGCTATGCATTGTCATAGCCTAAAAAAGTCCTGATGATTTTGTTAATTTGAAAAAAATTGTTAGTTATTCATAAACTCTCTGTTCCCGCCGCTTCAGCCATTACTGAGAAAGCCTTTTCAGTAATGAATGCAAAGTGGCGGGAAAAGAGGAACTGGGTTTCATTGAAGTTAATAAAAAATGAACTTCTGGTCTACATTAACTTAGATTTAGAATGTTTGAAGTCATACAATTCTTTTAAAATTGATGAAAAATAGTTGTGCCGCAAAAGGCACAAAAATGCGTTTTTTTAAATTAAAATTAATGTACTCTTTTTTATAAGTTGGTACTCTTTATTTACCCTCTCTGAAATCAGATATGCTCTATTTTTTTAAAGTTGGCAACCCTATATACGCCTGATATTTACAATAACAGTTTCATTTAGATAATGTAAAAGCCATAATACAAAAGTCAATTTAATTTTACCTTAGGCAAGTAACATTGTTAGGTCACTATACACAATACGCTCTATTTACATATGAATATGTATAATATATAATACTAGCAGTACCCGCGGCTTCGGCCGCGTTCAAACTTCCGATACCTACCCTACTTCATAGGTCACCCGCTGGTCTAATCTGAAGATTTTCCAAAAAATTAGAATTTTATTATATAAATATACTATTATTATAAAGAGGTAAAGTTTGTGATCTTGTGAGTTTGTGACGTTGTAGAGGGTAATCTCTGGATCTACTGAACTGAATTTCAAAATTCTTTTACCAATAGAAAGCCACGTTCTTTCTGAGTGTCATAGGCTATATATTAACCGGAAGAATGAAAAGGCTTTTTCGTGGTAGTCGGATTTGCAAAGTCGGAGAAAAAACGGTCGAACGAAAACGTTTCTTACGAACGCTGCCTTAACGATGAGAGATATATGATTATGTTCTAGAGAAAAGTTGTAGAGCTTAATAATGCCTACAAAAATGTCAGCGACAGTATATGTCTAACTTTTATATTTAAGTCACAAAAAGTAGTTTATTATATTAAAAAAATAATTTAAATCGGTAGGTCATGTTTATTGGTCATATTATCAACAATTATGAATTCTTATCAAAATAAGTAAATTTATCGTCTAAAATGTTTAAAACAACAGACTTTTCCTTTTTACTGCATATAATGTGGACAAATGGTTAAAGAGATAATACAACATATACGTAGGTATGGACGAACCCGAGCGAGCTATTTGTCTGTTTTTCTGTTTGTACGGGCTAATCTCCGAATCTATTGGACCGATTTAAATGAAATTTTGCATGGTGGTACCTTATATCCCCGGGCAACATCTTAGATACTTTTCATCCCGGAAAGTTAAAGAGTTCCCGTCGGATAGTCAAAAAACTATAACAACTTATACAGCTTAGTACACAAAAACTAATGATTGCATTTTAATGAAACTTTACAATAATATAGTTCATACATGACAAAAACAAATCAGCTACTTTTCATCCCGGAAAATTAAAGAGTTTCCTTGGGATAGTCAAAAAACTATAGTAACTTACACACCTTAGTACACAACAACTAATCCACCTAATTTAGTAAAATTTGGCATGCTGATACCTTATGTTGCCGGTTAAACAACAGGTTACTTTTTATCGTGGAAAAATGAACGGGTTCCGTGAGATAGATCCGTTTGTGCTTTTCTATAAATTATTTATTCATTTGTTTACAGGGTTTCTTCGTAGCTGTATCGCCCGAGTCGATCATGTTGCTGGCGAAGCACGCGCTTGAGAACGGTCACACGTTCATCATGAACCTCAGCGCGCCATTTGTATCTCAGTTCTACAAGGAGCCGCTCAAACAGTTGCTGCCGTATGTCGACGTTTTGTTCGGAAACGAGGCGGTAAGTTCATAGTGTTATCTTAACTATACATATAATAAAATTGTAACTAAGCCGAATCTGTACATTAAATATTTTTAGGAAAATCTTATTGAAATAAACATTATTATCAATACAGACGCCGAATCTATAGTTTTTAGAATTTTTTGTCTGTCTGTCCGTCTGTTACCGCATCACAGAAAAACTACTAGGGGGATTTTGATGCAATTTGGTATGGTGATAGCTGGTTATCCAGGTCAATATATAGGATACTTTTTATCGCGGGAAAATGTCTCATTTTTGAGAAAAAATACAAAAACTGCAATATGAGAGTAATTGTACAAGTATACTAATATGTAAAACCTAAGAATTTGGTTTTTGGTCATCTGAACGCAATCGGAGCCGCGGGCAAGGCTAGTACACATATAAAAATCTCGTGTCACGTTGTTTGTGGTCGCGCTCCTCCGAAATGGCTCGACCGATTTTAATTTTATTTGTATATTTGGTAGGTAGGAGAATAGGTCGTCAAGTATCTTTCACCCCAAAATTTTAAAAGAAACTGTCTTTTTGGATTTTGTTGCGGTTTTATTTTATATTTTTGTTCCCCAAGCTAGCATGATAAGGCCCCAAAAGTTGTCAAAAATACCAATTTGAATGGTGAAATTTGAATTTCTATGTTAAAGAAGTATAGTGCTATCTCGTGGGAAGTTACAGTTATAAACGTCAACCCCGAATAAGGAAATAGACTTAGATCATCGATCAAAAAACGTTCTCACCAAATGAGTGCTCATATTTTTTTTGTGAAAACAACTTTAAGCATTGCATTTAAGGTTCAATTTATATATAGTTGTATATTTATTTCTACCAGAATAATTAGATTTAGGTAAACACAATTGCTGACAGTTTTAAGAGATGTATTTGTATGGGATTGTGTATCTAGTACTTTTTTGATCGATGATTTAGATAGAAATATCATCGATATTTTGATATTGGCATATTTTTCACTATTCATATTCCATATCAATTCTGCAATTATTATCTATGTATGCCTTAAGCCTTAAACTTCAACTAATTCATCATTCTATATTCCAGGAAGCAGACGCTTTCGCAAAAGCTTTCAACATAACGGATACAGACTTGCATGCTGTTGCATTAAAAATTGCTTCGCTACCAAAACTGAATTCTAAACAACGTGTAGTCGTTATAACCCAGGGTAAGGACCCGGTCATTTTGGTCGAAGGGACCAAAGTTACCCACGTGCCTGTAGCAAAGCTATCGAGGGAACAAATTGTCGATACAAATGGCGCCGGTGACGCTTTCACAGGAGGATTCCTCAGTCAAATGGTTTTAGGGAAAAGTTGGGAGACATGCGCAAAATGCGGTATCTACACAGCGACCCATGTAATACAACACTCTGGCTGTACTTTCAGTGGTGACAGTGAGTTTGATGAGAGCTAATGATGGGTAACAATGAACTAATCGATTTATCTAATTTCTCGATTCTTAATATCTTTTTTTTTTAATTAAAATCGATTTTATTTCTGTATCGACTTTTTGGATGTTTTTACATGACATCAATAAAAATGTAATGAAATATATATATGAATATCTCCACTACCGAAACTGTATAATCTGTGTTTATGTCAATTAATAGCTAATCATAGTCTTAACTTTGAATAAACGGGTGTTTTAAACTTTGTATATTTAAAATAGGAATTTTACACATATGAGATAGCAATAACCGAATAACTAAGTATTAATAATAGATCTGATCTCAGAATAAAATAGTTTTTATGCAAAATTATATCGAATAGTCGTTTTAGTGTTCAATAAATGTATGTAATAGCTGGTTTAACGTTTAAAAAAATATATTAGATTTGTGTTAATATATCCTACACTACTCTCCACTATTAATGAATTATCTGTGGTATTTAGGACCATTCATCTCTTAATCACACAATCAAATGGTATACATCACATTGGATGTCAAATAATCATGTAATTGCCATTATCTAACTCATTAATTGATTAGTTATTACTTTTTGTACTACAACACTAATGTATTATATCATTAGGGTTGTCAACTTAATTTTATTGAAGTGGTAACACAAAGTTCACTTTTACTAGATCTTAATTGAATGGTAATTCTGTTCAAAAAACGTTGTTTTATTTTAAAATCAATTATTTTCTCAACTTGCTTTTTAATATAATGTATAATAACTATGTCTTTCCACATAGAAAATTTAACAAAATTAAAATATTCTCCATTTTATAGGTAATCATTTGTGCATTCTCAATTCAAACTATTCAAAATAGAAATGGTGCAATCTTAGTATCCTATAGATAAGTTACTATGGGATTTATTTTGAAAATAAAACTATTAAGTTAAAAAATATATATCTGTCTGTCTTATATTAAAGATTTATAAATGTTAAAAACAATGTCTCCTTAAAATAAAATAATACTATCATAAAATATTTTAAACTTAAACAAAGCTAAGTAATTAACATGAACCAACATAAGAAGTAACAAAACTTAAGATTAATATTTGTCTTTTTTAGCTTGATTTAATGTTACGCAAAAATTAAAGTAAATAAACATAACTAATGCTTCAAAAGTGATATTTCAATTTGCGATTTTTTTTATTTACATTATTTGTTTTATTAATAATTAAGTATTTAACTCGAAATCATAGCAATATTAAAGTTAAGTTTTAAGAAAAAATACAGTCTCATGAATCAATAGAGATTTAGAAGAGTTACACAGTAACACTAATATTATTTTAGTTTTTTACAAATTCAATCGAATATTTAATTATATGGACTTGCCAATTTGGTATGTTTTCTTCACCACCCAAGAGAGGCATACATCTGTAAACCTCAACAATAGTAAAGGTTTTTTTTTCCGATGTATTCAAATTCTTACTCATACTTCGAGTTACTCTCATAAATGTTTTATCCAGATTTGGTTCCGAATTGTATTTTGGTAATTTCTTTGTGCTAGGCCTAGTTTGTCGTACTGTTTCATTCCCTTTCTTCCTGTAATAATATAGCCATAAATAGATGTATTGGTTAGAAATTGTGTTTGTTACCTGTTCCAAGGAATAAATTTGTTGTACTTATTATATTTGGTGAGAATAAAATGTGTTTTCTACAAAGTATGTGTTTTTTATTTTTATAGCCAATGTTTCTATGGACTATGGATACATAGAAAAATAGTTCACTACAAATAAAAATTATTATTATTAATAATATAAAATGTGAAAGGCTTGTGAAGATGTTTGTCTCTCAATAATAATAATTTGATCAATTGAACTTAAAAGAAAGTCCTGGACTAAGTATATAAGACCCTTACTTAAGTACCACAGTAACGTTTTGTAGAATAATATTTTATATTGAATGCCGTTATTTCATTAATAGATGGTGCTGATAAAAGAAAATATAAAATTTAAAAAAAAAAACGACTTCCAGGCATTAAAATGTAAAAAATAGCTAAACGCGGTTTTCATATAAAATAGATACCTAATCAGATATTTTCGAAGTCGGTGCCAGCCGAGTGTCAACAATATTTAAGATAAGAATACTTTTAGAAAGTTAAAGTTGTATAAAGACAATGAAATTCAACGTATTCATTGTCATTAAATTAAAAGTTCAAATTAAGCTAACATCGCTAGCCTGGCGTGCTTTTTGATAGTTGATTCGTAAAAATGCGTTATATGAAATTTTCAACTGTACTTTTAATATAAAAACAGAAGTAATTCTAGTACTATTTTACACAAATTTATATATTATTAAATAACAAATACTACTACGCAAATACTATTTTATGTTTGCAAACTTGAAACTTCATACATTTATAAATTATACCTACCTCATTGTTTTCAAATATGAATTTGGATTTTGGAGGTAATTTCAAGTTTCTTGATGAAATGAAATAAAAGTAATAACTTTAGGTAAGCGTAGCTTAATTCTTTACAGAAAATGTTTTTTGTATTCGTCTAGCCGTTAACAAATCGCAATCTTAAAATTTTGTCTAGTAAACAAAATTAAAAATTTACAAAATAAGTTTGCAAAAGTCGCGCTAAATTCGCAATTCTTTGCTTTGCTAAATATAAATGTTGCCATTATATTTTTTAAATTTCACAATATTAAATGATTGTGTAATATATAATGGTTAGTATAATATATTAATATTGTATAATATAATAGGTTTCTATAAAATTATGTTATAATAGTTGAAATTTATCAGTCCGACCAATGACCAATAATGTTTTGCGAAAAAAGAGTCTGAATTCAGCGGCAGTACCCGTATTCACGCATATATATTATATTATTTTATTCAAACCACTACTGACTAGTACTACATTGCCAAATAATGTGAAAGGGATAGCGTAATCAAAACTATAAGAAATAAATAAATATATTGTAAAAATAAAAAAACCCGACTGCAAAAAAACTAAAAAGATGAAAACAAGTTTACGAATTAATATAGTAGGTATTATGTAGCTGGAGACATACACGTTTCATCCTTGCCGCGAGATGTACATACTCGAATGTAGGTATGTCTCCGACTGCATAATACTATATTCCATCGTGAACTTGTTTTCGTCTTTTTAGTTAGCTTTTATGCAGTCGCGTTTTTTATTTTTATAATATATTTACTTATTTACAGCTTTTTAAGTATTTTAAGTAGGAAAATTAGCGAGAATGGTTGTTAACTAACTTTAAATCATTACATATCCTAAACTTATATTTAAAATGAAAAATGATGAAAGAAACCTAAAATGATTTATAAATACCTATTCAACTATACCCCACTTGACATAGTTCGTCGATATTCATTTTTTTCTTTTTCACATTATGGAATCTAGCACTGCCCCATATTTTTTTTTTCATATCACCTATCTAAGAACACCTGGACTGATGAGACGAATCTAACGATACCATAATTAAAGATATCCATCGAGTGGTTTGGAAGATATGAGGGAATAAAGAATATTACAAACAAACAATTATACACAGATATGTGCAAAAAACATAACAATTTCTTATTTCCTTACAGTGGTAAAAAGAAGACGGCTAATGTTTGTCACTCGCGCGTACACTTTTTTTTTGTTGTATAATATTTATTGTATAGTATAATAATTAAAAAATATGATTCAAAAATTGTAATTTAATATTCGATAGTAAATAGTTTATAAAAAAGACTCACTACGTTATCAAAAAAGACTCATGTACATAAGTACAAATATATTAGAAGAGCACAAGTGGCAAATTTCTAGATTTATATTTCTAAAACTATACTTTATTCGTCTGGTAACATTGAGGAAAATTTTTGTATCACATAGGTCTTATAGTGCCATTATGTCGTTTAAAGTATCATTTTTATAATATTAAATAATTTAAAATTATTGTTTCATTTTAAAAGCATTTTTGTTACTGATTTATTTCACTTTTTATTGTCGTTTTTATAGTGACATTGTTTAGTGTTCATAGATAATAAAATGACCCCAATTATTATGATGTAAATTTTAATTAAAAATGGCAATACAATTCTGACGGACAGGATATCAAAATTATTTTTTCTTATAGCAAGGAAACTGATTGATAGCCATTTTGAAGAGCCTTTTGTTAGTGTTTTGTGAATGTTTTCAACAAAATTTTGGAAAATTTCTATGATATGACAGTAGTTTTGCACTAGTACAATGTAATATTTTTATAAAATAGCTTATTTATAGACACTTCTCAATAGTATTGTTTGTTTGGTGAATGCGCTTTGTGAAAAAAGAAACCGGAACGGACTGTGCTGTATTTTAGTTTTATTTTAATATTTGTGATCTTTAAGACGTAAATTGTGGCAGTGTAAGATTTAATTCGACGATCAAAGTGAAGTATTTCATTAAGATAACATTATTTACGTCGCGTGTATTTGTTCGCTACGTAAATTGAGATTGCCACAAGATGGCCGCCGTCGGATGCTCGCTCCGCCAAAACTCACTCGTGAGGCCCGATGTGTCATCTACTGGCGACAGCGTTTCGGACATGCTGTAAACTGGCGTCTCGCATCGCGACCGAATTTACCGGTCGCTTCCGGCGAAGTTCCATTTTATAAAATGGAATTTCGCTTGAGGCGCCAAAATACGATGGGTGTTGACACATCTCTAGCTGCGATACCGTACCGTTACTTTGACGGCTGCACAAAATAATTGTTGATAAAAATGAGCGAACCGGACGACGTTGGAAAAGAAGTGTGGAAGCGATGGATTCTTGAGGCGATACATAAGATTAGGTCACAAAAGCAGAGGCCTAGTGTGGAAAGGATATGTCATGCGATCAGACAGCACCACAATTATCATGAGGACGTTGTTTCGGAGCGGCTGGAGCGTGCTGTGCGTGAGGGTGTCGTATTGAAGGTGTATAACAAGGGACAGAGTTCGTACAAGGATCCGGGGGGTTTGCAAAGTAAAATTTTACGGATCGCCGCTGATGTAGATGTTTCGCGGGCAGTAGCGAAGGCAGTGCGTGAGTTAGGGGAACGGGACGGTTCAAATTTAAAGACTATTGAAAAACATTTACGGCAAGCGTACCAAGTGTCTGTGGAAGAAAATACTGACGTTCGAAACATCTTGCGTGCTGCGGCGAAGCGAGCTGTAGCCAGGGGGTTGCTGGTTCACCACGCGGGAAATTATAAGGCGACAGATCGTCCACTTACAGCAACAGATCGCATTTCAAAGCCTAGAAAGACTCAAGAAAGCCCAGAAATTGTAAGTTGTATACAAACAAAATTGACATAATACCTCATTAGATTAAAATCAAATAAGAGCTTTAATTCACATAAGAAATGTGAGTTATTACAAATTCTTACAAAATATTGCACAACATAAATATAACATTAAAGGAAAAAAATTGAATGAAATTAATTACATTTGAATACTATGTTTAAGTTCATTCATAAATTGTTATCAGTAAACAAAAACATAAACAGTACTCACTACTACTCATTCATTCTTTACTTGAATGGAGTGTAACTCTGATTTATAATGTATTTATTTATATTTTCCTTAACACAACCTGAAAGTTCGTAAATAAAACTAAGAATTATTTTCAATATTTACTTATACCAATATAAACACTATTTTTTTTTAGTTATTTGTAACAGCAAACTGTTATTTATAATGATTGATTAAGTTGTATTCTATATGATTTTCCCTTTAAAACTATAAATGATTATATTTCATTTCATCTTGGCAAGTTTTGGCTCTAAACAACCACTTGATATAAAAGTGTAGTGAATTATAAATATCTAAAAAAATGGGGAATCAGTCAACCAACATGTTTTCTTAGAATGATTCAGCAAAATGAATCATGATTTAAAAAAGTTTTTGCACAGATAAAATTTCTTACATACTTACATGTTGTTTGCATCATAGTAAAACTATTCTTTATTTTTTCTTTGTTTTTGGGTACAATTTATACATCCTACAGATTCTTGGCTAGATTAAGAAAAATAATAAATTAAATATTTTGTTAATTTATTCATTATTCTTGTTCTATGAATTTAAGTATACTATTCCTATTAAAATTGTTCACTTTCTTTATATGATTTTTGTCACGTTTTTTTGCTGTGTGTATTGAAGTGTTTTGCGTAAAGGCATTTATTTTAGATAACATTGTGAGAAATCCTGCCTGTCTGAGAGATCCTAGAAAGTTTTCGAAAGACATGTGAAATCTGCCAATCTGCATTTGGCCAGGTGTGGTGGACTATGGCCTGATCCCTCTCATATTGAAAGAAGGTCTGTGCCTAACAGTGGGACATTGTAAAAGAGGGCTGAATACATACATACATTTATTGTAATAAATATAATAATATTTAATATATATAATATGTCTCAGTATGTTAAAATTAAAATATAATAAGTTTAAGTTTCTATTTCATATATTTCCAGAAGCAAAGTCCAGGTGGAGTGCCAGTGTGTGCGGAGTGTCTTGGCACTGATGCAAAGAACAGGCTCGGTGCCAACGAAGCTCTGATCTGCTGCTATCAGTGCAAGTCATATGCCCACCCGACTTGCCTCAATATATTGGAATATATTAATTTGACAACTTTGAAGGTAAGTTATTGAATAATGTGTATGTTTTTGTACATATTCAAAGAATTAATTATTTGTTTTTAATTATATATGAAAAAATATTTTTTGTTAAGTATGTGGCTAATGATTAAATTATATGACTTACTAGTGACTTAGGTATGTTTTAATTTTTTTGAGCAGGTGCCTAATTCTTTTTCTAAAAGTACTAAAGTTACTCCTTATAACATCAGCTATCTGCCAGTGAAAGTTCCGACAAAATCGGTCCAGCCATTTCGGAGTTTAGCCAGAACAAACAGACAGATGGATAAAAATTATAAAAATCGTGTTTTTCTATATTTATATTTACTATATGTACTGTATATGCATTTATATTTATATAATATGCATTTAGTAAAAAGTTATTATTTTGATATTACAAACAGACACTTCAATTTTATTTATCTGTATAGATAATTAAAAATTAAGTATTAAAAGTCATACTTGCAACTGTAGCAACAAGAATTGTATGAAAACTTTTATAGTTTATTTTAAACCTGAAAGTCGATAATTGTTGTGCAATCACACAGCAAATTAGACAGTTCTCATTCAATATGAGAATTATTGATAATTGAATAAAGCAAACATTTAATGAACCTGTTTACATTGTCCTCTATACACAGATGATTTGCTCAAAGCTAATTATTTTGTTGACTTGCTATACATTTTTGTATTTTTACAAGAGCTTTAAGCACTAAGATTATGAAAATCATTAATTTTAGTTGTTTTATTAGCATTATTTTTTTATTATTGCTATTTACTGTAATTTATAATTAGCTTGACATTTACATTTTTATAGAAAAAATATTGAATTAGGTGATTCTAAAGTATATATCTGTATTATTAATATTATAATGTGAAAGTTTGTGAGTATGTATGGATGTTTGTTACTCTTTCACATCAGAACGGCTGATTGGATCTGGATGAAATTTGGCACATAGATTATAGTCGGGAATAACACATAGGCTACTTTGTATCCTGGGAAAACAAACAAATTATCCCACGGGAACCATACATTTTTCCAGGATAAAAAGTAGCCTATGTGTTATTCTGATGTATGAGCTATATTATTGTAAAGTTTCACTAAAATCCATTCAGTAGATTTTGCGTGAAAGAGTAACAAACATCCATATGTCTATACATCCATACATCCTCACAAACTTTTGGATTTATAATATGTATTAGTAGGATGTTTTACATAAATACATTCAATCGTGAAGTGTTTTCTTTAATTTCTTACAAGTGTGTTTCTAGGTCAGATTCAATTTTATTCATGAGAATATTAACATCTGCTCAGCTTTATTATACACATATGGCATATTAACTTAATAATTTATATACAGGGCCATTTATAATGCTGGAGGGGAATAAAAATGATTGGTTGAATGGAATGAATGAATTATATTTGCATTCATAATTGTTTCTATAGATATTTTTTTGATATGGGTGTTTTCAATATAAGACAAAGGCAATGAGTGAGAGAGTAATCACAAGTTACGATATTTTAGCAATATGCTGAGTAATTAAAGTTTATAACATATTGGCTTGTATTTTGTAAAATAACTGGAAAACTTTTGAATTACATATTTTATTTCTTTTATTGAATATTTTATATTATTGAAACTTGACAAATAAGTTTTTTCAATCTAAATCTGAACTACATTAGATTTATGTAGATTCTATATCGATAGTTTAAAATTTGTGTAAGCATATTTTGAATGAAAATTTGTTGTCTTACTATACTAGAAAGGAAATGCCACAAAATTCTGTATACAATAGTAGTTTTTTTATTCATTTTTTTGTTACCTAGCATTCTGTACTACTAGTCAACAACTTATGTATAAATGTGTTATGTATATATTTACGATTTAAGTAGGATTTCACATTAAACTGATGAATAAAAGTAGTTAACACTGTTCATTTGAACGGAGAGACATGTATAAATTATAATTATAGTTTAGGGACTTTCGTATTAGACATGTTAACACTGACATTAACAATGACAAGAAAAAAAAAATAACAATGTGCTAGATAAGTATAACATACTAGTGACTCACCCTCGTTTCGCTTGGGTTCGTCCTAGGTACGTTTTAATTTTTTTGAGCGGAACCCTAATTCTTTTTCTAAAATAAAAGTAGCCTATGTTATTCCCTATAACATCAGCTATCTTCCAGTGAAAGTCCCGTCAAAATCAGTCCAGCCGTTTCATAGATTATCCAGAACAAACGGACAAACAGACAAAAATAAAAAAATGTATTTTTCTTATAAGTACTGTATATAATTTCATATGACATGACATTACAAACAGACACTTCAATTTTATTTATATGTGTAAATTATCTATATATGTGTGTGCGTGTGTACCAGAGCGCGCGGTGGTGCTGCGGCGAGTGCGCGCGCTGCGCGCAGTGCGGGCTCAGCGGCGAGTGGGCGTCGCGCTGCGCCGCGTGCCCGCGCGCCGCGCACGCGCGCTGCCGCCGCCCGCCCTGGCGCTGCGACCACTGCCAGGAGACCACTAGGTACTGCACACATGCTCGTTATCATCCACAGTATACTAACCAGATAATATATAGACACTGGAGTGCGGGGGAGACGTGGGTCATACTTACTTTTTATAAATATTCGACATATGGGTTTAGGGTTGACGAGTATAACTGTTACTGCTTATTACTTATACTTATTGGAGTAGCGGGAAATGAGAAGGCTGACAGTTTAGCAAGACGAGCTATGAATGCAGGTATAAGATTATTAACAACGCCAAACTTTTCCGATATCTTGATAAAACACAAAAAAGAAATTTTTAATATATGGAAAGAGTATTTTGATGAGAGATCGAAATGTTAAGGAATATTGTATAAAGTTATTCAAATGAGCCTCCTCATATCCCGTGGTTCTGTGATGGGATATTGACGCGTCCACAAATTGTTATGGCCCTTAGGCTGCGTTCTAGACATACACCACTTAACAAGTTTTGGTTATACTATGCCCTTACCGTCCCGTCTCAAAAATCCACTCTGTATACATTAAAAAATGTATATTAAAATGAATGTTTACATGATTGTTGTTTTATTATATGTTATTTATATTTTATTTTATCTTTTACAGATCTACGATGGGAGGTACGCCGAAGAAGAGGAAACCGAAGGCGGCAGCGCGACGCATCGACTCGGATGACGAGCCCTCCGACGGTAATGCCTCGCATTACTCGCGCCCGTCCGAACAGAGAATGTCGAAGGAGAAACAGAAATTTTTCAGATTCTCCGCTTTCAATCTCGTCAAAAAGCGTCGGTGTAGGGAGTCCTCCAGCGAGTGGGAGGGCTGGGAGGGCTCGCAGTGGGGGGGAGTGCGCGTCACGCGCGTGCAGCGCCTCGAGCTGCGGCTGGAGCGCCGCCCGCCCTCCCTCTCCTCCGACAGCGACGCGCCGCCCGCCCCCGCCTCCCCTCCCGCCCCGCCCGCCCTGGCCGCCGCGCCGCCCGCCCCCGCCCGCCCCGCGCCCACCATCTTCGAGCGCCTCGCTTCGGACACGGGCCCCGGCGGCACGTGGGGCTTCGCAGCGGAAGCGCAGAAGCAGAAGGTCATCGAGTCCACGCTCGAGCCGGAAACCCCACGGCCACAGGAACCATCACCTCCCCAAATACAGAAGCAATCGCCGGAACGATTGAGGCACAGACGGAGGAGTAGATGCGGAGACAGACTGCTGACCACGCTGTTCGATGGGCTATCGGAGTTCTATTCGGTTCGAACGGCGTCCCGCTCCCAGTCCCGGCACCGGCCGGTCAAGCGCGAGAGCGAAGATCGTCAAGTATTAAAGGAGACACGGAGCACGTTCAAGCGATATCAGGCGACGTTGAGCCGCGAGAGTAGAAATAGTAGGGAACAAAGACTGTCAATAGAAAATAGAGAAGAAATTAGGGAGGAGCGGGCCAAGAGGAGTCGGCCCAGAGAACTAGAGAGAGAGGAGAAGAGTGTAAGGGAAGTTCGGCACAGCAAAGAGGCCGCAGATCAGGCGGGGGTGGAGCGAGGAGAGGTAGAGGATATGAGAGGGTCGGAGGTTCGATTGAGCGCGTCGGCGCTGGTGGTGCGCGCGGCGGAAGGCAAGCGCGGCGGGTGCGTGGACGCGCAGGCGCACAAGCTGCACCGCGAGGGCCCGGCCGCCAATCAGACGGGTAAGATTGTGACGGGAGGCGCGGTGAAAGTGGTGACCGTCCCCGGTCTGATTGCCGGCCGGCCCTACGCCCTCTCTGTTCGGACGCGCCGAGTGTTGTTTTTGGGCACGCACTTTCGCTCGCGCTTCTCGAATGCTCTACTACGGATATTGTTACATATTATTATGTTAATGTTGTTACATGTTAGATGTTGTTTTTATCCCCCCTGTGTGTTCTTATTGGTTTTCCTTTTTTTTTATAATATTATAATACATATTGTATGTAATGTGTAATTGTTATTTGGAATTGTATATATTTGTTTTTTTTTTTCGGATATCGTTTTTTTCTTTTGTTAAATAATATGCTGGGTGTATGTTTATGTTAATATGATTAATATAATATAACGTTTTCTCGTTTTGATGAATTAAACACTCTGTATCGGACTGTCTCACTTATTACCTATTCCCATAGCAAATTTTATATGTATTTTATCTTTTACAGAGGGTAAGCGTTTACCTCCCGGCGTGACAGAGGCGGATGCAGAGCTGTTCTCCCAGGCGCGGGCAGCGAGCGGTGCTGAGGAGGTGGTACCCTCAGGGTCGGGGTCTGGAGCCGGTCCACCGCCACCAAGGTGCCCGTCGGCTATAGAGTTTGGGCAATGGGAGATAGAGACTTGGTATTCAAGTCCCTTTCCACAGGAATATGCAAGGTATTCATTTTGTAATTTCATAAGATTAAATATGTATACAAAATATCACTTATGTCGTCGATACATACACACACTATTTTATTAATTGACCGTTATGTAAAAAATTAATAGTTTTATATGTATGGATACTAAATTTATAAAATGAAAAAAAAAACTTTGCAGTGTGTGCGCAATTTGTTCCTACATACCTAAAAGCAAAAAAGTCCATATTATTAAAAATATAACAAATATCGTTTATTTCGATTTCAGGTTGCCAAAGCTATTCCTATGCGAGTTCTGTCTGAAATATGCGAAAAGTCGAGCTGTTTTGATGCGACATTTGGACAAATGTCTATGGAGACATCCGCCGGCCACAGAAATATATAGATGCGGTGATATATCCGTGTTCGAAGTGGATGGGAATGCCAATAAGATTTATTGTCAGAATCTCTGCCTTCTAGCAAAACTATTTCTTGACCATAAAACTTTGTATTATGATGTTGAACCGTTTCTATTTTATGTTCTAACAAAAAATGACAGCAAAGGATGCCATTTAGTTGGATATTTCTCAAAGGAAAAGCATTGTCAGCAGAAATATAACGTGTCGTGTATAATGACGATGCCGCAGTACCAGAGACAAGGATACGGGCGATTTCTCATCCATTTTAGTGAGTGGTGAAATTATTTTTTTTGTTTATTCTATGGCTTTTTAGTATTTTTTTTATTGTTATTGGTAAAGTAAATTATAGGTTACTTATATGTAATAGAAAAAAATCTTAGATTATAATCAGTATATATTCGAAGTATCAATATTATTTTTCTTAGGATGAAGTAATTTAAAATTACTACAAAATTATCATAGCTCTTTATGAAAAGCAAAATGTTCTTTTTTATAATTAATGAATCTTTTGATTAATTATATTTTTCTTTCTCAGGTTATTTGTTATCAAAGGAGGAAGGTCAACCGGGAACGCCCGAAAAACCATTGTCCGACTTAGGGAGGGTTTCGTACCACGCGTATTGGAAGTCTGTAATTTTAGAATATCTACACGATCATAGAGATCGGCCGATTACATTTGAGGATATTGCTTTTACTACGGGAATGCATATGAACGACATAGCTGTAACGTTCCAGCTGCTTGGCTTTGTCAGATATGTGCCTAATAACGATACAGTAAAATTAGGGATCTGTGTTGATTGGAATAGGGTTGAAAATCACGTGAAGAAAGTCAATAGCAGGCCTAGATTAGAAATCGATCCTGAATGCTTAAGATGGACGCCATTGTTAGCACCAACCGTCAATCCATTTAGATCACCAGAAGAAGGATCCGGTGATCAAGAAACAGAGAATGATGATGAAATGAAAACGGAAAGTGAAAACACTGAAACAGAACCGGAAACAGCTAAAGCGGAACAATCGAAACTAGATAAGGAAACACCGGAACTGCCAGTGGAAGTGACATCATCCGGAAGAAGACGGACGCGGCCGCTTAAATACAGCGAAAGTACTTACCAAACGACACCTACCGTTGGTGATGGAACACGGAAACGGAAACGGGAAGCCACGAGGAAGGTATCCGAAAGCGTTGAAGAGGCTAAAGAACCGGAAGCCACTCCGAGAAGGCAAAGGAGTAAAAGTGTCGCCCGGAAAGCTAAAATACAAGAGGAAGCTATTGATCTACCAAGAAATAGGCGGAAGACCATTAAAGAACCAACGTACGCGTCTGACAGTCAAGAGAGTCAGGAAAGTGTTGACACGCGAAATGAAATGGACACACCTGTTAATGAAGTTAAAAATAAAACCAAGCGAAGACTTGGCTGGAAAGGTCGTCAACCCAAACGTCAAAAGGTCAATAAAGCCGCCGCAGCGTCTCCTGTTGCTAAGAAACCAAAAGTTGATGAAACTGTTAATGATGATTACAAAACTGATGATTCTATTGAACAACCCGCTGATATTATGCCTAATGAAGATGAAAATAATAAAACAGTAAAACCTCAAAATGAGAAACCAGAGGAAAAGACTAAAAATAATGAGGAAAGTTCAGAAGATTCATCTGGAGAGGCAGATGATGAGATGGATGTGGAGGAGAGAGAGGAGAGAACGAGTATACCAAGCAAACCTGCGACTCCTCGACTCATTGAAGAGAACAGTACAGACAATCACACCAGCGATATGGAACTTGACAGTATTCATATGGACTCACCTAAATCTATTGCGGAAAAAGATCAAGTTATTAATGAAACTGATAAAGAAAAAGTAGATGAAGAACTTCCGGTTGTGGAAAATGGACCTGATATGAGTATAATTGAAAATAATGGGAAAATGGAGGAAGAGAAATCTGAACGTGAAAAAGTTCCAGAGACAAGAAATGGTGAACTAACTTCGCCATCCAAACCAGTCATAGATGATAAAGACACTATAGTTATATCAGAGTCTGACGATAACAACAGTCAAAGTTGTCCGCTGCCGTCTCCTAAACCTAATAATTTAATTCCCATTCAAAATAACGAGTTTAAAACAAAAGATACGGAAAGTGAGACACCTCCCAAAATATTACCTGTTGTGTCTACGGAGAATGCTCATATAGTTCTCGACGCTAAAGGTCCGTCTGATTCCAACACAATAAAACCCTCCGTGGATCTAATAGTACCACGTTTACATCAAATCGAAACAATCGTCGTTGAAGGAGAGTCGGATAGTGCAATTTCACCAAACACAGGCGTATCTCCAAAGAAAAATGACAAAACAGTAATAAGTGAATCGCCAAAAAAGAAATCGCCTGAAAAGGTTAACATGGAGATTGCATGTGAACAGAAAAAGTGCGAAATGAGAAAAGAGACCGTCATTCAGCACCAAACCGTCGATGAAAGTAAAACACCAGAGAAAAAGTCGCCAAATAAAATAGAAACGATTATACAAAATTTAGATCCACATAGAGATATATCTGCGCTAAAGAAACCGGAGGCCCCTAAGATCGATTACAATGAAATGGATGCGCGGAAATTACAAATGAATATTAGTAAAGAAAGCGAAATGTCTTTTAGAAATGATATGATGCATTCGAGAAAAGTGGATATCGTTGTATCGAGGAATATAATCGAGAATCCGATACCCAATTACCATAATTCAGTTAGCAATTCAGTAACTATACAGCCTATAAATTCTTTGCATACAACATTGCAGCATCCATTCATGAACCATAGAAATACCATAAGTAAAGAGTCACAAGGCGTGCAAACTGACAAAGATCTTGTAAAAACCAGCGATCCAAATAGAGTGATCAATAACATGCCTGATCCTTCACCGGTTATTAGCAAAAGTACGACGAAGTTAGAAGTTCCTCATCCCATCACGTCACCCGTCGTCAATCCAGTTATACCAAAAGTGCCGAATGTGACTGATATCAGCTTTTTGCCGAGATGTCAGAGTGCTAACGCTGCTGTGAACTTGGGAATGGAAAGAACCGATATAGATCCCAATTTCGCTAACAACCTACAAAATTCGTTAGGCGGTTCCATGAGCATTGTCCAAACGAATTCTCAAGACAAAAATGATCCAAATCAAAAGCCTAGAGAAAAGAGCAAGTTACGGGATGTCAGAGTTAATTCTGCGCATAGTAAAATGGAGAAAACTGAGAAGAAATCAAAAAACGAAACTCCAAGAAGCACCCCAGAGCCTAAGTTGTTTTTTCCAGAACAAAATGCACCTGCGAGAAAACCGGAGACATCTGTCCCAATAAATGTAATAAATACTGTGGCAGTAACGAGTAAAATGGAGGCGAAAACAACTGAAGCGCCAAAAAAGCAAGATTTTTTTAAGAAAGAAAAATCTAACGCCGCTAAGTGTGACAAAAATTCCTCTGTCAAACATGATAAGACTTGCTCAACGCAACTCAATCTGAAGACTGCAGAGCAAAATGATCTGAACAAGATGTTGCCAAAATTTAAATACGACAATGAATTGGTGCCAAAAGCGGATTACGCGATGAACCAAATCCCTAACTATCATACGACTCACGCGCAATACCCTATGTCGCAGTGGGCACCCTGGGACCCTACTAGAACGTGGGACCATAATCGATTTTTAGACATGAAAAACAACGATAAAAATTACTTGGACAAATTCCAAGGCTTCAATCTACCTCATTTAGATCAAATGCAGAAATCTCCGCAAAAGTTGCATCCAAAGTACGACCAAAAGGACTTTCATAATATTGCGTACGGTGCTCTATCTGGTGGCATATACGCTACAACAGGGTTGCCACACTTCAAAGAGACTAAAGCGCCAACATCCAAAGCTTCGGATTGCCAGAAAAACGAGTGTAAACCAACAAAACAGTCGAAAACAACTACGGCGTGTCAAACACAATGCGAGAGTAAAAAGTCTCACAACACAAACGAGGCGCAGATAAAGCAAATGATGCAGCGACAAGTTAATAAGCAACAAGACGTGGTAACAAGTTGCGCGGAATTTCGACAACAAAGTCCCCAAATACTAACATCGCCCGGCTGCAAGAGTTTCAATCAAAACGGTCCATGCCAAGAGAAGTCTGAAATCGAGAAGAAATCTCGACAGCAGTCCAAGAAGGACGAGTCCCCAAAGGACACGAATAAGGAAGAGATGTGCGAGTCAGTTAGTCCAGCACTACAGTCCATGGGGGTTTATACTCCGGACTCGACGAGTAATTCGGTCCATTCGGTCCAATATACGGCCTGTGAGTTGGATGTTAGTCAGTTGGGGCTGGAGTCGCCAACAAGTATAGGGTCAGATTTGGCATCACCATGCAGTATGATGCATATGCACCCAGCCCCCAGTCCTCAGTACCCGCACTCATCACTGCACATCCCATCTATCATGAGCCAGCCGAACCAACCAGCTAAACAGCAGAAGATTAATAATAGAAATAGGTGAGTAACAGATATCTAATAGTTCGTTTAAAATTCGATTTTTTTTAAATAATTAAAATTAAACTTTAAAGTAACGTGATTGAGAGCGCCATCCATTTCAGACATCGTGGGTTCGAAACCTATGTTTAGGAAATTTTTCATATAATTCTCAATACTTAATATTATAGTAAAAAGAAAAAAGTTGTTTTGTAAGTTGTTTGTATTGGATAAACTAAAGTTCGCTGTACCGATTTAGATGAAATTTTGTATGAAGACAAGACTCTGGGAACATAGAATAGTTTTTATCCCGGAAATCATCCATTTAGGGGGTGAAAAGGGGGATGAAAGTTTGCATGTAGGAGATGTATGTAAAAAATATTATTCTCAATTAAGTACATTCAGTGTGCCATAAACAAGTTTTTATACGACTAATTTTATACTATGTATCTAATTCCAGGAACAATGCGAGCAGCGGGAGCGCGGGCGACAAGTCGGCGGGCGTGCGCGGCGCCGCCACTCCACCCGCGCGCCACCGCGCCACGCCGCCGCACCCGGTCACCTCGCACGGTCAGTCACCCCTTCATGTGTATATATATATATATATATATATATATATATATATATATATATATATATATATGAATATGTATGTTGGTCTACTCTAAGCATAAAGTACAATATTTTGACGGCTGACCCCTTCAGGTTCTACTTAAATATTTATAAGTTCATACTCACCTTCGCTCCGGTTCGTCACTACAGTGCTGTGAAAATATATAGACTCAAAAAGTTTTTTCATTATTTGAAAAATTTTATGTAACGAAATAATCTAAGACATCATGTTAACTACATAATATTATATCCTAATTCATTATATGTATATTTTTTTTGCGTGACCTTCATATTATAGTGATGTGACTTCGTTTTGAATACGCTTTATTAACCTGTGAATATTTATAAACTCAAGTTGCATTTTGGCAACCCACTGAAATTAAAGTGTTTTTTTTTATCGTTATCTCGCGGTAATGAAATAAGTTCTCTTGAAAAACAAAGAATTATTAATCTGAGAATTCATCAATCAAAATCTGAAAATCATTATTTGTAGATCACAGAGTGTGGTGAAAAGCTTTTTGAAGCTAGATGTTGAAAACTATGGCAAAATAAAACGTTTAGAACGTCCGCCGAAATTGCCTCCTAATGTTAAACGAGCAGTATTAAAAGAATTATCAAGTGCTGGAGCATCATCCTTGACATTAGTGCGTAGATTTAATTTAAACTGTGATGCTAGTCTTGTGAGAAAGTGGGCATAAGGGCCCAGATGCTTTAAATATCGACAGTACCTAAGTTAATCCGTCTTAAAAGCAAAGCTTGTTGCAGAAAGACCAAAAAGTGCAGAAAAATGTATCAAAAAAAGGAAAAGCTTCTGAAAACACGTGATTTTCTTAGATAAATTTATTTGCGACTGTCCGGATGGTTTTAAATATGATTGGCATGATTTAAAGGTTTGAACGTAAAATAATGTCTCGTCGAGCTCATGGAGGTGCATCAGTCATGGTTTGGGGTGGTATCACTGGCCATTTAAAGATAGAATTGGCGTGCTGTGGTAATCGAATGAACGCTGCTAATTATCGAGAGCTATTATACGACCATCTTCTACCATTCATTATGTTGACTGAAGACAAAAATATACTTTTTCAACCGGATAACGCTCCAGTACACGTTGCTCCAACTACAAAAAAGTGGTTTCAATACTTCTGTATACCACTATTTGACGGGCTAGCAAGCAGTCCCGTTTAAATCCGATGGAAAATGCTTGGGAGATCTTAGCAAGAAAAAAATATAATCAAAAAAAACCCCATATCAATAATATTTCTCAACTTAAACAAAGACTGCAGTCTTGTTGATCCAAAATTACATCAATTGATGAAATTTTGGACTAAAATTTTATAAAAAAGAATTAATTGATAGTATACCCGATAGACAAATCAAAGCCATTAAAAATAAGGGTAAATTGCCAAAATGTTAATATATACATTATGAAGACATTGAGTTTATAATTATTCCCAGTTAATATTTACCTTTAAGCATTTCTTTCTTTTTTATATTTATTGTAATGAATAAAAAAAATGTTCACATACACTAAGAGTTTTCTTTTTTTGTGACCTTTATTTGATAAAACAATGTTTAGAACTACATACTTATTTCCACATACAATCTTGAAAATTGAATATGAGTCTATATTTTTTCAAAGCACTGTACTTACGTTTTAACGTTTATATAGTTTTCTCAGATATTTTCCCGCAGTAAAAGTATCCTATATGTTGACCCGGATAATCAGCTATCACCATACCGAATTTCATCAAAATCCCTCCAGTGGGTTTTTCGTGATGCAGTAACAGACAGACAAAAGTACTAAAAACTATAGATTCGGCCTGTGTATCAATAATAATGTTTATCTCAATAAAATTTTCCAAAAAACATTGAATGTACAGATTTGGCTTACTTACAATTTTGTTATATATATATATATATATATATATATATATATATAATTGAAGTAAACGTTTGACATTTCAGGCGGTGCAGTGATGCAGGGCGGCACGTCGGGCAGCGGCTATCAGGGCGGCTACCTGTCGTTCCAGCAACAGCAGCAGTACCACGCGGGCTGGGCGCCCTCTTGCAGCCTCGCCAAGCTGCAGCAGATGGCGGATGCGCCGCAGCACCCGCCGCACACGCCGCCCGCGCCCGCGCCACAGGTACCTACCGACACTGCTGAATTATATGCTACTAGTCACTACATACTATCTGTCCCTATGTATGCATACATCTTTAAAACTACGCAAAGGATTTTGATGCGGTTTTTTTAATAGTTAGAGTGATTCAAGAGGAAGGTTTATATGTATAATACGTGCATATTACAGTTCAGAAAAACCGAGAAATTCAAAGATTTGTATTTCATACTTACCATTAAAATGTACCTAGGGAAGAACCCGAGCGAAGGGAGGGCGAGTCGCTAGTTCAATATAAAATGATTACATTCAGACATTCAAATATACGGACAAACAGACGAAATTTTTAATAACTATTGTTTTGGGGTCTATATTCTGTACAAGATATGTTACAGTCATTGTTTTTAATAATTTTTCATGTACAGATTTTGCTAAGTTACATTCTATATTTGAAAAGTTTAAATTTTATTGATTTCTAGTTCTCTATAAATAATTTCCACGATAAACGAACAGTAGTATTAACAGTTTAACTCCCAATGTTCCAGTACGGTCAGCAGGCGGGCACTCCCCCCGCGGGCCACTACCACGCGCCCAAGTACTACGCGCCCGCTCACAACCAGCTCGAGTCGCCGCGTAACACGCGTAACGCTACCAGTGAGTAAATACTCGTCTTGTTTGTATATTTTGTATTTTGTACACATAGCAGAACGATATTGATTTATTTTCAATTCAATTTACATAATTCTTAAGGCAGGATTACCGAGTGAAGTGCATTTAAATCAGGGGTCTCGCACCTCTGATGTTTTCAGGCGAATCATTTTCAACATGATTACCACTTGTGTTATGGTGAAAGAAAAGTGAGAGGAAACCTGCATGTCTGAGAGAACTTTAATAGTTTAGACATGTGAAGTCTGCCAACCCACAATCTACCAGCATGGTGGACAATGGCCTGATCCCCCTCGTATTGAAGGATGGCCTGTGCCCAGCAGTGGGACGTTAAAAAGGGCTGAAAACAATTAAATCCTTTATTTAATGGCTCTAATGCGTGCCAGAGCACAAATTATTTGACCAATGTCATATTTAATGTTGATATTTTTTTTTAACAAACATTGACATGTCACAATATAAATTAAGATGGAAATAGATGATATTCTAATGGCTCTAATTTACACAGCACATAGTGTTTTTTAATATACTTTTTTACATAAATTTCTTGAATAAAAAAGCAATGAACCGATGAACCGATAAATAAAAAAAAATTGAAAATAAAAAGTAAAGGATTTTTGTTATTTTCAAAGATCCAGTTATAATAGGCATTTAAAACAGATGCAATATACAAATCCTATTCAATTTTTATTCAAAATATTTCCAGGTAATCTTAGTCCAATGCAGCATGTTCAAATGGGTCCTGGCTCTCGCATGTCACCGAACCTTAACACCCACATCATCAGCCAATACGGTCTGAATGGTTACCGAGTTCCACCGCAGCAGCAATTCAACAACCTGCCGGTCCAGATGATGAATGTACAGCCAGGAGTCCAGTACCCTGGACCTGATCCCAGGGCGCAACAGCCTAATGTATACGCGTACGCTGGATACATAAATCCTCCACCTCCTTTGACAATGCAGACACTTAATTCAACTATGCGTCGGTAGCCTCGACCAAAAACTCAGTGCAGGAAGCAGTGAAAAGTGACAGTGACAGTGACATTTGTGTTTTAAGTGATTTAATCTGTGACCAAAAAGTGACTGTATGATATAATTAAGGTAAAGTACAAAATAATGCTTTTAAGATGTATATAACACCAGTTCAGTTGCCTTATCCTTTTTACATGGCATTTTTTATCTTTGTTTTGGTATGAAGCTGAATAAAGTACAAAATTGCTGATAGATTTTAATATGTGGGGAGTAGCGTAATGATAGTGCAATAAGTTGTTTGAACTTTATTTTCTATTGCCACACAACATTTTGTATGTATCTCTGTATATAATGGCAGAAAAAAAATTTAATTATCAATTAATTAACCGACATTGTTCAAATGGAAGTATTTAATCAAAATTACACTAGCATCTCAATATTAGCAAGTTCACAAGATGGTGGAACAATTGTAAAAAGTATTTGGATGTATTGAATTGTAACTTGGTCACTCGGCACTGTGATAATCAATTTGATTGTCTGTAAGGAAGTGTGCTCGGTTTTGTTTTCCAAAGACGCATATTGGTGGCTCTTACATGCATATATCATTTGTTATTTCTTGGATTGGTTTGTAGCAGCTATTTTAGATGTTTTTCTGGATGCCACAGATAAGATATAAACAAGATATAAGAACTTTAAGTTCTTTTTTATTTTATAACAAACAGGAAAAATATTTATATACTTTGGCCTTGAAATCTATAAGGATTTAATAATGCTATAAGTTTTTTTTTAAATGTGTTTCATTTCTAATAGTGTATGTGAGAGTTATCAATTATATGTAATATTTGTCATTGTGCAATGTATACTGCAAAAATTTATTTTGAATGTAAAAAATCATTAACACTTATATGTATATCGTGATTATGTACAGTTTGTAATTTAATTTGTGTTTTTATTATCGGAAGTGCCTCTTTCCTCTCCATGTAATATACTGTAAATGTGCTGCTTGTGTAAGGTTGTATACATAGAATCCTTAGCATATTTGTATATTAAAAAGGTAACTTTTTTTTTTAATTAATGTGATAGTATTAAGGGCGAGACCCGAAAATAGGCCTAATAGTTTTTTTTTTAATATTTTTTTATTGTAACATTTAGCTATTAATTTCTTTTATACGCTTTGCACTAAGGATTATTTTGTGTTAAACTCGTTAATTTATTGCCAAATGTTAAATCACTTGCATTATTTTAAGTTAGTTGATTTAGTCGACCTCTTGATTAATTTTATGTTAGTCCAGACTCGTTGTGTTTGTGTGGGCACAGCTAGGAGTATGTCTTAGGGGTATTTTTTGTGCCCAAATAACAAGTATTGCTTGACTACTTAATTTTTATTATTGACGGGTTTCATATCCTCATGTGATTTATTTTGTATGCTCGTAGGTTGGAGTTAAATGTAATTAATTGAATATTTTTACTTTTAGCCGATTATTCAATTATTAGATAAAAGTTATTCATAAAATAACATATTACTTTTACGCGATCTTATTTTTAGCGGTTTACCCTCGTTTCGCTCAGGTGAGTCATAATTTTGAGGTTGAGGTGAGGTTTTGATTTTTTTGTGCCGAACCCTGATTTTCCAAAATAAAAGTAGCCTAAGTTACTATTTTTTTTTACTTCCTTTAGTTATCTGCCAGTGAAAGTCCCGTCAAAATCGGTCCAACCGTTTCGGAGATTAGCCGGAATAAACAGACAGACAAAAATTTACAAAAATGTGTTTATGTACTTATGTACCATATATAATTTCATATGCATATAGTAAAAGGCTGTTATTTTAACATTACAAACAGACACTTCAATTTTATTTATCTTTATAGAGATTTATTTCACTTTTATATTTGGTCGGGTATATGTCCAGTTCTTTAACTTTTGTCTAATGATTGAAAAATAAGCTTGTAGTGTTATAATATTGACATAAGCATAGTATTGTTTGTAGTGAATGTGTTCTGTTTTTTTTTGTTAGGGGTTTTTGTAAGGATTTACCCCTCGACCCTCATAACTGTGCCTGCACAAATTTATAAATTATTAAGTAAGATCTGCTCCAGTAAGGTTATGAATGTTACTTGTTACTAATATGTAGTATAAAAAGTATTGTACATATAATAATAATAAGACTTGTAGCAGGTGTTAACACAAAATATAATTTTGTGAAAAAAATTGTAATGCCTTTTTTTTCTTTTTTAATAGTTAGATCGATCCTCTTGAGTTTTTGGTGCTCGAGTTTCCATATATTACGATGTTTTACAGTTAACATACTACGGGACAGACAACGGTGTTTCCCAAACACATGTTTATTTTTTTAGATAAATTTTAATTATAATAAATAATTTTAATTAATTAAAATCTGACAACCCTAATAGTCGTCTCACGAATGTACATCGGATGTCATAAAGAGATATAATTTGGAAGTTTGGATGTAAGACATTATCTCTGAAACAACTGATAATTGATACAATTCTATAAATGCTTCCACTAATAGGAAGCTATATTAGCGCAGAGTGCTATATTTATTATTCCGATAAAAATGTGTTTAGGTACTATTAGAAATCACCATCATTTTAGTTCAAGACAAAAAAAGCCATTCAGTTGCTTTATCGATATATGTAGTGCAAGCGGTTTGAAATAAAGAAATAATGATATAAATGAAAAATTTACTTTAGGCGACCCCAAGTGAAGCGGGGATGTGTCGCTAGTTTTATATAAGGACTAGCGATACCCTCGCTTCGTATTTATATATATGTCGCATAGTTCATATTTATATGTAAACTAGCATTGCCCGCGGCTCCGCTCGCGTTCAGATAACCAAAAACCAAATTCTTAGGTTTTACATATTAGTATACTCTTACATTGCAGTTTTTGTATTTTTTCTCAGAAATGAGATATTTTTCCGCGGTAAAAAGTACCTTATATGTTGACCCGGATAACCAGCTATCACCATACCAAATTTCATCAAAATCCCTCCAGTAGTTTTTCTGTGATGCGGTAACAGACAGACAAAAATTCTAAAAACTATAGATTCGGCCTCTGTATCGATAATAATGTCTATTTCAATAAGGTTTTCCAAAAAATATTTAATATACAGATTCGGCTTAGTTACAATTATATGTATAGATACAAAGTCGGGTTTGTACAACACTTATAACTCGAGAACTGCTGGATCGATTTTTATGATCCTTATTTTGTAGGATATATCTTCACCCCGAATAGCAGAATAACTATTAAAACATCGGAAAATTCACGAATAGAATATTGAAAAAATATCTATTCCATACTACGCGTCAAAATGTACCTGGGGACGAACCTGAGCGAAGCGAGGGTGAGTCGCTAGTTAACATAAAAATAGCTAGTTAAATAAAAAATATAATTAAAATTACGAGTTTGAATCTGATTCTGACACAATTTCATGGGATTTTTTTTGCGCGGAACTTTAATTCTTTTTCAAAAACTAGCCTAAGTTACCCTTATGACATCAGCTATCTGCCAGTTAAAGTCCCGTCATAATCGGTTTCTTGACAATGTTAGTTAAACTTTATTTAAGTTTTTAAAAATATATCGATTTTAATTTTTATTGTATAATTTGGAATCCGTTACTATTATTTTAATTAAACATGATCCCATTTAATTATGTATAATACCTATTATTTTTTGGGGGATTACAAAATCTGAAATTATATATCAGGGAGAATTTCTTAAAGAAATTACGTACCTAGTAAATTTTAATATATAAATGCTTTGTTGATTTGTTAAATATTTTTTTTAGTCTGTATAGGTTCATTATTATTTGCATAAATATATTACTTTCAAATTAAAACGATATTTAATTTGCAACATTTATTTATTTAAAAAATATATATATAGAAAGAAAATATGAAAATCAATTTTGAGATCACATTATAAAATACATTTACATTTAATTTTTACATAGATACAGAATTTTCGATCTTAAAGCATAAGTAAAATTAAAAAAAAACTTTTTAGGATTTACATCAATACAGCAGATATTTTTTACAATTTTAAAAATTAAACGACGATAATGTAATATTATATTTCATATTTTAAACACTTATACATTTAATAACAAAAGTCGATATTTTTTCTTATATATATAATATATATTTTACACCAAATAGGCCAGAATGAAACTGGTCGTGTATTTTTTATGAAGCTTCCTAAGAGCATAGTTATAAGTTTGAAAATTGAAAGTAAAGGTTCACTTGATTATTCTAACGTACATTAATACTAAAAACTTGCTACGTATAAGTAAAATTTGCGCTGGAGTTAGCAAAAACTTCAATTTCGGCAATAAAATAAAGTATTTTATTAATGTCCGAATGAACAAAAGGATAAGGTATTCAATTCGGTAATGTTTTTTTGTGTGTTTAAAATTTTTTAAAGGCATGAAATATAAGTTAGGAAACTTTTTAGTTAATTACTGGGATAAATATTTAGTGTAGTGTACTTAAGGAACTTTTGGTACGCGAATTCTACTTGCACTAAGCAATTTTTCAGTTTTTTTGCATTTTGCTAGCATTAAGTACCTTCTAGATAGTGATAGAGAGAACTGCGTATATGTATTGAGCGATAAATATTATCAACACTTTACACTTAAAGTAGTACACAAAATGACTCAATAATTATTTAAGTCTTACAACATTAATCACAACTTACATTTTTTTAGTAATAGATAAGCTTTTAATTGAAGAAAATACTTGAATACATTAAATAGCTAAGTCTTTGAGTATATTTAAAAAAATGTTGCAAATTGATGAGAAAGACTTCAGCCGGGTGCGTAGCAGAGGTGGCCCACTTCGATGGGCGGTGTTCCGCGCGGGTTGTTCCTGGTACTTCTCTGATAGAAAAGTGGACTGTGGAGCAACCCCTTTTTTGTTGTGGTCTGCTTTGGCAGACTTGCTGTCAGGGCGTCGTGGTTGAGAAAGAAAGCTGTCCTGCGACACCCCATTAAGGCGGGGGCGGTTTTGTTGGGTTTTAGTAGGTAATACTGGCTTTTCTATCCGGTGAGTCCCACATAACCACCTGCATGTCTACAGGTGGTATGCGTAAATGCATTTCCCAACAAAAAAATATAAATAAAAAAGTGCTAAGATTGATATGATGAGAATATAATATGTAAGGTTTGCATTTGTTGGGTACGAATAACATATAACTGAGTGTTATAGACTATAGTTTTTTATTACACCTTTTGCATTTCTTACGCCTCTTGCGTATGCGATTATTTCAATTAAGTATTATTACTGTTCGAGTAAAATTAAATGGACGATGGGTGATGATGATGTCAAAATTTAAAAGATTTTGTTTGGGCCATTTGGTGATGAGATTTCCTATAAATTAGTAAGTGAAAATAGTTTTTTTTTATTTTTTTTTCACACCGTTATATTTCAAAACGAAAACTCTTTGGTAATCTTAGCCCAGTAGCTTATGTAGGAGGCATGATCAGAATTGCACGCGGGCGTTCAAACAGCTAGCGGAGGGCCTGCGCCAGACAGAGTATTTTCCACGCTATTCAACCAATCAAACCTAATCAACAATTAAAATTACTTCGCAATAACCCTCTAGGATGTGCTGGTAATGACTTTTGTGACAAATTATTAATTTTCTCCATTTCATATGTTGGTACCTACACAATATTTATTGTGAAATTTTGCCGCCCTCTAAAGATGCAGCCCCTCCCCTCCACGCTACGTCATTGCATACTCATGACTTGTAATTTATACTATAACTCAAACCAAATAGTAAATTATTATATTACTTTAAAATAACAAATATTTTTTAAATCAGCGCGAATCTTTAAAAAAATACTTTACACATTTTGTGTATAAATATAATTAACACAGCCATAACAACAACTTTAAAAATGTTGATATATAATAATAGCAAAAAAATATATTTAAACATGACTAGCACTTTCGCTCAAGCTCTAAACCATGCACTCTTTAGTGACATTTTAACTACAAATAAGTCTCACGATCTACTTATATAAGTAGTTCGTGGGACAAAAAGTAGCTTGTCGACTCATAAAGTATCTGTGACGTTCTATCGAAAAATGTGAAGTTGGGGGTGATTTTCATCCCCTCGAGACCATAAAACATACTTTTCTGAGAAATGGCTAAACATTTCAATTTAATTTTTTTAATTTCATTATATGTATTTCGAAGATAACATTCCCTGAGTTTCATAGAAATCAAAAGATTATTCTACAAATTAAAAAAAAAAACCAAGAAAAAGTAAAAAACCGAGTTTTTTGCAAATATCTCTAAAACTTTGAGGTTATTGTAAAAAGTGTTATTTATAAAAGTTGTAGATTTTAGTAAAAATAGTAGTAGGGTTTAGTAAAACCTACAACTTTTGTAGAAAATATTTTTCGATAGAACGTCACAGTAAGCCGGAAATTGAAAAAAACTATTTTTCAACGCTTTGCGTCCCTCCATTTCTCGGGGGTAGCTGAACACTTTTAAGTATTATTACGAATCTTTTGTATGGCAGTATAGAAAAGTGTTTTCTTAGACATTTTCAGGCAATTTTTAAAATTTTTCTCTCCGTAAGAACCATCCTCGTACTTCAAGGAATATTCTAAAAAAAGACTTAGCGAAATCGGTTTAGCTGCTCTCGAGATTTGCGCTTACTAACACATTCAGCGATTCAATTTTATATTATAGATTTGGTCGTCAATGTAAAAGTGCCTTAACTAACTTGTATTCAAAGTCGTTAAATACCAACTCATTTGAATGTAATTATTGATATAGCATTCGATGTTACATAGTTAGTTTCGAAGTATGTTAAGGTTATACAACTTTTGCATTAACTACTTTTGTTATTTCTATACAAATGAAATACAAATATTGAGCAAAATAATCTTACAAAATATAGCAATTGTAAATTGTTTAACACATATGTAACGGTAAACTTCTCCATAAGTCATTACAATAATCATCTTTCATGAAAATATCCAATATTATTATCATTAGTAAACCTTTTTTATTACAAACAAGTAATAATTAAACATATATTGTCTAAAAAAAAATTATAAATCGACTACCGACTCACTCTCGCTCCGCTCTGGTTCGTCTCTAGTTACGTTTTAACGTTTAGTATAGATTTCTCAGAGATGAGATATTTTCCCGAGGAAAAAGTATCCTTTATGTTGACCCGGATAACCAGCTATCATCATACCAAATTCCATCAACATCTGTCCAGTGATTTTCTCGTGACGCGGTCACAGACAGACATACAAGAATTCTAAAAAAATATAGATTCGGCCTCTGTATCGATAATGATGACTATTTCAATAAGATTTTCCAAAAATTATTTAATGTAGAGATACGACTCTGTTAGAATTTTATTATATGTATAGATAGGGATCGTGCGTATAAACTTTTACGCCAACTAGTGGTAAGCACCTGAATTTGTTGGGATCATTTTTCAATAATGCCAACGTGAAGAAAAAAATGTTGTTTTTTAATTTGATCACACTAAGAATTTTTAAAGTAATTTTTTTATAGATACCATAATTTTCCTGTCATAAACATTTGACACACTCGTTTGTGGTACAACTTTTGCGGGTCAGACAGAAAACCTATATGGTAGATCCCGTTGACCTAGAATCACGAAAGTTGGCAAAAAGCAAGGTCTTACTTACAGCACCAATAATGGAAAAATTCTAAAAAATAAAAAAAAGTTGAAAATTAAAGTTAAACAGGTTCTCTATAAATTTGTACGAAACCCTCGGTGGGCGAGTCCGACTCGCACTTGTCCGTAATTTTTATAAATATTCTGTGTTTACAAATGAACGTTTTGATCTCACTATCTTCGGGAATAAAACACTAGGGTGAAAATAGTGCTGGCCTCTACATTTCGCGCACGGTCCCCATTATCGTTAAAAAAAAACAAATTTCTATCTAAACGTGTTAGAAGTAAAACTTCATTCATTCAAATCTGTAAGATTAATAAAAAAAAATTTTATAAACTACACTCAGACAAAAATATGATTCTAACGAATATCACACAAAGAAAAGAGAACAATGTTTCATGTCTTTCTATCTAGCTGGATTTTTCCTGAAGCGAACCCGAATCTTTGAATATCGCAACGGAAAGAATATCATATATGTCATTTTTCAGACAATATCGGTTACTATGGCAACCGTGACTGTTTTCAGTGACGCGACCTTGAAATTTTACTCTCATGGCTGCAAAGAAGTTTCACTTCAATAAATGTACAATAGTGTCTTCCAGCATACTCGTAGATTGTGTCAATTTATAGGACAACTGATTTCGGAGGACATGTTAAGAAATAATAAATAGCACCACACCAGTTATCGTCATAGCACTATTGTGGACTGCTATGATGTTAATTGGTGCTTATTTATGTCAAGGACCAAAGTTAACAAACTGACAACAAAAATTAAAACAAAAAAAAAATCATAAAAAAGTGCTACACAAACAAGACAAATCATAAAAATAACATATATACTAGACTTGCAACGAATATTCGGCTATTATTCGGTATTCGGCCTATTCGGCTACTTTTTTCCTATTCTGCCGAATACCGAATATGTAGGATACTACTTAGCCGAACAAGGAATACTTAAGTAATATGTTTTGTTGTAATCAGTTAATTGGTAAAATGAATGTATTTTTTTTTGTAATAATATGTTTTCTTATAATCGTTAAAGTAATCATAGGTACATAATCAAGTTTTGTATTACAAAAATTAACCAAAAAATATTGTTATGCACTTGCATTATCATAATTAAAATTTAGAAGTGACAATCCAAGCTTCAGAGAAAAGACGCTCTGAATGAAATACTTCCTGGCACCAAACAGACACAAACACGTTGGTTCAAGTTTTCCCACCACAAGTTTTGCGCTGACCGAATGAATACTTTTGCCTAATATTCGGCCAGAAAGCCTACCGAATATTCGGTATCCGGCATATGGCCGAATATACTATTCGTTGCAAGTCTAATATACAAATACAAAAAATAAATAGGATATATTAGAATCAATGTTTATGGCACAAAAATAAAATAATGCACAATTAACTAAAATTTTTAAAAATTACTTAGAATGCAAAGATTATTATTAATTAATATAATTAAAAATAATTTCATAATTTTGTCTAACAAGAACATTACAGATTTAAATCATGTTTTTTGGTAACCATCAGGTAAGTGACATAAGCTTCTTTTTAGGTAGTACCAACCTAAAAAGTACCTTAAGTCACTCTAAACAGCAATAAAAAGACATTGAGTAGAAAGTTGATATGAATCCTTTATTTTAGCTAGCTGTATAGCTAATTTAAAAGATAATATCTGTAATATATTAAGTCATAATATCCATAAATCTGTATCTGCGCTGAGCTGAGAAACTTAAAATCCTTAACAAAGAATAAAATGAATATGAGCAGATAAATAAATAAAGTAGAATCAAATAACTATATCTTTACATCCTTAGCTTACAGCATAACTGAAACCTTAGCTGTATTGTACCCAGCTACACAATCTGCAATGTTTAATTACAGACTGCACCTCCAATATGTCATATTTGCAAATGTAGCGGCACCGGACGAGTCTCTGCAGGTCGCCTGTCAAGGTGAACTCTATCCCTCATGAGCCGCAGACTATTTTCTGTAACCTTTGTACATCCTCTGACTAAAAGGCCTTCTAATTGTTGGCAATGTAAAGCGAGGGCACTGAAAAAATAAATAAGCATATTAAGGATGGCAACATCCTAAATATTAATGAAATTGATGTTCAATAAAACTACAATATTAATATATATTATATATAAAGTGTAAAGTTATTGTTTACAAATATACCAATAGCTTCATTTAGTTAGTTTTCAGTTCTAACAAATTCTATTGAACAATATGAAGAATTTTTAAAAATACTATACACAAAACTAAAATTTTTAAAGATATAGCTAATTTACCTTAATATTTTACAAATAATTTATAAAAAAAAAATAAAACTTACATAATCCCCTTGTCAGAAACTTCACAACAACCACCTAAATTCAACAGCTTCAATGATGAACTGTATTTGGACATTGTAAATAAGCATTTATCTGTTATTTGCTTGTTGCCCTCTAAATTCAATGTTTTCAAGTGTCTAAACTTCTTTAGAAATATTACTATGCAGCTTTCCGAGATTGATACACAGAATGCAAGATCCACATCTTCCAGTTGACTTTGGTGTAAAGCTAAAGCTTCCATAGCTCCAGAGGTTAGCCAAGAACATTTGGCAAGTTTAAGAACCTTCAAATTGCTACAATATAATATTGCTGGTTGCAAACATTTTGCTGTCAAATTTTTGCATTGACTCAAATTTAAATTTATAAGATCCGGATTGTTTCGTAATATTGGAATGAGCTCTGAATCCGATAGTGTCGAACATCGACTTAAATTCAACACTCTTAATTTTTGACATGTTTTGGAAAATACCTGTAAAATATATAAATGTAAGAATGAATTAAATATAACAAGCTAAAAATCTATAGAATAGATGCTTACACTGAATGTATGAGGCGAAAATCCTTTATTCATAAGTTTTAAGCATTTTAATTTCGCAAAATACATATCAATTATTTGGAGGCATGTTTTAGATACGCAGCGAAAATTGAAGCATTCACGAATAGTTAAGAGAGGCATAATTTTAGCCACCAATATATCTTCCCAGTACAAATCCAGAATATGTGTATTCCGCTTTAAGGTCATTTTTATTTGTAAATAATAAATACACAAAGTAGATCAAAAATCAAAATGTTTACTTCATTGATAACATTAACTTGACAGGTACGCAGTATTGCCAACCGTTACTAAATCATTTTGCATCAAAATATTCAATGTTTGTATTAAAAATCAATACTATTAAAATCGATTCTGGTGTTAAAACGATTTTTTGCAAACCATCGATGTTTTTATTTATAAGTATGTACATAATTTAGATTCATGGCCTATTTATAATTATGTAATGTCTAAAAAAAATCAAGTTTAATTTAGCTTCGTTCTATCTAAATATGGAAATTTGTTAATCTGTAGGTACATATAATAAAATTGTAACTAAGTCGAATCTGTAATATCATTAAATATTTTTTGGAAAATCTTATTGAAATAGACATTATTATCAATACAGAGGCCGTATCTATAGTTTTTAGAATTATTGTCTGTCTGTCTGTCTGTCTGTCTGTGATTGTATCACGAGCAAACCACTGGAAGGATTATGATGAAATTTGGTATGATGATAGCTGGTTATTCGGGTCAACATATAGGATACTTTTTACTGCGGGAAAATATCTCATCTCTGAGAAATCTATACTAAACGTTAAAACGTAAGTAAGAACCAACCCGAGCGGAGCGAGGGTGAGTTGCTAGTATAGAAACTCGGGACTTTTTTATTTAAGTTTATTTCATAACTTTCTCATAAAAATATATTTTTCCAATAATGATAGGAAAAATTGAGGATGTTATACCTTTACAAATGTATTTATTTGTATGTAGGTATGTACATTGTACAATGTACAGTGAACATCTATGACTCCAAAATCTCTTGGCCTTCTTGGGTTTTTAGACAAATTGTTGAAAATCTGATGTTTATGTTAAGAAACGAAGTCTGATGAAGAAGTAAGAAAAAGTGATTAATGCTAATTAATACCTACTAACAATTAAAACTATTAGAATATGTGTATTACTTTTTGTAGATCTGTAGACTTAAAGAATAAAAGGTTGACCTCAATAAAGTTTGTATAAAATACAACTTGAACGTTGGGAAATGCATTTACGCACGACGTGCGGGACTCACCGGCGTAATACAGCCAGTACTACCCACTAAAACCCAACAAAACCTTCCTCCGTCTTAATGGGGCATCGCAGGATCACTTACGCATTCAACTACGACGCCCCGACGGCAGGTCTGCTGAAGCAGACCACCACAACCATGGGGTTGCTCCACAGTCCACTCTGCTATCAGAGAAGTACCAGGAGCAACCCGCATGGTACACCGCCCCCCGAAGAGGGCCACCTCCCACCGCCCACCGAAGTGGGCAACCTCCCTGTGCGTTTCTTAGCTTTGCGCCCGGTTGGGTTGCCGGGCACTACTGAGCCCCCCCACCACGACAAGGTGAACGCACGTTGGGGGGGAAACTTGAACCTACCTTGGCTTTGAATGCTGGTTAGATTTAGAATGGTAGATGCTAAGTAAACTCTTTCAATACTTTAAATAGTGCTCAAAAACAAAGAGCGGGATCAAATGCCCCTCTGTTCCTCTCCAGTTTGATTTCCTAAATATAAATCAGGGGTTATCTAAAACTTGTAAATTAAACGGAAATAGGCAAAGTGTGTTAAATACATACTGGGTTTTTCTTTTTTATTATTAATTAATATAAAAAGCTTGTGTTACTGGTATTTCCAATATCTGCGTTACCGGCATTCTTGTTTTGATCGTATAGACGCTGGTGTCCCATAAACCTGTGTGAAGTAACCAGGCCATGCTATTTTGATAAAACGCATATATCAAATACTCAATTTTCCACACTCAAACTCAATTTTCCGCCCTCAAACTCTAATTTGGTCTATTTTGCTTCCTGAATCCTGGCTAATTTAGCCAGCCTAACTTCGCTCACAAGCGCAAAAGTGTCATAGGAACTTCACAGGTATAAATAAAAAGAAAACATATAGCGCACTGTTTTGATTTAAAAGAATAAAATGGCCGATTTCACCAACGTCACCTAAGTATAAGGGATCTCCAATGCATGGTTAGGGGGCTGTTGGGGGACAGTTTCTGTTTCACCTACAGTTAGGGGTCACCTAAATGTTAAAATGCCACCTAAATATAGGTACTAGAAATACGGGCTCTGACGATGGTAAAACGAAATTTAATTTAGAGGCTAGTTAAGGAGAACTTTTAAGCTAGGGATCCCTCCCATACGTAGGTGGTAGCTTATGGGATGTTGGTGAAATCGGACATAAGTCAGCCTTTAGTATATTTAAAAAGTTTATACAAACGCTGTTAAACTACAACACACTCGGATAACATAAAATTTTAATTAAAAAATCAAATAATGTAACCTACATAATACATTGTAGTAGTTATTAAACTGGTATAATTATGTAAATACAATGTAGTTTACATTCTGTTAGTAATTTATGTTTTATTAGTCAATTAAGTGACCTTAGTTCATTGAAAACGAGAGACGATTCGGCAGCAGTCATAATCTTGATGCTGGTCGAGACATTGGTTTCTAAGGTGAGATTGGTTTTTTTTACTATTTATTATAATTAATATTTTAAAATTTATATAATATTTTACATAAACCTTTTTTTAAAGTTAACCTTTTTTGAAAAATAAGTATTTTGTTTCTTCTAAAGTTGTAATATTGCCGTTTTAAAATGATGTTTTGACCCATACAATGTACGCATTACGCAATTATTAATAACTTGTTATTATAAGCTTCACATGTTATCGAATCAAATAAACAAATGTAGTGAGTCGATTTAAGTCTACTTCTAATTTAATAGCTTTGTCGAATTAAAACATTCCGATTTGATATGTTGACAAACATTTAATAATATAATAAATTCCACTAATTTTGAGTTATTTGTTTAGTTTTGAGGAGATATGTTATACTTAATCAAAATCTCATTTATTTTTACTGTAAGTAGCTGTGAGCTTTTGAAATTAAACTTTAAGGCTGAGAATTTTATCTTTAAGCTTAATAACCTAAATAAAAGAAGACTTTTCTGTCATAATTTGATATTGATCACATTGACGAAATAAATAGTGGCCAAACGGCACTCCTAGAAGCCATTGAACATAAGAATTGAATTGATATTGAAATATGCTCTCTTGATGATATTGTAATATGCTTATTTTGATTATTGAAATATGATTATGTAACTTAATCGTATAGTCGATTTAAACTTTTAAAGTTTACTTTAATTCCAAGTGATGAACATGTTAACATGGCTAACGCTGGCTAAACCTCAAAGAGATATTTACCACATCAAAACAATATACTAGACTAGAAAACTATAAATCTTAAAAAGGCCTATAGAAAAGTTCGTAATAGCATGTGTTTATCTCTTAGGGTACACTCACAATAACAATTTTTATCTATTTAAAACTTAGCTATGGGCTCGGAACCGGTTTAAAGACAGTTTATTTCGGTAATGTAATGGTTGATGATGTTCTCCTAGCCGATTCCGGCCACGGCGACCAATCTCATTGAGACTAGCCAACTGCGCAGGAGATATTATAGTGCACAAGTATACGCGCAGACACAAGTGCACTCTCTATTCCTGTCACTCTCATACTCCGGTGAGACGACTGCTCGACACGACCAGTGAGAGTTAAGGCGCAGATCTACGGCAGACCGACGGCTTTACGTGCTCTCCGAGGCACCGGGGTGAAACATCGCCAACTTCCCAACTCCGAGCTGTTACTGAGACTTACTATACAGAAAGACTCAGTAACTAAACTTGGCCCGATCCGGGACTCGAACCCAGGACCTCCGAGTGTGCAGCCGTACATGCTAGCCACTACACCACCGAGGCAGTTAAATGTAACGGTTAATTCATCGCTGGTGCTTTAACCGATTAATGAAAACGAACGGCTTAGTAAATCGAAATAATAACTAGTTAACAGTTAGAGAAAGGTTGGATTTCGGTTTTGATACCGAAATAAACCGGTTAATTCATTCATACATAAGAAACGCCCACGCATCATTCTACTAAGCCATTCACCATTAGCAAAGACGCGCCAAACGTAAACACACTAAAACTCATTTTATTCGGTTAATTTTGTTCATGGAACCTAAATTCGTCAAAAGCCGTTCTCCTGGTTTTAACTGGTTAAAGAACGTAACCGAATTCTTAAACCGAAAAATCTTTCGGTTTGGAGTCAATGACTAAAACTAGTTTAAAAATTGAACGGGTTTCCATTGGACGCACCCGAGGAAAGCGAGGCTAAGTCGCTAGTCTTAAATAAAACTATCTTTCTGGATTTTTTCGCGGTTTTTTTGACTTTACATCAAACATGGTCTCACGTCTGTATAGTTTCCCGAAAATATCCGAAAAGATATTTTAAATAAAACTATCTTTTCGGATTATTTCGCGGATAGTTAAAGATAGTTTTATTTAAAGTTGAAACTTTCCCGAAAATGTAATAAGAATGTAGGTATCATCATAAAAATTGTTGTAGATAAATATTCAAAAATCGTAAGTGTATTTGATGGTATATTATTCGTTGATGCCATAAAAGTGCTGATTAACATGATTTTTGACCTTGTAAAAGGAAGTATTAGATTCTATTTTGTTCTCTGGGTATGTTACGTGATATCAAGTAAATTAATGAAAATCAAAAACTAAAATTATACTTTATTCTAATAGACTTTTACAAGCACTTGAATGGTCACTTTTACATTTTAAATTTAAATTTTGTCAGTCCGTAAGGAATCTACCACCGGCTCGGAAAGCAGTTCTGCTGAGAAGAGCCGGCGAGAAACTCAACAGTTGCTCTTTTTAAATATAACAATAATTAACAATATATCTATTCAACATTATTGTTCATAATCTGCATGAGTACTATAATCAAGGATGGTGCTACACATTTTGCAAGAAAAAATTCAGCAGGCGAAATAATTATTTTTAAGAGGGTTTGAAGTCAGAACCCACTTTGTTTACTGACTTCAAAAAGGTAAATAACGCAATATCTCCACCAATTGTTAATCGATTTTAGTATTTTTCTATACTTATTTAGTTCAAAAGTATAAATAATATGTATAGTTTATCGATTGAACACAGTAATAGGCCTTCTTGGTACTCTTAGTGGTTGTGGTATATACTTACACTACTCACCAAAAGTAAAATAGTAATTTTTAAGTAAAAATTTTATTTGTTTCAGATGTATTACATAATATGGACGTTGTTGCTTTTGTTCTGCCTTCACTGTATCTTATGGAGTCTTTTCTGGAAGGCTCGACGCAATTTCAAGAATCTACCTTCGTACTCTCAACTACCATTCCTAGGTTCTATACATTGGTTTATCGGGGGTGGTGCGAGTAAGTTTTTTAATGTTAATTTTTTTTTAAAGTAAAACTTCTTTAGGCGTGACTGAGGGTAAGTCAATAGATTGAAAAAATGAGTGTCGCGGATATAAGATGTGGCGGGATTATTCAAAAAATAATATGTATTTATAAGAATAAATATTTATTATGAATAAAATTATAATATATATACGTATATATGACAACATGGCAATGTATTCTATCTCATTCTCTCACCGGTTTAATTCTATATATTTACTAGCATTGCCCGCGGGTCCGCCCGCGTTCAGATGAGCAAAAACCAAATTCTTAGGTTTTTTTTGTATTTTTTCTCAGAAATGAGATATTTTCCCGCGGTAAAAAGTATCCTATATGTTGACCCTGATAACCGCCTATCACCATACCAAATTTCATCAAAATCATCAGACAGACCGACAGACAGCCAAAAGTTCTAAAAACTATAGATTCGGCCTCTGTATCGATAATAATGTCTATTTCAATAAGATTTTCCAAAAAATATTTAATGTACAGATTCGGCTTGGATACAATTTCATTATATGTATGTGTTTGTCTCTTTTTAGTATCGCATTTTCGTTTCATCGATTTTCAAATTATAATGATTCTAAAAAAGTTTCACTTCAAAAACTTAACTTATTACTTATAAAAATGAATATTTATGACTGTGGGTTCAATGTGCATAAGTTAAAAATAAAAGCAATTATGACTAAGTGTTGCCATAGTAACCGTTGTTAATGTCTGACAAAATATATATGTATAAATTATATATATACTTTCCGAATAAGATATTTTATAAACATATGATTGTAATATGCCTAATATGCCTTATTTAATTATTGATTTGTTTTAATTTAATTGCGATATTTACCAAAGAATTTTGACTTCAACCGCGCGTAAAGGTTACACGCATCCATTTTTATTAGTAATAATTATTACTCATAAAAATGAACATTTATTACTAATAATTGCGATATCTGCCTAAGAATTTTTATTTCAATCGCGCATAAAGGTTACACGCACAATTTTTTTTTTAAATTTTAATGTGTGTATGTATGTGATCTATTCGCCTATTGTGAACCTGTTATAGCCATCCTTTTTAAAGTTAAGGCTAAAAAATCTTCTCCCAAGTCTGGATATTTACTTGACTTAAAAAGTAATAAATAAATAAATGTTGGGACATTAACACACAGCGCCATCTAGTTCCATGGTAAGCTACGAGGCTTGTGTTATGGATACCAGATAGTTGATACACTACACATATATAACTTTAAATACATACATATTATAAATACAAACACCCATGACTGGAGTACAAACATTCGTGCTCATCACACAAATGAATGCCCCCAGCGGGACTCGAGCCCGCGACCGCTGGAACAGCTAGTAGGGTCACTACCAACTGAGCCAAACGCGTCGTCAATAATATAATAGTAATAATTATTATATTTCACTTTACTTTCACTGGTAGTATTAAGACATTGGGGATGATATCCAATTTTATTTAACCAAGTTTCGACAGACTGGAACTTGGTCAATACGAAAAAATCTGTTGGAATAGAATCAGTGACCTTTGATGCCTCTTGAGTTCGGCTTTGTAGGAAAATATAAGCTAGATAGACCGTATAATTGAACAAGCACTAGATGTTATATAATAAAGTATTGAGAAATTTTGACGAGTTTGTATTAATAATGAAGTATTACAAGGATTTGACTGTCTCAAGACTAGTCTGCTGATTGTAAGGATCAAGTTTATAGAGGAGGATCGAGTGTTTAAATTTTTGAACTAAGGTCAGTTAGGAGAACGTTATAGCTTTACACGGCTCAAAGGTGATTTTTTAATGCTAAGGTATTATAATTTTCAGAGATATTTCGTCGTTTGAAAGAGTTATCTAAAATAATGGATGATAGAAGGTTACCGTTCGTTGTTTGGCTCGGACCACAACCTTTGCTGTGTAAGTACCTATTAAATATTTACTAATTAATTTCTTCTCTAAATACGTTAAAGAGGCATACCACACATACATACAGAGTTTCATACTAATATAATACAAATTTTCATTCCCTATTTTACCCTCTTACGGGATGAATTACAAAGAATGCTAAAACACATGTTTATTTTATTGAATTCAAGATCATTAATACCAAGTTTCAAGTAATTCTAAACATCAACATATTTTTCCCATATAAACCTCATTTTTATCCTTTTAAGGGATGATTTTCGGGATAAAAACTATCGTATGTTCTTCCCAGGGTCTCAAACTATCTTCTTACCTAATTTCATCTAAATCGATTCAGTAGTTCTGAAGCTTATTCGGTACAAACAAACAAACAAAAACATCAAACATCATCTTTATAATATTAGTATAAATATATCAAAAATCGTTTCTTCTCTCTAAAATTTTATTTTACATACAAAAAAATTTTCAACTGAATTCCTTTATAAAACAATACGTTATAGAAAAACAAATAACAATTCGAATATTTCAGTAATAAGTGATCCTGAGGACGTGAAAACAGTTACTAACGGCTTCCTCGACAAGCCGTATCTTTACGACTTCGGCCGCGACTGGCTCGGGAACGGCCTTGTTATTGCACCAGGTAATAACTTTTCATTCAATTGTTGTTTAAAATTGTAACAAAGAAGCAAAGACTCATTATTATTTAATTAATGATTTTATTACTGATCTATTACTGTTGATTTACGTTCGCCTCGCTACCGTCGTTATCCCCCGACTCCGCCCGCATTAATTAGTGCATTTAAATAACCTAGAAACAAATCATTCGGTTTTTATATTCCTAATGTTTTATAATAAACTTTAACAATAAAAATGGTAGATTTTCTTATCAACTGTACTACCCCTTTTTACCCCTTGAGGCGCAGAATTATGAAAAATTGAATAGCTTTTGTTAATGTAATTGTATTAAAGAGCATCTACAGATCTCTAATTCTGATCATAAAATTAGTTTTTTCCATTCGAATTTTACCAATCCCTTTTACCCTTCAAGGGGGAAAACCTTATACACGTATTTTTTATATTGAAACTAAGAACTACTTTTCGAGAATTTCACATTAAAAATGCCAGAGTTTCATTCAAACTTTTTTACCCCCTTAGAAGACGAATTTTGAAAAATACTTTAGATCTATCCTTGCAGAATAATCCATGTACTAAATTTAATCATTTTAATTTTGAGAAGTAAAAGTAAGCTATGTCCTTCTATAAAAAGGATGCTGTGTGCCAAATTGCAGCAAAATCGGTCCTGTATCTCTCGTATCCTAATAATTAGCAAAAATGCAAAATATGTTTAAAATAATATTAAAACTACATATTTTTGTATAAAAATGCAAAAACCTGTCGCTTTCAGGAGAAGTCTGGAAACGAAATATAAAGCTTATAGCGGGCATGTTTACCGGAAGTATGGTAGATGGTTTCCAACCGGCGTTTAATATAAAAGCGAGAGAATTAGTTGAGAAATTAAAAGAAGAAAATAACAAACAGCCTTTTGATGCGATGCCCCATTTATCTTACATAACATTAGCCGCCATTTGTCGTAAGTACCCAAGTGATTAAGAAAAATGTTATTTAATACTTAGCAGTTTTTAAGCCGCATTCATTGTACATTTTTTTAATTAATTAAGAAACGTAAAATTATCTTATCAAAGTCATTGGCAATATAACGACAGTTTCGGATAAATATTCCAAACTAGCGATTCACCCTTGCTTCGCTCGGGTTTGTCCCTACTACTTTTAACGTTTAGTATAGATTTCTCAAAGATAAAATATTTTTCCGTAGTAAAAAGTATCCTACATGTTGACCCGGATAACCAGCTCACCAAACCAAATTTCATTAAAATCTGTCCAGTAGTTTTCTCGTTATGCGGTAAAAGTGAGAGACAGACAGACAAAAATTCTAAAAACTATAGATGCGGCCTCTGTATCGATAATAATGACTATTTCAATAAGATTTTCCAAAAAATATTTAATGTACAGATTTGGCTTAGTTAGAATTTTATCATTTGTATAGATTAATATTGTTTAGTACAAAAAATCTGGCAAAATTTTAAAATCGGCAGAATTAGTAGAAAATTGATTGTCATGATATCGAAATATCGATCCAGCCGACCTTAAAAATTTTATTTTCTTTTTATAGTTTAGGTTAAATATGAAACTTTCGTATTTTAGAGACTGGTCTTGGAGTAACTTACACATCGGATAGTAAAAAGTCTCAAGAATACTATGAAGCGTTTAATAGTGCATTGGAACTGATCACAAAGCGAGGATTAAATCTGTTTCACCACTACGATTACATTTATCGATTTTCATCAGATCATGCCAAGTTTTTAAGAAACGTAGCTGTTATGCATAATCTATCAAATACTGTAAGCTTCTTTAATTTTTTATTTTTATTTTCAATATCCACTTATTATCAAAACCCAATAACGACTTTGTCTGGCTCGGGACTCAAACTTAAGACCTTCGTACGTTCAGGTATACCTGTCAGCTATGCGTACGTGCTAGATGAACAGGCATTTGACAAAATATAATATTTTTTGTAAATAATGTCACAATTTATTGTTTCAGGTAATCAATCAAAAGATACAAGAACGAAAGAAAATGAGCAAGACCCATACAGATTCCACAATTGAGGGTGAGGTTACTACCATGCTATATATTTGTGTATTTAATTTAATTTCGGTTTTCTAAAATTATGAAAAAGTAAAAAAAGAGCTTTTGTTGTAATTTTTGAGCTATTTAATCAATTAGGTACTTAATTAAGTGTATCTTATGCTTTTTATAAGAAAATAAAATAACATTATGTTACACGTTACCTTTATGAATAAATTGAATTGAATGATACTATTTGTAACTTTCATTTCAACCGGCATCAAAAACTAACGAACAATTTCCTTTTTATATTATATTTTAGTTAAGACTAAAATATTTTATGACAAGATATATTTCTCTAATTAATATTAATATTTATAGGTCCGAAAAAAGCCAGTTTTAAAACAGTATTGGACGTTTTGTTAGATCTAAAAGAAATAGATCCTAATATGGATGAAAATCAGATTAGATCTGAGGTGCATACCATTATTGTTGGTGGACAAGAGACGGTTGCGGCCACGCTTGGTTACGTGTTGTTGATGCTGGGTTCTCATCCTGATGTGCAAAATAAATTATATAATGAGTAAGTTTATGTTAACACTGTTAGAAAATATTATGTTTGTTAACGCGTTTCAAAGCTATTAAAGAAAAAAAATATATTTAATACTTCCATGATCATGACTGCTGTAAAGCGAACGGGAACTTGGAAACGGAGAGTCGAGAACCAAAAATCGAATAAATCCGTGATAAAATCCGAAAAGATAGTTTTATTTAAAACTAGCGGCTCACCCTCGCTTCGCTCGGGTTCGCCTCTAGAAAAACACTAATAAAAATCTATTAGTTCCCACGGGAACCGTTCATTTTTCCCGGATGAAAAGTAACCGGTTGTTTGACCGGCAATATAAGGTATCAGAATGTTAAATTTTACTAAATTAGGTGCATAAGTTGTATAAGTTATAATAGTTTTTTAACTATCCCACGGGAACCATTATATTTTCCGGGATAAAAAATATCTAAGACGTTGTCCGGGGATATAAGGTACCACCATGCAAAATTTCATTTAATTCGGTCCAATAGATTCGGAGATTAGCCCGTACAAACAGACAAACAGACAAACAATATCACACGGGAACGCAGTCGAACGGGATAAAAAGTATCCTATGTCCGTCTCTGGGTTCTAAGCTACCTCCCCGCCAATTTTCAGGCAAATCGGTTCAGCCGTTCTGGAGTTATAAATAGTGTAACTAACACGACTTTCTTTTATATACTAGCGGCTCACCCTCGCTTCGCTCGGGTTCGTCGCTAGGTACGTTTTAAATAGATATAAAAAAAAAAAATCTTTCTTTCTCACATTTTAATTATATGTTTTAATACTTACCTATTCCGGACTAAGAGAAATCCAAAAATTAAAATATCATAAAAATTGGAACGCGGTCGAACGGGATAAAAAGTATCCTATGTCCTTCTCCTGGCTCTAAACTACCTCCCTGCCAATTTTCAGCTAAATCGGTTCAGCCGTTCTTGAGTTATAAGCGAAGTAACTAACACGACTTTCTTTTATATATATAGATGTCAAATATTCGCGTAAATCTGAGAAAGTATTAATTCAGAGATATTATAGTGCAGTTATATGCGTTCTATACGTGTGTGTGTGTGTGTAGATGTATACACAAGTGCTTTTTCTATTCCTTTTCCTCTCAAAGTCCGATAAGATGATACTTCGACAGAACGGTGAAAATTAGGCCCAGGACTGACGTCTTTACATGCTCTTCGAGGCACGGGGGTAAAACACTACCGACATATGAAGTCTGAGCTATTATTTTTTCTTTGTCCTTGATGATCCTTTATATAAAATAGATAAATGTAACAACAAAACAACAAATACAGATAAAAAGTATCGAAAGATTTGGCCAAAAGTGTTAAGCCGAAAAGAAAGCTAAAGCCTGCAATGTGTGAGAGTACATTGTTTTTATTTTGCTATTCTCTTTGAAAGATTTCTTTACATTAATAGATATTCAAATAATCCTCAGATTTAGAACATTTAAGCAAGTAGAAGGTTTATTGTAATTGAAGCTTAATATAATATATATCAATTAATTTTATTGTTCAAATGGCGTATATTACAGAGTAAAGCAAATATTTGAAGGCAATAAAAGCGATTTGACAAAAGAGGATCTTTCGTCGTTGGTTTATTGCGAAGCGGTAATACAGGAGACTCTGAGGCTGTACCCTCCCATACCAGTAGTGACAAGGCATGCTGATCGAGATCTTCAGATAAGTAAGTTATTTTGAGGAAATAAATTGTTTCAGATATTTTACATTCTTATAAAATGGAGATCTCCTATCTCCCTTTTCTGGTAAAAAAGTTTTTTTCATATACTGGTTATGTGAGTTTTTGCAGTTATAGTTAACACAGCTCCGTTTGCATAGATTTTTATGTATACCGGCTACATAAAGTAGCTTTATATAAACTACATACACAAATATATTTTTTTAGTTTTATAATAATACTTTCTTAGATTTACGCGAATATTTCACATTTTAAATAAAACTATTTGTTCGTCTCTCTCATGACCATGATTGTTATAAAGCATTCGAAACTTCGCGTCGGGAACCAAACCCAAAATAAATCCTGCGAAAAATCCGAAAACGTCGTTTTATTTAGTTTCATAATATTAGTATCTATCTCATTTTTAGTTTTAAAAAGTTAACTCTATTTTTAGTATGTTTTGATTCAATAATATCTTCATTTTACCCTTAAAAGTATTATATATCTTGTCTTTGACTCTTTATATCAAAATCACAACCATGTAGATATTCTTTTTCGTGAATTATTATGAGAAGCCTAATACTTGTTTTAATTATGCGTGATTTGTAGTAAACATTAAGATTAACTCACAATCAGTGATTTGGTTATGGAAGGATAAGATATGAATTAAAATGTTCAAATGTGATTTATATATGAAAATATCTTGTGATTTATATGTAACGTCTATTATTTTTAGAATCATGCACAATACCAAAAGGTACACTGTGTTCTTTAAATCTATGGGGCGCTGGAAGATCTCACCGTGCTTGGGGAGAGGATGCAGATAAATTCTTGCCCGAACGTTGGCTTCTGCCGTGGACTTCGAGCAATCTGGCTTATATGCCGTTCAGTATTGGAAGAAGATCTTGTATAGGTATTATTTGTATTTATGTATAGTTTAATTGTAAATAACAAGAGAAGGACTCTGTAAAAAGAGATGCTACTCCGGCTCTAATTTTCTAGATTATTATCTGCTGGGGGTTTTATATATTATGATATTGCTAGTTTTTATAAGTTGTACATACAAAAAAAATTATGGTCCAAAATTCGTCTAGTAGTAAACAATCTAATATATGTTCCATAAAACTGTACAATTTTATTTTCAGGAAAAAGGTATGCGATGGCAATCCTGAAAACCCTTTTAGCTCATTGCGTAAAAGATTTAATATTTGCATCAGAAGCTGACAAATTGGAATTCCAAATGGACATCGGCTTGAGGGCTATAAAGGGAAATCTGTTGGAGGTTAAATTAAGAGTATGAATTGATTTGATTATAAATAAGATTGTTTTTGTAAATTACTTTATAAGTACAAAGGATCGAACTTTTCTTGGAACAGGTGGGATTAAAAATTTAACACAATAAAGATATTCTTTACTGTATATGATATTTTATTTTTCCTTTTGTTTATTCAAATGCGTGCATTACGTATTTTTCAATGAGTGCAAGGATGAATGTGTGATTAGTAGAAAATTGAAAATCCTTAAATTTATCTTGTTAGCTCCAACAAATTAGGCATTGTATTATTATTTTTAACCGACTTCCAAAAAGGAGGAGGTTCTCAATTCGTCGGAATCTTTTTTTTATGTATGTTCACCGATAACTCGAAGACGAATGAACCGATTTGGATTTTTTTTTCTTCAAAGGGTATATACTTCCCAGGTGGTCCCATATAAATTTTATCAAAATCGGTCGAGAGGTTTTAAAAAAAAATTACAGATTTTTTTTTTTAAATAAATTGTTTAATCGAATATGTTATTAAAAAACTTTCTTCTTTCAAATTACCCGCTTGTTACGTCTACACTAAAAATGGAAAAATAAAAACTTAAAAAATGGAAAAATAAAAACTTAAAAAAAGTAATTTAAAAAACATTAAACCGATTTCCAGGCAAAAAGCCGGCGCCAGTCGATGCAAAGCAAAGCAAATATAATATAATATTTTAACTATAATTACAGTTTATACGTTGTCATATTTACCTATTAGATATGAATATCTTAAAGCATTGTAGGCTGGCACAGTGTTCGAAAATATATGATTAGGTATAGTAAAAGAAAACCCCCGTTCAGTTAATTTTTACTTTTTAGTGCCTGGAAGACGGTTCTCATATACCTAGTTTTTAAAGTCGGCTTAATTTTTCTGAAATTACTTTTTTCTTTCGTAGTTTTTAGTTTTAAGTAAAAACTGAAATAGTTCTTGTATTGAGTAGTAAATGTTTTTTTTAATATTTAGAGAATTTTTTAGTAACCATTTTAATATTATATTTATATTTTGATTTATTTTAATTTAATTGCGGAATCTGCCACAGCGAAAAGAGGTTGAAGTCTTACTTCAGCCGTGCGTGAAGGTTACACGGACTTATATTTTTAATAATAATTAGGTAGATACATTGTATATTTTGTCAACTTAAGACTATAGTTAATTTTATTCACATCAAAATAAAGTAAAGCGTTGCTATGATGGTGGGTAATGTTGGAAATGGTCATATTCATTATTCAGAATATAAATATTATGGATATAAACAAATTTTAAAACTACACTTTGTATTTTTGTGAATATCTAGTAATATTTCCATACTTTGAGCTAGCTATTTCTTTTTTCCTAACAGAAAACTATCTCCATGTAATTTTACAATAGTAGGTACTGATAATAAGTTATGTTACAAGCATAACATTGTGATTTCTCTCATTGAATCATATTGAGCATTGAATATTTTATTTTGTGCCCGCATTGAGCCCTTAATAACAATGATGTTGGCAGAATATAGGTATATATATAAAGTAGAAGTAGAAGTAGTAATTGGGCGACCGAGCTTCGACGATTTTTCGGGTGCGATATAAAAATTGCGTTTTTTTCAGAGAGAAGGAAGTATTTCAGAAATAAGTATATAAATAAACTCGAAAACCTTATCTAAATACAAAATTTGTTTCACATACACGAAGTAAATTTATATACAAGAATTGCTCATTTAATATTATAAGATATAAAAAAGTGTGTGTTTACTTATATACGTACGCATGTAACAAGTTATACTTCCTTGTTTTTTAGAGCATTTAAATAAAAGCTTGTTTTTTATTAATTCCTTTTTCTTTTTTTTAAGTTTTTATTTTATTCGTATTCTTCACAACAAACCTTTTTATTTTATATGATATCTATATCATGAGGGTGCATAAAGAATCAGTCCGCCATCTTTGATCGAGGCTTACAGGGAGAAAAGGAGAGCTTTGCATTTTTGATCCTACATAAGGCCTTTGACTGTGTGCCTCGTCAATGCATCCAGGACCAGCCTCCATGACTGTGATGTTTGACGATGACATATAGCGCTTGTTGATGAGAACCGTCTGGAGCTGGAGCGTAGGGTGAACCTGTGGAAGAGTACACTTGAGAACGGCGGTCTCAAACTAAATGTGACAAAGACCGAGTAAATTGTATTTCAGAGCATGTGTTCGGACTCTAGCACCATCTAAATAGGACTTAAAACAACCGTTAATACAGAGGATTTAAATAAGTTAATTTACATATACATATGTTTAGTTTGATTTCCTAAATATAAAGCACGGGTTATCTTTTGATTTGTAAATTAGATGTAAATAGGCTAGTCTGTTAAATACATAATATTTCTTATATTTTTTAATTAATTTAAAAAGCGTTAGTTACTGCATACTGGTATTTCCAATTATTACCTGTCACCGGCATTTTTATTTTATTATTGAGACCTTTGTCTCCCATAAACCTGTGAGACAACAGTTTTGATTAATGCACTTTTGGTCATGTTATTTTGATAAACCGCATATGTCCAATCCATACCATACATCCATCTAATGATCTAACAGCCTGATAAAATATATAGCGCACTATTTTGATTTGAAAGAATAAGTCAACTTTTACTATAGTATATTTTAAAAGTTATACAAAACTGAAAACGCCGTCAAATTACGCTACACTCGAACAACTCAACAGATTACATTATATAAGTTATTTATAACTTTAATACACTTAAGTGACCTCAGTTCTTTAAAAACTTCGAGACGAATCGGCAGCAGTCATAATCTTGATGCTGATCGTGACATTGGCGCTAAGGTGAATAGATTGAATTTTACTAATTATACAATTTAATATTACTTTATATACCCCTTTTGATATATATAATACTCAGTAATAGGGCTTCTCGGTACTTTTAGTTGTTGTGGTTTATATACACTTTTACTGACATAAAGTAAACGAGTAAAGTTATTAAAAATATATTTCAGATGTATTACATAATATGGACGTTGTTGCTTTTGTTCTGCCTTCACTGTATCTTATGGAGTCTTTTCTGGAAGGCGCGACGCAATTTCAAGAATGTACTTTCTTACTCTCAACTACCATTCATAGGTTCTGTACATTGGTTCATCGGGGGTGGTGCGAGTGAGTCTTTTTAATGTGATTTTTTTTATGTATGTACGTGATGATTGTGTTCGCCTATTGTGAACCTAGTTCCTCTTGACTTTGGTATTATAGGAAACTAGCATTGCCCGCGGCTCCGCCCGCGTTCACATGACCAAAACCAAATTTTTAGGTTTTACATATTAGTATATTCTTACATTGCAGTTTTTTTTTCTCCAACCAGCTATCATCATATCAAATTTCATCAAAATCCCTCCAGTGGTTTTTCTGTGATGCGGTAACAGACAGACAGACAAAAATTCTAAAAACTATAGATTCGGTCTCTATCGATAATAATGTCTATTCCAATAGGATTTTCCAAAAAAATATTTAATGTACAGATTCGGCTTAGTTACAATTTTATTATATGTATAGCATGAACGAATTAGCCACTTCGTTCATGATGTATAGATATGGGTTACCTTTACTATTGCACGATTACTACGCAGACTGTATAATGTAATAAGGATTATGTATTAAGTATAAAATGTATTGAGAAAATTTGATGATTTTGATCATGAAGCATAAGGATTTGACTGTTTCTGATCTAGTGGTAGTCGTAAGGTCTTGGGCCATGTTTAAGTTTTGGGCCGGGCCAAAATGATTACTGTCCAAAGTTCTAAATAGCAGCCCGAAGTTAGGATGGCGGTGTGTACACCCACTTGAAGAACACGTTAAACTGTAGGATCTGCACCTTATCTCACTAGTGGCGGTTTGAGACTGAGTTGATATGACATCTCACTGGAATATGAGAGTTAAAGCAGATTGTATTTGTATCTGTGGACGCTTATGCACTATGATTAATCCCTCGTTATTGGCTAGTCTTAATGAAGTAACTGAAATCTGTTAGGAGGAAGTTATAAGTTTACACAACTCTAAGGCGGTTTTTAATACTAAGGTTTTTTAATAAATTTCAGCGATATTTCGTCGTTTGAAAGAGATATCTAAAATAATGGATGATAAAAGATTGCCGTTCATTTTTTGGCTCGGACCACAACCTATACTGTGTAAGTATCTATTAAACATTTACTAATTATTTTCTTCTCTAAATACGTTAAGATGCATAACACTTTCCGTGCATTTTACATTAAAAATTACAGAGTTTCATACAAATATATTCCAAATTTTCATTCCCTATTTTATCCTCTTCTTTTTCTTTCTTCTTTTCCCTGCCCATTTCCCAATCACTTGGGGTCGGCGCAGTATATCTTCTGTACTGCTGATAGGATTTGGCAAAAGTTTTACGACCAGCCGCCTGCCTGACGTCAACCCTCCTTGGGAATGATATTGTCTCTCTTTGTCTGAGTGGTATCGCGGAAGTCTTGTAATATGCACTTTCGATTTTTTGTCTTTTAAAACATTTTTTTTACTATTACTTAAATTTTTAATGTTATTTTCGGATATATTTTAAAATAAATTTTGATTACACAATAAATTTTGTTTTACCCTCTTATGGGATGAATTTGAAATAATTATGATCATAAATATTTTTCTTCCCATATAAACTTTCCGAAATTTCACGTTTGTACTACCCCCTTTTACCCGTTTAAGGTATGAATTTCAAAAAAATCTATTTTTTTATTTTAAAGCAACCAACACTCATCGTGAATTTCACATTAAGAATGACAGAGATTTGTACAACATTTTATCCGCTATTTTATCTCTTATGGGGATGAATTCCGGAAACTCCTTCCTTATCTAATGCCTATATCATATAAGGAATACGTTCTCCCACGTTTCTACTACCAGTGGCTTAGGCTTTGTGTTAATCCATCAGTAAGTCAGAACAAAGCCTTTTATATATGTATATTGTATATATACAAATAAGTGGAAGAATATTCTCGTATAGATATATATTTGTGTATGTAGTAGTATATACATTTGTATATATTTGAGTATCATGGGATTATTTATTTCATTATAATTGCACTTTAGTCTGCTTTATAACACTACTAGCGGCTCAACCTCACTTCGTTTGGGTTCACCTCTAGGCAAACAAAAACAAACCTATCCCACGGGATCCGTACATTTTTCCGGGATGAAAGTAATCTATGTGTTATTCCAGACTATAATTTATCTCTGTGCCTCATCCAGATCCGTTCAGCCGTTCTGGCGTGAAAGAGTAACAAACATCCATACTCACAAACTTTCATATTTATAATATTAGTGTAGATTAATACAGATTTATAATTACCGTAGGTTGTCTAGAAGAGATCTCTTCAAGAGATAAGTCCACATTTGCGAACTAATTCTATTGTATTGACATAGAAAATAATATAAATGTATGGCTTAAATTTAAATTTTACAATTCCAAAAACTAACAATTGACGTCAACAAAAAATAAATAATAATTATTAATCTTGATCTTTAGCGGAAATCATAACAAAAGTAATGTAAAACCTACTGTGTCCACTTTATATAAAAATTCATAACTATTATAAAAATATATGTATCTTAAAAATATATCTTAGTAAAATATATGTATCTTAAAAATAATTATAAACTACAAATCAGATTTTATTATTTTATTTTACTCACTAATTTTACAATTAGATGTGGTTTTAAAATCATTATATATATATTTTATTATATTTTAATGCCCCACTACTGGACAAAAGGTTATGTGTTTGACATGTATGTATGTATGTATGTCCGATCTATGTTCCCTCGTAATTATAATTATTAAACTAAACGGCTTAACCTATTTTGATAATTCATACGTCATTAGATCCGTCTTGACAATGCGAGTGTCATAAAGTAAATAGATAAATATAATTAAAAATCGAAATGAAGGATCTAAGGCGCCAATTTGGCAACAACAATTTTTTTAACAGAATTTTTAAATGAAACGTAAATAATAAGTTATAGAAAAATAAATAACAATTCGAATATTTCAGTAATAAGTGATCCTGAGGACGTTAGAACAGTTAGTAACGGCTTCCTCGAGAAGCCGTATTTTTACGACTTCGGCCGCGCCTGGCTCGGGACTGGCCTTGTTGTTGCACCAGGTAATAACTTTTCATTCAATTGTTGTTTTAAATTATAACTAAGAAGCAAAAACTCATTATTATTTACGAAATGATTTTATTATATCTATTACTAATGACTTACCTTCATTTCGCTCGTGTGCGTCCTTTGGTGCCTTATATATTTGTACAAACAAATCATTTAGTTTTCCATATTCTTAATGTTTTATAACAAACTTTACCAATAAAAGTGGTAGATTTTCTTGTCACTTGTACTATCCTTTTTTACGCTCTTAAGAGTAGAATTTTGAAAAATTGCTTAACTCGTTATTTTATTTAATGGTATTAAAGAGCATATATCTCTAATTCTGATTATATATTTTTTCCATTCGAATTTTACAAACTCTTTTTATCAATAACATAAAATAAACTTTGGCATTTAAAATAAACATAGTTTCGAAATTTTCATTGAGATTTACTGAGTAATGTTGCTGTTGGAACTTTTTTATTTCGGGAAATGAAAGTAAGCTACATAATATGTCTTTCTGTGTGTGCCAAATTTCATCAAAATCGATCCAGTATATTTTATTAATGTAACTCAAAATAAATTTTGTATTTTTAATAATTAGCAGAGCTACAAAGTATGTAAAAAAATAATACTTTTACACCATATCAGGACACATATGGAAACGAAATATAAAGCTTATAGCAGGCATGTTTACCGGAAGCATGGTAGATGGTTTCCAACAAGTGTTTAACATAAAAGCAAGAGAACTAGTTGAGAAATTAAAAGAAGAAAACAACAAACGGCCTTTTGATCCGATGCCCCATTTATCTTACATAACATTAGCCGCCATTTGTCGTAAGTACCCAAGTGATTGAGAAAAATGTTACTTAACAGTTTGAAGTCGCGTTCATAATAAATATAATATATATATATATATATATATATATATATATATATATATATATATATATATATTCTTTATTGCATATTAACAGAGTAACACAGATAATACAGAGAACAATGTAGGCAAAGGTGGATATATATATATAAAATTAATATATATTTAATTAATTAAGAAACTATTATCTTATTTAAATAATTGGTAATATAATTGCAGTTTCAGTAAAAATAATATTTAAGATGAATATTATTTAGTTTGAAATTATGGCAAAATTTTATTTTATTTTATTTTTAATATCGATCCAGTCTTCCTTAAAACCAATAATATTTTCCTTTCATATATTAGATTAAATATAATATAAATATCAAATCAAACTGTTATATTTCAGAGACTGGTCTCGGAGTAACTTACACATCGGATAGTAAGCAGTCTCTAGAATACTATGAGGCGTTCAATAGTATATTGGAACTGATCCTTAAGCGAGCATTAAATCTGTTTTACTACTATGACTGCATTTACAGATTTTCATCAGATCATGCCAAGTTTTTAAGAAACGTAGCTGTTATGCATAATCTATCAAATACTGTAAGTTTCTTTTATTTTTCATTTTTATTTTCAATATCCACTTAATATCAAAACCTAATAACTACTTTGTCTGACTCGGGACTCATACTTAAGACCTTCGTACTTTCAGCTGTACTTGCCAGCTATGCGTACGTACTAGATCAACAAGGCAATATACATTTTATTAAATATGTTTATATTTTTGTAAATACTCGTAGTGCCACAACTTATTGTTTCAGGTGATCAATCAAAAGATACAAGAACGAAAGGAAATGATGGGTAAGACCCATACAGATTCCACAATTGAGGGTAACGTTACTACCATGCTATATATCTGAGCATTAAATTTAGTTTCAATTTTCGAATATTATAACAAAGTAAAAAAAGGTTTAAAGTTTTTGTTGTTTTAATAAAGGATGTACCTAATTAAGTGTACCTTATGCTTTTTATAAAAAAAAATAACATGTATGTTACACGATAACTTCATCTTTTGTAAAACCATTTTTATAATTCTTTTTCTAATGAATGATGGGTAAATTTTAAGAAAAAATAGATTCATAATAATCGTCGTCACTCGAGACTGGATAAGTTTCAATCAATTTTATGGTGGTACATGTATGTAATGGCGTGAATTTTATAAACTTTGTATGCTTCATTTCAACCGGCATCAAAAACAAATAAAAAAATTCATTTTCATATACTTTAGTTAAGACTAAAATATGTTGTGATAGATATATTGCTTTAATTAATATTGATATTTATAGGTCCTAAAAAAGCTAGTTTTAAAACAGTATTGGACGTTTTGTTAGATCTAAAAGAAATAGATCCCAATATGGATGAAAACCAGATTAGATCTGAGGTGCATACCATTATTGTTGGTGGTCAAGAGACGGTTGCGTCCACGCTTGGTTACGTGTTGTTGATGCTGGGTTCTCATCCTGACGTGCAAAATAAATTATATAATGAGTAAGTTTATGTTGAAATTATCAGAAAGTATAAAGTTCGTTAACCCGTTTCAAAGCTATTAAAGAAAAAAAGTGTATGTTAAATAATAAAATTTTCTTCTATACAATTTCGGAAATTTTTAATCTAAACTTTGACGATACGTTTGGCTCAGTTTGTAGTGACCCTACTTGCAGTGCCAGTGGTCGCCGGTTCGAGCCCCGCTGGGCGCATTCATTTGTGTGATGAGCACGAATGTTTGTACCCCAGTCCTGGGTGTTTATATTTATAATATGTATGTATTTAAAGTTATATATGTGTAGTGTATCAACTATCTGGTATCCACAACACAAGCCTCTTAACTTACTAAGGAACTAGATGGCGCTGTGTGTTAATGTCCCCAACATATTTATTTATTTAAACTATCTTTTCGGATTTTTTTCGCGTATTTAATCGCGGAATGCAATCATGGTCAAGGGAGCGACTCTTCCGTAACCATGATTGCTGTAAAGCAAACAGGAACTCGGGAAGGGAAAGTCAGGAACCGAAAATCAAAATAAATGCTCGAAGAAATCCGAATAAACAGTTTTATTTAAAATGTCAAATATTCACGTAAATCTAAGAAAATATTAATTTCGGCGATATTATAGTGCAGTCATGTGTGTTGTATGTGTGTATGTGTAGATACACACAGGTACACTCTCTATTCCTTTTCCTCTCTAAGTCTGATGGGACGATACTTCGACAGGACCGGTGAGAATTAGGCCCAGGACCGATGTCTTTACGTGCTCTCGTAAGCACGCGTGTGAAACAACGCCGATATACCAACTCTGAGCTGTTATTGTTGCTTTGTGTTTGATGATCTTTTATATAAATTTATAGATAAAAAATATAATATCAAAACAATAAATACAGATAAAAAGTATCAAAAGATTTGGCCAAAAGTGTTGAGTAGTACCGAAAAAAAGCCAAAGTCTTCAATGTGTGAGAATACCCTCTTTTTTTTAGTGTCGGGAAATGCATTTACGCATACCATCAGATCCCCCAGGTGGTGATGTGGGGCTCACCGGCTAGAAGAGCCGGTACTACCCACTAAAACCCGACATTCTCCTTCCCTCCGCCTTAATGGGACGCCGCAGGATCGCTTGCGCAAAACTACTACGGCGCCCCGGCGGCAGGTCTGCCTAAACATTAGGCAGACCACCAAACCAATGGGGCTGCTCCACAGTCCACTCTACTACGGCAAAGAAGTACCCGGAGCAGCCCCATTAAATCCTCACCGCCCACCGAAGTGGGCCACATTCATCCGGCTGCAGAGGACAGGGAGAGCGGCAACGAAACACCAACGCTCCTCTTCCCCTGCAGCCCCACCGCGTCCGCCATCAAACGGTGGCGGCCCCGTCTAGGCCTGCGATCACACCACCGGTGGCCGCAAAGTCTTCGGCCGAGCCTTTCGGCTCGAGGCCTAGACGAGTGGCCCCACCAAGCCATTTGGTCCGCGCCGGATTTCTCCGGTACCACCCGCCGTGTGAGAATACCCTGTTTTTATTTTATTTATTCTCTTTAAAGGTTTATTTACATTAATAGATATTAAAATAATCCTTAGGTTTAGAGCACTTAAGCAATTAGAAGGATTATTGTAATTAAGCTATTATTATTAATTAATTTTATTGTTCAAATGACGTATATTTCAGAGTAAAGCAAATATTTGAAGATAATAAAAGCGACTTGACAAAAGAGGATCTTTCGTCGTTGGTTTATTGCGAAGCAGTAATACAGGAGACTCTGAGGTTGTATCCTCCTCTACCAGTAGTGACAAGGCATGCTGATCGAGATCTTCAGATAAGTAAGTTATTTTGAGGAAATAAATTGTTTCAGATATTTTACATTCTTATAAAATGGAGATCTCCTATATCCTCTTTATGGTAAAAAAGTTTTTTTCACTTACTGGTTATGTGAGTGTTTGCAGTTATAGTTAACACAGCTCCGTTTGCATAGTTTTATATAAAGTACATACACAAATATATTTTTTTTAGTTTTATAATAATACTTTCTTAGATTTACGCGAATATTTCACACTTTAAATAAAACTATCTTTTCACCTCTCTCATGGCCATGATTGCTGTAAAGCATTCGAAACGTAGGGAAGTAGAAACAAAAGTAAATCCTGCGAAAAATCTGAAAAGATAGTTTTATTTAGTTTTATAATATTAGTATCTATCTAGTTTTCAGTTTTAAAAAGTTAAGATATTTATCAGTTTATAGTAAGGAAACATTTCCATTGTAAAAATCATTGTAAATATCTTTATTTTACTCTTAGAAGTATTATATAAATTCCTTGAAATAACTTACTTGTCCTTGACTGTTAATATCAAAATCCACGAAGAAAACAAAACCCTGTAGATTTTCTTTTTCTTGAATTATTATCCCATCAAAAACATAAATGTGAAATTGGGAGCCAAGTTCAATAATAAGAATATATGTCGTTGTCAACTTCACCGACAAAAGAACTGAGATCTAAATGGGTGCCAAGTTCTGTAGATAATTCTGACATTTTTTCATAGGAACATACAACGTTCTAAAATAAATTTAAAACACAATTTCTTGTTCATTGTCTGCTTCAAAAGTGTTTGCTATTGAGAAATAGAACTTCTTAAATTTGAACAGTCTTAGGATAAATAGAAGTTCAAGATTTGACTTGGCTTGTTATTCCGGACTATAATCTATCTTTGTGCCAAATTTCATCCAGATCCGATCGCATGAAAGAGTAACAAACATCCATACTCACAAACTTTCAAATTTATAATATTTATACACATGTTTATTATTTTTAGAATCATGCACAATACCAAAAGGTACACTGTGTTGTCTAAATCTATTGGGCGCTGGTAGATCTCACCGTGCTTGGGGAGAGGACGCAGATAAATTCCTGCCCGAACGTTGGCTTCTGCCGTCAACTTCGAGCAATCTGGCTTATCTGCCGTTTAGTACTGGAAGAAGATCTTGTATAGGTATAATGTGTACTTATTAATAGTTTAAATAGCAAGAGAATGACTCGGGAAAAAGACATGTCACTCCGGCACATGACTAGGACATCGCCATTTCCGAGTTGTTTTGAAGATTCTAATTTCTTTGTACTTTTATGTAAGCTTGCCTGAATATAACCTATATTGCCTTTGCCTGATTTTTCTAGATTATTACCTTCTGGAGGCTTTATATATTTTTTAACTAAAATATTTTTTTTACTCTAATTGATATTGCTAGTTGTTAAAAGTTGTACAAACAAAAAAAAAAAACAAATTAATGGTCAAAAAAATTCGTCTAGTAGTAAACAACCTAATATCTGTTTCTTAATACCAGTACAATTTTATTTTCAGGAAAAAGGTATGCGACAGCAATCCTGAAAACCCTTTTAGCTTATTGCGTAAAAGATTTAATATTTGTATCAGAAGCTGACAAATTCGAATTCAAAATGGACATCGTCTTGAGGGCTACAAAGGGAAATCTGTTGGAGGTGAAATTAAGAGTATGAATTGATTTGATTATAAATAAAATTATTTTTATTAATTACTAAACTTGTAAAGGATCAAATCATGTAACAGATTTAGCAAAATTGTCTGGGAACGGGTGAGGTTAAGAGATTAACACAATAAAGATATGCTTTACTGTATATGACATTTTATTTTTTCTTTTGTGAATTCAAATGCGTACATTACATCTCTCTTAATTAGTGCTAGGGTGAATGTGTGATTAGTAGAAAGTTGAAAACCCATGAATTTATCTTGTTAATTCCAACACATTAAGCATTGCATTATTATTAGAAAATTGACGGGAAAATCTACAATCATGAGTTACCGATTTTTTAAATTGACAGTAGTCTGTACCGTGGTATATGTCAAATTTGTGAATCTTGTAACATACGTTAGAAATGGATAATTTAACACTGCTATACTAATTTGTAATTTGGTAATTTCGAAGCATCAAAAGAATAATTTTTTGATTGGCGACGTCGAAGTTATCCCAATGACTAACTACTGTATAATGCCCTTTCAAATACCATACTAGCATCTCACAGCTTTTGACTAATCCAACAATCTAAGAATATCTGATGAAAAGTATATGGTATTTGTACGTACGTGTTTTTAAACCACCTAATATTGAGTATTAGGTGGTTTCAACCACAATAGCGCAAAGTATGAAAATAATCTCAAGAAAATATATTTCTTTTCTACAGCATTACATAAATTAATATTCTTGATGTAGGATTCGACAACACGTTTGGCTCAATTTGTAGTGACCCTACATGCTGTGCCAGCGGTCGCGGGTACGAGTCCCGCTGGGGGCATTCATTTGTGTAACGAGCACTAATGTTTGTACTCCAGTAATGGGTATTTATATTTATATTATGTATGTATTTAAAGTTATATATATGCAGTGTATCAACTATCTGGTATCCATAACTCAAGCATCATAGCTTACGATGGAACTAGATGGTGCTGTGTGTTAATGTCCCAACATATTATTATTATTAATATTTTCATCAATAATATCAACATTAACCATTACTTTTTTCCATGAAATTTTCGCAAAATAGTTCGCTATATATCCGACGACGACCACGACGAAAAAGCTATTTCCACCATAATGAAAACTCCACTGATTTATTGTTGGTATCATTAAAGTAGTTGCTATTTCATAATTTGGCGTTTCAATCATTTAGTTATAAACTGAAATATTTTCATTTAAATTTATTTCTTTCAGAATATTTTTCGTAATATAATTTCCTTAAGTTATTTAGTGTAGAAAATACTTGGGTTTCAGAATTTTATTGTATGAACAGGATCGTTTATATTATAAACATGAGCTCTTCGTGTTAAAGTTGTCAGTACTACTTAAATACTTAATTGCAAGTCAGTACTTGAATTAGATTGGTTTACTGCTACTGTATTTTTAATTCACTTCAAATTTTTTGGCGTCATACTTGATGAGTCTAACGAATCTTCAGTCTCCAAAAACTCAGCATTGAAATCTCTATCATGTTATACTGACTGTCTTAAGCAAATATTTCTATTAACAAGCGATAGCGGTCAAACTTATAACACCCCTCTTTTTGCGTCGGGGATTAAAAATCAAATAACAAGAAACTACATTGTATTACTTATTTATGACTAGCGACTCACCTTCATCAACTTTCATCCCCATTTTCACCTTCTTAAGGGAAGTTTTTTGAGATAAAAATTGTCCTATGGCCTTCCCAGGATCTTAAACTGTCTTCTTACTTTCTTACCTTACTACCTCGCGGTTTATTTCTAAGAAATTAATTTTTCACGAGCTGCCGGCGGTTCGGTGGTCGTTGATAGGTTTACCTTTAATTTCATCTTTTTCGGTTCAGTAGTTCCAGGGATTACTTCCTACAAACAAGTTCACAAACTTACAAATTTTACCACTTTATAATATTAGTGTAGTCAAAAGCTGCTATTGTGACTTAACTATGATAGATATATGTATGTATCGTATATTCCCTCGCGGATTTTTTTGTACGTAGTAATGAGTACTTTAATCATGTAGTAGATTATTTTTATAAATCATCAATAGTTTTCTCACTCAGCGCACGCTAAATAATGAATTTTATAGGCAAAATTTGCTACTTTGGGTTACATTGTTACAATTTTCTTAAGGATCTCTAACTTTTTTGAAAATAAATTATAACCTTAGCCACTTTCTGATAATTTAGCTTTCCATTGGTGAAAAAATGTTTAATATGGTTCAGTATTTTCGTAGCTTATTCGGTACAAACAAACAAAAAAGCTTTCCTTTTAATTAATATTAGTATATTAGTATACATTTTAATAGCCACTTAAGTGACCTTTGTTCACTGAAAACGTCGGGAGTCGAGACGAATCAGCAGCAGTGAGTAGTCATAATCTTGATGCTGGTTGGTCGTGACGTTGGTTTCTAACGTAAATAAATTAAACTTTACTAATTATACAATTTCATATTATTTTATATAAATCTTTTTTAAAGTTAGTCTTCTTGAATAAAATATTTTTTGAAGCAAAATTTCTTTAGGCGTGGCTGAGGGGTAAGTCAATACATTGGAAAAAAAAATATTTTCTATACTTTGTTAAGAAGTAATGACTTCAGTAATAGGTCTTCTCGGTACTTTTAGTTGTTGTGGTTTATTCACACTTTTACTGACCTAAAGTAAACGAGTAACGTTGTTAAAAATATATTTCAGATGTATTATATAATATGGACGTTGTTGCTTTTGTTCTGCCTTCAATGTATCTTATGGAGTCTTTTCTGGAAGGCGCGACGCAATTTCAAGAATTTACCTGCGTACTCTCAACTACCATTCCTAGGTTCTGTACATTGGTTCATCGGGGGTGGTGCGAGTAAGTCTTTTTTAAGGTCATTTTTTAAGTATGTACGTGATGTGTTCGTCTAATATGAACCTATTATAACATTTCTTTTTTAAAGTCAGGGCTTAAAAATCTCCTCCAAAGTCTAGACATTTAGTTGAAAATAATATTTTTTATATATCACTTCCTTAAATTTCACTGCTGGTTTGCACATTGCGTGCTTGGGGATGATATCCAATTTTATTTAACCAAACTGCGACACACTGGAACTTGCTCAATAAAAAAATCTGTTGGTATAGAATTAGTGACCTTTGATGCCTCTTGAGTCACTTTGACGCCACTTCGGTGGGCGGTGGGAGGTGGCCCATTTCGGTGGGCGGTGTACCATGCGGGTTGTTCCTGGTACTTCTGTGATAGCAAAGTGGATTGTTTTAGCAGCCTCACGGTTGTTGTGGTCTACAGGTGGTATGCGTAAATGCATTTCCCAACAAAAAAAGGACATTATAGGCTGACACAGCTCAAAGGTTAATACTAAGGTTTTTAACAAATTTCAGTGGTATTTCATCGTTTGAAGGAGATATCTAAAATAATGGATGATACAAGATTACCGTTCATTTTTTGGCTCGGACCACAACCTATACTGTGTAAGTACCTATTAAATATTTACTAATTAATTTCTTCTCTAAATACGTTAAAGGGCTATACCACTTTCCGTGCATTTCACATTAAATATTACTGATTTTCATACAAATATATTACAAATTTTCATTCCCTATTTTACCCCCTTACGGGATGAATTACAAAGAATGCTAATACACGTGTTTATTGATTTGAAGATCATTAATACCAAGTTTCAAGTAATTCTAAACATTAACATTTATTTCCATATATATTTTAAAGGTAAATCCCATTTTCCAAAAAAATATAGAGTTATATTATATAAAAAATTTACCCCTCTTCTACCATCTGATGGGATTATTTATTATATATATATATATATATATATATATATATATATATATATATATATATATATATTACTATATAATAAATATTCCCATAAGATATAGTAATTTCAAATAATTCTGATGATAAATATTTTTTTTGCCCATATAAACTTTCCGAAATTTCACGTTTGTACTACCCCCGTTTACCCGTTTAAGGTATGAATTTCAAAAAAATCTCATAAGAATATTTTATTATATTATATCTTTGAGTTAACACTCAAATATTATTTATTTCATTATAATTACACCTTTGAGAACTAATTTAATTGTATTATAATTATTACTTTAAGTTGTAATAGAAAATTATATAAATATTTTTGTAATTTACAATTACAAAAAATAGCAATTGACGTCAACAATAGATTAAACAATTCGTAATCTTGATTTTTAGCAGAAATCATAAAAAAACCATTGCAAAATTTATTGTGTTCACTATATATTAACACTATTAAAATTCCCAACTATTATAAAAAATAATTATTAATTATTATAAATGAAGTTTAGTTTACAATATTTTAAATTAAATGCGTTACATGTACGAGATACAAAATTATTTGAAGCATACTTCGTTTTAGCTTTCTATACCCCAGTGACCTAATCTGTGACACGCAAGATTCACTTTGCTTTGTAGGGGAGAGTCGATGATATTATGTAGCAATTTGTTCAACAACATTTGATCTCTTATATCACGGCGTTTTTCGAGGGTATTACTGTTTAAGTTTTCGATAATGGAATGTACAGATGAATTTTAATGATTTAAGTGACGCAGATATTTGTTATTGATTGTTTCAATCATTTTCATATAAACTTTGTATTAAGGATCTCAACATGAAGAACAATACTCAAGAATAGACCGCACCAGAGAGTTAAATAGTATAATTAAAGTTGTAGACTGTTTAAAATCTTTCGAGATACGCATAGCAAAACCTAGCATTTTGTAAGCTCTTTGAGTTATAATACTAATATGTGACCCCAGTACCAGCATTATCCTATTTTACACTACAATTAGATGTTCTTTTCAAATCATGAAATATTATAAATTGTTTCCAATATTTTAAACTAGTTTTCATCCCTTTTTAATGCCCCACTACTAGGCACGGGCCGCCCAGAAGGGAAATGTGAGAGAGATCAGGCCATAGTCCACTATACAAGTCAAGTGCGAGTTGGCGGACTTCACATATCTTTTGGAAATAATTCGCACATGAATATATTTGAGGCGCGAGACCCGGGATTTGAACACGTTTGATTTGGATTCGCAAGCACGCGCGTTACCACTGCCTATTTTAAACTACATGGCGGCATAATCGCGCGTCCACATATGTATATGTACATGCCCATAGATATCGCCGAAAAGAACGTTTAACTTAGACTATTATTACCCGACTGCGGTGAAGTCCAAAGGAGGGCTATGTGTTTGACCTGTATATAATTGTATATGTGTCCGATCCTATGTTCCCTCGTAATTACTAAACGGCTTAACCGTTTTCATAATTCATATGTCATTATATCCCTCTTGAGAATGATTTAGATATCATTAAAAGTCATTAAAAAATTTAGGAACAAGGCGACAGCAAATTTTTCTGTTAAAATTTTTTTCTCAATAAAATAATACGTTAAAGAAAAATAAATAACAATTCGAATTTTTTAGTTGTAAGTGATCCTGAGGACGTGAAAATTGTTACTAACGGCTTCCTTGAAAAGCCGTATCAGTACGACTTCGGCCGCGACTGGCTCGGGGATGGCCTTCTTACTGCACCAGGTAATACTTTTAGTTCAATTGTTGTTTTAAATTCTACGAAGCAAAAACTCATTATTATTTCCTCCACGGTGTATCAGTTGACAATTGATTTCTTAGAATTTTAATTAAATTCTTAGAAATTTAACTGAACGTGTTATTTACGAAATGATTTCATTATATCTATTACTAATGACTTACATTCGCTTCGCTTGTGTGCGACCTTTGGTGCCTTTTATATTTGTACAAAAAAACCATTTAGTTATTCATATTGGTAATGTTTTATAAAAAGTTTAGCAATAATAATGGTAGATTTTCTTGTCAATTGTACTTCCCCTTTTTACCCCCTTAAGGGTAGAATTTTGAAACATTGCACAACTCGTAGTTTATTTAATGGTATTAAAGAGCATCTTTCTGTATTTCTGATCATATTTTTTTTTCATTCAGACTTTACCGACCTCTTTTTCCCTTTAAGGGATGAGTTTTAAAAAAATGCCCATATATGTATTTTTTATGTTATACTAAGAACTAATTTTACACATTTCACATTAAAAATGACAGAGTTTCATAGAAACTTTCATCGCCTATTTTATCGTCTTATAGGATAAATTCTCTTTCTAAATGGAGCCTATAAAATTAACTATACACTCATCAATAATATCTATCTACTAAATTTGATTTAAATCCTTCCAGTTCTTGCAGCGTGACAAACACACAGAAACGTACAAACTTTCGCAATTATAAATGTATTTTTGCAATTATCATTTAGCTGTAATAAGTAATGTCGTTTATGTAGTGTTATGATCCGTTCGCAACTTTTTGATTTTGGGAAATGAAAGTAAGCTATGTCTTTTTATAAAACGGATGCTGTGTACCAAAAGTTCATCAAAATCGGTCCAGTAAATTTTATTAATGCACTTTAAAGTCAATTTTGTATTTGTCATAATACACAGTAGGTTAAAACATAATATTCTTACATATCAGGAGAAATCTGGAAACGAAATATAAAGCTTATAGCAGGCACGTTTTCCGCAAGCATGGTAGATGGTTTCCAACAGGTGTTTAATATAAAAGCGAGAGAATTAGTTGAGAATTTGAAAGCAGAAAACAACAAACAGCCTTTTGATGCGATGCCCCATTTATCTAACATTTCATTAGCCGCCATTTGTCGTAAGTACCCAAATGATTGATAAAAATATTATTTAATAATTACCTAGTAGGGATGGGCCGAAATTCGTTTTACATTCGGTTTAACCGAATTTCGGCAGCTTAAGCCGAACATCGGCATTCGGCAGAATTTTTTAATCTCACCGAATGTTTGGCCGAAGTTCGTAATCGGTTCAAACCACATTCGGCCCATCACTATTAAGTAGCAGTAGCAGTTTTTAAGTCGCGTTCATAATACATTTTTTTTAATTAATTAAGAAACTTAAACTTGTGATGATATCCTAAATATTGAAATATCGATCCAGTCTTCCTTAAAAACTATAAAATTATCCTTTCATATATTAGACTAAATATAATATAAATATCAAATCAAACTGTTATATTTTAGAGACTGGTCTCGGAGTAACTTACACATCGGATAGTAAGCAGTCTCTAGAATACTATGACGCGTTCAAGAGTACATTGGAACTGCTCCTTAAGCGGGGATTAAATCTGTTCTACCACTATGACTGCATTTACAGATTTTCATCAGATTACGCCAAGTTTTTAAAAAACGTAGCTGTTTTGCATAATGTGTCAAATACTGTAAGATTCTTTCATTTGTATCTATCAATTATATAGGTATAACTAGCATTGCCTGTGGCTTCGCCCGCGTTCAGATGACCAAAACCAAATTCTTAGGTTTTACATGTATTAGTATAGTCATACTTACATTGCAGTTTTTGTATTTTTTCTCAGAAATGAGACATTTTCAAGCGGTAAAAAGTATTCTATATGTTGACCCGGATAACCAGCTATCACCATACATTATATTTCGTCCTATTACATCTATACATATATGTATAAGCTAAGAGTTGGTTTGTTTGGAGTCAAGCTCTTTTGATATTAACACATTGGATTTTTTACCGTCTGTTTTTTACCGTTATAGTTATTTTAACAGACATCAAATTTATACAGATAAATAAGATTGAAGTCTCTGTTTGTAATGTCAAAATAAAAGCTTTTTACTAAATGCTTATGAAATATACGGTACTTATAAGAAAAGTACAATGTCTAAAATATTTTTTTGTCTGTCCGTTTGTCCGTCCGTCCGTCCGTCTGTCTGTTTGTTCCGGCTAATCTCCGAAACGGCTGGACTGATTTTGATGCGACTGACTTTTAATGGCAGATAGCTGATATTATAAGGAGTAACTTGTAATATAACCCTTTATTATATACTATCTAATTTATATATCATATAAATTGTGTGTAATCTACCTGTTGAGTAAGACTTCATAAATTAAAAGACCTTTATTAAGACTAGTCTGCTGCACAGGACTGTACAGGAGATTTTATAACGTTGGCGTGTATGCACAGGCATGAGAACACTATATTTCGTTTATTTTTAAAATCCAGCCTGACAGCAATTTAATACTAGTGAGAGATAAGGTCAGGACCCACTTTTCAATTCCTCCTTAAGAGCGGAACCCAATAACTACTTTGTCTGACTCGGGACTCGAACTTAAGACTCGTACCTTCGACCGTACAAGCTATCTATGCGTACAACATTAACGAGGCATTTGGTAAAATGTATTATTTTTGTAAATAGTGTCACAATTTATTGTTTCAGGTGATCAATCAAAAGATACAAGAACGAAATAAAATGGATACGAGTAAGACCCATATAGATTCCACAATAGAAGGTAAGGTTACTATTTACTAAAATATTATATATTTTTGCATATACAATCTAATAAAATTATAACGAAGTAAATAAATGGTTTAAAAGCTTCTGTTGATTTTTTGAGCAATTAAAAAAAATGTGGTACTTAATAATAATAATAATACTTGGCAGTGCTGACGCACATATTTTGGCCACATAACGATTGCAGTTATTCACGTCACGGCCTACCGATTCGCTTGTCTATTTGCAACACTAAAAAATTATAAGTTGTGTTAGGGAGATTAAGTTCCCCCGAGGTGTGTTTACCTTATCGTGGTTGAGGGGCTCATAAGCATCCAGCATATCCGACATATCTGATAGCAGAGCAGACCGTTGGAGCAACCTCTTGGATGTTGTGGTCTGTTTCAAGAGACCTGACGATGGGACGTCATGGTTGATTGCGTAAGCGAACCTGCGACGTTCTATTATGACGGGGGAGGTTTCGCTGGGTTTAAGTGAGTAGTACTGGCTTTCGAAGCTGGATATATGCTGGTGATCTACGTAAATTTTCCACCGTTAGGGACATTTTGTTAGTAATTAGAGTCAATATAATAAATATATGTAAATTTGGATGTTCGATTATCTCTCTACCACACAACTACAGTCAATACGTACACACTCACAAAACATTTATGTTTTTTATAGATGTAAGTAATAGTGCGAATTTTATAACATTAGTAAGTTTCATTTCAACCGGCATCAAAAACAAACATACAAATGCGTTATCACATGATAATTTCGTTTATCTTATGATATGTTGTTCTAATTAATATTTATATTTGTAGGTCCAAAAAAATCTAGTTTTAAATCAGTATTGGACGTTTTGTTAGATCTAAAAGAAATAGATCCCAATATGGATCTTAATCGGATAAAATCAGAGGTGCATACCATTATTTTTGGTGGACAAGAGACGGTTGCAAGCACGCTTGGTTACGCGTTGTTGATGCTGGGTTGTCATCCTAATGTGCAAAATAAATTATATAACGAGTAAGTTTATGTTGACACTGGCAGAAAGTATTGCACTTGTTAACACGATTCTAATCTATTCAAGCAAAAAAGTTTATGTTAAATAATGAAACGTTCTTCTGAACAATTACGGCTACGGCGGCCGATCATGCTAAATCTGCGCAGAAGATATTATAGTGCACTTATGCGTGTTGTATGTGTGTATATATAAATACACGCCAGTGCATCGTTCTATTCTTTTCACACTCAAACTCCAGTGGGATATGTATTCGATATTCGCTATGTAAGGTCTCATGCAGGACCGACGGTTTAACTTGCTATGCTTTGAGTGAAACACTTTACATTGCCAACTTTCCAATTCTAAGCTATCATTGTTGCTTTTTCCTTGATGATCTTTTATATAACTTTTTAGATAAATAAAACAAAACAATAAATAAAGTTAAAAATATTAAAAGATTTGGTGTTTTGGCGAACTGGCCAATTTGATTTCAATTTGATTTTTGTTAGGAGTTCCAAATTCAAATTTATTTCAAATTTCTGGTCAGATTCATTCAGATCTGGCTAGATGGTTACGGTAGATCTGTATTGTCACTAATTGCAAACCGACGGAAAAGCTAGCCTTTAAACAACTGAGTCTGGTCAATTGCTCTTGCCCACTGCTGCTTTAGGACAACGCTAGACCACATATTATACAACAGATGATCGCTAGATTAAAGGAGCTGCGATTGGAATGTTTCCGACACCCACCATACCCCCGGACCTTGTTCCAACAGATTACCAGTTTTTTTTCGGAATTTAGGCAATTTCTTGCAAGGAAAAGAATTCAATTCCCACGAGGCAGTCAAAACCGTCTTCAGATATTTTATTGATTCTCGCTCCCACATTTTTTTCATCAAAGGAATCAATGAATTACATTTAAAATGGTGAAAGCATTGATAATAATGGTACATATTATGTACTTTGCTTGATTAAATATATAATTTCATTTTTTTTTCGTTTTGCTTTTTCCGTATAAAACGCCAACATCATAATTGTAAGGACCTAATATTAATAGACATTAAAATAGTCCTAAAATTTAAAATTCTAAGCAATTAAAAGGATTATTGTAATTAAAGCTAATATTATTAATTATTGTTCAAATGACGTATATTTCAGAGTAAAGCAAATATTTGAAGATAATAAAAGCGACTTGACAAAAGAGGATCTTTCGTCGTTGGTTTATTGCGAAGCAGTAATACAGGAGACTCTGAGGCTGTACCCTCCTGTACCAATAGTAACAAGGCATGCTGATCGAGATGTTCAGATAAGTAAGTTCAGATATTTTACATATATCCTTATGAAATGGAGATAGGAGGTAGTGATAAGAAGTTTATATTATCCATTACTTTTATATTATATGTTCTTGTAGTAACGATACGGTACATATGTATCTGTCACAGCGCCAAAGAAGTTTTTCTTCAACCGCGCGTTAAGGCACAGTAAGTAAGTACAAGTACAAAGTTACACGCACTATTTTTTTTGTTTTAGAGTCATGTATAATACCAAAAGGTACACTGTGTTCTCTACATCTATGGGGCGCTGGAAGATCTCACCGTGCTTGGGGAGAGGATGCAGATAAATTCCTGCCCGAACGTTGGCTTCTGCCGTCAACTTCGAGCAATTTGGCTTATATGCCTTTTAGTGTTGGAAGAAGATCTTGTATAGGTTAGTGTGTAATTATTAATAATTTTCTTTTTCTAGAGCCGTTCTCTTGTTATTTAAAATGAGAAGAGAAGCTCTGGAAAGAGAGATGTCACTCTGGCACATGACTAAGACATCGCTATTTTCTAGTTGTATTGAAGATTCTAATTTCTCTATACTTTTATGTATACTTGCCTTATTATAAGTACGTTGCTAGATTTTAGATTAGTACTTGAGGTTTTATACCTTTTTATAACATTGTCTATTGGATATTGTTAGTTGTTGAAAATTGTACAAACAAAAAACAAATTCATTGTCAAAATTCCTCCACTTTATTAGTGGATACAACCTAATATTTGATTTATAATAACTATACAATTCTATTTTTCAGGAAAAAGGTATGCGATGGCGATCTTGAAAACCCTTTTAGCTCATTGCGTAAAAGATTTAATATTTGCGTCAGAAGCTGACAAATTGGAATTCCAAATGGACGTCGTCTTGAGGGCTATAGAGGGAAATTTGTTGGAGGTGAAATTAAGAGTATGAATAGATTTGATTATGAATAAGATTATAATTTTTGTAAATTACTAAACTTGTAAAGGATCGAATTATGTAACAGGTTTAGCAAAATTTCTTGGAACAGGTGGGGTTAAGAGGTTAACACAATAAAAATATACTTTACTATGTATGATAATATATTTTTTCTTTAATTTATTCAAATGCGTGCCATACATCTTTTCAAATGAGTGCTAGGATGAATGTGTGATCTGTAGAATATTAAAAATCCTTGAATTTATCTTGTTAGCTTCAACAAATTAAGCATTGCATTATTATTAGAAAGTTTACGGAAAAATCTACAGTCATGATTTACCGATTTTTTTGATTGACAGTAGCCTGTAGTGTTGTATATGTCGAATATGTGAATCTCATAACATACATTAGAAATGGATAATTCAACACTGCTATACCCCCAGCTGATAGTGTTAACGTATTTTGGGAATTTCGAAGCATCAAAAGAATCGTTTTTTGATTGGCGACGTCAAAGTTCTCCCAATGACTACTGTATAATGCCCTTTCAAATACTATACTAGCATCCAATAGCTTTTGACTAATCCAACAATTAAGGAATATCTGATGAAAAGTATATGGTACTTGTACGTACGTGTTTTCTAAACCACCCAATAGTTCAGCCAGAATAGCGCAAAGTATGAAAATAATTTCAACGAAATATATAAAACGAAATTTCTTTTCTACAGCATTACGTAGATTAATATTCATGATGTGGAATTTGACGATATCTTTTAACTGGCTTTTAATGAATATATTTTTAATAATATTTTCATCAGTAATATCAACATTATTATTTTTTTCTACGAACTTTTCACAAAATAGTTCGCTATCAGTCCAAAGGTGAAGTATCTCGTCGCTTAACGCTAACATTTGAGCTTCTATATAACCAACGATGACCACCACGAAAATGCCTATTTCTGCCATAATGAAAACTACACTGATTATTGCTGGTATCATTAAAGTAGTTGCTATTTCATAATTTGGCGTTTCGAGCATTGGTCTGCCTGTCAAGCCTGAAACATTTTGATTTAAATTTATTTCTCTCAGAATAAATATCGTGATATAATTTTCTTAAGTTATTTAGATTAAAAAATCTTGAATTTCAGAATTTCATCGTATGAAACGACTTATATTAGATTGGCTTATTCCTACTGTATTTTTAATTTATTTTACATTTTTTGCCGTCATACTTGACGAGTCTAACGAGTCTTCAGTCTTCGATAACTCAGCATTTCATTCTCTTATTTCTAATAATTTGAAAAGAATTCCATTAAAATCCCTTCTAACCAAATCAAAATACAGATTTAAGAACGATCAGAAAATTTAATTTAATCTAACTCGCTTACCATAAATAACATACAGGTCCTCGGTCAAATGGCGACCAGGCATAAGAAAAGGCATTATGATATAAACAGCTCCATTGACTGTAAATGCAATCCAAATAACGAGTGCCCTTTTCTTCACAACTCTAAGTATTTTGAGAACATTTGTAGCAAAACGAGTTTCCGGTATAACCAGTCGATCACATTGTAAATACTCATTGATTAAGATCCTAATAGATTTTCTGTAATATACTATTTTGTTATGAAATATTTTTTAAATTACATTACTTTTATTGCTGGTTTTTAAGGTTTTGATTTCTTGTTTTTAACGGAGTTTTAGAAACAACGGAGTTTTAGGGTGGTTTTGAAATATTGTATAATATTGTTGGAGATATATAGAGGAGATATGAAATGAAATGAAATAAATAAAATGAATTGACAACCTAATCAAAACACTTACTCATATAGCTTTATATAAAATAATTTCGTAACCGCTGACGCACTGCACGTTCCAAGTGATATTTCCACAAAACATATTGTTATGTCTACGTTTTGTGGACATCGGAACAAAACGAACCATATCATTGAAAATATGTATACATAAAAATAGAATGATCCACCTAAGAGATTTAAAAAATAAATAATCCATGGGATAGCTGAAATTTTAATAAATAGCATTATTACTCATTTTTATGTAAGATTTTATGTACTAAGCAATGATTTTTTCTAAGCTCTTATTCTATTATTTTTGTTTCAATCATTTTCAGTGAGTGCTTTTGTAACTATATTGGATACTGAGACTAGCCGTTTTAGCAAAAGATACTTTAGTGTAAGTGTGTGAGAACTCGACATGAACGGCGCAGGACCAATAGCTGTGCGTGTTTTCCGACGGGGGTGTAACACCGTTAATTTCCCAACGCCTTGTTGCTACTAAGATTTTTTTTGTTAATTATTATTACTTGGATCGATCAGGAACTTAAATCCAGTACCTCCGGCCGCAGAAGTCTTTCCATATTTAGAAAAGTGTTGTTTTGATCGATTTTAAAAAAAGGGGAAGCTCGTAATGGTGATGTCCCCCCCGGCGGATTTCCCCTACGGCGGTCAATTTCGCTGACACAAATGGGTGGGAAATATTATAGTGCACAAGTGCTCTCTCAAATTGCGGTGGAATTCTGATTCGAACGAGAGAGATCAGGTGCAGGATCAACGACGGCTTTACGGAGGTGAAACACCGCTAACTTCCCAACTCCGGGCTGTTGCTGAGACATTCATAACAGAACTTTCAATCTCAGAACCTCTAGGTGTGCAGCTGTACATGCTTGCCACTATACCTCCGAATTTGATAATATTTATTTTTTAATATTTGTAATATTAGCGAGAATACTTACGCCTAATATTGTTCTTATTAATATTTATAGTCAGTCCCCTGAACAAAATAGCAAGGTTTTCTATCATAGTTGGTAGATCACAGTGGTCCAGTCCAAACTTTCCGAGGATACCCATGTCGTATATTCTGTGGAGTAAAATTTATTATGTAGACTTTTACACAGACATCTTGTATTATATCGTATTCAATGTTATAACACATTGACGGGATATATTGGTTTTCCTCTTTTATGTAGGAAAAAATATTATAATCTTAGCAGGGTTATTTATTATTTTATTAAAAATGAAAGAAAATAAATAAGAAACAATCAGGTAAAATTGAAGTATTATATATTATATATATAGAGAGAATTGAATCTGTTCCTTTTATCTTCATATGAGCAATGTCTAAAAGTCAGATAAAAAAAACTGACAAAAAAATTCTGAGTCGAATCTGTACATAGAATATTTTTTTTGAAAATCTTATAGTCATTCATTCTTATAGTCAGTCATCAAATAGTCATTATTATCGATATAGAGGCCGAATCTATAATTTTTAGAATTTTTGTCTGTCTGTTTGTCTCGGAACGCATCACGAGAAAACCATTGGACAGATTTGAATAAAATTTGGTATGATGATAGCTGGTTATCCGGGTCAACATATCGGATACATTTTACTGCGGGAAAATATCTCATCTCTGAGAAATTTATACTAACCTTTAAAACGGTAGTTTTTATATAAATTCCACAGTGGTATTGAAACAAACGATTGCAATAAGCTCTCGAAAGAAAATATAAAGAATTTTGTATCAAATATTCACCATTTTTCACCCTAGAATAAATTAACCAAGCTTGATTGACATTCAAATAGCTTTATTGGTCTTAATTATATGAAATGTTCCATTTTTTTTTAATTTAGCTGTTTTCTAGCGATAGCCGTAAAGTAATATAATTTATAATATTATATGCCTGTTTGTCTGTCAAGACTATGTTTAAAGATTTTGACAAATATTCGGTATTATTTATAAAAAAAATATATAGTTTGTATGGAAAAATTACTAGCTAATCTGTTCTTATAATAGACTAGCAATGCCCGCGGCTCCGCCTGCATTCAGATCACCAAAAACCAAATTCTTAGGTTTTACATATGTCGGAGACGAGTCATAATCACAACTAATCGGAACGCGGGCGCCACCTTTTTGGGCTCGACAGAGTCTACGTTGTGACACTCGACCGGGCTCGGCTGAGTTACGCTTGGTCGGTCGCACAGTGAACACTAGTAGAAACTGTCTTGCGTTCCGTATTGTCTATACGTGGTAATAGTGAAGTGGTATATGGTTGTGTAGTGAAGTGCTGTTTAACTATGTACAAAGTGATTATTGTTAATTTGAAATACAACTGTGATTGCATCGACTTTCATTTGAACCAACACTTCCCATATAACGCCCACTGTATAAGTCATGATAAAATAATGGAAAATAATAGAGAAAATTAATGCTGCTTCGATACATATTAGTATACTCTTACATTACAGTTTTTGTATTTTTTCCTATATGTTGACCCAGATAGCCAGCTATCACCATACCAAATTTCATCAAAGTCCCTCCAGTGGTTTTTCCGTGTGCGGTAACAGACAGACAGACAGACAGACAAAAATTCTAAAAACTATAGATTCGGCCTCTGTATCGATACTAATGTCTAACAGATTTGACTCAGTTACAATTTTATTATATGTATAGATTAGTGGAAAAAAGTAGACTTTACATTAAATATTCATTGACACTTTTTTTAAAAGTTTTATTATCGATTTTATTATCGTTTTGTTATCGTTTTATGATCACGAAACACAATTTAAAAAGAGATAATATATTTTTGTCTGGGTGTAAAATATTTTATGTGCGTTTATTTTTTTAGCAATAATTACTGGATACATTTTAATAACATTTATAAATAAAAATAGGATAGGTACTCAGATTATAAAAAGGATTTTTTATCCCGCAAAATGAAAATATTCCTGGGAAAGGAGGAGGAGAACAATTTTATCAATATTAAAAAAAAAAAGATTTTGATATTAATTGACGATATCAAAATAAATAATTCATTAGTGGTTAGGAAATTGATTGAGGACAAAAAGTACACAACTTTTTGTCCCGGAAATTGAAAGGATTCTCCGGAAAAGGAGAAGGTGCTGTTATGAAAATTCATTTTCTAAGGTAAATTTAAATTTTAATGTCAATCAAAAGCTATACAGTTATTATAACAAAATTATAGTGGAGAAATTAAATGAAGTATTTTGTACATTATTAATGTGACTGGACTCAGCAGTTTTTATGAAGAAAATCGAATACCTAGTTAATTTTTATATACTTTCTACCCGACTGCGGTGAAGCCCAAAGGAGGGTTATGTGTTTGACCTGTATGTATGTATGTATGTATGTATGTATGTATGTATGTATGTATGTATGTATGTATGTATGTATGTATGTATGTATGTATGTATGTATGTATGTATGTATGTATGTATGTATGTATGTATGTATGTATGTATGTATGTATGTATGTATGTATGTATGTCCGACCCAATATTCCCACGTAACTAAACGGTTAAACCGACTTTGGTGATTCATACGTCGTTAGATTCGTCTTGATAACGCGAATGTTATAACATGGCAGATTTCAGGCGCTAAATTGCGCGTTTTAAAAAAAAATTCTTCCACCAACCTATCGAGTGGGATATCAAAATAAAGGTTTAAGGGTGTGATGACAAAAATATATGCAAATTATATGCTTAAAATTAATTTAGGATAAAAAATTGCTAAAAATAACTTTAAATGTCTAATTGGACAAAAAAATCTGTAAATAAAAAATATATTATAATAATAAAAAATCCGACTGCATAATACTTATATATTCCATATAATAATAATAATAATAAATATTGGAACATTAACACACAACACCATCTAGTTCCATGGTAAGCTACAAGGCTTGTGTTATGGATACCAGATAGTTGATACACTACATATTTAATACATGTATAATATAAATAATTACATATTATAAATATAACTTCGTTAACTTGTTTTCATCTTTTTAGTTAGCTTTTATGCATTGGGGTTTTTCATTATTATATTTTTATTGCACGCTTTTAAATAATAGATTAGAATTAACTTAAGTAAGGTAGTTGAGTTAAGAGTTGCGTTTCTAATAATAATAATTTTTATTGTCCAAAAAGTTTAGCTTTCAATATATTTTATATCTGAGGGTAACTCACACTAGGCAAAGCCTGTATCGTGAGTACCACAATTTGATTTACAAATGAAATATTGTTGCTCGGTTAACAATGCTGGTAAAAGTTATATTATTATGACAAAGAAATATGTAAAAACTGTTTTTGTCGGAGAAGTGTTAGTCCAGTGGTAACGCTCTCTCAATGCCCGCTAACTTAGTAACGCGAGCGAAGCGAGTTCAAATCCCAGGTCTCGTACCACATATTTTCACGTTCGAATCATATCAAAATATTTTTTAACAGCCTACGATCCTGCCTACATCCTGCCTGGCTAGCCTGTGACCATAGAGAATAATATACTTTTCAAATGCTATAATAATTTTTCAAATCGCTTCAATAGTTCCAGAGATCGCTTTCCATAAATGATGATGATGTTCTCCTAGCCGATTCCGGCCACGGCGGCCAATCTCAATGAGATTAGCCAACTGTGCAGGAGATATTATAGTGCTCAAGTGTACGCGCAGACACAAGTGCACTCTCTATTCCTATCACTCTCATACTCCGGTGGGACGACCACTCGACACGACCGGTGAGAGTTAAGGCGCAGGACCGACGGCTTTACGTGCTCTCCGAGGCACGGGGGTGAAACACCGCCAACTTCCCAACTCCGGGCTGTTACTGAGACTTACTATACAGGAAGACTCAATAACTAAACTTGGCCCGACCCGGGACTCGAACCCAGGACCTCCGGGTGTGCAGCCGTACATGCTAGCCACTACACCACTGAGGCAGTTTAACCGTCCTGGTACTAGTCCTGGGTTCGAGTCCCGGATCGGGCCAAGTTTAGTTATTGAGTCTTCCTGTATAGTAAGTCTCAGTAACAGCCCGGAGTTGGGAAGTTGGCGGTGTTTCACCCCCGTGCCTCGGAGAGCACGTAAAGCTGTCGGTCCTGCGCCTTAACTCTCACTGGTCGTGTCGATTAGTCGTCCCACCGGAGTATGAGAGTGACCGGAATAGAGAGTGCACTTGTGTCTGCGCGTACACTTGTGCACTATAATATCTCCTGCGCAGTTGGCTAGTCTCAATGAGATTAGCCGCCGTAGCCGGAATCGGCTAGGAGAACATCATCATTTCCCATAAATATTAAGTATTTAGATATACAAACTTACAAAATTCACACTCTTTCTCTCGCTTTGTTATATTAATTATTATGTAGTATCCTACACATCGACGAAATCATGAAATTTGAACTACAACAATAAAAAAAATCTTTCCATATCTACTTTAATACTACGATATCCATTATTATTATTCCTTATTATCTATACATATAATAAAATTGTAACTAAGCCGAATCTGTATATTAAATATTTTTTGGAAAATCTTATTAAAATAGACTTTATTATCGATATAAAGGCCGAATCTATAGTTTTTACAATTTTTGTCTGTGTGTCTATATTACTACATCACAGAAAAACCATTGGAGCGATTTCGATGAAATTTGCGTATGGTGTTAGCTGGTTATGCGGGTCAACATATAAGGTACTTTTTACCGCGGGAAAATATCTCATTTCTGAGAAAAAATGCAAAAACTGCAATGTAAGAGTATACTAATCTGTAAAACCTAAGAATTTGGTTTTTTGTCATCTGAACGCGGGCGGAGCCGCGGGAAATGCTAGTATTACTATAATAATAGACATATATTACTTATACTATATCACGAACTGTGTATGTTTCGGAATACTAGGAAAAACTTCATGGTGTCTGTAATTAATGGTACTAATTATAATATATTCATACGTTGCATGTTGAAATAAGTGGTCATTTGGGTTAATAGCTTTAATGTTTTTATAAATATTATTTTTATTTCATCGTCATGTTAATTGTTAAGTGCGACACAAAAAACATTTGTAGATAATATCAATTTCATTCTCGTTGTTTTATTTTAAAATATTAAAAAGTCAATAGTGCGATATAAATAAGCTGGAAAATAATTGAAACTACGAGTATCCATACTAATATGTGAAAGTGTGTTTGTTTGTTTTTTGTTTGTTTGTTTGTTTGTTTGTTTGTTTGTTTGTTTGTTTGTTTGTTTGTTTGTTTGTTTGTTTGTTTGTTTGTTTGTTTGTTTGTTTGTTTGTTTGTTTGTTTGTTTGTTTGTCTGTTTGTTTCTTTGTTTGTTTGTCTGTTTTTTGTTTGTTTGTTTGTTTGTCCTTCTTTCACGTCGAAACGGAGGGACGGATTGGCGTAATTTTTTATATGGAGATAATTGGGAGGGCTGGAGAGTGATATAGGCTACTTTTTACCGCGGGAGATCATTTAATTCCCACGGGAAAACTCTTCAATAAAATTAAATAAATACTTGTTTTAGTATTTTTCCAAATTCATCCTATAAGGGGGTAAAATAGGGTATTGGTATATAGTAGGCGGATTGCTAGTAAAATCTATACATATAATAAAATTGTAACTAAGCCGAATCTGTACATTAAATATTATTTGAAAATTTTTATTGAAATAAACATTATTATCGATACAGAGGCCAAATCTATAGTTTTTAGAATTTTTGTCTATCTGTCTGTTTGTTACCGCATCACAGAAAAACCTCTGGAGGGGTTTTGATGAAATTTGGTATGGTAATAGCTGGTTATCCGGGTTAACATATAGAATACTTTTTACCGCGTCTTGCGTTGTCTTCTTAAAATGTCTCATTTCTAAGAAAAAATACAAAAACTGCACTGTAAGAGCATACTAATATGTAAGACCTAAGAATTTGGTTTTCGGTCATTTAAACGCGGGCGGAGCCGCGGGCAATGCTAGTAATAAATATGTTTAAATGAGGATATATAAATGCTTAAACGAACTTGTGACGAGAACGTCACTTGAGGTAACTATGATAGAAATCATAATTATACAATTATAAATAGCTTTGTCCAAAGAGATTAACTTATGCCATAGTGTGACACAAAAGTAAGTATTTAATATTTGTCCAACTTCAACAAAGGAAGAGGTATGTATGTTTTGTGTATGTTATACCACACTATATCTTTGGAAATTTTATTGTCTTTCCTGCAATCCTTCTGTAAATGCATTTTGGTTAATAGTTAATATTTGCATTCTTCTTTATAAGAAGACATAAAAAATAGAACATAAATTATTATTAGTTTAACACGATCGCTGCGGCTGTGATTTTTCTATACTTTCCATTCCTGAGGTACAAGATCTTTGCACTTGGTAATAAAACTTCCATTGTGGCGGCACAAGGCTTATAGACCCTGTAACATTTAAAAAACTTAAACCCTTTTTTTGGTTTCATGTAAAAATATATTTGATTTTTTTTGCTTTGAATATTAATAATAATGAACTACTTGACGTACACTTGAAGCCGTTCGTTAACAACTTGTTTAGTTTAAAAGTTATAGCTATATTTAAAATACAGGGTTTATACACCCTGTGCCGCACTGAATATGGGAAGTCTGGTGCGTATTTTAGGGATGTGAAATAAAAATATCGAGTCTTAATTAAGTTTTAATATAATGAAAAATGAAAAAAAAAAAACAAACTTGAATTAATGTTTTTCAATAAAGCATGGATAACAGAAGTTTTTTTTACATTGAACAGATTCCGTTAAAAAAAATTAACTTTTTTGTCAGCTTGGCGGCTTGTTAAAACGGCTCGGAGTTTTTCGTAGCATCCGACATAGTTCCTCTTCTTAACACCTTTTATTAAATTGTGTTTCTCAATTTTTCGTGCGGGTTCCGAAAAGATAAATTTATCAATTTAGTTTTTATTTATATGTGTATATGTGTGCGTGGATTGGATGTGAATGTGTATGTGTGTGCACGCGTTTTCGTCTGCGTTGAAATTACCTGTATTATTGTCCTTTTTTGTAAAAGCTTTGATAATTTCCACCACAAACTGTAGTTTTGCTAAACTTTACAGGGTTAGTTAGTACGGAACCCTCGATGCGCGTGTCCGACTCGCACTTGACCGTTTTTGTAAACTAACATACGCACAAAATGTTATTTTTTTTATAATAAAACAGAAAACAAAACCCTGCCCACGGGAAACGTAATTAGGTAAATAAAATAAATAGTAATGATGATCATCTGTCTTGGATCAATCAATCAATGATTTAATATTAGCCGCATCACTGTCCTCACAAACCCCGTGGATTATTTTTTTTCGGCACCTTTTTGTTGGTCCTGATGGTTGGCCATGTCGATGAGTGCATTTTTCGCGAATGCAAGTCAACACTAGCCGCGCGAAGCTAGCGCGGGGTGCGGTACCAGGTGCGCGGGGTACAAGGTGCTGAGACCTGGTTTCGCACTGTGATGAAACTTTATTTCTTCCGTGCGGTCCCAGGTTTATAAACCCGGTATTAAGGTAGGTACACCATTGGATTCTATTTAACAATACATCTTAGATATATATTCATCTCTTTCCTACACCGAATCAAATTGAAGTTATGCCTTCCGCACGAGAAGGAAGTCTATACTTTTCTTAGCCGCACTGTATGCGAGGCGGTATACAAGATGTTTACACCTGGTATCGCACTCAACGTGTTAATGGATTTGAATCAACATAACACAATTTAAGTATAAAATTATTATTATTTAGACACTATAGATAGAGTAAAGTAGCCAAGCACTGAAATATTATGCAAGAATGTATGTATAAAAAGTTCAAAAGTGAAAACAGATCTAGGGGGGCTCATTTTTGTGATGTTGATCCTGGTACGTCTCTGATAGCAGAGTAAACCATGGTAGCAATCACTTGATTGTTGTGGTCTGCCTGGATATAACTGCCGACGAGTCATCTTGAGTGCGTAAGCGATCCTGTGAAGCTATCAAAACAGGGAAAATTTCTTTTATTCCGGTGGATCTCCCCATAACCATCTATATATGTATATAATGGATAGTTATCTTTCAAACAAAATGTACATGGTCACACTGTTGTGCGTATCATCTAACAACTTGTCAACTTAACACTTAATTTTATTTATCACTAGCATTGCTCGCGGCTCCGCCCACGTTCAGATTACTAAAAGCCAAATTCTTAGATTTTACATATTAGTATACTCTTACAGTGCAGTTTTTGTATTTTTTCTCACAAATTATTATTATTAAATATTTATTTTCCCGCGGTAAAAAGTATCCTATACGTTGACCCGGATAACCGGCTATCACCATACCAAATTTCATGAAAATCCCTCTAGTTATTTTCCGTGATGCGGTAACAGACAGACAGACAGACATAAATTCTTAAAACTATAGACTCGGCCTCTATATCGATAATAATGTCTATGTCAATAAGATGTTCCAAAAAATATTTAATGTACAGATTTGGCTTAGTTACAATATTATTATATGTATAGATAAATACTTAACACTAATGTCGGACGACAATATAATGGACATAATTGCCTTATATTAAATATAATGCTGTAATTTTCCTTCAAATATAAGTAAAACAAAATAATATTCTAGTTGCTACGAGATCGACTTAGGTAATTGTACATTTTGCTTTTTAAATAACATTAAGTACGTGATATATGAAATTAAATATATAAAATCGTGAGTATTTTAGATATAAGCCTTGGCTTTGATTTGATTTTGGTTTTGGTATTTGTATGGCTCTCACATATTTTTGTTAATCTGTAATCTAGTAGCTTGATGGCAGTGGTAGCCCAGTGGTAACGCGCTCGCTTGGGAAACCGAGTGATGCGGGTTCAAATCCCGGGTCTCGCACTTCTGATATTTTCATGTGCGAATGATTTCTAGCATGATTACCATTTGCCTTACGGTGAAGGAAAACATCGTGAGGAAACCTGCATGTCTGAGAAAACTTAGCAAGTTTTCAAAAGACATGTGAAGTCCACCAACCCGCACTTGGCCAGCGTGGTGGACTATGGCCTGATCCCTCTCGTATTGAAGGGAGGTCCACCCCCAGCAGTGGGACGTTGAAAAGGGCTGAATACAATAATCTAGTTGCTTACATAGTAAATAATGGGCAAAGAAATAAAGTAATCGGATAAGATATGAAGTGAATAATTATTTATGCATGTGACACAAGGGGCAAGTTGATCTTCAAAAATTCCATACAAATATTTGCGTGACATTATCAATATATATTTTTTCATTTATGTAACAAGTTTTTGTCCGGGGCTTCGCTCGCGTGATAAACGGTAAGGGGCTTGAGGTTTATGTATTTTCTTATTATATTATTTATGTATATATTGTATAGGTTTAGGTATTTTCGATCCTAGTATACAAAATATGTTCTAACCTATTTTTTCAAAATCTGTTTAGCTGTTTAAGTATGAGTAGGTAACAGACAGTTCACATTTATAATATTAGTATGGATTTTCAGATGTATACCCTATTACTTCTGGCGTTGTTAATAGTGAGTATGTATGCCCTTCACTGGTGTCTATCGTGGAGGGCAAGACTGTACTTAGGACACTTGCCAACCTTTTCACAGCTTCCGTTACTGGGATCTATGCATTTGATGTTCGGAGGAGGCAAAGGTAATTTTAATTAAAAAAAAGACACATCCTTATACTTTTTGTGAGTATTATCATCTTCGTAATCTAAATGTAAGGATTAAATCCAAGAGTCTGTCTGTGTTTTCAAAATAAAGCAATTTTTCCTAAGCTCTATGATTATGTGAATAATCAATAATAGTAAAATCTAAATATTTTTTGTTTTTAGTCAATAAATAGGGTTAGGCAATATTTAGAGTTATTGTTGTAGTAAAAATTGAAAAAAATATATATAGTGTCACGGCCGTAGCGAAGCCAGAGGAAATCACTAATATATGTATTATAATAATTATATGTATATTTTATTATAACATATATATTATAATAATTATATGTATATTTTATTATAGCATAGGTTATGCTAAAAAAAGTTTTTGAATATAAAAAAATAATTTACAAAAATAGAAAAAAATCCCGACTACTTAAAAAGCGAACTAAAAAGATGAGAACAAGCCGACGAAAAAAAATGTATTATGCAGTCGGAGGCATACAATAGACTCGCAGTTAGTATAAAACACGTTCATATGTCTCCATCCATTCTTCGTCGACTTGTTCTCATCTTTTTAGTTCGCTTTTTAAGCAGTCGGGTTTTTCATTTTTGTAAATTAATTTTTTCTATACAGATCTTTAGTTTTGATCAATAAGACATTTTTAATTTTATTTAACAATAGATAATATGCGTGTGATGTAAAATATTTCTTTTATAATCTTTATTGCTTTTGAATTAAGCCTATATTAATATTTTTTAATGTAAGATCTTTTTGATTAAGAAAATAATCATTAAATATAGGTGCAAATATAGGTGGGAAATTCAAATTAGTTAAAACGGATGCCATTTGTCAGACTGAATATGACGTCAGAGTATATCATAACAGAGCGATTAGCGATTTTGATAAATTGTGTCGTCATTTTTCGGTGTATGATTTACTGTGACGTCACGCCAAGCGCACGAAATGGCGGGCTTTTAAAGTATCTGTATCGGTATGATATTTAAAAAAAATATATACTAAATGTTAGTTTTTGGAGCTGGATATTTTTTTAACAATTATATAACGATGTAAGATGCGTTTTTTTTTATACAATAGATATAAAAAAACCACGCATATTGCCTATTTCTGATCCTAAATTAATATTAAACATATTTTAGTTGTGTATATTTTTGTACAAATTGGAGCGCAGGATCCGCCATTTTGTTCATCTATATACCCTATGACACTCGTGTTATCAAGACAAATCTAACGACGTACGAATCATCAAAATCGGTTAAGACTATTTAGTAATTACGTGGGAACATAGTATTATATAATAATATATAATATTATATTAGTCTGTTTAGAAAGAAAAATTGTCACTACTCCTAGTCATTAACTAGTAAAGTTAGTTATGTATTAAATAAAAGTATATTATAATATATTCTAGTTGCATTCCGACGATTTAAACAGCTTTCTGAAATTAGTGAAGAAACTAATAAACCTTTCATTCTGTGGGTTGGGCCGCGAGCTTTAATATGTGAGTACCTACTAAGTAAAGAGTTTTTTACTTTATTTACTATAGTTTTAGTGTTATAAAAAGAGGGGACAGTAAAATCTAGCTATACTGGGACAGTATATAATATATAAATGTTACTGCCTCGGTGGTGTAGTAGCTAGCATGTACGGCTGCAAACCCGGAGGTCCTGGGTTCGAGTCCCGGGTCGGGCCAAATTTAGTTATTGAGACTTTCTGTATAGTAAGCCTCAGTAACAGCCCGGAGTTGGGAAGTTGGCGGTGTTTCACCCCCGTGCCTCGGAGAGCACGTAAAGCCGTCGGTCCTGCGCCTTAACTCTCACTGGTCGTGTCGAGCAGTCGTCCAACCGGAGTATGCGAGTGACAGGAACAGTGCACCTGTGTCTGCGCGTACACTTGTGCACTATAATATCTCCTGCGCAGTTGGCTAGTCTCCATGAGATTGGCCGCCGTGGCCGGAATCGGTCAGAAGAACATCATCAATATATAAATACCCTCCAGATTAGTGTTGGCTACGACAGCCAATTTTAATGAGATTAGCCTTTTACCCAATAGATATAGTGAACAAGTGCACTTTATTTTCCTTTAACTCTCAAATCTGGCAGGAAGATAATTCGGTAGGGACCAGGCAAGGGACCGTATGTTCACGTGTTCAACCCAACAACGACGAATTTCCAACTTGTTAAAGAGAATTTTCCTATAGAAAAAACAAATTCCATAACTTGGCACGACCAGGATTTAAGACCCCTAAATTTGCATTCGTTAATACGACTGGACCAAAACAGTTTTCCATATTCATAAAAAAGAGTTTGTTTTCTAATTGTTGATAATTAATTTATTTATTTTAGTTCTAAATGATCCTGAAGAAATGAAGATTGTGTCAAACACGTTCGTGGAGAAACCAAGTTATTATGACTTTGGAAAGGTCTGGCTTGGAGATGGATTAGTACTGGCACCAGGTGATTTTATTTTCTTTTGGTATATTTTCTATTTTGAGCTTTTCATGTATTATGAAGGTTTTGTATATAGGTATGATATCTTTTTATGAATATTTAAAAATGTAACTGATTATGCATTTTAATATAATGTATGATAGGCTATCACGCAGTCATTATAAATCGTTTGGGATCGTTTTTGATCCCTTGATTTTCAAAACAGACTGAATGACCAATGACCATCCGTGTCATGATTGATGTACAGACATATCCTTTTCTTTTTGTATTTTTTAAATCTTTTTATTCTTATTTGTTTCCTTTATTTGGTCTGCAATCAATGTGTGTCACAAGTATGTAAGAAGATATACAATCAATTTTTTTTAAATTAACGGCTAAATGAGATATTTTGTTTATTATATCTGTCGAAAGAAAATGATTGATTTATTTTGTTAGGTGATATATGGAAGCAAAATATAAGGAAGATTGGTGGAACATTCATTCGTAGTATAGTTAATGGGTATCAAGATATATTTAACGCACAAGCGCAAAAGCTTGTTGAACAATTAAAAATGGAAGTAAATGGACTACCCTTTAATGCCAGAGATTATATTTCTCACGTAACCCTAGAAACAATATGTCGTAAGTACTGAAATATAGATATTAAGAGTTATCAAGTAATAAAGGAATATGCATACTTAATATTATAAATGTGAAAGTGTATTTGTTTGTTTGTTTGTTTGTTTGTTTGTTTGTTTGTTTGTTTGTTTGTTTGTTTGTTTGTTGGTAAGTTTGTTTGTTTGTCTGTCCTTTTTTCACGTCGAAAAAGATTGACGGATTGATGTGATTTTTGTATGAAGATAGTTGGAGGGCTGGAGAGTGACATATTATGCTACTACGAGTATTTACCGCGGGAGGTTATCTAATCCCCACGGAAAAACACGTTATAATACAATCCAAGAAAATATTTATGATCAGAATTAATTAAAACTTAGTATTAAGGCTCTTCAATACAATTAAATAAATACGTGTTTTAGTATTTTTAGAAATTCATTCTGTAAGGGGGTAAACTAGGGGATAAAAGTTTGTTATATTATAATATTAAACATACCTTTTTAGATATTTTTTTGTAGTTTTAACGCGAGCGAAGTCTCGGGTTCTGCAAGTATTATTATAAATAATAAAATCATTTCAAAATCACAGTGTATTTGCACATTATATATTTAGTTATATATTTAAAAAAAATACAACATGTAAATTTTGCAAGTGAAAATAATATGTTTAACAATCTAGTTCTTTCTTTCCATTTGTACCCGACTGCGCAACGTAAAGGAGAGTAATGTGTTGTTCAGTCTATGTATGTATGTTCCTACGAGGCGTTCTAGAGATGAAACGAGTAAGCCGATTTTGATGATTCATACGTCGTTAGATTCATTTGGATAACGCGAGTGCGGAGTGTCATAGGTTATATCAAAATAGTTAAAAATTAAAATGATGGATTTCAGGCACCATTTTGTCTCGTCTATAAAAAAAATATTTTTAGAGGCGATCACAAAAATATGTACAACTTTTACGTTCAAAAGTAATTTAGGATAAGAAAAATATTAAATATAACTTCAAATCTTCAAACCTAATTGGCAAAAACTAAAAAGTTGTAAATAAAAAAATATATTATAATAATAAAAAACCCGACTGAATAACAACTAACTCAAAAGATGAAAACAAATTGACGAAGGAATAAAGTATTATGCAGTCGGAGACATACATACATATATGTGCATACCTACATTTTGCGGCAAAAACGAAACGTGTATGTCTCCGACTGCATAATAATCTATTGTCAACTTGTTTTCATCTTTTTAGTTGTTATGCGGTCAGTTTTTTTATTTTTATAATATTTTTTTTAATACAGTAAACAGTGTCCTGTTTGTCTAGTCAATTCAAAAAAAAATATGTAGGTAGTATAAACAACTAAAATTTTAAAATTATATTATATAAAAATCACTTGAAACTTTTACGTTTTTGTTTACAGAAACAGGTTTCGGTGTATCTCAAATAACTGATAATCTAGTAACGGAGAAGTACCACAAAGCATTCCATCGGGCCACAGAATTGATTGTACTTCGAGGGACAAATATATTTTATCATCCAGATTGGGTGTTCCATAGAACTTCAGCTTACAAGGAATTAATGGAATGTGTAGGGATAATTCATAATGTTTCAGAAACAGTAAGTTTTAATTAGAAATTTAGTACATACACTAGCGACTCACCCTCGCTCCGCTCGGGTTCGTGCCTACTTACGTTTTCACGTTTGGTACAGATTTCTCAGAAATGAGATATTTTCCCGCAGTAAAAATTATCCTATACATTGACCCGTATAGGCAGCTGTCATCATACCAAATTTCATTAAAATCTCTCTAGTGGGTTTTCCGTGATACACACACGACAGACAGACAGACAGACAAAAATTCTAAAAACTTTAGATTCGGCCTCTGTATCGATAATATTGTCTATTTCAATAAGATTTTCCAAAAAATATTTAATGTACAGATTCTGCTTCGTTACAATTTTATTATATGTATGTATAGATATGTCAAGATAGTGTGTTATCTACTTTATATTATTTCTACTTGTACTTTTTCAGATTAACACTATCTGTACCTTACATAACCTTAATTGCTATATTTAAAAATCACATGGTCTTTTATTATATTATTCTTAAACTCTTTTTGATTCATAAGTATAATAAGAAGACAGGAAAAAGTAAAAAAGGCAAAAAAATAAAATATGAAACTTTTAATTTTAGGTCATCAAGAAAAGAAAGTTTGAACGGGAAGCTTTGAAAAGTGACAAAAGTTTAAATAGAGACAATTTCGGTAAGCGTTAGCAGATTATGCGTATTATTTGCAGGCTCCCAAAGGTATTTTGTTTTTAGATATTTGTTAAAAGTTTTCGTAAGTCTATTTATTTTGTATAATACAAAAACAGAATTTATTAACTTTTATTTCATTATTGTAATAATCGATAGAGCTTTCTGGTAGAATAGGGAATGTGCGTGTGATTTAAATAAAGACGAAATATTTTTTTAATAATATTTATGGCTTTTGAATTAAGCCTATATTTTTTAATGAAATTTCTTTTTGATTAAGAAAATAATTATTAAAAATTGCAAATATAGAGGGGAAATTCAAAGTAGTTGAAACGAACGCCATTGGTCAGACTGAATATGACGTCATCGTAACAGAGCGATCAGTGATTTTGTTCGCTACAAATTGAGTCGTCATTTCTGTGTATATCATACTGTGGCGTCACACCAATGACTAAGCGCTCGATATGATATTTTTAATTTTTTTATACTAAATTTTAGTTTTTTGGAGCTGGATGTTTTTTTTACAATTATATAGCTATTGTATAAAAATAAAAAATAAATCACGCATACTCCCTATTATGTCAATTAGGTAGAGAATAGTGTTTTTCTTCACCTATTAATTATAATCATTGACATTAACACGTCCAGGTAAATTTCTCAGAAATTAATTAAATTTCTAAGAAATCTATTGTTAACTGTAACGCTGGCGTGTCCGCGGTCGTGGAGGGATTAATAATAAGATGTTGACAAAATATGATATGAGTATAATACACTTATGTATTTTCTATGTTAATCGATCGTGACTCAAAAGTTTCTACTACCTTTGGTTTCTAAAATGCAAATATTTAATGAAAACAAACAGTGATTTTTCAAAAATTTAGCTTTTATACTTTTTTCTATAAAAAGATGCTATAATTTGCTCTGACAAAAACCAACATAAAGATGATGATCTTCTTTGATTGACTTTAAAAAGGGTACAGGAAGAACAAAGGTGGATAGTGTTTTGTCCATCTTGGCTTATACCACTTTTAACAGTACATAAGCTCTACCTCAAACGTGGGCCATATAAATTTCAAAGGAAAAATTTGCTTTAATCATAATCATTCTAAGCCAACTTTTGCTATTTAAACTTGAAGTAAACTTTCAGGAAAACCAATTTTTAGAGCATTCCTTGATATATTACTGGATTTAAGTGAGATAGATTCTACCTTCACTGACCAGCAGATTAGATCAGAGGTAGATACCATCATCGTCGGCGCTCAAGAGTCTGTAGCTACCGTTTTGCTCATCGTCTTGCTAATGATTGGGAATAATACTGATGTTCAAACAAAATTATATACAGAGTATGTATTTTTTAGGATTTATTTACAAATACTTTAGCTTATTAAATGTCTCTCTTTTTGGATAAATTTATTTTAAGAAGTTGACCACTTTCATTACAAGTAACCATCCAATCATTCGAAAAAAAATACCGATTTAATTAAAAAAGTAAAGTAAATAATATCTTATGTCCATGTATTTTCAGAATAAAACAAATAATGGGAGATAATAAACGTCACGTAGATATTAATGATTTAAAGCTCATGGAATATTGTGAAGCTGTTATAATGGAGTCAATGCGTCTGTTTCCTGCCTTTCCCAGTCTTATGCGTCAAGTCGATTGTGATTTTAAGCTAAGTGAGTATCTAAAATATTTTTTGTATCTTTTGCTTTGATTTGAAATTTAATGTCTAAAGACTCCATTTTATGGATTTGATAAATTGTAATAATATGTCTTTAGAGGATTTATATTTTATAAATCTTGAACCTGGAGTGTCATACATTTAAAAACATCGATCAAAAAAGTTCTAGATACACAATCCAATGCAAAAGTTTTCTTAAAACTGTCAGCAATTGTGTTTTGGTAATTATTATAGTTGAAATAAATATACAAAAATGTAAATTGAACCTTAAATGCAATACTTAAAGTTGTTTTCAAAAAAAAAAAAATTAAAAGTGAGGTCAAATATTCAAATGAGCGCTCATTCGGTGAGGACATTTTTCGTCGCTGATTGTGTATCTTGTAATTTTTTTAACGATGTTTAAAAGCGATAAAAATAATGATAAACTAATTAAAATTGGGTACTTATTTTTTATTATTTTTAGAATCGTGTACTATTCCCAAAGACACCACCTGTATATTTAATATTTGGGGTGCGGGAAGATCTCAACGTCTGTGGGGACCTGATGCAGATCAGTTTGTACCAGAACGATGGTTGCCTCCCCGTGTACCTTATATCACTTACGGTCTAGCTTTTAGTATTGGAAAACGAGCTTGTATAGGTATAAACTTATTTGAGCGTTCTATCAATTTTTATATATATATAAAACTAATACAACTATAAAAAAGTCTTTGGTTTTATGCTATTCGTAATAATGTATGGAAGCCTGCTCGATTTGTTGACATTTATGCTCCGCTCCCTTGGGTAGTAGCATGATATATATATATATATGTATATATATGTATATATATGTATATATATATATATATGTATATGTATATATAGCCTTTCTCAATAAGCGGGCTAACCAATGCAAAAAGAGTTTTTAAATCGGATTAGTAGTTCCTGTGATTAGCGCGTTCAAATAAACAAACTCTACGTCTATATAATATTATTATAGATATTATGTTTGTAGAATGCTGTTCAGCAACTGTTCTTTTTATATCTATTTTTTACAATCCATATCAAAGAAAATAAGTTATTTTTTATGTTACAGGTAAAACATACGCGATAAATCTTTTAAAAACAGTATTAGCACATTGCGTAAGAGAACTTACATTTACATCTGAAGCTAATAATTTATCGTTTAAGTTTGATCTAGTATTAAGACCTATAAGTGGGCATCTAATGCAAGTTAAGCTAAGAAGAGATAGTCAATTTGATGATCAATGACTATGTCTATTTTCTTTATGTTTCCTGGTAGAATATTATTATTATACATTTTTGTGTGGGAAGGGGGCTTAGATAAGATGAGATTCTACAACGTCTCATAATTTTTATAAAATGTTTATAATTTCTATTCATAATCGATTGTAGAATATCATCTTGCTAAGTTCAAAGATAGAATAGATAGAAATATTAGATTTAACACTAGATAAATAATTAGATAAAAGATGAAGAGATAAAGTGATAATAAAACATCTTATAACAGGAACATCTATTATTTATTTACCTTTATAGCAATACTAGCAATTTATTTTCTTAAATGTTTATATTTTGATGAGCGTTGGCTGAATTATTTTTTGATTGTAGATTCTAACGTTGTGTACGCAGAATAAGTTGATTTAAGTATCTTCATCAAGAAATTGAAATTAAACTTGGCCATTCCACCAGCTGATAACATCAAGGTTTTTTGTGACATCCTTAACATCAATAGAACAGTTTTCCTATTTTCAACGTTGAAATTCTCCCATTTACAATTATATAACGCGTTCTCGAAATTATTCCCAGCATCGATTAAACGCTGTCCTGCTAGACAATCCATGAAAGCGTGTATTAATGAAAATGGTAACTCGACGTAGGTATGTTTCAAACCACCAAGTAGCTCACATATTATTGAGAAGCCCATGATACAACACTCTAAGCCTAAGGTATTACGAAATTCTTGATCTAACTCGTGGACTAAATTAATATTGACTTTATGAAATCTGATGATGTCTCTCAAACGGATTCTGACAAACTCGTTCAATATTCTATGTTTAATCTCGATATTTTCGTTTATCTTTAGTTTCATTTCATCGTAGTAATGTTGGCTGTCAAACCAGACATTTCGCAATTCTTCGCTCAGTGCATACAATTGAGCTTCTGCATAACCAACTATTACAATGATGTATGTGGCTACACTAACCATAGTATAAACACCGAAGCCAGTGGTGACTGTTGTAAGGAATAAAGCAATTTCATAATTGGGTGGTTCCAACATTGGGACGAGTCCTATAAAAATAAGATTACATAATACGAGTGAGTATATATCTATACTAATATTATAAAGAGGTAAAGTTTGTGAGTTTGTGAGGTTGTAGAGGGAAATCTCTAGATCTACTGAACCGATTTAGATGAAATTTGGTAAGAAGATAGTTTGAGATCCTGAAAAGGTCATCGGATACTTTTTATCTCGAAAATCAATTCTGGATTATTTCATTAAAGGGGGTGAAAATGGTGATGAAAGTTTGAGTTGGAAAGCAAGCGACGAACCCGAGCGAAGCGAGGGTGAGTCGCTAGTAATGTATAAATATATCGTATATTATCTTTCTTTTTGGTTATAACCACTATATTAAAATATATGTAACTCTAATTATATTTGGTCTCACTCAGATTAAATCAATCAATTATTCAATTTCTTAACCGTAAATGAGATATAGTTCCGTAGTAAAATGTCTTCCAGGTCGTACAAAAGGTATCAGAATATAAATAATGCCATCTATCACGATGGAGAGCCAGATGATTGTAGCACGCTTCTTGATGACTCTAAGTCTCATTAGTAAATTCTTTGCAAATCTCGTATCTGGTATCACTTGAGCATCGCATTTTAGAAACTTTTTAACGGTTTCTTTAATTTCTTTCCTGTTAAAGAAGCAATTCTTTCATTAATTATATAATAGTCATTATCGAGTTACATAATTTTTAAGATCAAATATCAATTTTAAAAATAATGATTGAATACTGAATATTATAATATTAAGCTTTTAAAAATCATGAAAAAAACTATCAATTACCTATTTAAATTAAAGCAAATTAATAAGTACTAATATTAAGTGTTTTGTTAATAATAGCATTAAGGAGGCCGGCAATGTGTCCTTGTATTCTTTTTAACCCCCGACGCAAAAACGACGGGGTGTTATAGGTTTGACGTGTCTGTGTGTATCTGTATGTGGCATCGTAGCTCCCGAATGGATAAACGATTTTTAATTTTGTTTTTTTTTTGTTTGAGAGGTGAATTAGTCGGGAGTGTTCTTAGCTATGTTTGATGAAAAACGATCCAAGATGGTTAGGGGTTTTTAAATTTTTTTATTTATCATTGAAAGTATCCTATAAGACTTACGCATAAATCTTCATAAAGACAAACTTAGTGACGCATATGACGCTGCAAGCACTCAGAGAAAGTACCACAGCAATTTCAGTCCACATGCCAGATTTTCCATAGTGGAAAAATACCATCCAGACCATTGAGACGGTGTATACGTAGAAGTACCCGAAACCAGCGATTGATGTCATTACGTAGAAGATGAAAGAAATAGCTAAAAACGAAAAGTTATCAAGATGAAAATTATATTCCCATTATTTCTCATCATTTCTCGGTCACAAGCATCGTGGTCAAGCGGCCAAGGCGCAAGATTGATAAGCACAGGTATCCGGGTTCGAATCCCGGTCGGATACAAAAAGTTTTAGTTTTGTTTTTTTTTTGTATTTATTCAAGTTTTTTTGGTTATTTTTTATCTAAAAAATACGATATAACCAAAAAGAATGTTTACAAGATAACATTTTTGATATTCAAAGAAATGGCTTCCCAAAAGTTATTAGTATCTTTTTGCCTAGTATGAAGTATAAAAGCTACAGAACAGAAGACTTAGATGAAGGTATGAATAAATGAGAAGGTAAGAAGGAAGGAGGAATGTAGTTTATACTTACGTTTAGAATTTTTATAAATATCTATGGTAATCATTCTTAACAGGATATCCACGTTTTGAATTATCGTTGGAAAATCGCTGTTATTTAGACTGAATTTCTTAAGTTTTACAACAATCTCACTCCATGTATCTGCCTTCATTGTTATGAATTTTATTCGTAAGAAATATCGTTCAAACTATTGCAACTATTATATGACTTAACTTTTAAATAAACCAAACAAATAATAATTAATTTTCGAAGGCTATATTGGATGAATATGTATGTATTCAGCCCTTTTTCTTTAACGTCCCACTGCTGAGGGTGGGGGCCTCCTTTCAATACGGGGGGATCAGGCCATAGTCCACCACGCTGGCCAAGTGCGGGTTGGCGGACTTCAATAATTGTCATTCAAAAACTTGCTAGGTGCTCTCAGACATGCAGGTTTCCTCACGATGTTTTCCTTCACCGTAAGGCAAGTGGTAACCATGTTATATATGATTCGTACATGAATATATCAGAGGTGCGAGACCCGGGATTTGAACCCGCTTCACTCGGTTTCCCAAGAGAGCGCGTTACCACTGGGCTACCACTGCCTATATTGGATACGTCACCTCAAGCAAACTTTATAAAAAAAGTATAAAAGAAGAAGGAGCACTGTCACTGATTCTCCTAGATAACGACGATGAGTTCACCATAATATTAAATTATTAGTAAGTTAAGGGAAGCTACAAAGTTTCACGATTTTATAACAGATATCTACGGACGAACATTAGCAATCGATTATGTAAACAAAATAAACACGAACACGAAGATTAGACTTTATTCCACGTATTCAGTGGACGTTTCGTAATGTTTTGGATTTGTTTACAATTAACACGAAATGTTGCAGTTTGATTTGGAAATAATAGTTTTTTATATACTAAATATGCTTTAACATCATAGGTGTTGCTTTTTGATCATTATTTATTTCATAAGTGTAAATTCTGGTATTATATCCTTATAATTTTTGAAAATTATATGAGTGCTGGTGGTACTCGGGCAAATAAATCTGCACAGTGACACAATATATAACTTATATTTGCTTATAAATAAGCTTTTATAACTAACGGTGAACTTTACTGTGTTTATTTAAATATTTTAAGCTCTTGCATAGTGACCCACCATATTTATTTATATTTTTCTTTTTTATTATTTGTTAGAGTAACTTTTGTAATAACATATTCTGTAAAATTATTAATGAGCTTTTTTGGTTAATAAATTAAAGATGGCACAGACGGACAATCGGACCAATAGCTTAGGTTATCAAGCTTAAACCCTTTTCTCACGCACGGAAGTCCATGTGTAACTGGATATAAGTTAGTAAGATAATGAATATTTAATGAAGCCATATATTCTGAAATTTCTGTAGGTACTCATGTTGACTCGAGGCGAATGTTAGATTAAAAATGAAGAATATTTAACTAAATTTATTTTTTATACAGAAAGTTTGGAAGATATTTAGTTAAAATGAAGTTCTACTCTTGGACTAACACGTGGGCATTCCTCAAAACATTCGGAGTTAATTATGACGACTTCCCAACAATTATCAATAACGTTTCTGTATTATTAAGGATTTTGACCATCGATATATATAATAATGCAAAACGTAAGTATTTTTGTATGTTATTATCAAATATTTAGTGGATAGATTTTAAAAGAGCTGTATATTCAAATTAAAAAATTCGAACCAATTAAAATCTCCTACTGAAATACTAAGCAAGCGACTGACTGTGATCGAATAAAGTCCAAAAACAATGATTCAAAACATTGATAAGCTTTATGATATTCTACTTTGATGAACAAAGTTTATTTGTTTTACTAGTGGTCGAAATTCGACCGTAATCATTTTTATTATTTTTATTTTTACTTTTTACTGAACCGATTTAGATGAAATTTAATAAGAAGATAGTTTGAGATCCTGGGAAGGACATAGAATATAGAGATTTTTATCCCAAAAATGAAAGTGGTTATGGAAGAATATATTCTTACAGTACGAAATAATAGTGTTTTAATTTTATTAGATTTTAATATTTAAACAATATTCTGAATTCTTTGCAGCTATTTCTCTTTTTTTTTATATAACGACGTTCATCGTAAGTATCTCTTACTTTTACGAGTTCATCTTTTCTATGGTCTGGATGGTGTGCTTCTACTACGGCGGGACTCAAGATTGGAATGAAATATGCGGTGTCCTAGCTTTATCCTCTTGCACCCTCACTTGTGTCACTAAGTTCCTGTTTATGAAACTGTACTCGTAAGTCAAATCACATTGCAGTACTCAAAAAAAAATATATTTATTTATTTATTTATGTACCAAAAAAAAACATATAAAATAGAAAACAGACGCCATGTGTACAAAGGATAACTTATCTCTTTAAGAGATCTCTACCAGAAATCCTCAAGCGATCCTCAACTAACGATATTTGATAGAACGAAAAAATGTTTATCGAGACACAATTTGGTGCCATAGATCCCTACTTTAATTTTTGATAATACCTACATACCCTATTAAACAATATGTGTATAAACTGTATGATTCATCAAAATCGGTTTAGCCGTTTAGTCATAACGAGAGAATATAGGGTCGGACATACCTAAGTACAATTTAATATACCTATGTATAATGCATACATTCATACAGGTCAAACACATAACCCTCCTTTGGACTACGTCGCAGTCGGGTAAAAAAGAACGCTATAAAAATTTAAGCAATTTAACAAATATTAAGTATTCAAAACATAAAATTTTAATTAACCTATTTTTTGAACAGAAAAAATATAAAACATATAGTCCAACAGTACTATAAATGCGACGCCCAAGTGATACTAGGTACGAGATTCGAAAAAAATCTTCGTAAAGGACTCCGAACAGTCAAAAGACGTGCGACAATCATCTGGGTAACACTTGTTGTTAATGGCCTTGTTTACATCATCCTACCTTTTATTACACCTGGACGAAGTTTTGCAGCAGACAACTATTATGTATATGGTAATTATAAGAAACATCTTACATGTAGTACATAGTTTATGTGTTTGTTTATCTCATTCGCACTTTAAACAATTACATGTATAGGATCATATACATACATATGTACGAGTATATCCTGAATAAAGGTATTTTTGGATTTTTTTTATGGTGTTCAGTGACAAACGAGCGGACAGACCACCTGAATGAAAACATTACGTGTCGCCCATAACACCTACGGTTCATGCATTTAGGTTTTATGTAACAAAAATGCAGAACCGCAGGTGCGTTGTCACTGTGAGGACTAAGATGATATGCCTCTTGCCTGTAATTGTGCTGGTTACCTTATCCTTCAAACCCGAACACAACAACGTTATCATTGTTCCTTGGCGGAAGAAATAGATAAGGGGGTGGTACCCATCCAGTCGGACTCCTCAGGCTTGACAGAGTCCTACCACTGGTTTAACATTTGGATTGGATACAAAAACTATTCCTAAAAATCGGGTAAATGCGAGTACCTGATGTGATGGTAAGGCCAGAAGGTGGATAGGTGGAACTTACATGGATTTTAGATTGTGACGTTAGTTAGGATTGATATATACTATTTGTAAGATTTAATCGTTTTCATTAATTGTAACATACAATTTTCGTTTCGAACGAAATTTCATTTCATCCTTATCATAGACTCTATCCATTAATTCTGTGAAATAGTACCTTTTTGCATTTTCACTTGGTCCGATTACCGGTTCAGTTCACCTCTTTATAAAATAAATAAATGCAGTTAATCTTAATTTTATTTATTTAATGTTAAAATAATATTTCCTTTGAGTGAAACTTGATATTTTCAGTATTTAAGACACTTTTTTTCCCATGTCCTGTGCGTTTGTTCCAAGATGTGCGAGTCCATATGTATAATTTGTAAGATTTCATCGTTTCCTTTAATTCTAATATGCAATAAAAAAATAAAGCCCAATTGAGAACCTCCTCCTTTTTAACCAAAAAGGATTGAATACATAAATACTTTGTGGATAATAAATAGCTTAGGTTGTGATATTAGTTAGGATTGATATATATATATATATATATATATATATATATATATATCCTTTTCCTAGATCCTATCGATTAATGCGATAAAATACTGACGGTGTCCTTTTTAGCATTTTTTTTTGGTTCGATCCCTATTTTCAGGTAAGCTTTTTTTTTAAAATAATTAAATGCAGTTATTATTATTTTTAAAAATAATGACATGTTTTCTTTGAACAAATCTTGATAACTTCAATATTTAAGGCACTTTTCTTCCATGTCCCATTGATTTGTTACACCTGTAAATGGCATAATTACAACATATTTTAAATACAAGTTCATACACACGTACATATGTATTTTACAGGTTTGATGCCAATATTGGAATCACCAAATTATGAAATAGCTACATTGATGAACAGTCTTAGCGCCTACTTCTGTGTATACACCATGGTGTCTGTTGCTATATACATTATCATTATTGTTGGTTACTCAGAAGCCCAGATTTACGCTTTAGGTGAAGAACTTCTGAACGTTTGGGATGACAGTCAGAACTTCTACAACGAAATAAAGCATAGTATTAGAAATAAAATACACGTTATGGAAACAAAAGATAAAATTTTAAACGAGTTTATTAGAATTCGTTTAAGAGACACCATCAAATTTCATATAATTAATATTAATTTAGTTCATCAATTAGACCAAGAGCTTCGACCTACTTTGGCGTTGGAATTCATTATCGTCGCCTTTTCAATAACCTTTGAACTTCTTGCTGGTTTGGAAAATACTTACGTTCAGCTACCATTTTCATTCGTTCAAATATACATGGGTTGTTTGGCGGGACAGTGCTTGATAGATGCTTGTTGCAGTTTTGAAAAAGCTATATATGGTTGTAAATGGGAAAACTTTAGCATTCAGAATCGAAGGACTGTTCTTTTGATGTTAAGGATGTCACAAAAAACGTTGATGTTGTCAGCTGGTGGGGTGTCCAAGTTGAATTATAACTCACTGATGATTATATTGAAATCGACGTATTCTACATATACAACGTTACAATCAACTGTGAAGAAAGTGGATTGATCTGTGTTTGTAATCTTATGTACTTTTAAGTTTTTGTATTATGATAAAGTTGTAAGTTGTTCATAATTTCTTTTCAACCGACTTCAAAAAGGAGGAGGTTCTCAATTCGACTGTATTTTTTTTTGTTTTTTTTTTTTTTTTTTAAGTTTGTTACCTCAGAACTTCGTCATTTATTAACCGATTTGGACAATTTTTGTTTTGTTTGAAAGGGTATACTTCCAGATTGGTCCCATTTAAATTTCAAAAACAAAATACCACCCCTAAGGGTGGAAAAATAGCTAATAATGAATTTAACCTACTTCTAATTGTCATATTGACTTGAAACTTTGCAAGTGTTTCTATTTCCGTCGATAGTACAGTGGTTCGGTATTGTTGACCTGATCTGATGGTAAGGCCAGAAGGTGGATAGGTGGAACTCTTCAACGACTAATAGTAGATACTTTGAGTTTGGGCTTATTTTGTTTGGTTTGACAAGCCTAACACTTTAGAATTCTTACTTTGCTACTACTGTCTACACTAAAAAGGGAAAAATAAAAACTTTTTAACAAAAAAATAAAAACCGACTTCAAACAAAAGCACTAAAAAGTAAAAAATAACTGTTTGGTAGTTTTCATTTACTATACATACCTAATCAAATATTTTCGAAGTCGGTGTGCTTTGCTTTGTATGGGCTGGCACCGATTTCGAAAATATTTGATTAAGTATGTATTTAATAGGTAGGCTTTAATTACTTAGCCAAAGCACACCGACTTTGAAAATATTTGATTAGGTATGTATAGTAAATGAAAACTACCAATCAGTTATTTTTTACTTTTTAGTGCTTTTGTTTGAAGTCGGTTTTTATTTTTTTGTTAAAAAGTTTTTATTAAATAATTTGTTTTTTTTTAAATGCACTTTCTAAGTAATTATTCCAATAATTAGTAATTAATTTTCTCCTAAAATGTATATGGACTCCCCGTTGAAATCCCTTCACTAAAAAGAAGAATCCCGAAAATGGACCCATAAAAATCCTGTAACAAAGGTAAATATTTGAATTTAGAACTTCTTTTTTTTTTAGTCGGCCAAAAGGGGGAATATAACAAAAACATTTTTATGGGCCCTTAATATACTCAATTGCCTTTATCTTGAGCTCAATTTATTGCGAAATAGCTCTCTTCACCACTAATAAACATAAAATAAATAATAAATAATTTCAAAACGACAATCGACTATTGAAAGTGAAATTAGTAACTTAACGTCATATTGAATCCTATTAAGAAGGTTCACAGAAAATTTAGCTGGAACAATATCTATATAATAGTATAATTAAAGGAGTTTCACTGAGCTACTCTAAATTATTGTGAATGTGTTCGTTTTTACTTGAAGTGATTTGAAATATTTGGCAGGTATTTAAAATTATTGGGATTTTAATTAATTCTATTCATCAATAGAAAATATATTGTGTTGTTTAATTTTGTAAAAAAAAGTTAGAGGATGAGACGATAAAATTGTCTCTCCACTATATATATTATACTTGTTGTCTTATGTATAGCCCTATGTATATATATTTGATGAAACGATTTTGTACTGATTATAATGATTACAGATAACAAATATAAGATGTAGAAAATTGATCACTTGGTTTTTTCTTATTTTTATTAAAACCCTTTTATCATCAAAATAAAAATCTGATTATAGATAATTGCTATTATAGTTTTTTTTATTTAGATAGGTAAATTCTATTTCTATATTTTTTCCTCTCTATAATGATTATGGTCCAATTTCGACCATTAGTTACAAGCTTCGTCGACATCATTCCTAGGTGCCTTTTTTATTTACTATATTATATTATGAGCCATTTGTCCTACGGATACCTGTCTTTTATTCCAATTTAAATTAATGAATGGAATGTAAAAAAATAAAATACGTTTTAAGATTAGTTGATTTCTCAGAGATGAGATATTTTTTCGCAGTAAAAAGTATCCTAAATGCTGATCTAGATATCTAGCTATCATCATACAAAATTTCATCAAAATCCGTCCAGTGGGGTTCTCGTGATGTGTTAGCAGACAGACATACAGCCAAATCTTTCCGGATGACGTAAATAACTCCACAAATATAGAAGACAAGGTAACCGCTAAATAATTCAACTTCTAAATGACTGACAATGATTTCAAAAGGAACTTTTACTTAGACAATAATACTTTATTAATGTCACTTCAATGGAAAAGTAGTTCGATAAATTACATACACGTACATATGTATGTAAATCTTAAAGCAGTTTTTCTACACCTTAGTTAAAAATTTAATTTTAATAATACCAACCGGAACTTTATCTCATGGGTCAATAAACGAAGAAATATTAGGCAATTTTTCCATTGTAAAGTTGTTCGAAGACATTTAACTGCTAAATTCAGTAATTTCACCCTCCGTTAACCCGTTTTTCACTTTTTATTGTCTCTGAAGGAAACAATAAAAATATTTTTCCGTTATAACACTTATTTTTTCTCTCGAAATTTATTTCTGTAGAGAGATGAAAGTGAGAATTTATATTATTTTCTTAAGTGTTTACTTCTATAAATATTTAATATATTTATGTTTTAATTATTTTTACAAAATAAATATTTCAACCCGATCCGTTCAGTGGTTTGATCTATGCGTTGATAGATAGATTAGTCAGTCAGTCAGTCCTTTTATATACGTATATTTTATATGTATATATGTACATTTAAATAATCGGTTTATAAAACAAACTTATTTGTAAAACATATTTTATAGTATTCTATTTTTTTCGAAATCTGTACAAACAGATTTTTTCTTCATATAATAATAGTTATAATATTCGCTAAGAGACGACTCCACGACTCTAAATTCTTCAGGGCGAGAATAACATCTGTGTCTCGCTATTTTATCTGTCTTGTGCTACTACTACGTATATAGAGTTGAGTTGCTTGAGAAATTAAGCTAATTTCCACTACAGAAATTAAGCTGTCCAGTAGGTATAAATAAATATAGAAAGAGATAAAAGATATCATTTGCTATCTCACTTACTCTTGACTTAATATTTTTACTTTCTGGTGATAGCAATATTTGAATAAATCGTCGTCTTAGACGATGTGCTTATTTGTTTAAACGAACAATTTACCGAAAAAGTATGTAATAAAAAAAGTGTATTGTAAAATCCTATTGGTATAAAATATAATTTTACTTTAAAATGCCGAAAAAAGTATTTTATCTATCTATACATATACTAAAATTGTAACTAAGACGAATCTCTACATTAAATATTTTTTGAAAAATCTTATGGAAAAAGTTATTATTGTCGATACAGAGGCTGAATCTATAGTTTTTAGAATGTTTGTCTGTCTGTGACTGCATCATAGAAAAACCATTGGAGGTATTTTGATAAAATTTGGTATGATGATAGCGGTTATCCGGGTCAACATATAGGATACTTTTTACTGCGGGAAAATATCTCATCTCTGAGAAATCTATACTAAAAGTTAAAACTTAAGTAGCTAGTATATGTATATTATAAATCTTAGAAATAATGCTTTGTTTTTAAAATAGAAAAAAACTACTGTAAATTACAACAAGTATTGGTAATTCGAACAGATAAGCACTAAGGCGACGAAAGAGTGATGTCATTTCGTAATCGACTACAAATAGATTTAAAATTGAAGTAATACAAGCTATTCTGATTGCTATCAGCTGCAAGGTGGTGATCGATTGTTTTTTATGATCTTGATGCATGATTGAGTGTCAACCAGCGTTGGTCTTCACAGTTTTTTACTTAACAAAAGAATATTTAATCGATTTTTGAGTAAAATACTATTCGAATATCAGGCTTAAAAGTTCTTTATCGAGCGCATAAGATAGAATGGTGATACAGAAGCACCAAAAGGGGTAAGTTACAGTACATAAGTTAAAAATATATATTTGAAAATTATTTCATTGAATAGGGAATATGCGTGTGATGAATGAAGGGGAAATATTTTTTTTTATAAACTTTATTGTTTTTGTATTTTGCCTATATCAATATTTTTGAATGTAATTTCTTTTTGATTAAGAAAATAATTACTGAAATGTGCAAAAATAGACGGGAAATTCTAAGTAGTCTTTTGCAATGCCATTGGTCAGACCGAATGTGATGTCAAAGTCATCATCAATAGACTACTGTTGTTTGGTGTTTGCGATTGGTACTAACAATCTAGACTGTTCATTGGTTGATGGCAACGTTGTCATAGACTTTGACGTCACGCCTAACGCTCCAAAATGGTGGGCGTTTAAAGTATGTATCCGTACCTGTATATTAAAAAAAATTACGAAATGTTAGTTTCTTGGACCTAAATATTTTTTCCAATTTTATAACAATTTTAGCTAATGTATAAAAAAACTATTGTTATATTTTCTACTATTTTTATTGTTCAGTTCTTCGAATTCTTCAAATATATTCAATTGCTGAAAAGAGCATATAAATATAAAACAAAATTGATCCACTTAAATCTGTTGAGATTACAAATGGAAAATATACGTAAGTTTGGTCTGGGCTACTGCGACCTGCCGACATTGTTGTGGAATGTTTCCATCTCTTTAAGAGTCCTTACACTCAATATCGACAAGCGTAATACCAAAAGTAAGTAATTTTAATTATTTTTTTATATTAAAAACTTTACAATTGCACAGAGAGTTTTGGATATCCGCGTTTGCTTCCTGCCAGTGACAAATCTATACATATAATAAAATTCTAACTATGCCGAATCTGTACCTTAATTTTTTTTGAAAAACTTATTGTAATAGACATTATTATCGATACAGAGGCCGAATCTATAGTTTTTAGAATATTGTCTGTCTGTCTGTAAGTTACCGCATCACGGAAAAACCACTGGAGGGATTTTGCTGAAATTTGGTATGATGGTAGCTGGTTAGCCGGATCAACATATAGGATATGTTTTACTACGGGAAATTCAAATTCAAACCCAAGCGGAGTGAGGGTGAGTCGCTGGTATCGTATATCCTTTGATATATGTATATTTAATGTATGGAAGTTTGGGATGTTACAAAAGCTACATCATCAGTTTTTAGATTTCTTATTCGTCTAATTAAATAGATGATATAAAAAAGTTTTACATATACGAGTATATTGCAATCTATTGCTTTTAAATACAAAAAATAATAAATAATAGCTCGTCTTAAATATGACCTAAAAATTATATTCTTATTGTTTTCAGGAATCCCAATACCCTTTTACATAATAACGCTTGTATTAATTTTATGCTACTTCTACGTTTATTTAGTGTCTATGATTTGGTATGTGTTTTTCTACTGTCCTATTACAAACGACTGGATATCTGCCATCATAGTGTTTTCTCTTGGTCTTTCCAGTGAAATTGGCGTTTGCAAGCTTTTCTACTTATATTTGTATAAGTAAGTGTTTTTATGGCTCTTTTCCGATAGTTTTTTTTCTAATCTCGACGGCTTGACCGATTTTGCTACTTTAAACCGTATTGTATTAAGGTAGGTCCCGAGGTGGTCCCATAATTTTTTTTGACATTGAGAATACCGTTTTCGAGAAAATCACATAAAATCCATAAAATTTCAAGTATGTTCAGATCTAATTATGAATACAATTGTATTTTTTGGCTTAGAATTATTGTTTATTTGCCAATAGTTTTTTGACAATAGATTTTTTTTTAATTATAAGCAAAAAGATGTCGATGATGTTGATTAAGTTCGAAAATATGTAGCTTAAATACAGCTTAAATATTTCTTTTTCAGAAGCCATGTAAGAGATTTAGTAGCTGAATACCTTATATGTGATAGTTTATTAATCCCTGATAGTCGCTTTGAAGGTAATATTCTCAAAGCAATGAGATATGTTAAGAAGAGGGCCATGATTTTTTGGATTCTTATAATATCTAACGGTTTCGTGTATGTTACGAAGCCATTAATTCTCCCTGGACGACATTTGCCGGAAGACGATTTTATTCTATACGGTGAGGTCATTTTTATTTTCAAAATTTAAGAATATTTATTCAATATTAGAATTTTCAGGTATTATTTGTCAAAAATAGCAGCGGTTCGGAAAAAAACTTCTGCCCTAAGAAAAATTTCTGAATGATAAATTAAAAGATACCTAATATGTAAGATATACGTGTGTATGTATTTCGCAAAAAGAACCTCACCGTACTTTAATTGTCTTGTCTTGTCTTTGATTGTTTTTAACCGGCTTCCAAAAAGGAGGAGGTCTTCAATTCGTCGGAATCTTTTTTTATGTATGTTCACCGATTACTTGAAGACGCCTGAACCGATTTGGAATTTTTTTTCGAAGGGTATACTTCCCAGGAGGCCCCATTTAAATTTATCGAAATCGGTCAAGCGGTTTTAAAAAAAATCAACAAATAAATTATTATTTTAAATAAATTGTTTAATCGAATATGTTATTATATAACTTTCTTCTTACAAATTAATTGAAATCGGATTAATCGTTGACTATTGTTTACTACGCCTGAGAATCTATATTTAATCGGTAAGTAAAAAGGGATTTGTTCGATATATTTTTACGATTATAATTATAATTTTTTGCAGGTCTAAATCCGGCACTGAAAAGCCCAAATTTTGAAATAAGTTATCTTTTATCAGTCGCTGGTGTTATCCTTACAGTTTATCTACCATCCAACATAACTGCCTTTCTAATTATAATAACCGGATACACCGAAGCTCAAATGCTAGCATTAAGTGACGAAATGCTACATATCTGGGATGATGCAGAAGAGTATTACAGAAAATTTCAAATTATACATAAAAACTATGAAGTAGATAAAACGAAGAGGATCATTCTAAATAAATTCGTAAAATATCGTTTAAAAGATGTTGTTAAAATTCATACAATGAATATAAAACTTATTAATCGTGTAGAATCAGTATTTCGAGGAGCAATAGCTATTGAGTTTAGTATACTCATTGTAAGTTTAACAGCAGAACTTGTTGGAGGTTTGCAGAATACATATTTACAAGTACCGTTTGCATTAATGCAAGTGGCCATAGATTGTTTCACTGGCCAAAAGGTAATAGATGCGTGTATACATTTCGAAAATGCTGTTTACGCTTGTAAATGGGAAAACTTTGATAAGAGTAATACGGCGACCGTTTTAGTGATTCTGCAAAATTCGCAAAAAACTATGACTCTATCGGCAGGAGGGATGACCACTCTAAGCTACCCAAGTCTCATGGCTATTTTAAAGTCTATTTATTCAGCATTTACTACTTTAAGCTCTGCCGTGAAAAAGAATTAAAGCATTTTTGCATTTTGTGTCCTATTGGTGATTGTCATTGATCTATTAATGGCACTATTAATACCGTAGCAAAATTTTATATAATAGATTATATTGTACATGAAAAATTATTTATATATTATCTGTACATAAACTGATTTAAAAATATTGTAATTATTATTAATAACAAGATATTATTATTATATCAAGCAATGAAGGCAACGACTGAGATTCAGCATTTGAGTGTCGACTCAAAACTGTAACAAAAACGATTTGCCTTAAGATTTCTATTTATAATGATGTCCATGATATCGTCACCTCACACCATGAACACTCGCAATGCTACTCGCCGCTTATCTCAGGGTTCATCTATCGTGGCTTGACGTGTTCCTGATGGCCACGTGACCGAATTGCTGAATTTCGGTACCTACGTCACTTATTATGCTTTGACAAAATTGACATATTTAGTAATATTTTGAACTGAATTTGTATAAATTTAAAAATGTTTTGAGTTAGCTTTTGGGATTTAAAATTGAATGCGATAACTTGTAATATAATATTTTATTGCTTTTTACAGTTGATTTCGTTCTCACTGATTGTGCACTGTGTTATCTGTTGCGCAGACGGTCTTTAAGACCATTTTCTAGAACATATTTTTTTGACAAAAAAGCTCTTTCAAATACATGTGCGGGGACGACACATGCGCCACCTTACTGTAAGATATATATTTGTACTATGCCTACAACCTTCGCGTAAGCGCAAGCTTTATGTTGACAAAGTTTTATGATAATCGGATGAAGTGTGAGCGTGAGTGGGAGCGCATGTCCATATCTCAATGTTTTTCTGAAAATTTTCTAATTGACTTATATTTCAGGATTCCTTTAGAATCTAATTTTATCTTGAATCTTCTAGATAGGACACCTCATCTCTTAGGCTAACATAATTTTATATATATATTCAATTTAATTTACCTGAACAAAATATTACTAAAACACAAGATATATCATTAAAATCAGATTATTAAAGTTAAAAATCACATGGATACCAATTTAAAAGTTGACAATAAAAAAACAAACAATACATGTACAATTACGTAGCAGATAACGAATGGACATTAATGTATGGAAATTAACAATCGGTTATGTAAATAATCGTGTTTTACGAATGCACCACTCGATGTTTTATTGGATATTTTCTTTGAAACATCGCATAACTTAGAGAAACAGTTGAAGTTTTATAATACTGGTAATAAAATTGCTAATTGGCTAACTTATTTAAGTAAAAATAAAGTGCACTATGTACTTACTACATACGTAGCTGTAAAGTAAATAGATATTATGATATAATAGCCTCCTCGCTAAATGATAGACATATGTAAATATATATATATATATATATATATATATATATATATATATATATATATATATATATATATATATATGACGGAGGAGGATTTAGTTACCATTTTCTGCTATGAAACCTTATTATTGTTTAAAGTCACTATGTTCATTAATTTAATTTTTAAACTTGTTTTGAATTTAGAGCAGAGATTTAGTCTCGAGCGGGGTCGAGACGCCATCACGACATTCTTTGGAGATACGTGGCTTAGTAACGTTGGTTGATCGTGGTATAGAGAGTTATGTTTGATATTGTAGTTGGAAGTCGATGATCGGTGACTGTGAACCCGCTAGCTCTAAATCATTAGAATTACCGCTTCAAGTTTATAACATTGTGACTTCCCTGATTAAATTGTGTATTGAGCACTGAATACTTTATTATTTGAGCCCTGATAACGCCCACAAGATGAGTAACCACCTAAGATGATGTTCGTAGTATATGGATAACACGACATCAGAAGTGGTATGATACCCGAAGAACAGGGCAAAGATAGATGACGGCAACCATTTGAAAATTTTGTTGCAAAAATTTTCTCAAACTGAACGAAATGCGATGTCAAATGTTATTTAAAACGGACGCACAAAATGGCGATGCATATGCGGGTTGTTTTCCAGAAAATTTACTTTTTGATAATCATGAATCATGATGATATGATATACTCGTATGCAAGATGCTCAAAATAATCATAGATGTCTCAATTTAATTTTTATGAAATGACATGACGTCGACAAAGATTTGTTGCTAGCTGGATTTGATTTTCTTGATATTATCGCAGAAATATTTTTGAACACAATATGTATGGAAAAATTAAATGAAAAATTTGTTTATTTCAGGATGATATATAAAGTTAATTTATTTAATCGATAAATTACGAGAATTATTTTTGAAATGTTTTTTTTTTTCAATGCTTATAAGGACCTTCTTCTAGTTCTGAAATAAAATATAAATCGTGTCAGAATTTTAGAGTGTCAAAAATGTTTTGTATTGTAATTGTTTGCTTTATATTTTCTTTATTTCAGGATTTCTAAAGTGAAAATAATGAGTTGATATTTTTGTTTAAAGATTTGACTAACAGATTTAAGTATTTATCGACGGAAAATAAACGGACGATATTTGCGAATTATATTGGGAAAAATTACATAGTTCCTTTAACTTGCGTATTCATTTCGGTTATAAAATTTTTATTTAGCAGTTGATACTAATTTAAAGATTTTCTAGCAGTCCATCAGGTAAAAGATGTTCCAAAATAAATATGAGAAATAGTCAACTGTATTAATGGTGATACAGCGAAAAACTAATGTTTGTGTACACTCCGAAGACATTCTCATACGCAGGCTAAGATAGAAATCTTTGATTATAATACCGATTTCACATGTCCTTATTTGGTCTAAAGATTAAACATAATTAGATCGGGCCGATGGTAGTAACAACTATGTGACACAATTATTAATAATATGAATTTTCAGGTGCTTTGTTTCAAGTGTTCAAAATATGTATTTAGCGTAGAGAGGACGATTTCTTCAGCCAGATAAATAAATCACGCCAAGCCAGACCACATGAGACGTATACGATGCCCTAGAAGAAGACGGTATCCAGAGATGCTTGGGCTGTGCAAAAAATGGATATCTGTGGACTGTTTTATTTAATCTTTATGAATGTTATATGGTGAGACGTTTCCATTATGTTTAGATATGTGAGGCAAGTGATCTCAGAATGCACCGTTATAAACGGTTCTAATTATTGTAGTTATTTCCAATAATATCTAGCAGCTTAACATTAATGAACCTACGTAGCACAAGCTAGGGTGACTGAATTGACGAGCTTATGTAACATTGACAAGCCTGTATGGCAAATGTAGTTTTAGTGGCGAGAGTCGCCGGAGTAGTGGCCTGTGAGGCACCGACTGGCCTGAGTGGCTAGAGTTGCCTGTGTGGCAAAAGTAACCTTGTGGCTCATGTAGCCTGAATGGCGAGAGTTGTCTGTGTGGCATCGGTGGGGTTGCATCGCGTCGTTTGATTTGTGTGGCACCGACTTAACTTGATTAACATATGAGACACTCACTTCTGTAACTTGTACTCAATGATAACTTCGTGTGTGTAGTTTTAAAGTTTCAGTCAGTTTAAAGATTAAGCTTTGAAAAATTTGTCCTAAAGATAACTACCTTATTCAATGATTAGGGAGAATAAAGTTAAAAATAACCTAATACTGTGTCCGTGTCTGCGCGTACACTTTTGCACTAAATATCTACTGCACCGATGGCTAGTTTTAGTAAGATTGGCCACTGTGGTCATATTTGGTCAGGATTGGCCGAACAATGTTTTCTAAAAATTTGTTTTTTTTTCTGTCTACAGATGACGTTTATGCTAGACTTTCAAGATCACACGAGGGCGTGTGAAAGCAGGATGGCCGTGACGGAGGAGGATTTAGTTACCATTTTCTGCTATGAAACCTTATTATTGTTTAAAGTCACTATGTTCATTAATTTAATTTTTAAACTTGTTTTGAATTTAGAGCAGAGATTTAGTCTCGAGCGGGGTCGAGACGCCATCACGACATTCTTTGGAGATACGTGGCTTAGTAACGTTGGTTGATCGTGGTATAGAGAGTTATGTTTGATATTGTAGTTGGAAGTCGATGATCGGTGACTGTGAACCCGCTAGCTCTAAATCATTAGAATTACCGCTTCAAGTTTATAACATTGTGACTTCCCTGATTAAATTGTGTATTGAGCACTGAATACTTTATTATTTGAGCCCTGATAACGCCCACAAGATGAGTAACCACCTAAGATGATGTTCGTAGTATATGGATAACACGACATATATATATATATATATATATATATATATATATATATATCATTATATAGATAATCTGAATATGCATAAATAAGTAATAAATCGTCGTTTTAGTGCTTATTTGTTTATACAAACAATTTACCGAAAAAGATTTTAGTACATAATTATTGTATTGTAAAATCCTATTGGAATTAAATATAATTTTAGTTTAAAATGCCGAAAAAAGTATCTATCTTTGCATATACTAAAATTGTAACTAAGACGAATCTCTACATTAATAATAATAATAATATTCTTTATTGTACACCAAAAATAGATAAAAAAAAAACAACACAAAGAAAAGATGCACAGCAGGCCGCCTTATCGCTGCAAGCGATCTCTTCCAGCGATTCTTACATTAAATATTTTTTGGACAATCTCATTGAAATAGTCATTATTGTCGATACAGAGGCCGAATCTATAGTTATTAGAAATATTGATATATTAATATATATATGTCTGTGACTGTATCACAGAAAAAACCATTGGAGGGATTTTGATAAAATTTGGTATGATGATAGCGGTTATCCGGGTCAACAAATAAGATACTTTTTACTGCGGGAAAATATCTCATCTCTAAGAAATCTATACTAAACGTTAAAACTTAAGTAGCTAGTATATGTATATAAATCTTAGAAATAATGCTTTGTTTTTAAAATAGAAAAAAAAAACTTCTGTAAAATACAACAAGTATTGGTAATTCGAACAGATAAGCACTAAGGTGACGAAAGAGTGATGTCATTTCGTAATCGACTATAGACTGCAAATAAATTTAAAATTGAAGTAATACAAGCTATTCTGATTGCTATCAGCTGCAAGGTGGTGATCGATTGTTTTTTATGATGTTGATGCATGATTGAGTGTCAACCAGCGTTGGTCTTCATAGTTTTTTTATTTAACAAAAGAATATTTAGTCGATTTTTGAGTAAAATACTATTCGAATATCAGGCTTAAAAGTTCTTTATCGAGCGTATAAGATAGAATGGTGATACAGAAGCACCAAAAGCGGTAAGTTACAGTACATAAGTTAAAAAAATATATATTTGAAAATGCTTTCATTGAATATGGAATATGCGTGTGATTTAAACGAAGGTGAAATATATTTTTTTATAATCTTTATTGTTTTTGTAATAAGCCTATATAAATATTTTTTAATGTAATTTCTTTTTGATTAAGAAAAAAATTACTGGAATGTGCAAAAATAGATGGGAAATTCTAAGTAGTCTTTTGCAATGCCATTGGTCAGACCGAATGTGATGTCAAAGTCATCATCAATAGACTGCTGTTGTTTGGTGTTTGCGATTGGTACTAACAATCTAGACTGTTCATTGGTTGATGGCAATGTTGTCATAGACTTTGACGTCACGCCTAACGCTCCAAAATGGTGGGCGTTTAAAGTATGTATCCGTACCTGTATATTAAAAAAAATTACGAAATGTTAGTTTCTTGGACCTAAATATTTTTTCCAATTTTATAACAATTTTAGCTATTGTATAAAAAAACAAAAAAACACATATTCCCTATTGTTTAATTTTTCTACTATTTTTATTGTTCAGTTCTTCGAATTCTTCAAATATATTCAATTGCTGAAAAGAGTATATAAATATAAAACAAAATTGATCCACTTAAATCTGTTAAGATTACGAATGGAAAATATACGTAAGTTTGGTCTGGGCTACTGCGACCTGCCGACATTGTTGTGGAATGTTTCCATCTTTTTAAGGGTCTTTACACTCAATATCGACAAGCACAATACCAAACGTAAGTAACTTTAATTATTTTTTTATATTAAAAACTTTACAATTGCACAGAGTATTTTGGATATCCGCGTTTGCTTCCTGCTAGTGACAAATCTATACATACTAATAATAAAATTCCATGAATGAAGTATCTAATTCGTTTATGTAAAATTCTTACTATGCCGATCTGTACCTTAATTTTTTTTGGGAAAATCTTATTGAAATAGACATTATTATCGATACAGAGGCCGCATGTATACTTTTTAGAATTTTGTCTGCCTGTCCGTCCGTCCGTCCGTCCATCCGTCAGTCCGTCTGTCTGTCTGTTTGTCTGTTACCGCTTCACGGAAATTTACGGATATATTCTTTGATATATTTAATGTGTGGAAGTTTGGGATGTTACAAAAGCTACATCATCAGTTTTTAGATTTCTTATTCGTCTAATTACATAGATGATATAAAAAAGTTTTACATATACGAGTATATTGCAATCTATTGCTTTTAAAAACAAAAAATAATAAATAATAGCTCGTCTTAAATATGACCTAAAAATCATATTCTTATTGTTTTCAGGAATCCCAATACTCGTTTACATAATAACGGTTGTATTAATTTTATGCTACTTCTACGTTTATTTAATGTCTATGATTTGGTATGTGTTTTTCTACTGTCCTATTACGAACGACTGGATATCTGCCATCATAGTGTTTTCTCTTGGTCTTTCCAGTGAAATTGGCGTTTGCAAGCTTTTCTACTTATATTTGTATAAGTAAGTGTTTTTATGGCTTTTTCCGATAGTTTTTTTTTCTAATCTCGACGGCTTGACCGATTTTGCTACTTTAAGCAGTATTGTATGAAGATAGGTCCCGAGGTGGTCCCATAATTTTTTTTGACATTGAGTATACCGTTTTCGAGAAAATCACATAAAATCCATAAAATTTCAAGTATGTTCAGATCTAATTATGAATACTATTGTATTTTTTGGCTTAGAATTATGGTTTATTTGCCAATAGTTTTTTGACAATAGACTTTTTTAAAATTATAAGCAAAAAGATGTCAATGATGTTGATTAAGTTCAAAAATATGTAGCTTAAATACAGCTTTAATATTTCTTTTACAGAAGTCATGTGAGAGATTTAGTAGCTGAATACCTTATATGTGATAGTTTATTAATCCCAGATAGTCGCTTTGAAGGTAATATTCTCAAAGCAATGAGATATGTTAAGAAGAGGGCCATGATTTTTTGGATTCTTATAATATCTAACGGTTTTGTTTATCTTACGAAGCCATTAATTCTACCTGGACGACATTTGCCGGAAGACGATTTTATTCTGTACGGTGAGGTCATTTTCATTTTCAAAATTTAAGAATATTTATTCAGTATTAGTATTTCCAGGTATTATTTGTGAAAAATAGCAGCGGTTCGGAAAAAAACTTCTGCCCTAAGAAAAATTACTGAATGATAAAATAAAAGATACCTAATATGTAAGATATGACAAAATAAAAATTGAAATGGATAGGCAAACCAAAACGATTACTAACAATCTACTAGAAAAAATGGATGAAAAATTACAGCCGCTACTAGAAGAAAATAAAAAGCTAAAAGAGAAAGTTGAAATATTAGAAAAAAAGATATACAAATTGGAAAATGAAAAGAAAAGAAATAATGTACTACTCTTTAGATTAGAAGAGACAGAGAAAAGCTCATTAGACCTACTTAAAGCAGTAAAAGAAATTATAAAAAATGATCTTAACATTTCTATTGATAGTAGCGATATCCAAAACATTCACAGAATAGGAAATAAAAAGGATGAGAGAACTAGACCTCTTTTGATCTCGTTCACGAACTACTGGAAAAAAGCAGAAATTTTAAAACACAAGAAAAATCTAAGAGATGTTTACATAGTTGAAGATTACCCAAAAGCGGTGCTAGAAAAAAGAAAATTATTACAGCAACAACTTAAAGAGGAAAGAGCCAAAGGAAAATTTGCGTATATAAAATACGATAGACTGATAATAAAGGAAGATAATGTAACTATAGAAAAAAGGAAGAGAGAACAATCAACATCCCCAGGAATATATGCTAACCCTAAAAAACAAGTTAATGTGTCCTCAAATACCAAAACAAAAAGCATTAACGCCTACGACATGTTGAAAGCGAGATCAAACTCATTTTCTTCCATACCATCAAACAATAAAACCAATTAGAAATTAAATATCAGCAACCGGAGACGGAACAATCCCAACCCGGCTGGTCCCCGTGGGGTTGATAGACCACTACCCTCAAAAACCACTCCACCAACCAAAAAAAAAGAGACAAATAAAGTAGATATAGCAACTTTGAATACAAGAACGCTAAGAACTGAGGAAAGACTTATTGAACTTTTAGAAGCATTAAAGGATATTAGATGGGACATAATTGGACTCAGCGAAGTTAGAAGATCCGGAGAAGAAATAAAAGAATTTAAAGATTTTATATTTTACTACAAAGGAGAAATTCAGGGAAAAAACGGTATAGGATTTCTGGTCAAAAAAGGATTAAAAAAATATATAAATGAATTTATCGGAGTATCGGATAGAATTGGAATCTTAAATATAAAATTACCCGGCCTAAAAAATCCATTTTCAATCCTTCAAATCTATGCCCCAACTGATCAAGCAACCGAGAAAGAAAAAGATATATTCTATAATAGTCTTACAAAAGCAATGCAAAAGGTAAATAGAAACACAATAGTAATGGGAGACTTCAATGGTCAAATAGGAAACAAACCAAATATAAGAGAGTACATCGTAGGCAAATATGGACAGGGAAAGAGGAATGATAATGGCCAACGATTGATAAATTTTTGCTTTGAACACAACTTAAGAGTAATGAACACCTTCTTTCTCAAGAAAAATGGCAGAAAATGGACATGGATGTCTCCTAATGGCAAAGATAGAAATGAGATAGACTTTATAACTACCAATATGCCCAGGATTTTCAAAAATGTCGGTGTGGTCACAAATTTAAATTTTAATTCAGATCATAGACTTGTCAGAGGAACTATAGCATGCAAAGAAATAAAAATACAGAGAAAGAAAATCAAGGAAACAAACAGGACCCCATTATATATACCAGAACAAATCTTAAACGAATTAAAACAATCATTAGACATGGTTAAAAAACAGAATAGCGTACAAGATAAATATAACATGTTAGAAGAAACGCTAGTTAAAATAAGCAAATGTACAAGAAAAGATACAAATGACAAGCTCGGCGATGAAGCCAGATTGAAAATCAATGAAAGGAAAGAAATGATAAAAAACAGAAAAGAAAATCGTACACAAATAGCAATCATTAGTAAAGAAATCTCAAAAGCTATTAGAAACTATAGAAAATCACATCGGCTTCAAATTATAAGGGAACAAATAAACAAAACAGGAGGTATTAAAATAGCTTTGAAACAACTAAAGGAACATTCAACATGGATACCGAAAATAATAAAGAAAAACAAAGATAAAAAAGTATACACTACTAAACGTCAACATATTTTAAGAACAGCAACAAATTTTTACAAAGAATTATATACTGATGATAAAAGCGAACATACAGACAACACAACATTAAAAGATAACCTAGACCAAGAACCAATCCCACACATAATGCAAAGCGAAGTAAGAAGAGCTATTCAAACCCAAAAAGCAGGGAAAGCACCTGGGGATGATAAGATAACTAATGAATTGCTAAAAATCACCATGGAACAAATAATACAACCTTTTACACATATATGCAACGAAATTTTGAAAACAGAACAAATCCCTTCGCAATGGACATCTTCGACAATAATACTCCTACATAAAAAAGGCGATAAAAATGATATAAATAATTACAGACCCATCAGTTTAATGGCAAACTTGTACAAAGTGTTCACAAAGATAATATTAAAACGCTTGACTATAATACTAGACAGCAACCAACCCAAAGAACAAGCTGGTTTCCGCTCCGATTTCTCAACGATTGATCACATACACACCGTCAAAGAAATAATTGAGAAATGCAACGAATACGACTGCCCGTACTACTTGGCTTTCGTGGATTATAATAAAGCTTTCGACTCTTTGAAGCATAGCTACATATGGGATTCATTAACAAATCAAGGAGTGGAGAGTAAATACATTAGGATAATTAAGCAAATTTATGAGAATAGCACAGCAAAGGTACAACTTGAAAGTATAGGTGATCAATTTAAAATTCAGAAAGGCGTTAGACAAGGAGATCCATTGTCACCAAAAATATTCAACGCGGTCTTGGAAAATATATTTAGGCAACTCAACTGGGATAACTTCGGCATTAATATAAACGGAGAAAAATTACACCACCTAAGGTTCGCAGACGATCTCATCTTGTTCGCAGAAGATCCTCTAACTCTACAAATAATGTTACAACAACTAGCAACGGAAAGTAAAAAGGCAGGATTAACAATGAATACTAGTAAAACCAAATTGTTGACAAACAAGAACAAAGTTGCAGTACAGGTGGCCGAAGAAGAGATCGAATACGTAAACGAATATATATACCTTGGCCAAGTAATATCTGCAAAGGATCTGTCGAATAAGGAAGTTGATAGGCGAGTAAACATCACCTGGAAAAGGTACTGGTCCATAAGGGAAATTATGAAAAATAAATCTGTTTCCATTTCAGAAAAAAGGAAGGTTTATAACACCTGTATCCTTCCATGTCTTACCTACGCCTGTCAGACCTGGCCACTAACACAGAAAATAGAACACAAGCTAGGTGTATGCCAAAGGGGAATAGAAAGGAGTATGTTGGGCCTGAGGTTGGAAGATAAATGGAAAAATACAAAAATCAGGAACATCACTAAAATAACAGACGTGAGAGTAAGAACTCGAACATTAAAATGGAAGTGGACAGGTCATATGATGAGAACACAAACGGGAAAGTGGACCAAAAAAGTAACAGAATGGTACCCAAGGAATGGAAAAAGACGTAGAGGGAGACAGGTTAAAAGATGGGAGGACGATCTTCCTAAGGGCTGGAGAAGGACAGCGCTGGATAGGCAAATGTGGAAGGAATTTGAGGAGGCCTATGTCGGAAGGCAGCCTGACCCGGTAGCTGATAAATATAAATCTTAGTTAAATATATATATAAGATACATATATTAAGAACAAATTAGTTAAAAAAAAAAAAGAATGTAGTTTAAATATCTTTAAATTTGTATGTATATAGAAAGGTCAGAGGAAATAAAGGCTATTTTTATTTTATTTATTTAATATGTAAGATATATGTATGTATGTATTTCGCAAAAAGAACCTCACCGTACTTTATTTTTTGTCTTGTCTTGTCTTTGATTGTTTTTAACCGACTTCCAAAAAGGAGGAGGTCCTCAATTCGTCGGAATCTTTTTTATGTATGTTCACCGATTACTTGAAGACGCCTGAACCGATTAGGATTTTTTTTTATTTCGAAGGGTGTACTTCCCAGGTCTCTATTTAAATTTAATCGAAATCGGTCAAGCGGTTTTTAAAAAATTGACACATAATTTTTTTTTTAAATAAATTGTTTAATCGAATATGTTATTATATAACTTTCTTCTTACAAATTAATTGAAATCGGATTTATCGTTGACTATTGTTTACTACGCCTGAGAATCTATATTTAGTCGGTTAGTAAAAAGGGATTTGTTCTATATATATTTACGATTATAATTATAATTTTTTGCAGGTCTAAATCCGGCACTGGAAAGCCCAAATTTTGAAATAAGTTATCTTTTATCAGTCGCTGGTATTATCACTACAGTTTATCTACCATCCAACATAACTGCCTTTCTAATTATAATAACCGGATACACCGAAGCTCAAATTCTAGCATTAAGTAAAGAAATGCTACATATCTGGGATGATGCAGAAGAGTATTACAGAAAATTTCAAATTATACATAAAAACTATGAAGTAGATAAAACGAAGAGGATCATTCTAAATAAATTCGTAAAATATCGTTTAAAAGATGTTGTTAAAATTCATACAATGAATATAAAACTTATTAATCGTGTAGAATCAGTATTTCGAGGAGCAATAGCTATTGAGTTTAGTATACTCATTGTAAGTTTAACAGCAGAACTTGTTGGAGGTTTGCAGAATACATATTTAGAATTACCGTTTGCATTAATGCAAGTTGCCATGGATTGTTTCACTGGCCAAAAGGTAATAGATGCGTGTATACATTTCGAAAATGCTGTTTACGCTTGTAAATGGGAAAACTTTGATAAGAGTAATACGGCGACCGTTTTAGTGATTCTGCAAAATGCGCAAAAAACTATGACTCTATCGGCAGGAGGGATGACCACTCTAAGCTACCCAAGTCTCATGGCTATTTTAAAGTCTATTTATTCAGCATTTACAACTTTAAGCTCTGCCGTGAAAAAGAATTAAAGAATTTTTGCATTTTGTGTCCTATTGTTGATTGTCATTGATCTATTAATGGCACTATTAATAGCGTAACAAAATTTTACATAATAGATTAGATTGTACATGAAAAATTTTTTAAATTTTATCTGTACATAAACTGATTTAAAAATATTGTAATTATTATTAATAACAAGATATTATTATTATATCAAGCAATAAAGGCAACGACTGAGATTCAGCATTTGAGTGTCGACTCAAAACTGTAACAAAAACGATTTTCCTTAAGATTTCTATTTATAATGATGTCCATAATATCGTCACCTCACACCATGAACACTCGCAATGCTACTCGCCGCTTATCTCAGGGTTCATCTATCGTGGCTCGACGTGTTCCTGATGGCCACGTGGTCGAATTGCTGAATTTCGGTACCTATGTCACTTATTATGCTTTGATAAAATTGACCATGTAGTGATATTTTGAACAGAATTTGAATAAATTTCAAAACGTTATGAGTTAGCTTTTGGGATTTAAAATTAAAGGCGAGAACTTGTAATATAATATTTTATTGCTTTTTACAGTTGATTTCGTTCTCACTGATTGTGCACTGTGTTATCTGTTGCGCAGACGGTCTTTAAGACCATTTTCTAGAACATTTAAGGATCTAAGGTTTAGCCAGCGTTAGCCATTTAAGCATATGAAAAAAAATTTTTTGACAGAAAAGCTCTTTAAAATACATTTGCGGGGACGACACATTACTGTAAGATAATTGTACTATGCCTATAGCCTTCGCGTAAGCGCAAGCTTCATGTAGACAAAGTTTTATTATAATCGGATGAAGTGTATTGGAGTGCATGAAATACGAACAAACAAACAAACAAAAAAATATTATTTGCGTAGGGTGTCCATGTCTCAATGTTTTTCTGAAAATTTCCTAATTGACTTATATTTCAGGATTCGTTTAGAATCTAATTTTATCTTGAATCTTCAAGAGCGGTCCTCCGGACCGGACCTCTCATCTCTCAGGCTAACATAATTTTAAATATATTCAATTTCATTTACCTGAACAAAATATTACTAAAACACAAAATATATCATTAAAATCAGATTATTAAAGTTAAACATCACACGAATACCAATTTAAAAGTTGACAATATAGAAACAAACAATACATGTACAATTATGTAGCAAACATGGACATTAATGTATGGAAATTAACAATCGATTATGTAAATAATCGTGTTTGACGAATGCACCACTCGATGTTTTATTGGATATTTTCTATGAAACGTCGCATAACTTAGAGAAACAGTTGGAGTTTTATAATACTGGTAATAAAATTGCTAATTGGCTAACTTTAAATTATTTAAGTAAAAATTAAGTGCACTATGTACTTACTACATACGTAACTGTAAAGTAAATATTATATATATATATACATATATGTACAATGTACATACAAACAAGTAAAATAAATTTTATTTTTCATAAAGAATATTTTGTAATATTTTACTCCTTACGAGCGACTTTCATTCTTTATGCTTCGCTATATTGGCTAAGTAAAATTTCAACTGTCATACTAAAAGCCTGGAAGTATAATATCTATTTATTTATAAAATTTTATAGCATGTTACTAAGTTGTAACATTTGCGAAAGAATGTGGAAGACGTTAAGAAAATTTGGTCTAGATTACGACGATTTCCCAACAATTATGGAAAACGTGAATAATTTGCTGAGAATTTTGACAATTGATATTTTGAAAAATACTAAACGTAAGTTTAATTATCATTTATAATAATAATTCTCCTGGCTGATTCCGGCTACGGCGGCCAATCTCATTAAGACTAGCCATCTGCGCATGAGATATAATAGAGCACAAGTGTACACGCAGACACAATTGCACTCTCTATTCCTGTCACTCTCAAAGTCTGATGGGACGATACTTCGACACGATCGACGGCTTTGCGTGCTCTCCGAGGCACGGGGGTGAAACACCGCCAACTTTCTAACTCCGAGCTACTACTGGGAATATATAACAGAAAAACTTAGAAATTAAATATGGCCCGACCCGGGACTCGAACCCTGCAGAACTGCAGGCCCTCCGGATCTGCAGTTGTACACGCTAACCACAAGACTACGTAAAAAATAAATAAAAATACAGGAAACATTTTTTTACATTCGCAATCGATCATCGAAGTTAAAATACTATATAATATGTAAAATGTAAAAGTCATATTAATAAGAAGTACATGTACGAGTACGATGGTACGGAACCCTTAGTGTGCGAATTGGACTCGCACTTGACCGATTTTTAATATTTATTGTGATAGAACGTAAAAATATATAAAAAACGTAATACTTTCTTAGATTTACGCGATTATTTGACATTTTAAATAAATCAAACATTTTAAATACATCTTTTCGGATTATTTCGCGAATTTATTTTGATTTGTGGTTCCGAATGCTTTACAGCAATCATGGCCACGGGAGAGACAAGGTTTTAGACGTCTCAAAGGCGTTGTATATTTGTTACTGCTATGTCTGTTAATCCGAAAATATAATTTTATTTAAAATTATATTAAACGTAATTAGTAAAGTCGTAAATTAATTTTATAATGTTCAGATTTAATCTGTAGGCTAAATAACTGTAACATTTTAACATTTTCAGCCATTTTTTTCATCTCCTACATTTTTACTGCAATCGGAAGTATAATTTACTTTTACGTGTACGTGTTCTCAATGGTCTGGTCTGTGTACTTTTGTTATGGGAGAGCTGGAAATTGGACCGCTGTAGCTGTTGTCTTGTCTTTATTCTCGTGCAGCATCACAGGCTTTACTAAGCTGATATTTATGAAATTGTATGCGTAAGTTTACAAAATCGTTTTAATTTCATAGGATTCATTATATCTATAACTTTTTTTATTAAAACGATATAATAATTAGTATTGTTGAATCATTTTTTTGTACATAATAAATGATGGTTTTAAAGCGAAGAATATATACTAAAACAATTTATAAATATCGGTCAAGCTGCTTAGGAGAAGAATTGCGAAAACTCGAACATTGAAATTTGATATATTATAAAAACATGTAATATTTATCATATGGAAAGAAAGTGATTTTAAATGAATATAGAAAGTGTATTTTTAAATTTTTAACGAATAATGTTCATTTTGTACAGAAAAATCTTAAGAGAAACAGTTCAAAAGTATCTCATATGCAATGGTCGAGTGATTCCTGGAACAAGATTTTCTAGGAACCTCCGAAAGCGTCTTAGAATAGTTAAGCGACGAGCAACACGCATCTGGCTGTTTGGTGTTGTTAATGGCGCTATTTACGTATTAATCCCGTTCATGACTCCTGGACAACATTTTACTAGAGATTTGTATCTTATTTATGGTAACTGAAATATTTATCTATACATATGTACGAGTATAATAAAATTCTGAGTCGAATCTGTACATTAATGTTTTCTTGGAAAATCTTATTGATATAGTCATTATTATCAATAAAGAGTCCGAATACATAGTATTTAAAATTTTTGTCTGTCCGTCTGTCCGTCCGTCCGTCCGTCCGTCCGTTTATCTGTCTGGGAACGCATCACGAGAAAACCACTGGACGGATTTTAATGAAATTTGGTACGTATTTTAATGAAATTTGGTATAATGATAGTTGGTTATCCGGGTCAATATTTAGGATACTTTTTTCTGCGAGATAATACTTCATCTATGAGAAATCTATACTAACCTTTAAACGTAGGGATGAAGTGAGTCACTGGCTTACTATATTTTTGCAAACTACTAAAGTGTTTGGAATTAAAAAACTTAATATTTCATTTAGTACTATTTTATTATTTTTTTACAGGTCTAGTCCCAATGTTCGAATCGCCTAATTTTGAAATAGCTACAGTTATAAATATTTCTAGCATTGCCTTTGGTATATACACATTAGTCAGTATAGCAGTGTATGTTATTGTCATAGTAGGCTATACAGAATGCCAGATGCAAGCTTTGAGTGAAGAACTGGAAAACGTTTCGCAAGACAGTTTAAACTTCTATAATTTCAACAAACACATTATACGTAACAAAATATACGTTATGGATATAAAAAAAGAAATAATGAATGAGTTTATTAGAGTTCGTTTGAGAGATATCATAAAACTTCACATTATCAATATTAATCTATTGCATGAAGTAGAGCAAGAATTACGTCCGACTGTGGCTTTGGAATTCAGTATTATGACTTTTTCCATAACAGCTGAACTCCTTGGTGGTTTGGAAAACACGCTTCTGCAATTACCATATACTATTTTACAAGTGTTCATGGAGTGTCTTGCAGGGCAACGTCTGATTGACGCTTGCAATAATTTTGAAAACGCTGTGTATAGTTGCAAGTGGGAACATTTTAATGTAGAAAATCAGAAAACCGTACTATTGATGTTAAGAATAGCTAAGAAGACTTTGGTTCTATCAGCTGGAGGAGTAGCAAAGTTAAATTTTGAATGTTTAATGATGATACTGAGATCTACTTATTCTGCATATACTACATTAAAATCCACATTGAAATAATGTTATATGCTCATTACTGTACTATTATAATCGAATAAAATATTATTAAATATTGAGAATTATCGTCAAAACCGAAGTCGTCGTGAAACCGAAGAAGAGTTTATATTTGTAGAAAAACACTTTTGTTTTGTGATGTTCGAGCTGGCGTGTACTCTTTACTTCATTTTAACGTGACCGGTAAAACTAACATATAATAGATACTAGATAGCCAGGCTTATGAAAGCCATTAGTTAGGAAAGAAATACATTATTTTTAATTTGGAGATTTGTGCTAGATTTTGGTCACAGTTAGGAAATTTTATCGCAGGTTGATATTAATATAATGCTTGTTTAACACTTATCAGTAGTCTTAATAATATAATTCTCTTATCATAAAATATAATTATTTTAAAATTCTAATAATAAAGAATAGTCGAAAATTGAATAATTTTTAATTGTGTTTTAAATCCTAACATATGAACTATAGCCTACTATACTGTTTTTGCTTTATTTAAAAAGTGATAACGACGAACGTTGCTCCTTCCGGCGGACATTCAGAATGACTGTAATGTATTTAACACCTTCATAATAGAATTTACATTCGCATTGACGAGGTTAACGATAAGTTAATTTAATGTGACAATGGAAATTGCTTATGTTAAAAATACATGTAAAGGGATAAAGGGGTTAAATGAAAAGTAAATCATTTGCATAGATATAATTTAATTAATTGTGATAGACGTAAAAATAATAAATGAAATAACATTATTTGTATCTTGTAAATAAATAATAAAAAATAGAATTTATGAATGTGGTTCATTTAAAAACTGTGATAATATTACACTACTCGTACATGCAAAAGTTTATGAGTGTTTGTGTGTGTATATTTGTAACTTTTTCACGGTGACACTGGCTGCATAGATTTGGATGGAATTTAGCACACAGATAGGTTATTACCTGGAATAATTTATAGGCTACTTTTAGTAATAAAATCTGCAAAATGTAGCGCTGCCTGTATACAATATTATGAATAGAGCGGACATTTAGGAACGCAAGAAGCGAATCAAGACTAGGTCGATTGACAACATTTGCAAAGGCATAAATTAAATTCATTTTATAGTGCTGAATGCAACGTAGTAAAAGTTGAATAAATAGATTTTAAAACAGACATTAGGCATGGGAAACTAAGTGCTGTCAATCCACCTGCTGACAATGTCAAAGATTTTTGCGAAGCTTGTAATATTAATAGAACCGTCTGCATATTTCTATTATCGAAATTCTCCCATTTACAAAAATACACTGAATTTTCAAAGTAAATACTGGCGTCAATTAATCTTTGTCCAGTAAAACAGTCTACTGCTACCTGCATCAATCCATAGGGTAGTTCTAAATACGTATTCTCCAAACCTCCGAGAAAGACTGCTGTAATACTTACAAATAATAGAACAAATTCAACAGCTATTGCTCCGCGAAATACCGCTTCCACTTGATATATCATATTGATGTTAGTTATATGAAGTTTTAATATATTTTTTAAACTGTCTCTTATGAAACTGTTAAGCATCATATTATTAGTCTCTTCTCGTTGTTCGTTCCGTTCTTCATTAAGTGATGTTTCGATATTATGAAAGGCATCATCCCAAATTTGTGAAATTTCTTGACCCAATGCCAGCATTTGAGCTTCGATGTACCCAGTAATGACAATAAGAAAAGCAGTTATAGTAGAAGATGCGTAAATAGTTAAGGCAATACTAACAGTAAGTAGAAAAGAAGCGATTTCAAAATTAGGACTTTCAAACATCGGGTCTAAACCTGTGAAAAATAAATGGTCATAATTATTCTCTTTTTATTAATGATCTTTTAATATTTATATTACTTTGATTATAAACAAGTTATTTTTATCTAAAATTTTAATCATTTTATCAAACAGAAGTCAGGAAAAATACATACATAGGAAAGGTAACAAACACTGAAGCTGAAAAAAATTTTAACCAATTTTTTTTTAATATTTTATTACAAATCTTAAATGAACTAGCCAAAGACACTCACCATATAGAATAAACTCATCTTCTGGAAAGTGGCGCCCTGGAATAACAAATGGTATTATGGCGTATATGATACCATTAGCCATCATGGGAATCCAAAATATTATAGCTCTTTTCTTAACATATCTCATTGTTTTGAGAATGTTATTTTCCAAGCGACTGCCCGGGATTACTGAACTGTCACAAGCAATGTATTCCGCTATAATATCTCTTATCTTCTTCCTGAGAAAGGTATAGTTTGATTCAATTAGTATTTAAATCAGCATGTTTTCCTGAAGTTTTTGAGGTCGTTAGTTCGTTTCCAAGACTTGGCTATTGTTACTGTTTTTACTTTCAAGAAATATTCGGTAGCAGTCCGGAGCTAAGCACATCCGTTTTTTGGACAGTATCTAAAGTCGTCAGTTATTCGTCTTATTCTCACGGGTCGAAAGCGTCACACTGTTTAAAATGTCTGGAATTGAGAGTGCCCTTGTGTTTGCGCAGACTATCGTATCGTAAGCTTAGTCGCCGCAATTAATGATCAAACATTATTTTATTTATTTATTTATTTATTTATTTATTTATTTGGAAGACAAACAGTATTATGTTACATATTATAAACAAAAGAAATAAAAAATTACATACACCAATTAAGTCTTCACCGTTTACACATTCTTAAGGTAGGTATATGTTAGCTTATTAAAATTAAAAATTAAAGTATATAACAAAAAAAACGGGGAAATCACGAACAGACACTTCTGGTTAAAATTTTGAACTTATTTAAAGAAAGGGAAAATAAATCTATGTCATTAAATATTTCATTATGCAATCTGCAAGAACGGTATATAAAGCTATTACGTGCATAATTAGTTGTTATTCTAGGTAGATAAAATAATGACAAATTACGTGATTGCGGTCGAGGACATCTTAAACAAATGTTACTTAAAAGAAATGGTGAATGCACATGATTTCTGATAATTTTAAATAGAAAAAGTTCATCCTTTAGGCGTCGGCGATCCAATAGGGAGACTAAATTAGGAAATTCCTGATTATTGTTTTTGATCTATATAATAAATGCTTGTTAAATTTAATCTGGATGTTTTCAATTCTATTTATATATTTACTGTACTGTGGATTCCAAACGGAAGAAGCATATTCAAGTATAGAACGGACATAAGCATTATATAGAACAATTAAAGTAGAATTATTACGAAAATCTTTTCCTATTCTGAGTATAAAGCCTAGCATGCGATGTGCCTTACCAACAATGTGGTCTATATGGCTAGAAAAAGTAAGTTTATGATCAAGATATACACCCAAATCTCTCACCTCAGTAACACGTTTAATTGAATTATTATTCAAGTTGTAATCGTATTTGACAATATTGGTTTTACGTGAAAAACTTATGACATTACATTTTTTAATATTAAGAATAAGACCATTACTATTACAAAATTGGCACAACCTATCAAGATCACTTTGTAATAATTGACAATCGTCATTTTTATTGACAGTCCTTAAGATCTTCATGTCGTCAGCGTATAACAAAATTTCAGAATGTTTAAATATTAAATGAATTTTATTAATGAAGATATTAAAAAGCAGAGGCCCGAGATGCGAGCCTTGAGGAACGCCTGATGCGACTGGCACAAATGAGGAGCAAAATCCTTTTATAGTTACAGCTTGACTTCGCTCTCGTAAATAAGAGGCAAACCAACGCAGGAGATCGCCGTGTATACCGACCTCCGTGAGTCGACGGATAAGCAAAGAGTGAGGAATTTTGTCAAAAGCTTTGGAGTAGTCCGTATACACGACATCTACCTGGCCACCACAGTCCATGTCAGATGTTACACGATGAATAAATTCGTTCAAATTTGTTTCAGTAGACTTGTTTTTAATGAACCCATGCTGTTGTTCAATAAGACGTGAACTTAAAAAAGGGTAAATATAATCAAATATAATTTTTTCAAATAGTTTAGCTATCACACTCAATTTACATATAGGCCTGTAGTTAGAGACGTCGTGTTTACTTCCACATTTATAAATTGGCACTACAAAAGAACGCTTCCATGTGGTGGGCATAATTCCAGATTTAAGAGACTTATTAAATAGTAAAAAGAGAGGATGGGACAGACTCACACTACACATTCTCAAAAAGAAAGGAGGGATGAGATCAGGGCCAATACCCTTACTAGGATCCAACTGTTTCAAATATTTATGTACAATGCTGGGGGATAACTCAACAGAACCGATAGACAAGTCATCATGCATAGTTGGATCAACGTTATTGTTAAATTTAATATCACTGTCAAAAGCGTTAGGCTGGTATACTGACTGAAAGTGATTACTGAACAAAGCACAAATACTCTCACCATCTGATGCCGAGACATCGCCCAGGAACATTGTTGCCGGCAACTCGTTACAAGACTTTTTCGATTTAACGAAAGACCAAAAAGATTTACTTTGCTGTAATATCATTTCTTCACTTCTATAAATATGCATATCATAACAAGCAACCTGTTCTCTTTTTTGTCTTTCCCGTAGCATGCTAAAAGTGTGATAATCACCAATCCTACCATACACTTTCCATCTTCTGTGATATTTGAGTTTTTCAGAAATTATTTTAATAAGCGCTCTAGAATACCAAGAAGGGAATTGCTTGTTGCCTGTATTTACCCTACAAGGAACAAACTCCGATATAATCTCTTCAAGAATATGATAAAACTTAGCCACCGCTGAATTGACATCAAGATCAAAAAGTAATCTATTCCAGTCCACTTCTTCGATTTTGGTGTTAATTATATTGTAATCAGCTTTTCGAAATTGACGTAAAGTTTTAGCGAGTGGATTAAGTATAGGAGTAGTAAATATTTGACAATCTATTACAATAGCTGGATGATGGCAATCCTCTTGAACTAAGGGTTCCAGACATTGAATAACCATACAAGTACAGCTACTTATAATTAGATCTAGGTATCTATCATTAACATTGGGAATACAGTTGTACTGTTTTAAGTTGGTAAAATTTAAAAACATTGAAAGCGCATACACTAAATGATTGTTAAGATTCGTTTCGACTATATTCATCATCGAATTATTGTAATCCCACGTAGCATCTGGGATGTTGAAGTCACCTGCAATAAAATAATAATCATCCGGCTCTTTAACGATATCATTTGAAACATACTCAAAAAAGTTACATAGAGCTTCATAATGAAGTCTGCATTGGGGGAAATAGCATGAAAAAACATTAAGAAAAGACGTTTTGCCCTCAATGTTGAGACTTATTTTAACTTTTACAACATCAGCAACTGCATTGTTTATTAAAACAGTATTCACAGAACGTACGGAGATATCACGTCTAACGGCAATTAATACTCCACCACCCATAGAGTCTCCACGTAATTCATAGTTTCTGTCACACCTATATACGGAGTATCGACAGTCAAATAACTCCTCGCTGAAAATCCCATCCAATAACCAGGTCTCCGCTAAGCATATTATATGATAATCAGTTTTGAGAAGATTTCGATAGAAAATATTGGTTTTAGAACGAAGACCACGTACATTCTGATAGTAGATTGAGAGACGGTTATCCATTGCTAAAATAAATATTAATTTCTCTTAGTTGATATTTATAATAAATTAACAAAAAAATCCCATAGTTAAAATAAAATCGAATTATTGTTGTTGAATAACTTCGCGTTAAATTAAAAATAAGTTTAAACTTTAAGATGTCCTCGCAATACGTTAAATTATACATTTTAATAATATAAAATAGACCATTAGTAATAAATAAATCGAATAAAAATATGACATGCAGTATAATAGAATTTTTCAAAGGGAAAACAACACTTAAGCTATTTTTTTTAAATCACTTTGATTTATAATATGCAATACGGGGCTAGTGTCAGAACGTCGGACCATGATTGTACAATTCTTAACCCAAACATACAGAAAACTCTTTTCTTTGGCTAACTTTTTGGCTTCTTGTAATAAGTTTTTATTACTCTTAGTCAGATGATCGTTAAAATATATATTTGAATTATTTCCAGAAAAGCCAAGATCGCTACATTTCAACTTATTTTTTCGAGCTATAGACAAAAAGTCATCCTTTTTCCAGCGGGATAAAAATCTTATTATGATAGGTTTTGACCGACGATTTTCTCTAGAAGTTGGCGCTACTCTTGTGATAAAGTCAATATCCGTTGCAGGATTCACCTGATAACCTATATGACTAGATATTGATTGTAGGAGCTCCATTAGATTTTCGTTTTTCTTTTCAGGTATTCCATAAATCTCTACGTTAGATCTACGTACCCATTGTTCTCGTTTGTTATTCTCCGCTTCCATGCTATCTAAATTAATTCTCAAATCGTTTAAACTACTTGATTGAGCAGACAATACTTTTATCTCATTTTCAAAGTGAGCAATTTTCTGATTTATTTCTTCGTACTTAGTGTTGATAAAAGATATACTATCCTTTAGGTTAACTATATCTTCCTTAATAGGCTGCAGAAAGGAAGATACAAGGTTATTAATGGTTAACTCCAAGTCTGATTTCCATTTCGCTATTTCTGAGGAAATAATATGTTTGATATCATCTATAGTAAAATTAAATTCCCTTCCAATATCCATCGTTTCTGGAGATTGATTAATTGCAGACCCTCCTCTTTGCATGTTAATATTTGTATTTTTAACAGATCTTGAACCCAAGGGAGAGGACCGAACTGGTGTATTGTCTGTATTAAGGCCACGCCGGGTGCAAGAGCATGTTGGACAAGTCCATTTTTTTTTTAATTCATTGGATATTTCGTTATCTTCATTGGAAGGAAACAAACATTGTATATGATAGTGACATTTGCATTGTATACATGTGATACGATCAGTGGCTCCCCCACTTGTCGACTTACAACAACTATATTTCATATTTTATATTTTAGAAAGAAACGAATAAAAATTTTAAACAAGTATATTTTAAGTGAGATTTGAACTCGGGTTTATCGGATCGACGATACGCAGGAATCTTTTGCTGTCACCACTATACCATTGCAGCTTTAATGACTATAGTGAAAATTCATAATATTACATTCAAGTTATTTGTTATGATCACATTTATGGAAACAAGTGGGTATTTGAAAATAGCAAAAACCGAGAGGCTTATAAGTTCGATACTAAATTAAGATTTTCACACTTTTTTGATATTAAATAGCACTACACTTCACAGTTATCATAACAGATAGCTACGTTTTGCCATCAAAACGGTTATACAGTTTTACTATTAGCATTATAAGCAAAAAACATGATTATATTTTATTAATAAGCTAAACACGACTGCTACGAATGACTTATTATTAGTTATTTTGAAAACTTTCGGCATTTGCAATAACAATATTGAAAAAAGTAACTTACTCATATAGATATATAAACATTAGCTTGCAAAAAGCTATTGTACTGGAAACTCCGACTGAGAAATTAATAATAGCTGATAGCTTATCTTTTGTGCGTCGACAATAAATAAATGAATACCAAATCGTTGAAAAAATGTAAACGTAGACGTAACTTGTAGTTATTATAATGGTTATGATATAGAAGATTATTGGAATACCTTAAAGCAAAGAAACAATATATTAAATATTTATAATAAAAACAAAAAATAAAAATATTTCATTAACATAAAGACTTTGTGGTTAAGGCCCCCTTTTAAGCAAGTAATTTTTACCTGTATTAGAAGACCCCACCATTCCAAAATAAAACAAAAAAAAACAGATTTTTCCTTAATGATCAAAAATATCAAAATTTACCAGGAAGCCTCTTTTGAGAGGGACTAAAAATACCGAAATATTAAGAAAATAAAAAAATAAATTTTTTGGAACCGTCTGATTTGGCGTGGAATGCCCCATAAGTATCTTAAACTAATTCATTTATAAATTTATAATAAGTACAAAAATTTACAACATATATTTCAGTTAAAGGGTCATTTAATGTGCTTAAATGACACTATTGCTTATTTGTAATTCAATCAATATACAAATTAATTTTTCTTATATAATAAGAAAAATGGTCTAAGAAACGATTGTTGTAAAGCGTTTTCATTTCAACAATAATATTTCTAGTTAGATATGTTTAATTCTAAGGTAGGAAATAAGAAAATGTGATTATTGGTGGTGGAAAATTTAAATAAATATTTCTTACGTTTTGTATTGCGTTTATCGATGTTAACTGTAAGTATTCTAAACATCACTGAAGCATTCCAAAGCAGTGTGTGCATATCACAGTAGCCTAGACCGAACTTACGTATCATTTCCATTTTTGGGTACCTGCATATATAATTTTAGAACATTTTAAATATATAACTAATGAGTAACCCTAATTTTTCACTAAAACGCTTAGAGTTATGGATTTATTTAAGACTAGCGATTCACACTTGCTTCGCTCAGATGCGTCCTTGGGTTCGATTTAATTTTTTTTAACGAAACCCTAATACTTTTTCTAAAATACCACCTTAGTTACTCGTTATAACATCATCATCGTCGTTATCAGCAAGTGAATCGTCAAAATCAGACCAGCTGTTTCGGGGATTAGCCGGAATAAATAGACAGACAGACAGACGGACGGACGGACGGACGATATGCATTTAGTAAAAATCTGTTATCTTGACATTACAAACATACACTTCAATATTATTTAGATGTTTAGATGAGATGGACTTATTTAGCTTATGTTACTCTCTTATGATATAGATACATTACTTTTTGTTGAGAAGACAAAAAAAATGTTCATACGTTGCTATTTAAAAGAAGGAAGATCAAAAAAACACATTTTCGTATTTACAGTATTTGTAAGATATTAACCATTATGGAAATAATTATTTGGTATTGTCTATTGCTCAATAGCTTGAGAGTTTAATCCGAAAATTGCTTAAAAGTTGAGTGTTCATTAAATAATACGTCTTTATAATCTTTATTGATTTAAATATAAAATTGTACAAAAAGTGTACTGATCTATATATTGTGAAACTCATAAGTAAAAAAAGCGTAATCCATATCAAAATATTGATTATGCTAATGCCATATTCATATATTCGTACATCTGTTTAAACCCATAAAAGGTTTTTTTACTTTTTGGAGAAGAAAAGTGGGTAGTTCTCTTTTTTAAAGAAAAAGTTATTTTTAGCTGGATAAAGATTTTGCTGGGAAATTGCAGGCAGTGTAAAGGCAGTCAGGGTTACAGAACATAAGGTGATGGTGGACGGCTACTTCTACAGGATCTTTCCTCTAGTTAGGGTTTCAAATAAAAAGGAGAATGGTTGTTTTATAAAAGAGTAAACGCCACAAATCTATAATCCCTCCACGACCGCTGAAACGCTGGCGTTACAGTTAACAATAGATTTCTTAGAAGTTTAATTAATTTCTTAGAAATTTACCTGGAGGTGACATATAAATAGGCAAAGACAAAGCAAAAAAAGGATCAGTACCTTTTTCTCCTCTGTTTGTTAACCGATTTTCCTTATTTTTTTTGTTTAGTACCCATAGACGAGCTATATATCAATATATATATTGATATATAGCTCTATAGAATAAAATTGGAAACAGTTAATTTTTATCTAAAAAAATAATATGATTCTTTATATTCTTTATTGCACATACAAATTAAAATATACTAAATTATGAGAAAATTGGATTGAAAGTGATTCGATAAAACCTGTCCTTTTAATACAATTTTTAAAATTTCTGTTCTTCAACGAATATTATTCTAGAATGACGTCTTATTTTACCCACATGCTTACAATTTAATATTGCAAATGTGACGAACTCAAGAATACTGTCGTTTTACGTTCACTGTGTGATGAGACTGAATAATTAAAGTGGTAATAAATAGGCGTCATACGTACTGGTGGTGTAATTGTGTTAAATATACAGTAGAAAATATTCATGATCGATCAATTTATTGAAGCTATTTTCCTCACGGACTTTGTTGTCCGATAAAAAAATAAATTTATTTAATGGTAGAAGATTTTTTTTTGTAGAGAATAGTAATAATTTTATTTTAAAAATGACAATGACAGACAGCACAATTACTCAATAGTTGGCGTTACTACAATTAGGAATGGAATTTTTTGGTAAAATATTGGTTTATCCTTGAGGTATTTTGTTATTTTTACCTATTCATTCAAAAAATAATTACGAATATCGATTCACTATTGGCGATTATATCGCTTAACATATAAAAAAACATACAACAGAATTAAGTACCTCCTTTATGAAGTTTGTCCAATTGTTAGCCGTAATATTTCAATCTACTGAGTTTTATTTGCGCAAAAAATAATGTCCTCCCGACCGATTTGGGCCAATCTCACTGAGACTAGCAGGAGATATTATAGTCCACAAGTGCACGTGCAGACAGAAGTGCACTCTGTATTCTTGTTACTCTCATACTCAGATTGGACGAATATTCGATACGACCGGTGGGAGATCAGGCGCAGGACCGACGGCTTTACGTGCTCGTCAAACACAGGGGTGCAACACCGCAAACTTCCCAACTCCGAGTGGTTACTGAGAATTTCTTGACAGAAAAACTTAATAACTAACTTGGCCCGACCTGAACCATGCCAGGAGCTCCGGATCTGCAGTAGTACATGCTAGCCACTAGGTCGCCGAGGTAGTTTCGCTTGTTTTAAAATAACTTTTATAGAAATAAAAAAAAAATGCAACACCTAGTATTCGTCCCCAAGAAGTATTGAGAAGAAAAATTTTTTTGGGGACTAAAGAGATGTAAGAACGCTAAATAGATGTATATATGAATATATTACTCATAGGTGTATTACTAATTTTTTAAAACTATTATAAAAATGATTTAAGTTTATAGTATTTTCTAAGGAAACTAATTAATGAAAAACATCACCGTTGAGAATCTCGTCGGCTCTTCTCAGCAGATTATTCTCAGAGTCAGCACATGCACTGTGCGGGCTGACTACACGAACTCTTTCTAAATACAGAAATATTTTTACTTCGTATATGGCAACCTAGGACCTAAAAATTATATTTGTATCTTATTTATGTAAAGCTTCTATTAATAATACACAAACATACATCTCATCTTTATTCATTTAAATAAGCAAATAAATAGGTAAGTGTTAATAAGCATACGATTAAATTAAAATATTCTTACAATAAATGTTTTATAATTATCACTTTCATGAAATCAATAGGTAAATGTAATACTAACAAATGACAGCAACTATTTGCAAGACAAGCTATCTAGTTAACCTATTCTTAAGATACTTATTTTACGTCATAAAAACGCGAGGAGCGAAGTCTCTTTCGCTTTTTCGTAGACGATTGCTATACAGTAATTATAATTTATATTATAAAATATCAAGATGATAGAGTACAATTGAAAAATTTACGATAAAATATATTTGTTATGTATAAAATATTGATAAATTGTTTGAGTTGTTTAGTTCATAAATCCAATAATAGACGGCGTTAATCATATTCTACATCGCGCGAGATTTACGTTCTGATACGTATATATACATAAATACTCAACTTATAATACACTCCACCCCGAGTCACCATTTTAAGCGTCGGGTTTGGGAGGACCCAAGCCCGACGCTTAAAATGGTGTAACTTTTTACCAAACAATATTATGTGGACTGTTTAAAACAATTTGGAGCTGGAGGGAAACTTTTACTTTTTGTTGAGGTTTGGGTCTAATTGCACCGGACTAATTAATAATTGTAACATACTATTTTCATTCAAGACATTTCATCCTTACCATAGACTCTATCCAATAACCATTAATTCGATAAAATAGTGACGGTGTACTTTTTTGCATTTTCAGTAGATTCGATTACCGGTTCAGGTTACCTTTTAAAATTATTATTACACACACACACACACACACATATATATATATATATATATATATATATATATATATATATATATATATATATACATATATATATATATATGCCTCGGTGGTGTAGTGGCTAGCATGTACGGCTGCACACCCGGAGGTCCTGGGTTCGAGTCCCAGGTCGGGCCAAGTTTAGTTATTGAGTCTTCCTGTATAGTAAGTCTCAGTAACAGCCCGGAGTTGGGAAGTTGGCGGTGTTTTACCCCCGTGCCTCGGAGAGCACGTAAAGCCGTCGGTCCTGCGCCTTAACTCTCACCGGTCGTGTCGAGTGGTCGTCCCACCGGAGTATGAGAGTGATAGGAATAGAGAGTGCACTTGTGTCTGCGCGTACACCTGAGCACTATAATATCTCCTGCGCAGTTGGCTAATCTCATTGAGATTGGCCGCCGTGGCCGAATCGGCTAGGAGAACATCATCAATATATATATATATATATATATATATATATCTACGTTATCTATTATATATTTACTTTAATAAACATTTACATGATACAAAGATATAATAAAAAAAACAATAATTAATACAATGAAATAATAATTACGAAGCAAACATTGTAAGCAAAGCACATATTGTATGTTGATTTGACTTATAGGATTTCTTTGTGACGATCTTATTCCTGTGACTGTCTGTACGCTATTCTAACTCTACTCCTTCAGACTGTATTTTGTGTAGTAAATTATAGTTATGTTATTTATTAGTGTGTTTAAACCATGAATGACAAATAAAAGCTTAAACTAACTAGTGACATTTTATTTTTTGCTATTATTTGTGTTCTTCTTACTTAGAATATCCAACTTATATACTGGACGGTTGTTACTTTATTTGGACCTCACTACATAAACATTGTATTATTTTAGCGACTTCCATTTTTTTTATAGTGACTTATAAATAGACTGAGGAATTTATAAAGCTGAATGAAGAGTTGTAAAAGCAGAATAAATAGATTTTAACACAGACATTAGACATGGGAAACTTAATGTTGACAATCCACCTGCTGACATTGTCAGAGTCTTTTGTGATATTTGTAATATCAAAAAAATCGTTTTCATGTTTTCATTATCAAAGTTTTCCCATTTGCAAAAATATACAGCTTTTTCAAAGTTTACACAAGCATCAATAACTCTCTGACCAATAAAACAGTCTACAGCCACTTGCATTAACCCATATGGTACTTGCATGTACGTATTCTCCAAGCCTCCTAGAAGTGCTGCTGTTAAACTTATAATAAGTAATGTGAATTCTACTGCGATTGCTCCACGAAATGCTAATTCTATTTGATGTAAAAGATTTATATTAACTATATGATTCTTCACAATTTTCTTCAAACGATTTCTTACGAAATTATTTATATTTGCTGTTCTAGTTTTTTCTTGATGTTCAAATTGCTCATCATCAAGTAAAATTTCACTATTATTTAGTTCTTCAGCATCATTCCAGATGTCTAATATTTCTTGGCTTAAAGCGAGAATTTGGGCTTCTATATACCCCGTAATTATTATAAGAAAAGCGGTTATATTAGATGGTAAGTAGACAGTAACAAATATTCCAGCACCAGTCATTAGTAAAGCTATTTCATAATTGGGGCTTTCATATATTGGGTCTAAGCCTGTAAATAAATTTCATACTTACAAATAGTGTAGAAATTTTTTACAAAATACTTTATTAACTACAATTATTAATAACAGATAATATATTCTTAAATAAAAATTAACAAATATCCATAGAAAAAAAGTTTTTATGTTAAAAACTATATTTATCTCACCGTAAAGAATAAAGTCATCTTCAGGAAAGTGGCGTCCAGGAGTAATCAATGCTTTTGAAAAATAGACGACACCATTAGAAATAATGACGATCCAAAAAATCATGGCTCTTTTTTTAACGTCTCTCATTGTTCCAAGGATATTATTTTGAAATCGGCTGCCAGGGACAATTATACTATCACATAGTAGACATTCAGCTGCCACGTCTCTTAATTTGTTTCTGTAAAAGATATGAGTGTAACTAAAATTGATTTAATTTACCGTTCTTATTTCGGCCTGTGATCTGAAAATGATGTATGAAATAGAAAAAAAACACACTATAGAATATTAAGAAAAAGATGCTCTCTTAATTTATCCCTTAACAGTAATAAAAAATATAATAACATTTATCTTACTCATGCAGATACATAAAAAACAGCTTGCAAACACCGATGGCACTAGCAACTCCAAGAGAAAAGACGATAATAGCAGATAATCTATTATTTGTTCTTCGACAATAGAAAAATGAGTACCAGACCATAGAGAAGATGTAAACGTATAAGTAGCTTATAATTACTACAATAGTGATGATGTAAAACACAATTGGAATACCTGTAAAAAAGAAAATAAAGCATTCTTAAGATAATAGAAACTATATTGTCGACAGAATTTGTACATTACTCCTGCATTATATTTTTTAACATTTAAAACAAATTTACCCCTTATGATTAAGCCAACTTTAAAAATCTTACGTTTAGTGTTTCGTTTGTCGATATTCAGCGTAAGGACTCTCAACATGACGGATACGTTCCAAAGGATCGTGGGTAAGTCGCAATAGCCCAAACCAAATTTACGTATTTGTTCCATATTTTGATGCGCAAGTATACTGCGAAATTCTCTATATATATATTTTAATGAAATCTATATATGGAAATAAAATTCCTGGAGAAAATGTAAAATTAAGAGTGCAAAGAAAATCTTATGACAATTTCTAAGTATTAGTCATTTGGTAACGCGCATTTGGAAAAATAAGTAATGAGAGTTCAAACCATGGGGTAGCAGATTAAATGTAGATAAATAGCATACAAATAGCGATCTTGTCATTAAAAAACTGATCTTCCATGCAATCGTTTTGTCAAAGACCAATAAAAATATAAACCTGGATTTTGATTAGATTGGATATAGTGTTTTCTGAATTCCATATTCTACGTTGTCGACGGAATGGAGACTAAGGAATACTGAGGAGAATAGGAGATTAGAGAATACTATTATTATTAAGACAAATTAGAATATTTTTATGTATTTTTTTGACTTTATAGAATTAGTAGCAAAACCCGTGGCTTCGCTCGCGTTGAAACTGCAAAAAAAACCCTAAAAAGTTAGGTCTCATACAAACTTTCGTCCCCTATTTTACCCTCTTATGGGATGAATTTCGAAAACTGCTAAAATACATATTTACTTAATTGTATTGAAGAGCATTAATACTAAGTTTCAAGTAATTCTGATCCTAAATATTTTTTTGGGTTATATAATAACGTGTTTTCCTTTGGGAACGAGATGATCTCCCGCGGCAACAAGTAGCCTATATCACTCTCCAGCCTTCCAGCTATCTTCACACAAAAAATCATGCTAATCCGTTACTTTGTTCCGGCGTGATAGAAGTACAAACAACCAAACACACTTTCACGTTTGTAATATTAGTATGGATTATTTTTAAACGCTATTACAATATAAGGGCAGCTACAACACCACGTTTTGGACCAAGCATTTTACATGTATATATAAAATCGATTAGGCAATAGGCAATGATTACAATCAAATGATAAACAGTAAGTGTGCTATCTAGTTGCAATAGCTTGGTGACACTCTGCATTTTAAACTACATAAATAGAATAAATTGGTCAAGAGTGAAGCCTTATATTTTCACATATTTTGTAAAAAAATAAAATTTACACAGACAGATGAACATATAACTATAACCATAAAAAGTAAATCGTGTAACTATAATAAAAAAAGAAAACAAATTTTACAGTAATTTATCTACAAATTTAATCTCAGATTTTCTAACGGTTCTAATGACTAAGATTTTTTTGTAAATTAACAGTTATTTTAGGAATATGTATGTATGTACTAAGAAATTCTAATGTCGAAGAGTTGAGGAAAAGTAGCGTGGAAAATAATTATCTTACTTGGATTTTGTAAAATAATTTTATTATTGGATCTACTTCTATGTCCGATGAAAAAATACTCTTTTTACAAATTTAGGTTACTGAATAATTAACTATTATTTAAATAGAAGATTTTGCTTTTAAGGTCAAGTATAAATAGTAGGATAAATACAATATCTTGCAAGGACTATTATAAGCAATACTTTGTCACATTTTTTTAATTATTTTAAAATTAATGCGATCCTTCACGAAAATCTGAGAGGGCAATGAGTTGATCCAATTCTCTATTAATATAAATGAAAATTAAATTAAATACAAAAGAAAGTAAGCGCATTACTTAAGGACAGCTAGACCGAATTGGCTAATAGTTTCAATAAGGTTTTATGGGATATTCATTTGGAATTTTGCCCAAAAACTTGGAAAATCTGGAAAAACTGAATATGCCTTTTCCTATGGGACTTTTGTATGAACTCAAACATTTTATTGAATTTTATTGAAATTTGTACAGGACTAACGTCTAATTGGACACATAGTTCATATCAAATAGTACTTGTTGGATATTATTTACCTTCTATTCAATTTTTACCTCCAAACAAGTTTGAACAAGATGATTTTCGTTTTTGCAACCATTTAATACTAAACCTTCTTCAAAGTTCAATCGGCTATAAATCGTTAATAAAGGGCGATTTTAAGATTAAATATTCATTGTGATGAATTTATTATATGATTTAATAACATGGGAAGCCTACGTGATTAACGTTTGATATTCATTTATTGTATTTGCAATAAAATTATAACGTAGCAATTAATTCCATGAATTAATTCTAATAATGACAGAAGCAATTATATAACTCTTGACATACAACTCCATGCTTTATCTTTTGCGGGCATGACGATTTACGATGAAAAGTTAATCTTAATATTTACTTCTTAACTAAAAATATATTTAAAAAATAATTATTATAACTTATTTTTAAGTTAATGACGTTATTTTGAAATTGATATGCTGCCATTTTAAGATATCGAATAAGACATGCATAAGACATATATCAGAACCTTATGGATGGGGCACACATATCTTTGTGATTTAAAGCAACCAGTCGGACTTGACACACGGATCCGTAACATTTTTAGAAAAAGTAGATGGTTACATTGTAGTATCAAGGGGATATTTTTATGTGATTTTTGTATTCGACAACAGTACTTATAAAAGTTTAAACTAAATAAAGTTATTTTCATTTTATTTCATTAGACTTCTGCAAGCATCTAGGGACTTGAAAGAGGTAAGAGCTAGTAACTAGTTTGCGATATTAATGAAAATGCTTATACTTGTACAGTGTACCCTAACTCCTTTAACATTAACAGCCCCCATTTTAATTTTAATAACTTAATTTAACAACCTTATCCTGGCGCTAAACAGGAAGACCTTACGCATACTGGTAAGGACCTCAAACTGGGGCTGAGTGAAACACACCTGCAGAATATGTATGGAGGCAGACAAAACGCCACTTCATCTTCTATGGGAATGTGGACCGCTCATGCACAAACGCAGTATTCATCTAGGAAAATAATGTCCAGGCCTAGATGAAATAATAGAGTGTAACCAGCCAAAATTCTGCAGCTTATAACATTGGCAGGGTCTTGTGGTTTACTCTAATATAAAATGCGGCGGTCAGACGGCGATAGACCAGGATTGATCGCAATGATATCATATAGCCGCAAAAAAACGAAAAGAAGATGTCAGGAACTTTGGTTAAAGACAAGATATTTTTATTTAAAATGTCAAATATTCGCGTAAATCTAACACTTAATTACTTGTTTAGTGCAATAAAGAATATATATATATATATATATATATATATATATATATATATATATATATATATAATTTTATTAAATTCTCTAACAGGGAGTCAAGTCAACGTTAAATATTTGCTAAGAGCTAGTGTATTTTTTTTAATTATTTAGTGTGATTTGTCTGTTTTTTTGAGAATTCCACGAAATTGAAATTAGAAAAAGAAATACATTTTTTAAAGTTAATTGATAAATTTTAGTTAATTATATGTTAATAACTTAAAATAATTTAATTGCGATATTAGTTCGCCAGCCCTCCTTTTTGTTATTTATATAAATATCTTTTAGAATATTTATTACATCAACGGAGAAAGCAATACTCTGTCGGAAAGTGGGCAGTTTCACGTATCATTTTACGTGTCACGTACGTACGTTGTACGTTATCACGTGGAGTTTAAACTCCACGTCCATCTTTTTACGAATTCTATCATGATTAATTACTCGCTGCAACAATTGCTTGTGTTTTGGTTTTCCACGTGTGCGATACGTTCGCATGGAAAAATAAAATATAACTTACAAAAGCTACTAAAGCAGAGCAACCATATATATAAAGGTTGTTTATGGCGTATGAGTAATTTTGATAATTTTGAAAATAGTATTTTTTTAGGCGGTTTATCTTATATTTAGAAATCAGTGTAGGTACATTAAAAATGTTTTAAGTTGTTGTAAGTAAGTAGCCAATTGAAATTTTAGAATTAATTAATATAAAAGGTACAGTGGAATTATTTCAATATTGGTAAGATTTTTTGCAAACTAAATATTATTATTACAAGCGGCTCACCTTCGCCTCAAAAATACCAATGATAATTCAAATTATTGTGGCTATTTTTCTCATGGTTTTTGTTGTCGGATTTCAAAAATGACTTTATCTTACAGTAAAATTGCTTAAAATTTGGCATTACCACTATAAGGAATGGAATTTAAAAAATTAATATAAAATATCGGTTTATCCTTGTAGTACTTTGATATTTTTACCTATTCGTCAAAAATAATTATGATAATCGATTCACTGCTGGCGAAGAACAGACATACAACAGTATTAAGTACCTCCTTTGTGAAGTTTGTCAAATTGTTACGAAAATGTTACGAATATTTCGAAATATCGAGTTTCATTTCCACAAAAAAATAATGTCATCCCGACCGATTTGGGCCACGACGACCAATCTAAATGAGACTAGCTAACTGGAGAGGAGATTTTATAGTGCACAAGAGTTCAAGCAGACATAAGTGCAGTCGCTATTCCTGTCACTCTCATACTCCGGTGGGACGAGTATTCGACACGACCGGTGAGAGATCAGGCGCAGGATCGACGGCTTTATGTGCTCGTTGAGGCACGGGGTCACCCCCGCAAACTTCCCAACTTCGCGTGGTCACTGAGAATATCTTGACAGAAAAAGTTAATAACTAACATGGCCCGACCTGGACCAAAAAAAAATTGTTATACCCAGTTTACATGTCCAAAAATAACCTTTTATGGGACTAAATAGATGTACGAACGCTAAATAGATATACGTATGTACATAGTATATGAATATACTACTAATAGATCTATTACTTAATTTTTTAAACTATTATGAAAAAAATTAAAATAAGTTTATATTATCTTATATCGAACTTAATTAACACCTCCAGTTAAATTTCTAAGAAATTAATTAAAATTCTAAGAAATCTATTGTTAACTGGCACGCCGGCTTATCCGCGATTGATGGAAAATACTGTTGAGGATCTTGTCACATGTTGAGAATCTTGTCGGCTCTTCTAAGCACGTATTACTCAGGACTGGTAGTCTCTCCGCGAGCTGACTACAAAAACTCTTTCTAAATACAGAAATATTTTTACTTCTTATATACCCCTTGTATATATTTGTATCTTATGTATATTAATAATACACAAACATACATCTCATCTATATTCATTTAAATAAGCAAATAAATAGGTAAGTGTTAGTTAATGAGCATACGATTGATTTAAACTATCCTTTATAAACCAGCTAGTTAAAAACCAAGAGTACGAACAAAAAAAAGAAAGAAATACAAATAAAAATAGAAAGGCTAGAAAAACAAGAAAAGGGGAATTGGTTGGTTGGGAGTTGACATGGGTGGATGCTGTCAATGATTTTTAACTGAAAAAAGGAAATAACAAATTGTTGAAAATAAGTGTTTACTAATAAATTATATATATATACTTTTGTAAATTTTATAATATTTTATCTTACATTGTTTTTGTCTAGCGACTTATATTTTTTATAGCGACTTATAAAAAGACAAAGGAATTTATAAAGCTGAATGTAGAGCAGTAAAAGCAGAATAAACAGATTTTAACACAGACATTAGACATGGGAAACTCAATGTTGACAATCCACCTGCTGACATTGTCAGAGTCTTCTGTGATATTTGTAGTATCAAGAAAATCGTTTTCATATTTTCATTATCAAAGTTTTCCCATTTGCAAAAATATACAGCTTTTTCAAAGTTTACACAAGCATCAATAACTCTTTGACCAGTAAAGCAGTCTACAGCCACTTGCATTAATCCAAACGGTATTTGCATGTATGTATTCTCCAAGCCTCCTAGAAGAACTGCTGTTAAACTTACACTAAGTAAAGTGAATTCTACTGCGATCGCTCCACGAAATGCTAATTCTATTTGATGTAAAAGATTTATATTAACTATATGAATTTTTACAATTTCCTTCAAACGGTTTCTTACGAAACTATTTATCTTTGCTTTTCTAGTTTTTTCCAGATGTTCAAATTGCTCATCATCAAGTAAAATTTCAGTATTATTTAGTTTTTCAGCATCATTCCAGATGTCTAATACTTCTTGGCTTAAAGCGAGAATTTGGGCTTCTATATACCCCGTAATTATTATTAAAAAAGCGGTTATATTAGATGGTAAGTAGACAGTAACAACTATTCCAGCAGTAGTCAGTAGAAAAGCTATTTCATAATTGGGGCTTTCAAATATTGGGTCTAAGCCTGTAAATAAATTTCATGCTTACAAATATTGTAAAAATTTTTGCAAAATACTTTCTATTGGTAAAAAAATATATTATTATAATCTTATCAGGATAATATATTTTTAAAATGAAAGTTAACAAGTATCCATTGAAAAATAGTTTTATATTTAGAAACAATATTAAAGAGTATCTCACCGTAAAGAATAAAGTCATCTTCAGGCAAGTGGCGTCCAGGAATAATCAATGGTTTCAAAAAATAGACGACACCATTAGAGATAATGACGATCCAAAAAATCATAGCTCTTTTCTTAACGTCCCTCATTGTTCTAAGGATATTATTTTGAAACCGGCTGCCAGGGACAATTATACTGTCACATAGTAGACATTCAGCTGCTACGTCTCTTAATTTTTTTCTGTAAAAGATATGAGAGGAACTAAAATTGATTTATATAACACTAGCGGCTCACCCTCGCTTGGCTCGTGTTCGCCTCTAGGAAAACAAAAACAAACCTATCCTATGGTAACCGTACATTTTCCGGGATGAAAAGTAGCCTTTACGTTAATATATGCATTGATAAATTCCTAAATAAATGTTATAATTTAGTCTTAAATAATGTTATAGTTGCTAAATTAATGTTACTGTGAATCTGCTCATTGATTAATTAAAAAAAACTATATAATTCTAAAATATATCTATTTTGTATAATATTTTAAGAAACTTTATTTCTGTGCATGCCGTGTTTATTTGTAAGTAATCACTACATTTAGTTCCTGATTTTTAGTTTTTTTTTTATATTGTGTGTATTATTGTAAGTGATTGTAAATAAACCTAATAAATAAATAAATATAGACTATAATCTATCTCTATACTAAATTTCATCCAGATCCGTTCAGCCCTTTTTGGCATGAAAGAGTAACAAACATCCATACTCACAAGCTTTTACATTTATAATATTAATACGGATTCTTATTTCGGCCTGTGATCTTTAAATGATGCGAATAAATGGAAAAAACTTAATGAAGTGAATGGAAATTATTTATTATACTGTAGTCTTATTTATTTTATTCTATAGAATACGGAGAAAAAGATGCTCTCTTAATTTATTCCTTAACAGTAATAAAAAATATAATAACATTTAACTTACTCATGCAGGTACATAAAAAACAGCTTGCAAACACCGATGGCACTAGCAACTCCAAGAGAAAAGACGATAATAGCAGATAATTTATTATTTGTTCTTTGACAATAGAAAAATGAGTACCAGGCGGTAGAGAAGATGTAAACGTACAAGTAGCTTATAATTGTTACAATAGTGATGATGTAGAACACAATTGGAATACCTGTAAAAAATAGAGCATTCTTAACATAATAGAAATTATATTGTCGATAGAATTTGTTGGGGAAAAGTGCTATGAAAGGGACACGTTCAGAATGGGCCAAATTTAATTTACGGCACTAGGAACCAAGTAGTAGATTTATGTTTTCTAAATTCTTACAAGATTTACTCAGTAACAATATTGACGTAAATTTCATTTCCTTTTCAAAACAAAGAAAATGACGAAGCGTAGTTTAATTATTTCGTGGGTAAAAGTATTTTATTGGTTTTTTGTGAAGTTTATTTATTAGACTATTTAAATATTATTTGATAGTTATTGTATCACTAACTGACCATTGGTTTAACTATTTAAAAGGTGAGTGCACAATAATACAAAGTTATTCGAAAATCTTTTTGCTGTGTGGATATTTTTAAAATAGTATGAAAGTCTTGAAAGGGACAACTAAATAGGCCTTAAAAGGGATGAATAAGTAGTAGTTGAGGCAGGACTTAAACGCCCCATTAAGACGGGGGAAGTTCTGTTGGGTTTTAGTACTGGCTTCTCCAGCCGATGAGTCCAACATATGTATGTATACAAACAACTAACATTTAAACGCATCGGCCAGATTATGATTAAGTATCGTATAATTATAGTATATATATGATATATTATTAATTAGAGGCGTATTAATAAACGATTAAAAACATAGGAGCTTCTATAATCATTGCTAAGAACTTGTTTATAATATGTCCCTTTCATGACCATCAATGTCCCATTCAAGGCTGCTGTCATGAATGGCACATAATATCTTAAAAAAAATTAAATTCGACTTTATGTTTCGAAAAGATATTGTTTTTGGTTTATATTTTGAAAGACGAATAGATAAAGTTACGTTATATACAAAAGATTTTTTATTGATCAAAGTCTTACACTAAGAAAATTGACCCATTCATGGCACCTTTCCCATACGTTATTCCCCAATTATATTTTATTAATATTTAAAACAAATATAACCCTATATGCTTATATATTTGAAAATCTTACGTTTAGTGTTTCGCTTGTCGATATTCAGCGTAAGGACTCTCAACATGACGGATACGTTCCAAAGCATCGTGGGTAAGTCGCAATAGCCCAAACCGAATTTGCGTATTTGTTCCATAACTTCCTGCGCAAATATACTGTGAAATTCTCTATACATATTTTGTGGAAATGAAATTTCTGGAGAAAATGTAAAATTAAGACTGCAAATCAAGTCTTATGACAATATTTAAGTATTAACCAATTCGTAACGCGCATGCTGAGAAAATTAAGTATGTAATGAGAGTTCAAACCATGAGTTAACAGATTAAATATAAATATCATACAAATAATGGCCTTATCGTTAAAAAACCGATCTTTCAGGCAACCGTTTTGGTAAAGGCCAATAAAAATATAAACTTAGAAATTCAGGAAAAACTGAAAATGTCTTATCCTATGGGACCTTTGTATGAACTCAAACATTTTACTGAATTTTATTGAAAATTGTTCACGACTAACGTCTAATGGGTCATCGCGTTCATATCAAATAGTACTTGTTGGATATTATTTACCTTCTATTCAATTTTTACCTCTAAATAAGTGAACATGGTTTTCGTTTTCGCAACCATTCAATACTAAGGCTTCTTCAAAATTCAATTGTTAATAAAGTGCGATTTGGAGATTAAATATTCGATATAATGAGTTAATATATGATTTAATAACAGGGTAAGCCTATGTGATTTACGTTTGAAATAATCTTTCGTTGTATTTGTAATAAAATTATAACCTAGCTGTTGATTTCATGAATTAATTTTAATAACGACAGGGGCAATTATACTCGTATAACTCTTGACATACAACTCCACACTCTTTCTCTTGCGCGGATAATTGTTGGTAATCTTAAAACTAAAAATGTACGCTGGATTTAAAAATAATTATCTTATATTCAAATTATGACTTTTAAATTTTTAAATTGACATGCTGCCATTCTAGGATTCCTTTAAAAAACTCTGATAATCATTTCACATTTAATCGTTTCGCCTAAGATATGTCCGACTGATTGCGGATTCCTTTAAATCAGACAGATTTAAAGAAATCCGTAAGCAGCCGGACTTGACCCATGGCTCCGCGATATCCTTACTAATATTGTACTTAGAAAAAGTAGATAGTTATGTACGAGTACCTCATAGTAAGTTGTTAGTTTTTTCCACTTTTACACAGTAACAAGGGGATATTTCCTGGAGATTTTTAACCCCTGACGCAAAAAGAGATATCTGTCTATCTGTCTGTGTATGTGTGTGTGTGTGTCTGTGGCATCGTAGCTCTCAAACGGATGGACCGATTGCGATGCGGCTTTTTTATTTGAAAGCCAGATTCTTTGCGGTGGTTCTTAGCTATATTTGGTTAATATCGGTCCAGCAGTGTAAGAGTATCAAGCTCTTTTCCAAAATGATATAAGGCATTTTGGCGTATGATTACTCGATCGATAATTAATTTGCGTAGAGGGTTTTTTTAAATTTTTAATTTATAATTGTATTAGACAAAAGAGCTTATACAAATCTAACTAAAGAAAGTTATTTACATTTTATTTCATTAGAATTCTGCAAGTATTTGTTTAAGGACTTGAAAGAGGCAAGGGCTAGTAACTAGTTTGCGATATTAATGAAAATGCTTATACATGTACAGTGTGTCCTAACTCTTTGAATATTAACGTCCTCATTTTAATGATTCGTGATTAGTATAGATTATATTTAATTGACTTCTAATTCTGACTATAATATTCTTGATTAAACTGATTTTCAACCAACTTTACAGGTTTGGCTCAGTTTGTAGTTAGTTTTGTATAGTAAATTATTTGATTAGTTATGTATAGTAAATGAAAACTACCAATCAGTTACTTTTTACTTTTTACTTTTTAGTGCTTTTGTTTGAAGTCGGTTTTTATTTTTTTGTTAAAAAGTTTTTATTGTACTCCAGTCATGGGTGTTTATATTTATATTTATAATATGTATGTATTTAAAGTTATATATGTGTAGTAGTGTATCAACTATGTGGTATCCATAACTCAAGCCTCGTAGCTTACCATGGAACTAGATAATGCTGCGTGTTAATGTCCCAACTTCTTCAAAACGAGGAGGTTCTCATTTCGGCTGTATTTTTTATTTATTTTTTTATGGTTGATTCTCAGAACTCTGTCATTTATTAACTGATTTGGAAAATTTTTGTTTTGTTCGAAAGTGTATACTTTCAGATGGATCCTATTCAAATGTCTGTAATTAATGTATGTTATTTATTATCTTTATATATATGTACTAGCATTGCCCGCGGCTCCGCCCGCGTTCAGATGACCAAAAACCAAATTCTTAGGTTTTACATATTAGTATACTCTTACAATGCAGTTTTTGTATTTTTTCTCAAAAATAAGATAGGTATATTTCCCGCGATAAAAAGTATCCTATATGTTGACCCGGATAACCAGCTACCATCGTACCAAATGTCATCAAAATCCCTCCAGTGGTTTTTCCGTGATGCGGTAACAGACAGACAGACAGACGGACGGACGGACGGACGGACGGACGCACAGACAGACAGACATACAGACAGACAGACATACAGACAGACAAGAATTCTAAAAACTATAGATTCGGCCTCTGTATCGATAATAATGTCTATTTCAATAAGATTTTCCAAAAAATATTTAATGTACAGATTCGACTTAGAATTTTATTATATATATGCCGAAATATACCAGATAAAAATGTCTTTTCAATCGTAAAATTTAGAAAATTTTATGAGGAAAAAAATTTGATTAATAATTTATTTTTTATATGGCAAAAAATAAATTATTCATTCATTTTTAAGGATTGAAATTTCAATTTAAAAATTTCTAATTCTTATATTTTAAAGTAAAAATATCTAAATTCCAATTTGAGTTACATTCAAAAGCATTAACTGTACATTTAAAAGTTGTCAAATATTACAGTTTTGCTTAGAATTTAAGTTCTATAGAAAAGAGCACTTAACGTGTTACAAAACGCTGGAACGTGTCCAAGCGTTTATTTGGCAGATTGTAACTCAAGAAATGTTTAACGGTGTTGATGTAGCTTAATCAGAGCTTCGTTCAGGTTTGGAGTTCCGCCAACCAGAGGTTTGTCGAGGGTGAGCTGATACCTTTATCACCCTTATCTCTAAGGTTGCTATGGAAATTTATTGAATCATTCGCACTTCTGGATCGTTTGAGATGAGAAATATTGGAAAAAATTAAATATTTTCGTCTAACATCATTCGGTTTTGATGTTTTTAAGCTTATGACGACACGTTTGGCTCAGTTTGTAGTGACCCTACTTGCTGCGCCAGCGGTCGCGGGTTCGAGTCCCGCTAGGGGCATTCATTTGTGTGATGAGCACGAATGCTTGTACTCCAGTCATGGGTGTTTATATTTATAATATGCATGTATTTAAAAGTTATATATGTATAATGTATCAACTATCTGGTATCCATAACACAAGCCTCGTAGCTTACCATGGAACTAGATGGTGTTGTGTGTTAATGTCCAATGTTAATGTCAAAAAAAAGCTAAATTAAAAAAAAATCGTTATGCAAGTAAAATTTAATTCATCCGTTATCCTTCAAAATGGAGGAAGTATTGAATTCATTTTTTTTGTACGTTCTCGATATTTTCTTATATCTATTTATCTCGTATAGGATTATAGTGTTGTCTTATATAAATTTTTAAAGTAAATTTCAACGCTAAACGTGGTTTTACCTTCGAATAATCCTATGATGTAAAACAGTAATATCAAAAAACGTTAACATAAATGCCTCCTACAGTTGCCACTTGACTGGAGTTTCGAAACATACGAGCTTTGAGAGTTAACGGGCTGTTAAATGAATATATAATTTACTTAAGCATTTTACAAAGGGCTTGATTCACGGTTCGGAAAAATTAAAAGTTTATCAGATTTATTTACAAAATATTTAATATTATTTTACATACTTTTTATAAGTTATCTGATCCGTAATCTGTAAGTGTAATGTATTAGTAATCAACCCACAACTGGGTACAACCTTCCTTCAACTCGAGAGGTATCAGGCTATTGTCCACCACGCAGGCCAAGTGCGAGTTGGCGGATTTCTCAATTCTTCTCTTGGGTTCTCTCAGACCATAAGGTTTCCTCACGATGATTTTTTTCACCGTAACACAAGTGGTGATCATGTTGGAAATGATTCGTACCTGAAAATATCAGATGTGCGAGACCCGGGATTTGAACGACGAACGATGTTTGAAATTCCCAAGCTAGCGCGTTACCACTGGGTTACCACCGCCTCGGGTGTAATATACCTTACACATTACACTAGTATACCTCATAATAAATCAGAAGTCAAGTCAGAAGTTTATTTGGTGGATTTTGATCCTTAAAATTTATATAACAGTAAGTAGTATATATTTTATTTCATTTTATTTATTAATGTATATAAATAAATATATTTTAGGTATAATAACCTATTTATTCTACCTTGTTTTTAGGGTTCTGTACCTTTTTAAATAAAACTATCTTTTTGGATTTTTTCGTGAATTTATTTTGATTTATGGTTACCGACGCGACGTTTAAAATGCTTTACAGCAATCATGGTCGTGAAAGAGACTAATGTTATAGATATCTAAAAGTCTCAATGAAAAGTGGTTTTATTTAAAAATGTTAAATATTTAAATCTAAGACAGCAAGTTAGGCTAAACCCTTATGACCTCGTCATATCTGTGTGTTCGTATGTAATAGCCACTTTGCTCGAAAATTATTGGAGCTCATTGCTGAAGTTTGGTTGGTATCTCCGTGTCTTATGTAAACCGCTTGTCTAGCGATCACATAAGCGTGTTAGCTACCTGGATAAGTTTTTAAAATTCAGATTGATGTTTCTCACTTTTTCTTTTAAGCCAACAGTTACAGGTTTATATTCTTCTGAAGTCATAAGCATTGTGATTTTGTTTATTTTTATTATGAAATAAACATAGTTACGTATTATGCATAAAACTCTATCAATTACAGTTCAAAAGTAAAAAAGTAGCTTGGGATTATAATATGTAGTAGGTAAATTTTAGTGTTCAATAGCAAATACCATCATTTAAAGTACTTTAGGCTATTCCTCGTTCGTCTATTTGCATGAATCTCGAAATGGTGTTTGAACGTTTCGATCGTACTCTTTAGTTCTCTCTCGTGTTTTTGATCATATTTGCTATTACTCGCAATATTGGAAGGAAATGTAGCGATATTATGTATGTTTGCAAAGTATTGAAAAGAAAAGGGTTCTAAATGACAGAAAATTGTAAAGAAAGTACACTGCTTACAGTGGATTCGAAATTACATAAAATTAACTTACATTTATATAAATAAGGGTTGATTTAATTTTCCCCTCGACATGTGTTCATCTTGTTGTGGTTTAGCTCATTAGCGTTCTACAATCTAGCCGCGCGTGAATCCAAAAGACACATTGGAAAGCAGCCCATTTCGGTGGATATACCATTCAAATGTGGTATGTTTTAGAGGTTCCAAAGATAAACGTCTTCTTAGGTTGGAGACATATTTAATAATCAGAATATAATAAGTAAATTTATAATGAAGCTTAGCTTAATGGGTGGTCGACCATATATGGATGATACATGAGAGATAGATGATACATTACTAAAGTATGGCTTACAGTACTTAATGCTATACTATCACTATACTAATGCTATACTATATTATGCTATATTATACTATACTTAATGTATAAACATTTTACACTTCACCTCCGGGGGTGAAAGAAAAAAATATATTTTAATATATAAATATTTTTTTTTTATATTACATGTACTACCTAATAAATCGTTTTGTTCGATTCTTATGCACTATATCTATTTTCTTATCCTTAATTATTTTTACATTTGGTCCCATATCTTCTAATACAACAAATGGTCCATTGAACAGTTCGTCCAACTTACCACCTGTTTCTGACTTTACTAAAATTAAGTCATCTTTATTATAACTAATAGGATTAATATACTTATCATATTTTATTTTACGACTACACTTACTTTCTAATAAATTATTTCGGGCATCCTTAAAAGCAACTTGCAACCTATATTTAAGTTCACTACTATAATTTTCTGGGTTATACACAGGTTCTATTGTATTATATAATCTATTGGGAATATTGCACTGCCTACCAAATACAAGTTCAAACGGTTGGTATTTTGTTTCGGTATGGACTGTGGTATTAAAACTAAAACACCAGTATGGTAGCCAATAAGACCAAGATTGTTTGTCTTTGTCGCAGTGAATTCGTAAGAATGAACCTAAATTTTTATGAGCATTCTCCAATGCTCCGATGGATTGATGATGGTATGCTGTTGAGGTAATATTATCTATATTTAATACTTTACATACCTGGGTTATGGTGGAAGATGTGAACTCTGTTCCTCTGTCTGTTGCTATTATTTTAGGTATGCCGAATCTTAAAATAAAATTATTTACTAACGCTCTAGCTACGATAATGGATTCCTTATTTTTTAGTGGATAAGCTTCTATAAACTTGCTTAACTCACATTGAACAGTTAAAATATATACATCATCGTCATAATCTTTTGGTAGCGGGCCCACTATATCCATGAATATTTTTTCAAACGCGTATGACGCAGTTGTCGATAGTGTCATGGGTTCTTTAACGTATTTACAATGTTTAGATTTCTGGCATTTAGAACATTTTCTCTAACAAATTCTCTTACATCAACTTCGAGACCTGTCCAGTAAAACCGTCTTTTAATGTTGTTTACCATCCTACGGACACCAGCATGGCCACTGGTTGGTAGTAAATGAAAATCATTTAATATGAATGATTTTTCTTCATCGTTATCAATCCTAGTTACACTTTTTAAAATGCAAATCCGTGGTCCGGACCACTTCTTAATCGACTTTATTTCATCATTTAAATCGTTAATAAATCTTTCATTATTTTTATCTTTTATTATGCATATTTCTTCAATATTTAACTTTTTACAGAAATTACTCAACATTGTCACAAATTCGACTCGCGAGAATTGCGCCTTAAAGTTGAGATTAATGTAAACCATCTTTTTACTAGGACAATAAGAAAAACATTCATACTCATCACTTATTCTGTTTCCCTTTCGTAATTTATCTAATTCGTAACCTACTATCAATTTCATTTCTACTGAACCACACGGCTTTCTTAATAACTCTACAACTCTTGGTTGATCAGGCCTTTCGTCTCCAGAGTTATTAAGGAAGGGTGTATCCTCTTTCATGCTATTCTCATTTACCTTTTCTATTACCTTCTTTTGCTTTCTTGTTAACACAGCCATAACTTGCTCATTTATGCCTTTTAATTCATTAGATGTAATAAAATATATTCTTGACAAAGCATCTGCTCCTACGTTTTCTTTACCTTTTACATATTCGATTCTAAAATCATACTCTTCTAACGTTAATCTAAATTTCATTAACCGACTAGAAGGATCTTTCATTCCGAATAAATATACTAGTGGTTTATGATCAGTTTTAATAGTAAAATGCCTACCATATAAGTACGGTCTAAAGTATTTTACACTCCAAACTATAGCTAAAAGCTCCTTTTCTATTGTTGGATAATTTAATTCTGATGCATTTAAAGGTCTGCTTGCGTACGCAATAGGTTTCAAATCTTTATTAGTCAAAACTGCACCAATAGCGATTCCTGATGCATCTGTTTGAAGAATAAACTCATTTTCCGGAGAAAAATCTGGGTATTGAAGTATAGGGGGAGAAATCATGGCTTCTTTAAGAATATTAAATGAATTTTGACATTCCTTACTCCAAAAAAATGTAGAATTTTTCCTAGTAAGTCTATTGAGAGGAATTGTTATATTAGCAAAAGAGGGTATAAATTTTCTATAATAATTACAAAATGCAACAAATCGTCGTACTTCATCAGCATTTTTAGGAATGGGATAATTTTGCAACACTGAAACTTTTTCAGGGTCTGGTAATATGCCTTCTGATGAAATTACGTGACCAAGATATAAAATTTCTTTTTTTAGAAATTGGCATTTACTTGGATTTAATTTTAAATTAACTTTTCTAAGTCTCTCAAAGACATCAATCAAATGTTTGTTATGAATTTCTAAATTTCTGCCAAAAACAATTAAATCGTCTAGGTATATGAAGCACTTTTCAAACTTAAGCCCAGACATAGCTACCGACATAACTCTACTAAACGCACTTGGTGAAATTTTTAGGCCCATAGGAAGTCTTTTCATTTGGTATTGGCCTGAATTAGTACAAAATGCAGTGTATTTACGATGTCCTGGGTTAAGGGGAATTTGATAATATCCAGAATTTAAATCAAGATGGGAAAAATATATGGAACCTGAAAGTGAATCTAAAATTTCTGTGATGTTAGGAAGTGGAAATTTATCATCCTGAATATTTTCATTTAGTTTTCGGTAGTCTACAACTAAACGCCACTTTTTTTCTCCTGTTTTGTCACTTTTTTTAGGAACTAATAATATTGGACTAGACCATTCACTTTTAGATTCTTCTATTATATCATCTTTTAGCATGCTTTCAATTTGCTTTTGAACCTCAGGTTTCAGGCATTGAGGAATCCTGTATGGCTTTATATAGACTGGACTAGTATAGGGCTTTAATGTAATTGTCTGTTCATAAATGTCTGTCGTTGTCAGTTGGTCACCTGGTAAATGGAAAATATCTGCATATTTCCGACAAATAGTACTAATAGATTTATTTTCTTCGGGATTTAAATGATCTAATTTTAAGATTGATGATAGAGTATCGGCTCTTTTAACGTTTGCTACAGTTTTATTAAAATTACAAATATTATAATGCTCTAATGAATGAACCTCAGGGATGAATCTAGGTAATTTTATATCCTTTTCACTAGTATTTAAAATTTTAATTGGTATCTTGCCATCCTTTATTCTTACAATCGTACTTCCTAAAAACAATTCTTTACTTAATTCTTTCGCGCAAACCACACAATCACCTTCCAAACCTGATTCTACAGCTACATAGTGTATTGACTCACTTCGAGCAGGGATAAACAAATAATCCGTAGTATAATCCGGTATTTCATAAATTGGCATAAGACATTGTTTTCTATTAGAGTGAAGACTCAAAGTATTAGAATTTAAAAATATATCACATCTAAACTTACTTAGGAAATCTAATCCAATAATGCCATCTACTTTTAACGATAAATTGGTAAAAACATAAAATTTATGATGAAATGATTCACCATCTTTTGTTTTTAATGTTAAATACACATGACCTCGAGATTTTACTTGACCTCCTATTCCATTTACTATAGTCTCACTTTTATAAATCGTAGTATTTTTATGTAGAACTTCGTTTCTTATAACAGATAACGAAGCACCAGTATCCAGTAAAAAATAACATTTATATTTATTTATTTCAAAAAGAACTATTTTTTGTTTATTATTTAAAGTAAAAATATAATCCTTAAATCCGAAAAAACTGATCCGGTAACTGACCTACGTCATCTTTTTTTATAGGTTCGCTGACTGTATTATTTGTATTTATTGGAAATACATTGCGATTATTATTACTACGTTTAGTATCCCTAGAAAATTGACCTCGATTTGAATGTTGATAATGTCGTTGATTTCCACGGTTATTATACTTACCACATGAAAAATATTTATTATGATAATGATCACGTTGATTATGTCCCATTGTGGTAGGATACCTATTCTTAAAATTATTGTACCTACCTTGAAAACCTCTTTTACCACGAGCCGAGGATCTCCTTATGTGCATGACGTCAGAGTTCGTTGAGGTCGAGGGTAAGAAAATCTCCTCGTCCTTTGCCGCTTGGATCGCGTCTTTAAGAGAAGAGTAGTTTCTAGCTGCAATTATGGTACTTAATTTACTATTTTTTAAACCATCCGAAAACTGTTTAATTGCTGACTTTTCGTTCAAAGGCTTAAGAATGCTATAATTAGAAGTATTTCCGTCTGCTTGAGATATTGTTAATTCTGTGAAAAGCTTTTCGATTTCACTTCCATACTCCTCAACTGACCTCCAACCTTGAGTAGTCTGTTGAAGACGTGCTTGAATAGCCGTAAATGATTTTTTAGTTAAAAGGTGAATTTTCATATCCTTAACAATATCTTTAACAGAAGTATAGTCTGTTAACATGCGCATTTTAGCGTTTTCGGAGAGTCTACTTTTTAAAATAAATTTAATTAATAAAGGAAAATCTGAATCTTTAAGCATATCCGCATACATTTCAATACCATCAATTAATTTCTTCGTAGTCTCCTCTACACCGTCCATAACCGGCAACAAACTACAAGCCGTTTTTAAATCGAAATCCATTTTTGTGAAATAACTTTCTGACTTAATACACAATTTTTTTATCTCTAAATATATAACATTAATATTTTCATATATTTCAATAGCTTTATTAATTATATCCGACTTTTCATTATACTTTATATTTTCTAAAATTAAACTGCTACTTGATAAAAGTTTTTCACACTCATTTAATTTATTTTCTATGATATTTCCCGTAAATCTTTTTTTTACCCGATTTTATTAAGTATTTCTTTATATCAATTAAAGAGTTATATATTAAACATAATTTATCTGTCATACTAAATCTTAATAATTATAATAAACATCGAATCTTAAAATAGCACATAGTAACATTACTGACAATAAGATACCTAAGTACATCGTGTAATTTGAGCGGGAATGGAATGTCACATCTTTCCGTCTCGGGCGGCGCGTATCATATTCGCGAGTTTACACGCGCCGAATATAATTATGCACAGTTTAAACACTTACGTGGATCACAGTTTATGGGCGCACTTACACACTTTTTTTTTCATTTAGTCACCTCCTTCGTTCGATGATTTTTGAGAACGGCCGCGTCGAATCATACTTGTAGCTCGTTGTAGTGCCAATGAATTAACTTCTTCCCGAATCCATCGCCTGTGGCATCGCTTGTAAACCTTATAAGCTCCGATGCTAGCCGCCAGCAATACAATCAACACCACAATTCCCATGAAAATGTTAGATATTCCGATTCTGGATTTTAATTCTTCTATGTAAGCTTGGTTGGCAGCTGATCCAGCAGCATTTTGTCCAATAATTATATTTTCTTTTGACTGCGATGACTGACACATACTTGGATTTACGTAGAAGAATAGGGCAGAAAAGCAGGTCTTTTCAGCAGGGTCGCCATCAAATGTGGTATGTTTTAGAGGTTCCAAAGATAAACGTCTTCTTAGGTTGGAGACATATTTAATAATCAGAATATAATAAGTAAATTTATAATGAAGCTTAGCTTAATGGGTGGTCGACCATATATGGATGATACATGAGAGATAGATGATACATTACTAAAGTATGGCTTACAGTACTTAATGCTATACTATCACTATACTAATGCTATACTATATTATGCTATATTATACTATACTTAATGTATAAACATTTTACACTTCACCATGGAGGTTGGTCCTGGTACTTCTCTGATAGCAGAGTGGAGCGTAATCCCTTAGTTGTTGCGGTCTGCTTCGGCAGACCAGCCTTTGGGGCATTGTGGGTACCCCAAACTTCGTATATTTCATGACATAAGTACCGATAAAATATTTACTGCCATTCTCGAACTCCGAAACTTGAACCCAGGACTTTTCAATCTACAGCCGTACATATTAACCAATAGACCAAAAAGGCAGCTGAATATGGAATGTTCTTCGAAATATAATCACAATAATAAAAAAAAGTACAATACTCATTGTAAATCTATAGATCAGCCGTACTCAGAAATATCCTGGAGAGAAAATTCAGGACGGTTTTTAATGCCACGAGGTCCAATACTTTTATTAAATTCTACGCTTATTTACATATTCATATTACCGTATAAATAGGAGCATTGAATCGTTAGTGAGTGCTTACACGTTTATAATTGTTTGCACGCTTACCATCTGAATGGGGATCAATTGGATTTATTGACTAAGTATTGAAATATTCGCCTTTTAATCAGTTTTCAATTGCTGGCTCATCGAAGTCTCATAAATCATAATCTATATCTACTGATGATGATGATGACAATCTGTGTCCTAAATTTTATCCAAATGGTTCAGACGTTTTAGAGTGAAAATTAATTAACATACACTACAGTAAGAAGATTTTCTTTAATAAGAAAGATATAGAATCCTTATTTTTGTATACTTTTATATAAATATTACATTATTTACATCAAAAAAGAATTTACAAAAACAAATATTGAGAGGACGATGTAAATTGCTTAGAAGTACATCCTGAAGAGGCTGAAACAGCTTGAGACAGTTGAAAAGGATGTGGGAACAATGTAAAGCCGACCCTTCGTTATAGGCATCTTGACTGAACCTGATTTTAACCAGATAACAGGTATTATTTTTCTAAAATCAATGTTAAAAATCTTGATAGAGCGCTAGCGACTCACCCTCACTCCGGTCGGGTTGGTCCCTAGTTACGTTTTAAAGTTTAGTATAGATTTCTCAGAGATGAGATATTTTCCCGCAGTAAAAACTATCCTATATGTTAACCCGGATAACCAGCTATCATCATACCAAATTTCATTAAAATCTGTCCGGAGTGGTTTTCTCGTGATGCGTATCCTCACTGTATCGATAATAATGAACATTTCAATAAGATTTTCCAAAACAATATTTATTGTACAGATTCGACTCAGAATTTTATTATAGGTATAGATATAGGTGTCATAATGCAAGTCAACATTATAACGATGTGTTATGTGCGTACGTCGATACAAGCATATCCTAAAGCCGTACAAATACAACATTAACTAGAAACCCACTTTTGTATGTATGTTTATAGCTAGTTTTTACCTGGAGCTTTGCCCGCATAAATGGATAACGCAAGAGTATTCTATGTTTCCATATGCCAATGGGTACCAATTTTCAGGGCGTTTCAAGGGTGAAGAAGTTGATGCCTTGGAAAGCCATCTTGTGGTGAGTTAAAGCAAAACTAGATAGAATAATGAAATAATCCCGGGTCCCGCACCTCTGATATTTTCATGTGCGAATCATTTCTAACAAGATTAGCACTTGCTTTACGGTGAAGGAAAACATTATGAGGAGATTTGCATGTCTGAGGGAGCCTAAAAAGTTTTCGAAAGACATGTGAAGTCAACCAACCCGCACTTGGCCAGCGTGGTGGACTATAGCCTGATCCTACTCGTATTGGAGGGAGGCCTGTGCCCAGCAGTGGGACGTTAAAAAGGGCTGAATAGGTAGAGATAGAATAAAATAAAAAGATAAAAGTACTTGTATATGCATTTTTAAAGCAAATAGTGAAGAACTTCCGTAGATTTGCGGTTTTGCACAAACATTTACAAGTATTTTTTTTGTAGAAATAGCGTTTGAAGGAAGAAATAGTGTTTGACGATACGTTTGGCTCAGTTTGTAGTAACCCTATTTACTGTGCCAACGGTTGCGGGTTCGAGTCCCGCTGGGGACATTCATTTGTGTGATGTGCACGAATGTTTACTCCAGTTATGGGCGTTTATATTTATAATATGTATGTATTTAAAGTTTTATATGTGTAGTGTATCAATTATCTGGTATGGTATCCATAAAACAAGCCATAAACTATGAGTTTCTGTGGAACTAGATGGCACTATGTGTTAATGTCCCAACATATTTATTTATTTATATAATGATTATTATCAAAATTAACATTATAATTATATTTTCTTCTAAAGGGAAAGTATAATTTCATCAAACAATGGTTATATTTTTTAATAATATTCAAACTTTTTGTTTTCTAATGACTTTATTATAATACTCTTACCGTGCTTTTAGAGAAAGTTTTCTCAAATTCCATAATTAGTTGGGTCCAGCATAAAATAAAGGCGAATGTTTGAACATTTTGGTAATCGCCCTATACTTTGTATAATTTTCAGGCATCTTTGAAGTTTTAGGCGCTGTTTCTGATGAGGGTTCCACTTTGTCTACAAATTACCATGCAATAGGGATTTTAAGCGAATGATTCCTTGATTTCAGTAAAATTTTGTTATTCGTATGTATTACTCTTTGATATAGTAGACATTGGTAACGCTATCACTTGAAAAATCAAGTGTAGTGGTTTTAAATTAGGAACTCACATCTCTGATATTTTTATGTGTTAATTATTTTTAACACATTCTACAGTAAAGAAAACATCGTGGTCAATCATGTCTGGAAGAACTTTACTTGTTCGTGAAAGATATATGAAGAAGACTGAATTATTATTTATTATATTAGCGAATTGTCTTCGCTTGAAATTGAGAGATTTTCCTATAGTAAAAGTAATTTTGAATGTTGACTCAAATAATAAGTTATCGCTACACATTATTAACAATTCAGTGCTTTTTACGTGAAAAGAAAACGGATAAACAGACAAACACACATACAGACTTAAATTTCAACATCTATGGTTTTGGGCTATAAGTTTTCTACACAACGTGACAGTCATGGTTTTTAAAACATATTTCATGTACAGATTTTATTTTGCTACTTTATTATATGTATAGATTATTATAGTAGCTAGTTGACACATATACACACACACACAGACAAAGTAATTTTAGTACTAAAAATTATCGAATAAGCAAATAGCCTGGTTTTATAAGTCCAACCGAATCAACATTGTGCCATCACTGTCACTTAAAAAAAAATCTGAAACAACTTATGAGGAAACCAAAAATGTATGAAAATACATCGAAACGTATTCTATTACACGTATTCTAAACGCTACATAACTGATGGAACTGATTTCTTGGCCTTCAGATTTGAAGAACTTTTCCTCCCTTTGATCTTTATGATAAAAAATATCTCGTTTATAAGATTCGAACTTTATGGCTTAAGATTTTATGGCATAACGATATTTTTAAAGCGTCATCTTCATTTTCTTTTATCTCTTTATACATCATCTATGCATGTATATATTGTAAGATGATCGAAACTACGTTACGACTTTAAAGGCATATAATATAAATTGGCTGATATTGGTTTGATTAAAAAGTTACTTAGAGAATCTATTTTTACTTTAAAGTCTTATTTAGAGGTACTGCACACGTTTATGTGGTCTTAAGGTTGTTTTCTTCCTTCAGTTACATGTATGCCATCTCAATTTATATATGTATAATTTTCTACATGTATTGATTGTATCCATCATGAGTCTCTGAGCAAAATGGCTCTGACATACGGACAGATGGATATGACAATTTTATGAAAGCTTTTTGGTAACGGTACGCTAAAAAAATATCAATGTTAAATATACCGTATGAATGTCCACATACAGTTTACATTCCTCAACCTATATTCCTTCCAGTTGCTCGCCTCGTAGACACAAAATTCTCTCTTTTTAAGTAAGATATAAAGTCAGAACAGAAAAATTCACAATCATAAGAAACTTGTATTTATATAGATTGAACATAGCCAATAGCATTTTTACATAATAGGTTTGTAAAATTTAATTTATAATCTGTGCTAATTATATATATAGTCTAGTTATTTTAAAATTTCCAGTTTCGACACTCGAGTTATCATCGGCCAAATATTCAATCTCATATAAAATAGTGACGAGTAATAGAAATCTTATTTTGGTGGGTAGTCAATTTTTTTTTAATTTGCATGGCGGCCATTTTGAATTTCGTCATCTTGGTTTTTAATAAATTTTGTTATAGCGGCAATAGAAATAGTCTGTGAAATTTTTAACTTTGCCGATTACGGTTTACGAGATACAGCCCGCTGACAGACAGTCGGATGGAGAGCAGCTTAGTAATAGAGTGCCATTGGCATCCTTCAGGTACGGAGCCTTAAAAACATACGAACAAAGCAGCAAGGCGTTTTCAAGAAATAAAACTCATTATCTTAAATATTTTTTTATTAATATTATTTACAAATCTAATCACATTCGTCTTGTAGCTAAATTATTTTATTAGTTTATGAAAAAACATCTAACGAAAACTATTCATCACAATGCTGAGCAAATTTAGACATTTAATAACACTATGTACGTTTTAATATGAAATAGACTAAATTACCATCCAATTACTTATTATTGTTATGTGGTGATTTGAAGTCCTAGAGTTGACTCACTAACTCTACGAACTCTTAAAAATATTTACCCAAAGCGATAATCAAACCCGCAACTCTCTTAGTAGTAATTCTTGATGGTTATTTGCTTCTTGTAACTATCATACAAATCTGTACAGTAAAAGATTTTTCTAATATACATATAATGGTAATATATGTACATTTTTATATAGTGAGATCAATAATTTTGGATATTAAGAAAAACGTACATAGGGTTTCTAAACTAATTTTTCCATAATTTATAAGAAAACTTGATATATTTTCTGACATAACACAATTATAACAATATTCAGGTTTTTTAATAAAATTTATAAATTCAAAATTATAATAAACAATTTTGTTTAAATAGGCCTCATCGTTATCGAGCGATGTGACGAAATATCGTAATAAGTCAAAAAATCGCTTTAACTGGATGACAATCCTTTTGAAAAAAAACTTAAATATGGAATGTATTTACATTGCTTACATTACAGGCCAAAAAGTACTAAAACTACATCATAAATTGATCGAAGGCACATTTTTTATAGAACCACCTATGTATATTCAAAACGCTATTTTACACTAAATTATATCTTTCAAGCACCACAGTATATTGATATTACATTATTTTATCTAATAAAACTACTGTGATGCTTAAGAATATTCATATACTTATTTACATGAAACTTTTTTTTGGTTTAGATCACATTAAGTGTGTATTGAAAATATATTTATCTACACTCCGCTCGGACACGGTTGGTCTTTCATTTCCTACTGAATTATTGCTGCAGTCCCGTACCCGCAAAACCTATATTAATATTTGGTGGTTACTAAAACATAGTTCCTTTTCGATTGATATCGAAAGTGCGAGAGAGAGGGCACTATTGTGACATCAACACTCATAGTGACCGTCCAATCAAAGCTATACGAAGCGTATACTTTACTACATATCATGGACTATGTAAAAAATTAGAAAATTTCATTATATGATAATTAAATGTTAGTAAATTATAATAAAAATATACTATATACTTAATTAAACAATAAGTAAATGTGAGATGAATTTACGAATTACTAAGTTTTGCTCACAATTAAAAAGTAAAAGAGCCTTTAGTAAAAGAGAGCGTAAGAGAAAGAAAGATAGTGTTCTATCATATCATTTGTGAAAAAGAAAGCAATACACTTCGTTAACTATGGATTGAACGTCATTATATAAGGTACGGTGCGGGCGTTAAGCCGCTCAGTACGGCGCCACGCGCGCCGACAGACGCGGCGAGCGGAGCGGTGAGCGGCGAACCTCGGGCTATGGTTTCAATCTCTTGAAACCCGCACCATCATGCCCGAGCTTCAGTTCCTCATACAGTGTGGGATCGACTTCCCTAGGCCCTGTGGTTCCAGGGGCTTGGGTCTCTTGTCTCCAGGCTGCACTGCTGGAGATACCGTTTGATATTCCGTTATCTCCATTAGCTGTGCCGTTTGGCATAGTACCCTGAAAATAAGGCTCATTGAATTAATATATTCTAATAATATTCGTTGAAATAGGTCTTAAAAATATATGCTAAAGGTTAGATTTTGTATAGAATAGTAGTATAGAATTTTGTATCGAATAGATATTATATACTTACATTAACAACGTTATCAGGGTTTGGTTCCCGGAGGTAGCTTGGATTTTCAAAAGCGACTCCACCTTGGGCTTTGAGTCTAAGATTCTGAAATAAAAAACAGGCTTCAGTAAGAAAAAAGTTATCGAAAAACTAACTTTAGATGAGCTCAAAATTGATGAAATTTAAGTTACTAAAATAAAAGAATAAAGGAAGTAATACCATACCTTTCTGTGCCTATAATAAAAGCCAGCAGCTAAAAGAATAGCGGCCACTAGTATACAGGCTACTGCTACTCCGACAGCTGATGCTGTACCAGAAGTGGATACAGGGGCCGCTGCTGCACCTGTCTCTTGACCCGCGGTCGTGAACATTATAGGCTCGCTGAGAGAAGATGTGCCTGGGAAATGATCGTGTGCTTTAATAATATTGCTTTCTTAGATTTACGAGAATATTTGGCATTTTATATAAAGCTATCAAAAGATAAATGGAATATAACGGAAGAGTCTCTCTTGTGACTATGATTGCTGTAAAACATTCGAAACGTCGGAAACTGAAGTTCAAAAAATCCAAAAAAAGTAGTTATTTACTTTGATTTTAGTTTAATTGGACTCATATTTGTTCGGCTAATATTTACAAAGTTAATAATAGTTGATGATTCCCGTAGCATTGGCGCTGTATCCATTCAAGGATTTCAGTGCCTTATAGAAGAGATTAAATCAGTCACAAATTACATAATATATGTATATTATCTATTTATATATAAATCTTGCTCGGTAGAAAAAAACCCTTTACTAAAGTCCTAAAAAATTGGAAACTCTACTTTTTTTATCACATATATAATATTTGATAATATTACATACCGACTTCATTAGCAGATTTCACAACACACTCATATCTCACGTCATCTTGCAGTCCAGTGAGAACAACGCTTGTTTCACTAGTGTCCAATTTTTCTGGAACCTTAGCTCCATATGCGCGCCAAAACACTCTGTACAAGTAAACAGTATCTGGATTCTTTCGAGGAGGTTCCCAACTGTAAAATTAACAAGAATTTAATTTTAATATTACAAAATTTATATTGATAAAATACCCCAAGTAAGTTTATAATATCAGATGGTAAAATTGATGTCAATACTGTATATAGTTTAGGGTTTAAGCTAGTTTTGTTCAAAAAAGAAGAGAAAATCCAGACCTCAACAAAACTGCATGAGGCGTAGGCGCTGCGTGGGCTCTCAAGTTTCTAGGTGGTCCAGGCATTCTAGCTCCAGAATCTCTAAAGCAGGCTAAAGCTCTTCTCGCATGCTGCAGGGCACAAGTCCTAGACACTGGTCCTCCACGACAAAGCTCCAGACAATTACGAGGGACTCCCCAAGAAGCACAGCAACTTCTATGATCTGTGGACATTTTTCAGTTTTATTACATAAAATGCTAGTTGCGTAAAACGTACTTATTGGAACTTAACGTTTTATATTTTTATGGTTTTATAAATGTATTCAGCCCATCTCACTGCTGGGCACAGGGCTCCTTTCAATACGAGGGGATCAGGCAATAGCTAGACACTAGCCAAATGCGAGTTAGCGTCTTTCGAAAAATTGATATTTTCCTTCACCATAAGACAAGTGTGTGATGTTTCGAAAAGGTGCACACAGGTGACAGACTATATAGGTATATCACAAGAAACATGAGCAAGAGTCATTTAGAGGGACTGGAAAATTTTACAAAAACAGATTTATAGGAGATATCTAATCTCTTTTACAGATAAGTCCATATTAGTCCAAGTTATATCATCAATATTTATATCATCTTTTGTTATATTTGTTTGTAATTGTTATAAGTGCAATAAAATCTATTATAAAATACGATTTTCTTATAAGGCGAAACAAATTGTGGCTGTTTCCTTTTATCTAAGTCCATAACAATATTATAAACGAGAAAGTAACTCTGTCTGATTGTCTGTTACCTTTTCACGCTTAATTCGCTAAACCAGTTTAGATCTAATTTTGTTTAGAGATACTTCGAGATTCTGGGAATCATCTTTTAAGGGGGTGAAAAGGGGGGGGTGGAAGTTTGTATCGAGAATCAATCATTTCTCAAATAAGGGATATAAAAATCAACATAAACCTAAGTATATATATATACTTAGGTTTATATATATAGTCTATCTACTCTATACTAAGCGTCAAATAAATATTTCAAAACTAATTAAGTACCTACTAGTAATAGAAACTCGTATGCAAATGAAATGTGTACGCAAGGGGTCTAGCTTAAAGAGAGCTAGCTATAAAGGCCTTTGTAGGTTTAATTTAAATTGAGAGTAATAGGTTCTTTTGTTTGCTTTACTTTTGAATATAAATGATTATATTAAAACATCTTTAGTTTTCACTTTTCTCATGATCAAGTTATTTTAATAAGTTTAACATAGTTTTTATTAGAATATGGTGTGGTAAGGTAAAATACACTAAAATAATAACGTTTATTCAGCTAAATATTTTATTGGAAAGAGACGTATTTAAATATAGTCTCACCTTTATTTCTTTTAAAGAAATACAGCCTGGAGATCTAATTTCAATATACATTTATATTAAATTATTCTCAAGCGGTATTGCGAATGTTTCGTTAATCGATGCATTCGTAGTACTGTTAACTAAGTTAATATTGTTAACTACTTCGGTGGTGGTTAGCATGTACGCCTACACATCTAGAGTTCGTGAGTTCGAGTCCCGGATTAGGACTTTAGTTTTTGACTCTTTCTGTTTAGTGAGAATTAGTATAGCCCGGAGTTGGCAAGTTGGCGGTGTTTCACCTCCGTGCCCCGGAGAGCACGTAAAGCTGTTGGTCCTGCGCCTTAACTCTCACTGGTCGTGTTTCGTGTCGTCTCACCGGAGTATGAGAGTGACAGGAATAGAGAGTGCACTTGTGTCTGCACTATAATATCTAATGCCCATATGGCTAGTCTAAATGAAATTGGCCGGCGCGGCCAAAATTGCTCGGGAGGACATTATTGTTAATAAGCGACACTCGCTTCACCCTGGTATATCCCTAGGTGCCTAACATATCAATAAAACATGCCTATGGCGTTACTCCAGGTCATAGTGACGGACAAACATGCTAGCCACTACACAATACAGGACATGAAAAATCACTGAAGAAAATCACCCGTACACACAATTTTTTTTTCATTTATCTACCAAAAACATCTATTCGTATATTGGGAATTAGATTTAAGCAACCCCAGAATTGAAATTTGTAACAGTTGCCAATATACTCTTAACTCTTTGTATACTCTTTCTATAATCACCTGAACCATCCGCAGCACATTTCATTAGTTTGTCAAAGTCGTTCATACACTCGGGCCGGTCCATGATGTTGTCCATGTCTAGATGGAAGCTGCAAGCGTCGATGCAAGCAGACGATACGTTCATCTGTATAAAAAAATAGAAAATATATAGTTTTTATCTCTTTGTTGGTCTCCTATAATGATATATCTTTATTGGTTTCCTGTAACCACGAGTGCTGTAAAGCATTCAAAACGTCGGGAACTAAAAATTTAAATAAATGCGCGAAAAATTCCGAAGAGGTAGTTTTGTTTAAAATGTCAAATATTCGCGTAAATCGTAAAACTAAGTATAATATACTTAGTTTTAAGTCACCTCATTTGGAGGTACATATCTTGTTGATTTTGTATACTTATTTCTGTTACGAAGCACAAATGGAAATTCCAATTTTTCGAATTCGATCTTACGGTAATAAAAAAAGATATTGAATTAGTCTTAATTTTGTTTTTAAGATACATTTTTGTGTAGGCGTAGCATCTTGTATTTTTATATAAATATGTATATTTAAACTAGGAAGCATAAGTAATTATTATTATAGATAGATTTTCTTGTATTACGAGTATTACCACTTTGGTGTCCAGAATTGCGAAGGTTAAAAATATTTAATTGCAAACATAAATCAAACAGGTTTATAATTAAAATTACTATAGCTTTTTATTTAACACTTTATTCTTTAAATTGATATAACGTTTTTATTTATGAACCAATTGAAATAAAACAAATACTAAATGCTTACCACAATAAATTAGTGAAAATTACAACCAAATCGGTTAAGCTGTTTCTGAGATTAGCGCGCACAAACGCACAGACAAACAGACAAATTTTTAAAATTATTACTTTGGGTTCTATTGCGTGAATACGATACCCCCAATAATAGTTCTCTCAAATATCTTACATGTACAGACAGCAATCAGTTACACTTTTATTATATGTATATAGATATAGATTTTACTTATCTACACTACTGCAGTTATAAATATATGTATTTTTGTGTTTGTAATGAATAAACTACTGGACTGAACTACTGGACCGATTTAAATGATATTTGGTAAGAAGATAATTTGAGACCCTGGAAAAACATAGGATATTTTTATTTCGGAAATCATCCCTAAAAGGGGTGAAAATGGGGAAGAAAGTTTGTATGGAGAATCAACGCTAGTCTAAATTATAGAGAAAGAAAAATAAGAAATATGTGACAAAAGTAAATTATTTATAACGTATTCATGTTATGTATCAGCATCGCCACCTGACAATGTATAATTTGGAAGTTGGCGAGTTCCGAGCAATGTCGTCAAAGTCTGGAGCTAGACTATTTCAGTTTTAGTAGTCTCAGAATTGTTGGGAAATTGAATCGACGACAGCTGTTCGATCTACTTAACAACCGATACTAAATTATTTTCTGAATAAAATAATAATAATAATTTGATTAAAGAGATGTATTTGTTTTGGTGATATTAAAAAAATAATTGTTAATAATACTTTGTTATATTAACGCGAATTTTTATTTGAATGAAATCATATTTTCGGATTTTGTCACGGTTAGAGATATGGTCTCACCGTGACCATATTTGCTGTAAAGCATTCGAGATGTTTGGAATAAAATCTATACATATATAATAAAATTTTAACTGAATCAAAACTTTATAATAAATATTTTTTGGAAAATCTTATTGAAATAGTCATTATTATCGATACAGGGAATCTATAGTTTTTAGAATTTTTGTCTGTCTGTCTGTCTGTGACTGCATCACGAGAAAATCACTAGATGATAGCTGGTTATCGGGATCAATATAGGATACCGCGACATAACGTGAAAAAGTAGTTTCATTTAAAATATAAAATATTGTAAAGTCTATCGAAATATTAATTATTATTAAGTTATTTTTTCAGTATCACTAATACGAATACATCTCTTTATTCAAACTATGTGTATAATGATTATTTTATTCAGATACTAGCTTGCTTCCCAATACAAACTTTCATCCCAATTTTTACCCCCTTGGGAAATCATTCCCAAGGGGGTAAAAATAAAGTAATAAAAAAGTATTCCCTGACCTTCCCAGGGTCTTAAACTATCTTCTTACCAAAATTTCATCTAAATCGGTTCAGTAGATCCAGAGATTACCCCCTACAACGTCACAAACCCACAAACTTTACCTATTTATAATATTAGTATAGATGAAATACGTGGTAATTTTTTATTATATTTTCGATCGACAATTTTTTTGGTATTCCAATTCTTTTATAGACGTTGTTATTTGAGTAAGATAGGATTTAAATGAACGTCTGTGTAGTCTCTACATGCTTTTACCACGAACGCAATCTCGTGACCTCTATCCTGGACTACGAAGATTATCTGTTTTTTTTATAAAGAGTATTGCTAAATATTTATGTCTTCAAAGAAAATCGATTTATTTTTATTAAGAAAAGAGAAAACGTTACTAACATATTATATAAAAAAGACAAGAACATTCACCCTAATTAGGCTCATATTTAATTGGGGTGAATGTTTTTGATCTGCCATTCAATGTTCGTCTAAAATAACTTAAATAATAACTTATCTTCTTTTTAAGAGGAAAACAAAACTTAGTTACCTGAGTACAGCATTCGGTGACGTTGTGATGAGGATTGCTAGACCTTAGACGCACCGAAACTGGTCTAAGTGTCTTGCCGAAAGCGTTCTCTGCGTGGCAGAAGTAATCGCCTTCATCTGCTTCTGTTATCTTCTTTATTATCAGACGCATTGTGTACTTTGTTTTTTCCTGTTGAAAGAAAGGTGTACAAAATGTAGTTCGATATCTTTATATTAATATACTACGTATTAAATAATACGTGCGCGGATTTAGTTCACAATTTCATGGGTTTTAATTTTTTTTCTAAACCGTGATGATTTTTCTAAAATAAATGTAGCCTAAGTTACTCCTTATAACATCAGCTATCCGCCAGTGAAAGTCCAGTCAACATCGGTTTGGCCGTTTAGAGATTAGCCGGAACAAACAGACCGATAGACAAAAAAATTAAAGATGTTTTTTTTCTTATTAGTACCGTATTATTTTATATGTATTTAGTAAAAAGCTGTTATTTTGTCATTACAAAATTTATATATACATTATATAAAGAATTTATTCCATGATCATAAAAAGATAGAATATTGTATTTAATTTTTAATTTTGACCTTTAACTGCGATGGCGCATGTATTGTGTGAGATAATTTGAACGTTGTTGTGGTCCATCTTGTGTGTGTTAATTTGGTGTGAGTGAGTGTGTGTCATTAAAAAGTCTTAACACCTCCAGGTAAATTTCTAAGAAATTAATTAAAATTCTATGAAATCTATTGTTAACTGACACGCCAGCGTGTCCGTGGTCGTGGAGGGAATATAAGATATAGAAATTTTTGCTTTTGATTCAAATTAATTTACATATTAAGTGTTTAAAAAAAGTCTGCCAGGCCGGTTAGTTGTTATAAAAAAAGGATGCTGTGAGGTAGAATGAAATGTAAATCACATTTTTATCGCTAATATATAAACATAATCTTAAAAAGCTAAGCAAATATATATCAGTATAAACGGATATAATATGTACTAGATATTTGGTAAAGGTAAATTGTTAACTAATTAAATGGAAGACGAGCGCTATGACTTTAATCAATCAAAGTTAGAGTTTAGTAATATGTCGGTAACTCGATAACAGGTTCCATAAGTTATCTAAACTATGACAAGTTTTGATTTACATTACCTTGCATAATCTATGTTTAGTTACGTGAAACGTAGTGTATTAACGTCATAGGTTGAACAAATATTATGTGAGATCCTGAGAGAGAAAGACAGACAGACACACACAGAGAGAGACAGAGAGAGAGAGGGAGAGAGAGGGAGAGAGACAGAGAGAGAGAGAATAAACACTCAATAAAAATAAATCTATATAAATCAAAAACTACGTTCGTATGTTTGTCCACTATGCCTTCCGAAACCATCGATTTAATTGTGAGGAAACACTGGTGGGTTATTTTGTATACACCTGTGGCAGTTTTTTACGCAAAAAAAAAAATTTTCTTTGGATGTTTGTCTTTAATGTCTTCCTACACCATTCGAGCTTAGAGATGCAGCCGTACGAATCATTTTATGTTAAAGCAATATAAATTTACTGCTTCATAATATAGAGGGCTCTCTGTGTGCAATTAGAATCACACTTGTTTGAATTTAAATTAAAAGATTTCATAAAGGTGTTTGTCTTATATGATACATTCCATCCAAAGGGTGGGATTTTTACTTTTGAAGTGTTTGTAAAAGTTAGTGTTCATATAAAGTACATTTTGAGTTTCAAATTATTGGTTAGTCAAATACAGGATAACATAACTGGATACATCAGTGAAGAGAGCGCTTTTTTGTTTAAAATTGTTTATTTTAGGCATTTGCAGTGTAATTTTTACTAAATTAATAAATGTGTCAATAATAATAATAATTTTTTTTAATTATTTAATTAATTATTTATTGAAGTTTATTGCTTCCATATTATTTAATAGCTTTAATGTATGTGTGTGTGTTTTTTTTTAATTCCGATTATTTATACGTAGTGATGTTATTGTAATTTTATTTATATTTTAATTTATCGAAATTTTAAATTGTGAATTAAATTAATTAATGCATGCTGTATCAACTTTAGAAGGTAATGCATTTAGGATTAAGTTAAATTGTGTAATTAATTTAAAAATGTTTAAATGTAATTATCACTAATGGATCCAAATAAATAAATAAAAATAAATAAATAAATAAAAAATATTAGTAGACTTTTAGTTGTTTGTATTCTATGAATAAGAATGAAGTTCGTGGGATAAGTTTTACATTAAATCAAATTTCCATAGTGATGTTATGAAAATGTATTACTAGATTTATTTATGGACAGACGACTTTATGGTTGTTTATAGGTAGTTAATATACAATAGTAATTTAAATTAGTGCTCAAATTGTTTTTGCATTATTCTTTTCTACAGAAAATGAAAACATGGACGTCACAGTCACGTCATGTCACGTTTATTTTCTGTTACAGTATGTTATTCAAGATTATTTTATTTGTTAATGTATACAGCCCATTTTTTAACGTCCTACTGCTGGGCTGACCACTGCTGCTGCTTTTAATTTGTTGATTATGTCATTTATTTTAACAAGTATCTCTGCGTAAATCTATACAGATAAATAAAATTGAAGTGTCTGTTTGTACATATACCAAAACAACATTTTTTACAATTTTTGTCTGTCTGTCTGTTTATTCCAGCTAATCTCTGAAATAGCTAGATCGATTTTAACGGGACTTTCACTGGCAGATAGCTGATGTGATAAGGAGTAACTTAGGCTACTTTTATTTTAGAAAAAATAATAGGGTTCCAGGAAAAAAAAATTCAAACCAATAAAAAAATTAATAATATCCGATTCAAATAGGGAAGTCGTATACATACCCTAGGGATGAACCCGAGCGAAGCGAGGATGAGCCGCTAGTACTAAATAAGTGTAACAAAGTACCTAACTATCGTTGCGTTAACAGACAGACGGACAGACAGACAAAAATTCTAAAAACTATAGATTCAGCCTCTATATCGATAATAATGACTATTTCAATAAGATTTTCCAAAAAATATTTAATGTAAAGATTCGACCCAGTCAGAATTTTATTATATGTATAGATCAGATTCTATGTAAAGCTCTGTTAAAAGAGGAAACAACAAACAGATTGTATAAAATTAATTAGTACCCTCACATTTTGAAGTGACTTCAGAACAAAGCAATCTATCTCCACCAATTAGTCATTTATTAGAAGACGACCCTGACCTCAAGTGGAATGATGCAACTCAGTAAAACAAACCAGTCCTACAATGTCTATAGTTCTTGAAAAGTTTCGCTACCAACTCGAGTGTGCTGTTTTTTTATATTCATTAAAGACATTTTAATTAATATAAAGCTGTAACATTTGATCTTAATAGATAGATCAGGTTGAAGATCTAACGTTTTTAACTAATAACGCCCTTGATCTTGGAGACTTCCTAACTAAAATCTAGTTTTATTTTACGAATATTCTACGAAGATTGTATTATAATAATAGTTATTTTTACTTTTTAATTAATTTACTTTTTAACTACCCCCCTTTGTAGACATTATAATTTAACTAGCGACTCACCCTTGCTTCGCTTCGAATTTGTCAGACTAGACCTCTAGACCTAGACAGGAACAACTTATCCAACAGGAACCGTACAATTTTTCGGGATAAAAAGTAACCTATGTGCTATTTCAGACAATAATTTATCTCTATGAAAAAAATCATCTAAATCCGTTCAGCCGTTCTGGCATGAAAGAGTAACAAACACTAACAGCCATCCATCTATCCTCACAAACTTTCACATTTATAATATTAATAGGATATAAGTTTTAATGATCTTATTAATTGACCAACCAATCTCTTTAGTGTCTTCTCCATTCTACGTGACATTGGCGAATCAACTGGGACGCTTTGAAGCCATTAACAAGAAAATTGAATTGAATTACTTTTTAACTAAAAAGGTACACTTATTTAAAAAAAAAAATATTTTCTGATTTTTTGTGAGGTATGTGGTTGCATCTTATGATTAGTTCCATATAAATCATGGATATCGGATCTTACTTTATGAAGTCGGTTAAAAAGTAGAGTCAGTCGCTACTAGAACTAATATATTTATATTAATTAACTAGCGACTCAAACTCGCTTCGCTCGGGTTCGTTTCTAGCATGATTCTCCATACAAACTTTCATCCCAATTTTCACCCTCTTAAGAGATGATTTCCGGGATAAAAAGTATCCTCTGTCCTCCCCAGGGTCTCAAACTATCAATTCAACTATCATCTAAATTGGTTCAGTAGATCTAGAGGTTACACCTACAACGTCATAAACTCACAAACCTTACCTCTTTAGAATATTAGTATAGATATATAATACTTAGAAATGTTGTGTATATACATACCTACATATATAAATTGTATAATAATTGATATTATTATATACAGACGACAGGATTGGGAATAATAATTTTGAAACATTAAAAAACGCCAAGTCATAAGAAGCATGTGCTAGCTTTTAGGTTACCATAAATTCAACGTTCTTCAATAAATATTGGACTCAGTATTGATTTAGGCGTGATATATGAAGGCCATTTGTTACGTTAATAACAATTTATTTTTGTATAATGTATGACTTCACGCTATACTACCTACCTGGAGGAAAAAGCTTCGTTAGGCGTTTATTTGTAACATGATATTTTTTAGGAAAATATATAAAAACTGTACTTTTTTTTAGATATAATACTTATATAGATAAACTTAAAAAGCAAAACCTTATCTAAATACAAAATTTGATCTAAATCGTTAGAGCCGTTTCTGAGATACACGAAATAAATGTATGCGTATATACATACATGTATATTATACAAGAATTGCTCGTTTAATATATGTAATAAGATTCGTACTTTCAAACTCTTCAACTTACTATATTCTTTTTTTAATTTCTTAAAAAATATATTGTGTTTTATTTGACAAAAATTTAACTTTCATCTACCAGAGTGAGTACTTCAAACTAAGTGAGACCAAAGTACAGCCTTCTAGCAAATCGATATGTTTGTATCGTTCTAAAAAAAGCACAACGTTACAAACACCTAACTGGCAAAAAGCGGAGAGCGAAGAGAGTAATCATTAAATCTATCTCCCGTCTCTCTCTCTCTCTCTCTCTTTCTTTATCTCCGTAAAACACCACAAAGAAATATTTAATTTAGAAAGAAATCTATTTTAAGTTTAACATAGGTTTAAATAAGCTCATATTTCAATTTCAAGTTCTGCCAATACAGCTATTAATCATATCGCGGTCTCCAAAGACAGCGATTGTGGCTTAGGTCATTAGTGAACGAGATTATACTCGTACCTCATAAGCAATCTTAATTAATAGGAGCTAAAAATAAGTTTATTCTTAATATATTAATCCTTGTAATAGAGATGGCGTTTGACTTCCCAAAGGGATTTTGTATTGAACGTACAAATATTCATTTTTGGAAAAAATCAGCATTAATCTTATTCAACAAATATATATAAAACAGTGTTCTATGAATGGATCGGGCATTTTGTCTTAATTTTGGTATACAACATGGAAATAACTATTGGAATTTGTTATTGAATTTTAGATTCTTCAGAGTATTTGAAGATTGTGGGATTCGAAAATTTGACAAAGTCCAAATTCTGCAAGACCAAATAAATACTTGTTGAGTTATTTTAATCAGCTTAACCCCAATAAAGGACTATTTTAATCGATTGAAAATACGGTGAATAAGAACGACTATCCGGAAATTACGTGTTACGGCAACGGTTACTTACCGCTGCCATATTTTGTCGTATTATATTGTCGACTTATCCACTCTTCACTCCTTAGGAGACTTTTATATTTACTAGCGGCTTAAACAAAAATAAGTCTATCCCACGGGAACCGTATATTTTTCCGGGATAAAAAGTAGCCTATGTGTTATTTTGATGTATGAGCTATATTATTGTAAAGTTTCGTTAAAATCTATTCAGTAGTTTTTGCGTGAAATAATAACAAATATCAATATATCTAATACATCCAGACATCCATACATCCTCACAAACTTTCACATTTATAATATTAATACGGAAGTATAGACATTGTGAGGTAAATGTGTAATAAGTTAAATAAAATAATTATTAAAAACTAAGAACAATTAAATAAAAACTATTATGACTAATGTGTGAATGAAAGAATGAATGAGTGAAAGACAGACAGAGTGTTGGCAGCTTCAAAAAGCTTCAAAGCTTCAAAAAGTCAGTTTCAATAAGGATGCAAAGACATAGACCGTAACAGACCGATCGAAAGACCGTAAAAGATTGAAGGAAAAATTATGAAACGTACGTACATATATTACATAGTTTTATTGTTGATAAATCCTCAATCCCACAATATTATAGGTATTAAAGTAGTAGGAGTCCCGGGGTTTGAACCCATTCACCGGTTTTCAAGCAAGCGCATTACCAATGGCCTAGTTAACTATTTATTTATGTTTGTCCCTTAAACTAATGAAAAATATAGACAGTGTCATAGAACTAAACATGAAGCCAAACAATAATGTTTTTAAAATACTATACAAATGACAATAAGTGATAAGTTTTATGTTAATAAATAAAAAAATTGCTAACGGATTTTATTATAATAAAGAAAAAAAAATACAAGCTAATATTATGCTATCTCTCTTTCAAGGAGAAGAGAACTAATCAAAAATACAGAAGTTTTTTTTTTATTATTGGTAACTTCTCAAAAATTGTATATTAACATAACTAATACATATATAAAATGTCGCTTATTCTTCAAAGAAAGTAAACGATCTGTATAGCAAAATCAAGAATAGTACCATAAACAGCAAATCACGCTACTATTTTCGACTTTGATCTTTATTTTAGTGGACTACGTCTATATATTTATTTAGTCTGATGTATGTATGTATGTCTTGTTAAAATCTTACCTCAGCATCGGCCAGTAGTTGAATTGTGTAATTTGGACCGTCAATTACAGGTGTCCTTCCATTAGGGTCTCTCCAGAAGGCTATAGTAGGCTTAGGAAGGGCTTCCACTCTGCATTCTAAAATTACAGAATCACCCGCTGCAGCCATCGTGATGCCAGATGCTTGGATTGTCGGTATGTCTAAGGAGATAGAAGAGAAGTTGTAATTATTATTAACTTTCATATAAGGTATGTTAAAATACATTCTTAGATTTACGCGAATATACAGGGTCCTTTTTAATTTACTGAAAACCTTTTGGGAATACACTACCATTTACATCATAACAACAACATCTGTAACAAGAAAAAAATATATTTCTTAAATTTTTATTTTCATATTTCATACAAAAATAAAAATATTTTTATTGTACCTTGTAAAGTTCTAGCCTCTGGCCAAGTTTAAATGAGTAAGGGCCGCTCCCTACACCCCTCCACTCCTTCTCTCCCACCGGTCACGCGCTTTCTTTTGCTAATTGCTGGACTATTACCACTTAGAAGGAGCAATAAAATACTTTTATTTTTGTAAAATTTAAGAAATATTTTTTTTTCTTACAGATGTTGTTGTTATGATGTAAACAGTATATCCTAAAAGGTTTTCAGTAAATTAAAAATGACCCTGTATAACATCTACGAGTATACATATAATACTCGTAAAATTGTAATTGATCGTTATCTGTACATGGAAGATATTTGAGAAAAACTATTACTGGGGGGTATTTATTAACGTAATAGAATCGACAACAATGATTTTTAGAATTTTTGTCTGTTTGTCCGTGCGTTTGTGCATGCTAATCTCAGAAATGACTTAGCCAATTTCGGTGCGGTTTTCACTAATGTTCGTGGTAAGCTTAACTTAATATTAATTGATTCATAAATAAAAAAGTTATGTCAATTAAAAATCACCTAGGGACAAACCCGAGCGAAGCAAGGGTGAGTGGCTAGTTTTAAATAAAACTATCTTTCTAATTTTTTCACAGATTTATTTTGATTTTTGATTCTTGAAGATTCGTCGTTAATGTATTAAAAGCTATGCAATGTTATTTATGTTAACATGTGTTTATAGTGTATGTATAATATACTTAGGTTTTAAGCCCCAATAATTAGGACTCAACATTGTGGAATTAAGCACGCATGTAACATTTTCGATTGAGAGGAGCAGGAATTTTACTCTATCCATTAAGTGTACACCTCTATAAGATCGATCTCATGAATGTGGGACGTAAATTGTATTAAAAACTTTAAGAAGCTTAATTTTTGTCATAGTTCATTTAAAATAACATAATTTTCGGGGTTATAATTTTTTTATACAATTTATGAATGCCAGTCGCGTCTACAAAATGTAAGGGAAAAAGTTATAAAACCATTTCGTCGTTTTACTGTACCCTTTATGATACTTAAGCGATACTATATATTCATAAATAGTAATGAAAATTTATTAAAAAGTACTTATTTTAGTTTAAAAATTTAAACTAAGCTGTAGTTTATTTTAGAAAAATTGGGAAGTCTGGCGTGAGATAACCCATATTTCTTATATAATATTTTCTTAGATTTACGCGAATATTTGAGATTTTAAATATAACTATTTTTCTTATCTTTTTTATAATTATAAATATTTTTTAAAATTAAGGTTAACATATAGTGTAAGGTACTTTGGTGCCATTTTTGTATTTTTAAAAATCATTGTATAACTTTGTGGGTAGGTGCTGTCTGTAAAAACTATATGATGACCTTTGAAACGTCCAAAATCTTAGTTTCTCCCGTGACCATGATTGCTATAAAGCATTCGAAACGTCGGGAACCAAAAATCAAAATAAATCCGCGAAATAATCCGAGAAGATAGTTTTAAATAAAATAAGATAGTTTTATTTAAAAATATATTATATTTTTTACTTTCGGAAACCCTATAATTTTATATCTAGTCTAGAAAATTTTGTATTACGTGTTCTCGTGTAGGAAAATATTGCTAAGAGTTTTATATAAACTTCGACGTAAATTAAACTTTCGCGGCATCTGCATATGTTTTAGATGAAAACTAAAATTAAAGATTTTGCATTACAATATAGATTTTCTTGAAAATATCAGATTATCGTAGTACATATAGAGCTATATTGTACTCAGCCCTTTTTAACGTCCCACTGCTGGGTACGGGCCTCCCTTCATTACGAGACGGATCAGGCCATAGTCCACCACGCTGGCCAAGTGCGGGCGCACTGAACATGTCTTTCGAAAACTTGCTAGGTTCTCTCAAACATGCAGGTTTCCTCACGATGTTTTCCTTCACCGTAAAGCAAGTGCTAATCATGTTAGAAATGATTCGCACATGAAAATATCAGAGGTGTGAGACCCAGGATTTGAACCCGCTTCACTCGGTTTCCGAAGCGAGCGTGTTACCACTGGGCTACCACTGCCTTAGATTATAGAGCTATAGATTATATTATATTATTCATACAAAAAATGAAATTATTAATTGTATATAAACGAAAACTTAATCGCTCAGTTATAGCATTACTTTTATTTTATGAAGTTTATATCTTATCAGGTATTTTCTTCTAAACTTCAGGCAAAAAACCCATTCATTTAGATCTATACATAAATAAGCAAAGATAGAGAGTTCTGTACCCGTTTTCCTCTTTTTCAACGGATTTTCTTTTTTTTGTTTGTAGCTTATTGACGAGCTTTTTTGGCAACAGTTTTTTTTTTCATTTTTTTTTAGATAGGTGAATTCTATTCATATACATTTTCCTCAAATTTTGAATGGTGATTATGAAATCAATCTATATCCAAGCTCAAGGTGGCAGTGGGCGGGACATATTGCTCGCAGAACGGACGGTGGTTGGGGACGAAAAATTCTAGAACTTTCCGGAAGGCAAACCTCAAGTTGGATTGACGAGTTGGTCAAAGTCGCTGGAGTCCACTGAACGCGGATGGGACAAGACCGGTTGTCGTGGAAATTTTTGGGGCAGGCCTATGTCCAGCAGTGAACGTGTTTGGTCTGAGATGAAGATGATGATTATGATATTATACAAGTATTAATAAATACTTACGTGAAATATTGATCTTCCTAGAAGCTTGCATAGGAGTTCCATAGCCGTTGTCAGCGTAACAAGATATCAGGTCCATATCCCGAGTGACATTGTGGACCACCGTCACCATGTGGCGAGTCACTTCTTGACGGACGAGACGACCTGAGGTTCGTCGAGATATTATTAATGCTTTATAAGTTATTTTTGATATCCAAAACTAACTTAATTTTAACGTATTGTGATTACTCAATAAACGTTCTATCGAAAATTAATAATGAACCCGTGAGTTTTATTGAAATTTCTTACCATTATAGTAAACTAAATAGTAAGTCATATCAAATTCAAATATCTGCAGTTAGTTTCCTGTTAGAATTATAAGGAGTTAAAGGTATAGTATGTAGATAAGCTCTCAGCGAGACGTACCCTCTATACATATAATAAAATTGTAACTAAGCCGAATCTGTACATTAAATATTTTTTGGAAAATCTTATTGAAATAAATATTATTATCGATACAGAGTCCGAATCTATAGTTTTTAGAATTTTTGTCTGTCTGTCTGTTACCGCATCACAGAATAACCACTGGAGGGATTTTGATGAAATTTGGTATGGTGATAGCTGGTTATCCGAGTAGCTATATAGGATGCTTTTTACCGCGGGAAAATATCTCATTTCTGAGAAAAAATACAAAAACTGCAATGTAAGAGTATACTAATATGTAAAACCTAAGCATTTGGTTTTAGTCATAGCAGTCTATATACAAATAAAGAAAGATTTTCAAGAAACATTTTAAAGAAAAAATTTCGTTATGTCATACACAAACGTATGACAGATGTGTTTATGAAAAAAAAATATTTTAAAACCTACCCACCCTGGAAAAAAATCATTGTTACACCCTTCGATACGAGAACAATGGCTATTATTAAAAACCTTATAGTTTAAACTGTTTTTTTAACTAGTTTAGACCATATGCGTGTACATCGATGAAATATCGATTTTATGGTAAAATATTCAATGAAGAGTAGATTTTTCCATTTACGCCACCTGGCAGGTCCATTCCACTGTTGTTATATATACATGTTACATCGATTTTGATTTATTCTCAGTTTTTATTAAGTTTATTTTATATACTCGACTCGTACACTAATAGTTTATGTCCGCGACTTCGCTCACGTGTACAAGAGTTAACTATGTATGTATATGTTAATTCAGGATGCTAGTTATCTTTATTCTGTACTAGCATTGCCCGCGGCTCCGCCCGCGTTCAGATGACCAAAAACCAAATAAAATAGCGCTATTGTAATTTTTTTTAAAGATAAGCTATTTTTAATAGTTTTTGCCTTATTTAGTATGTTACCTTGCTAAATATATATAGTATCATCGTGGTTTTATTCTAACCAGTTTTTGTATTTTTTCTCAGAAATGAGATAGTTTCCTGCGGTAAAAAGTATCCTATATGTTGACCCGGATAACCAACTATGACCATACTAAATTTCATCAAAATCCCTCCAGTAGTTTTGCTGTGATGTGGTAACAGACAGACAGACAGACAGACAGACGGACGGACGGACGGACGGACGGACGGACGGACGGACGGACAGACGGACGGAATAAGATTTTCCAAAAAATATTTAATGTACAGATTCGACACAGTTAGAACTTTATTATATATACCTATAGATTTTAAATCAGGTGTACGTTTTAACATATAATGTGTTTATCGCATAAATAGATTTCGATGTCGCAGTACATATTTAATATATTCCCGTGGTAACAAAGTGAGCAAAATCACAGTAAAAGCTAGTATTAATTTAAACGTCACAATAAGTTAGCGTATTACTAATTAATAGAGGATCAGAATTACTCTATCACATAGTTTATGGATGCTACGAGTACTTTGGCTTGTGTCAAACTAACTCAGGCAACTGTCAGGGGTAAAGTCTCAAATGTTGTTGCTATTGACTTAACAAGCCATGAATGAGAATGAGATTTTAAACCTAAATTTCCTTTGTAATATAATATATCCATAATCTATACATATAATAAAATTGTAACTGATCGCTGTCTGTACACAGAAGATACTTGAGTAAAACGTAATAGAACCCAAAATAATCATTTTTAGATTACTTGTCAGTTTGTCTGTGCGATTGTGCGCGCTAATCTCAGAAACGGCTTAACCGATTTGGTTGATGCGGTTGTCACTAATGTATTTTGGTAAGTTTTGGTAAGTTCACTTAACATTTAGTTTGATTTATTTCAATCGGTTCATAAATAAAAAAATAATGTCAATTTAAAGAATCACCTCGGGATAAACTCCAGCGAAGCCAGGGTGAATCGCTAGTAATATAATATTTTGACTAAAAAGGTCTTCAACATCAATTTAAAACAATTCATTTCTCCCTATTTTTCTTGAAGTAAAACTTATCTGCTCATTAAAAATCAAAAAAACCGCTCACAAAAATTTGCGAAAATAAAAGTTTAGTAAAGGTGCAACATACTCGTAATATTAAAAATATAGTTTTGACGTCGATCAAAATGAACTGTGGCTAGTAAAATTAAAGCCAAAGGTCAAATACAATTCAAATTCAGAGTTCCCTAAGCCATATTTAAAAATTAACATTATAAGGTCGTATATTTATATATATACATATAAATAAAATTGAAGTGTCTGTCAATCTCAAAATAAGAGCTTCTTACTAAATGCATATGAAATTATATTATACAGTACTTATAAGAAAAACACTTTTTTTATTTTTTGTCTTTCTGTCTGTTTGTTCCGTCTAATCTCCGAAACGGCTTGACTGATTTTGACGGCACTTTCGCTAGCAGATAGCTAATTTTATAAGAAATAATAAGATATTTCATATACTCTACTACTTCCTCTACTACCCTAAAGAAAAGGAATTGGGGTTCCGCTCAAAAAAATTAAAACGTACCTAGGGTCGCACCCAACTGAAGCGAGGGTAGGTTGCTAGTTATTGTTATACACTTAAAATCGCGTAATTTGGGATATATAAAATTTTTGAAAACTATATATTTGTTACGTGTAAAAAATCAACTTTTAAATAAAATATATTACATTCTTATTTATGTATCTATTTTTTAAATCGCTGTTTTCATTGACTTCGTTTCCCGTTCTTGTTTACAAACTAGGTTTTTTGCAAAACGAATCAGCTACATAGGAATAGGATTTTTACATTTTTCTGACTTTTCGTAACATGACCAAAATCAAATACAGTTTGCTTTCAAAAAATAGAAACAAAATATATTTTACATGGATTTTAAAAAGAAAAACTCGTGTTATTTTGAATTGGCAGGAAGGACGACGCACTTGAGGTCAAATTGTCATGTAATCGATCAACAAGTATCAAGTGTCAATTATAATGCTGACGACCAATTCACTGTTGATTTTTTTAGGGTTGAGTGATAGATATTGCTGTAAAGGCTGATGTGAGGTAAACGAGCGATATACTTTACTTAATTTATTTTTATGGTATTTCTATAAAATCGAAAATATTTTTGTGTATGAGAAATAAAATAAAATAATTATTGTAATTTGTTCGTGGTTTGTTTGTAACAAAGTTTAATAAATAAAAATAAAAAAACCAAATTGCGTAAAAAGCGATTAAAAAGCATGGACCAAGTTGACATAAGAACATAGTAGTATGCAGCCACAATGTGGCACGTACACACATACATAAAGTTTAAATAGATAACCCTCCTTTTGGGCTTTGCACAGTTGGGTAAAACCTCAATTCAACACAATTCTTCTATTTCGAAGCACCATGATGCTCTCCGGTAGTCAAATTTGGTAGTATTTTTATCATTTATCAATGTATTCTTACCAGAGATGTATAAAGATATGGTTGGCGTCGGAGTTCCCATCGCAATGCAGAGTATCGTCATACTGGTTCCTTCTACGACTAAGTTGACAGGATTTATTGTTGGCGGCTGTGGGAAACATAAAAATTAAGTTTAAAAAAAAAAGATAAAAAAATGTACACATGAAATAATTATTACATTCTGATTGACTAACTTACAATAAAATCGCTGCATCTAGAGCTAAAATCTTGAAACTTTGCGAGATAAAATAGTTCTATGAAAAATAATATTTTTCTAACCAAAACTTGGAAGTTAGTATTATTTGTGAAATATTTTTCATTACTAGCGGTTCAGTCGCGCTAGTCGCTACTGAAAAATATAAACAAACATATCCCACGGGAACCGTACATTTTTCCGGGATAAGAAGTATCTATGTGCTATTTCAGACCCAAATTTCATCCAGATCCGTTCAGCCGTTCTGTCGTGATTGAGTAACAAACATTCATCCAAACTTTTGCATGTATTAAATGGGATAATATTATTATAATAATGGGTCTCAATAGATCAGAACAATGCTTTCATAAAAATGTTCATGACCTGAATAACAATAGTCACCTATTTGTGACTATTATTCTTCTCTATCTAGATTTTGTATATATTATGAAAATATTAAAGTGGTCCACATCTCACCTCTACAAATGCTGGATAAGCCGGATCGGTCCAAGCTAACAATGTCTCTGAAGGCAAGGAGTCGCCAGCATCAGTATGTGCTTTCACCCATGCAACGTACTGAGTGTTAGGAGTCAACTTCTCTAACGTATGACCAGACACAGAAGTTGTGATCTTAGTGACGTTGCTCTGGCCGGTCTGACTTGGCATCTTGTAGTACAATCTGAGAGGAAAAGAAGAATTGTTATTTGTTTGATCAATACATAAATAATAACCATACTGAGTCGAGTCAGATTTTACAAACAAACATTACACCGCGGATTTGCATGATTATTATATATTATAATTGAAATTTTACTGTATTTATATTGTTGAAATAATCAAATTACATTGTTAAATATTACTTACGTATAAGAAATCTTCTCATCAGGTAATGAGAATTGTGGTGGTTGCCAACTAAGGGCTAGCCACGTGGCCGAGTGCGATGACACAGATAACGAGTGTGGAGGAGATGGGATGCCTGACACTTCCTTGTTTTCTGTGTCTGTTTAAAATCAATATGGAATTATGAGTAAGATATTTTGGAACTCTTTTGAGAATTTCGTCTTTAAATTGTAAAAAAAAATTACTTAAAGTTCATCCAATTTTTTCTTTTAATGTTCAATACATAGATAATTAATTGGTGATAGAAACACAGTGGATTAAGTTTTTTTCATAATAATTAAGTTTTTTTTATACCTCCGTCAGTGATGTTAAGAAGCAGCATACTAGAAGGTAGAGACGTCCCTTTATCATTTACAGCCACTACGAAAAGATGATAAGTGCTGTTCACTTCCAGCCCTTCAATACGCGCCATTGTTTGTGTTACGTTCATTTGCTAAAATATAATTCAGTTTTTGTTAGATATCATATTTAAAGTAATATATGTTTATGTATTTTTTACACACAAAATAGATAAACTTTTAACTACATCATTATTTCCTAATGATAAATAAATTTCTTTAATTAGTATCAAATCATAAATACTTAAAAAATATTTTTGCTATATTAAAATACCAATAGGATATCTAGTATACAATCTAATTCTTAACTTACGTTGTCTAGCTGTACAGTATTGTAATAGTAGGGCTGAGTATTATTGCTTATTTTTTGCCAGTGTACAGTGTATGAACTGGCATTAGCCCCATCCGTTGGCATTGTCCAGTCCAAGAACAACTTGTCGTGGGATATCACTGCGTGTACTTCTCTTGGAGGGCCAGGTAGGAGACCAGTGCCTGTATGGAATAAAATAAACAGTAAATATCTAACGGGAGTATTTTTTATTTTTTTTTCTAATTTATTATGTCACATTTATTTAACATTTTTACCTAACGACTCATCCTTGCTCCGCTACGGTTCGTCCCTTGGAAGGTTTTAGCGGTTAGAATATATTTCTCAGAGATGAGATATTTTACCGCCGTAAAATTACCCATAAAAGTACCCAAAATGTTGACCCGGATAATACGCTATCACCATATCAAATTTGATCAAAATCTGTCCAGTGGTTTTTTCGTGATGCGTTCCCTGACAGACAAATAGATAAAAATTCTAAAAACTATAGATTAGCCATCTGTATCTATATTAATGACTATTTCAATAAGATTTTTCAAAAAATGTTTAATGAACAGAATCGACTCAGTTAGAATTTTAGTATATGTATAGATAAGCTATCTTCGGGTAAAAAGTAGGACTGTTTGTCACAATTCGACCAAGTCCAAATCTCTCTATACTAACAAACAAACACCATGCGAGTATATAATCACTGACATTGAATGTAATAAGCAAAATTACTGTAATACATTATTATTCAGTACTAGTTGTAGAAAATCTTACCCTCTTCAAAACACTGTACGATGTTGCCAACATACGCAATGCAAGAGTAGAATAAGCCGCTATAAGCTCCTGTGCAAGCGCCTCGACAAGAAGCTGGCACACCTCGTCTTGCACAACAAGTTTCGTGATTGCGACCTTTATAATGAAATGTTTGTATTATTATTATGTAGTATTAATATTATCTATTCGATACCGCCAACTTCCAAGCTCCAGATTGTTACTGAAAACTTCTCAATAGAAAAATCCAACTACTGTGCTTAGGCCAACCCGGGACTCGAACCCAGGACTTACAGGTGTGAGATGTACATGTTAGAATAATGTCGTAGTTAATAATCCAATAGCAATATCTCCTCGTTTATCTTAGACAATGTTACCTGATCGTTACTTGTACATATATACAACTAGCGACTCACCTTCGCTTCGCTCGGGTTCGTCCCTAGGTACGTTTTAACAGTTATTATGTAATAAAAAAACTTTGCAAAAGCAATGTGCTATTCCAGACTATAATCTATCTCTGTGTGAAATTTCATCCAGATCCGTTCAGACGTTCTGGTGTGATTGAGTAACAAACGTTGTATTTATGATATTTTTTCTTTTGATGTACCTAGTTTCAAAAAAAAAACATGGTTTTAAGTTTAAACACTAAATGTGTCCAAGCAACTTGAAATAGATAATTTTCTAAGAGCGTTGTAGTTTCTATAAATCCTCGTTTTAAACAAATACCGCTCGAGACAGCATTTCGTAAATACTATCTATTATTTAGTCTTGGTTTGAGCAAACATAAATACTTGTATAATCAGCGCTGCAAATAAATAATATTTTGTATCTCTTAGGTGATAAATATAGTCATTGTTAATATAACATTATTAATTCCCGTTGGTTAAAAATGAGAATAATTTACTTTATTATTATTTCATTAATTAATAATTAATTTATTATTATTACTTTACATTACGCTTCCCTAAAAAACAGCATGTACGTGTCTATATGTATGTATGTATGTATGTATGTATGTATGTATGTATGTATGTACATCAGTGGTTTATGACATTTCAAGATTTGATGTTTAAGAGAAAGCAATTTACCTCCAGCGCCACATCTGACGAGCTTATTAAACTCCTGTTCACAAAGCGGAGCGAGGGTTCTCAAGTTGGACATCTTGGCATTGTAAGAACAAAGTGGCATGCAAACACTAGACAACTGTACACGTTCACAGCAAGCTGTTATGTTGTAGGCGTTGGCATTTTCTTCTTCATCTTCCAAAACCTAATTAAATTTGAGTTAGGAATAGATTTGCGATTACATAATAGGGAATATGCGTGATTTTTTTTATACAACAGCTTACACCGTTATATAATTGCAAAAAATATGTCCAACTCCAAAAAACTAAAATTTAGTATAAAATTTTATTTTAAGAATATCATACCGATACGGATACTTTAAACGCCCGCCATTTTGTGCAGTTGGCGTGACGTCAAAGTATATCGTATACAATGAGGACTTTTGTTTAGTTTGACGTCATATTCGGTCTGACATTGCATTTCAATTACTTTGAATTTCCCATCTATATTTGCACTTTTTAATAATTATTTTCTTAATCAAAAAGAAATTTCATTAATTCAAAAGCAATAAAGAATATAAAAAAATATTTCACCTTTATTTAAATCACACGCACATTCCCTATTAAAATAAATATTTATGATATTATTTTATATTCATCTATTATAATTAAATATTAAAGAGTATTTCCTTATATAATGAATATTTTTGTAGTATACAAAGTTAAAAAAGATAATGCAAGTCTGAAAACATATTAAAATATAATAACATATGTATTTATTACCTGGCTTTGAGTTCTAAATATAAGTCTGGGAGACGCTTCACCAACACCATGTTCATTGACTGCGTCCACAAATATCTCATAATCGGTGTTTGATTCCAGGTCTTCTAGGATATGCGGTGATTGGACCTATGAAATCAATAAAAGTAACTATAAAGTAGGGTAGATATAAGGTGCACTTTTTTACAATTAAGGTATAGCCAGCCGTATGAATAAATAATTTTCTTCTATATACTTTAAATAATAGCTTTTACTCAGTCTATTAAATAAAAAGGCTTAGTTAAGGCAGACTACATACAAAATAAAACTATCTATTAATGACAATTATTCATATACCAATTGTTCAGGGGTTATTATGATAAATAAATAAACAATAAATATGTTGGGACATTAACACACAGCGCCATCTAGTTCTTGGTGAGCTACGAGGCCTGTGTTATGGATACTAGATAGTTGATACACTACACATATATAACTTTAAATACATACATATTATAAATTTAAATATCCATGACTGGAGTACAAACATTCGTGCTCATCACACAAATAAAAGCCCCCAGCGGGAATCGAACCCGCGACCGCTGTCACAGCAAGTAGAGTCACTACAAACTGAGCCAAACGTGTCTTCAAATTTTTTATGAGATTCCTGAAAAGAAAGATTACACAGGCAAATAGTTATTAAAAAAATCTTTTAAATAACTTATTCTTTATGTTACCTTATCTAAAGTTCTGTAATCTTCTTCTGACTGCAATGATTTGAAGTGCAAGTTGTAGTATTGAACGGTATCAGCCAAAGCTGCTGGCGGTGCCCAGTGTACCACAGCATAGTCTGTGTCAATGTTGGTCAGATGGAGACGAGATGGGGGTCCAGGGAGGACGCCGTACCCTTGGAGCAGGCAGTTCGTGTAGGAGGTCATGTAGCGAAGACACCTGTTGATAATGTTTTTATTTTAATCTTTAGATTATTAATTAATTTTAATTTTTTATTTTTAAATTGAGAAGATTTAAACTAGATACGAGTACTTTTAATAATTATATTCTCTTTGTTCACACCTCCAGGTAAATTTCTAAGAAATTAATTAAATTTCTAAAAAATCTATTGTTAACTGTTGAGGGATCAAAAAATAAAGCAAGTCCAATTAGCGAGGCCTACAAAAATATACTATAGTATTGAATCAAGCGCACAAAGTAATCTGCTTAGTTTCAGTTTTGAAATAATTTGCTTTACAATCTTACTCTACTATTCTAATACTTGGCTTAATTGATTGTTACTGAGTTAGTTTTTATCATAATTCCTATGATTTGGTTCCAAAATAAAAGATTTTAAACTTTTTCTTCTCTAAATTTTTTTGCATTTTAATGAGAAATTTCTTTATGATTCTTGTGGAACTAACTAATTCATTAATAAATAAAAAGATATATTTACAATTAGAACGCCTTTCATAATCCATAACATATAAAAAATAAAAAGCGATTCAGATTATTTTCTCTTATTATGAAATGGTTTTAAATCTAATTATTAAACACATTTACGATTATCAAACTTACTTAAAGTGATTGAAGTCCAAGGACGTAATATTTCCGCTGCATAACGGCAGGCATTGTTCGGGCAAGCCTCTTGATCGGCAGCATGGAGTATGGTCTAGTCCATTTGCAAGGCACCCGAAAGTGACTCCAGCCCAGGGTGCGCAGATCATCAGGTCTGTTACCTGCAACTGGTGATTAGAGAGGTGTTCTCTTGATGATTGTGCGTTAGTCACAAATGGAAATGAGTGTGTGCAATATCTAGTGATACACAAATGCTTTGATAACACATAAAATGAAAATGTCATATGAAAATGATGAAATTTCGTCTTTTTTACGTAATACTAGGCTATAATTGGGACAAGGCTATAAATAGTTATTAGAATGGTAACTCTTAGTCTTAAGTTTTCAGTATAGTTTTAGTTTAAAATTTTTTCCTTTGTTAGAATTATATATTATCGTCCAAATTCTAAGAACAAATAAAACGTTGTAGTATGAGTTAGAGTATTTAATAATTTAAGGACATAGTTCTATGGTTTCAGTTGCTATTTTTAGAATTAATTGAGCCTAAAAAAGTTATATGAGAAAATTAGGAATTTTTATTCTTGTACATATATTGTAATACTGTGTATAATGTTAAAGTTAAATTCAATATTATATAAAATCTCGCGTGATGAAATATCAAACTCACGTAATGATTTAAATGAATGATCAAAAATGAGGAAAAAAATGTTCAGTTCGAAAAGAAATGATGTTCTTTCGATATGAATCTATAAATGAACACATAGGTAAGAATAATCCCAAGTACACCCAACTAAACTTACCCCAATTTCGAAAGTTTTTGTCGGATCACATAATTTTTCCACACATCCGTAGTGGTTCACTCCAGCGGCAGTGCAGCATCCCTTAACATCAGGCAGCTTTGGGGCCGCCGCGACTACAGTCGATCTCATCTTACCAGGAGTAAGTGTTAGTGATCTGGACCATAAAATTATATGTAAAATACCTATTGCTGTATGCTTCTTTAGATTTTATGGAGAATTGAATGGATTAAAAATAGAACTAAAAAATACCCGCAAAAATATGCTTTTTTTTGTGTTGGAACTAAAAATTTACTAATTACCAATTTTTCCCTTTACTTGTGCTATAAGATATTGCTTGCTTCTTGCCAAATTTCATGATTCTAGATCAACAAGAAGTACCTTAGAGGTTAGTATCTGATACTAATTTCAACTTTGATACCTCCACGCTTTCCTGAGAAAAAGGATCTTGACAGACAGACAGGTGGACGACGAAGTGATCCTATAAGAGTTCCATTTTCCTTTTGAGGTACGGAACCCTAGAAGTCGTGTATATATTTTAATAAAATACTTTTGTCCAAATGATTGAATTTGTAATTGTTTAAATATTATAATGTATGTAATGATATCCAATTTATATCTGTTACGAGTAGGTTTATATAAAAAAAATTGTCACACTAATATTGCATAATATGTAAAAGTTTGTTGATGAATAACTTGGTTCTTGCTAGTTCTACACACTGTAACGACTTTGAAATCAGTAAAAATTTAAATGTAGTTATTTTAAAGGACATTTTTGAAAAAAACCTTCGATCCAAGACCAGTTTTGAATATTTTACAAATGTATCCTTTATCAATTCACAAAAACTTAACTATTAAAATAATTATAAAACAACTTTAGTCGATCGTATTATTTTAATAATAAGTTTCTCAGACTTAACTGAAATATTAGTAAATTATAAATAGTTATAAAATTATAAATTCACCTGATTCCGTAACTCGGTAGACTTGATCCATGAATATTGTACGATGTTACAGTAATTTCATACATTGTGAACGGCAGCAAATTATTTAGAACCAAAAAATTCTTATTTGATGGAACTTTGTAAGTGACTGAGGACATTTTAGTAGTACTATTTTGCAGGGAACTCTCTGAGGGATCAATTAAATGGGCATCAAATGATCGCAAAGCTGTCACATTGACAACATATTCTGTGACTGAATCAACGTTTTCTGTTGGTGGGTTCCAGGACACATTTAATTGTTTTTCGTTTAAAGGTTCAACTTCCACATCTTCCGGGGGACTTGGTAGTAGTTCTGGAATATAATTATTATTTAATTCTATGATATCTATCAATTAAAATGGAGATTTTTGATATATTGGTTATTTAAATCGATTTTTTTAAACTTAATTTTTCATTCTAATTTTAATAAAAATAAGTAAATTTTATAACAATGATCAGATTAAGTCTTCTTTTATTCATATTGAGTATATTTTAATTTATTAAACTTTTATGTTACTACTAATGAAAATCCGACGTGTGAAAATGTTTCTGTTGTACATTTTAAATTTAAAAATCTTACCAATTCCTTCAACAATACAAGCTAAAGTTTTTTCCATAGATGCAGCACAAGAGTAATGCGTTTTGATATTGTCAGTGACAGGTGAATATTCTCCTCTACAGACGTCCTGGCAGATATCGGGTATGTGCTCTTGAATACAGCACGGCACATGGTTACGTCCATCTGCCATACATCTATTAAAGGAATAAACTATTAAAAAACAAATTATACATCTTATAATAATTGTTAGTTTTCTTAAAATTAAAAAAACTTGCCTTTACTAACTATAAAATCATATTACTTAATGTCGAAATTTATTAAATGGACGCAAATTTAAAGGTTTGTTTCAATTCCACTAATTTGCTGTGGAAATTTGAAATAATTACACGAATTTAATACTTAAACTATTATAAGTCCTAAGTATTGTAACAAAGTTTCAAATTGACGAGACAAAGTCGACTTCTAAGATTTAATTACTTATTTATCACTGAACAGAACTCATTCGAATTTCGGAGTCGGTGAAACAGAGGAAACTGAATGAAATAAATTTTTTTAGAGGTCATTGTCCCTTTACTCAGGCCTTTACCTTGTTTATCAGTCAGTAACTTTTTGTTATATACTAAATATATAATAATATTTAAAAAAAAACTTATTGGGATATAAGTACATATATGTATAGCTTAGTATTAATGTAGCTCCTAAACAACTTTTCGAAATTAGGTCTGTAAATGTAGAATTTCATCCAAACCAACAAATTTTGCCTCTCTGTCTTTACTACAAACGTTGACTTTTCTTTAATAAACTAGCGACTCATAATCGCTTCGCTTGGGTTCGTCCCTAGATACGTTTTAATGGTTAGTATGAAATACACAGCTTTGAATTTCTTGGCTTTTCTGTACTATAATATGCATGTTATTATATATAATATAAACCTTTCTCTTAAATCATTCTATCTATTGCTGAAAACTGCATTAAAATCCTTTGAGTAGTTTAAAAGATCTAAGCGAACAGACAACGGAAGCGATTTCATTTTATACAATGTAAAGATAAATCTAATATTCACGTACAGATTTTTGTAAAGAAATTTCCTTAATTGTAGGTCAAAATTGTATCAAAATTCGGATTAAATGTCCAAATTAACCTACTTGGAAAGTTAGTAAACATTATTTAAAGTTTGTACTTACTTAACAATAGAAGGGAAGTCTGTCTGGCATGCTTCTGGATCCTGACCTGGTCCATCCAAAATACTTTGTATACTACAATATCCTAAACAACTCTTCGATACGTTGGCGTTGACGCAACAATTCGTATAGTTATGTGCGAGAGCGGTAGTCGGCATATTTGAAGAGTATGTGTCTACATTCGTCGCCTTTGGTGGAGTATACACTACAGTAGGTATAACTGAAAATAAGGTTCTATTATATATATATATTTTTTATTATAATAGTACACACTATAATGATCAATATATTCTTAATTCTCCTACACCAACATGGTTGCTCTTGGAAGAATAAACCTTTTGGGAATATACTGTTTACATCATAACAACAACATCTGTAAGGAAAAAACATAATATTTCTTAAATTTTACAAAAATAAAAATATTTTTATTGCTCCTTCTAAACGGTAATAGTCCAGCAATTAGCAAAAGAAAGCGTGTGATCGGTGTGGGGTTAGGGGTGGAGGGTTATTGGTGGAGGGTGGTAGGAAGGAGCCCTTACTCATTAAAACTTGGCCAGATGCTAGAATTTTGCCGTTTGGAAATTGCAATAAAAATATTTTTATTTTTGTATGAAAATAAAAATTTAACAAATATATTTTTTTCTTGTTACAGATGTTATTGTTATGATGTAAATAGTATATTCCCAAAGGTTTTCAGTAATTTAAAAATGACCCTGTATATTACTATTTTTAGAAGATTAGGGTTATCTTACCACTTAACTTATGGAAGCTTCTGACAGGTGGTTCAGTGTTCAATTCGCATATATACAGTCCTGTATCATCAATTGTCACAGATTTTATAACCAAAGCCCAAACATCTCCACCTTTTTTTATACCAGGTCCCTGAAGTGGTTCTTCCGCTAATGGAAAAATATTATAAGATATATTTTATTTACCTATATATTACATTAAGCTGAAAGGTGCACTATAAGTATTTGTACATAAGATGTACACAGTTCGTAATTATTAAGTGAAGGTGCGACTTAAAAGGCATACTTAAGCATTCTTTAAATAATTTTATCAAAAACGCTAAGTTCTAATGTTAAAACTTAAAAAAAACAACGTTTTTCAATCTAAAAATAATGCTCAAATAATACAAAATTATTATACATTATTTAAAGTGAGGATTTTTTGTTGCTTAATGAGAAATTACTAGTTATAACAAAGAGAAATATCAGCTTGAGATTTTAATATATTTCAAAAAACAATATTATCTTAGTAATTATCAACTTACAATCATCATGCAAAACTTGTATTCTTTCATCTCTTGTAACTCGTACATCACCAGCAGTCAAAACTTGCAGGTCTTTGGCTCTCTTCCACAATACTGGTTTATCGTTTGCCCCCAAAACAACACAAGTGAGTAAAGCATCTTCTCCACTTTTAAGTACAACACCAACAGCCGGTGCCCTCATCCATGCTTCTTTAGGACTTTCACCGTCTTGGTTACCCGATCTGGATTTTCCCGACTTCTCCTGAGTATCTGTAACCAAATATAAATAATATTAATAATAACTTTATTCATAAATAAGGACATAGTAATTTTTACAATAAAGGCAATTTTTATAGTAAATATTTTAGTAACAAGTTACTACAATATTTAGTAATACAATGCCTTCCTTAACCACAAACTGCCTAAAGTGAAAATGTAACCAACATTCACTGGTAAAATTGAAACATTTAGATGGGCAATATAGTATATTTACCTTTACTCATAAAACATTAAAACTTATTGTTAAAAGGTTTTTTCTGAGAAATTTTCCAGAAGTATATCACTAAAATTATAATAGAAATTAATTAATATTACTATGAACACTATATTTTGGAAGTACATTTTTAGTATCTAAAATAGAAAGCCTATTATAAATTTAATCAAGAGGCTTTAAAAATTACTTTGATTGAAATAATAATATTGATTTTAATTAATTAGTGAAATCTGATTAAATTAAATGCAACTGTGTGACTCCTCTTTGTCCTCTTGATTATGGGAGGTCAGGGCAATATGCAGTAACTTTTAGAATACGATCAGAAAACTATCCACACTGTACAAGTAGCTTATAGGTTATACTAACAAGTGTTTGCCCAAAAGTCGAAATACGATTTTGAGGAAAACGTAAGTATCTATATGAATAGAATTTACCTTATTATATTTATAAAAAAAATTAGGTATTTCCAATTTTTTTAATTGAAATTATAACATAATAGTTACTTTACAACACGTTTGGCTCAGTTTGTGGTGCTACTTGCTGTGCCAGCGGTCGCAATTTCGAGTCTCGCTGGGGGCATTCATTTGTGAAATGAGCACGAATGTTTGTACTTCAGTCATGGGTGTTTGTTTATAATATGTGTGTATTTATATATATATATATATATATATATAGTGCATCAACTATCTGGTATTTATTACTTATATATTTATTTTAACCTTGAAACATTTTATTATCGTGAGAAAGTTTATACAATAAAAGTGAGAAATCGTTTGTTTTTACGCGCAGGAAGTAATATCTGGAATAAGCAAATGTTATAAAGGACAATTTGATGGAAAACATTAATTTCATAAAGCACTCCAATAGTTAGTGGTTAATGATTATTGAAATATAAATACTCTTACGACCGACGGATCTATTATTATTATTGTTATTAAAGTAATAAAAGTAAATTTATGATATAAATATTTGACAACAGTCATTTATATGACGTACTATAAGTTGCTTTACAAAATTTCCTCTCGGGAAATCAAAGGTAAAAGTCGAAACTGAAAATTCGACATCGTTTTTCTCCCGATATATAATTAATAATTATAATTAAAAAAAAACGATGACTATTCATATCCATAAGTTAATCTATACATACTCGTATAATAAAATTGTAACTAAGCTGAATCTGTACATTAAATATTTTTTGGAAAATCTTATTTAAATAAACATTATTATCCATACAGAGGCCGAATTTATAGTTTTTAGAATTTTAGTCTGTCTGTTACCGCATCACAGAAAAACCACTGGCGGAATTTTGATCAAATTTGGTATGGTGATAGCAGGTTATCCGGGTCAACATATAGATTTTTTTTTTATTGTGGGGAAATATCTCATTTCTGAGAAAAAATACAAAAACTGCATTGTAAGAGTATACTAACATGTAAAACCTAAGGTTTTGCTTTTTGGTCATCTTAACGCGGGCAATGCTAGTCCATACTAAAATTATAAATGTCAATGTTTGTGACGATGGATGGATGGATGTTTGTTACTTTTTCACGCCAGAACGGTTGAACGGATTTGAATTAAATTTAGCACAGAGTTAGAAGTCTGCAATAGCACATAGATTACTTTTAATCCCGGAAAAATGTACGGTTCCCGTAGGACAGATTTGTGTTTGTCTAAAGACAAACCAAAAGCGAAGCGAGATTGAGTCGCTAGTATTATAAATGTGAAAGTTTGTGGGATGGATGGAATGTCAGAACGGCTGAATGGATCTAGATGAAAGGCATAGAGATAGATTATAGTTTGAAATAGCACATAGGTTACTTTTTATCCCAGAAAAATATACGGTTTCCGTGGGATAGATTTGTTTTTGTCAAGGCGGAGCGAGGGTCAGTCGCTAATTATTAATAAGTAAGAGAGATATAATTTTTAATTACAATGCTGCTTTGTATAGTTTTGATTTTTGAAATTTTGAAACCCATTTTGTTTGGAAATACGAAATTTTGTACATTAAATGATTAAATAATAATATGTAAATGTTGTTTGCTGATGGCACGCATCAGTGCAATAATGGATCGACGTCATTTTTACCATAAATAGTGATGTGCCATTGAACGATATTGGTTTTTAATTTTGACTGCAGAAAGAAAAAGTAAAAAGTGAGTTCTAAATAAAGCTATCTTTTCGGATTATTTCGCGGATTTATTTTGATTTTTAGTTAACAATAGAAACAAATATCAGACCAATAGTTTCATACTGTGTGAATCGCAATAATAACAGTAATTTAGATAAATTTTTTTTGTCTATAAAGGTACCAAAAGTGCAAATATCGACTATATATTATATAGTCGATAGTAGTTATGTTTTATCCAATGTATCCCGTGGGATAGTGTAGTTAAAATTCAGAGAGGGTCACTAGTAATAAAAGTAATGAATAACCTAACAGCAAAGTTTATATATTAATCCACCTATAAACATTGAAGGATCAAACTTTTAGGTGCCGTCTTAAAAAGCAATTCTAACCTGGAGATACACCTCTGATAAAAAGGTCGATCGTATCCCCTGTGGTCGTTCTACGAATAATAATGTGAATACGATTTGTACGCGGTCAGAGCGTAAGCAATCTGTGAATTTATATATATATACATAAAAAAGCCAGTTTAAGCAAAATTTTGATTTATTCATATTTACAAGTTGCGATGTAATTATATTTCCTTTATACTATTTCATGTATAGTTAAAAAACATTAAATTGATAGTCTAAAAATCGTCCAAGAAAACGTGTGAAATAAATAAAAGCTCTAAAAACGCTGTCACTACCACCCCACCCCATGACTTCATTGGGATTCAACAGAGACTCCACTTGACAGGCTCTGGATAAAAGAATCAACGCAAATTGAGCCCTCGACCACATATCCTGGTAAATCAATCTGTATGATAACAGCTTTTTTATGATTGGACTCAAACCTTTGTATTGTTACCGAATTCAATTTCCGTTGAATCAGTTGAATGAAAGTTTTGCATTAGTGAGGAGATTAACAGTATTCATGTCTCTGAGCATCTTCACTTGTCTAGAGAAGGCAGACGTGAAGATCGGAACTGAAAAAAAACTCTTTCTGATAGCTATATAAGTAATGAAGATTTCCAAAGCTGTCATTTTTACTAAATTAAAATATATTATAGTAGCGACTCACCCTCGCTACGCTCGGGATCGTCCCTAGTTACGTTTTAACGTTTAGTATAAATTTCTCAGAGATGACATATTTTCCTGCAGTGAAAAGTATCCTATATGTTGACCTGGACCAGCTATTATCATACTAAATTTAATCAAAATTTGTCCAGTAGTTTTCTTGTGATGCGTTTCCAGACAGACAGACAAATAGACAAAAAATTTAAAAACTATAGATTCGCCCTCTGTATCGATAATAATGACTATCTCAATAAGATTTTTCACAAGATATCTATACATATAAAAGAAAGTCGTGTTAGTTACACTATTTATAATTCAAGAACGGCTGAACCGATTTGGCTGAAACTTGGTGGGGAGGCAGCTTAGAACTAGGAGACGGACATAGGACTTTTTAGCCCGTTCGACTGCGTTCCCGTATACAAGACTCAAGAACGGCTGGACCAATTTTTATGATATTTGAATTTTTGGATTTCTCTCATTCCGGAATAGGTTAACACCTAAGTATTAAAACGTCAGAAAAATTAACGAAAAATAAATATTTATATGGCTAATAACACTGGCTAATAACTATTTATATCTATTTAAAACGGACCTAGCGACGAACCCGAGCGAAACGAGGGTGAGCCGCTAGTTTATTATACAGATTCGACTCAGTTAGAATTTTATTACATGTATGTATGTATATATGAATTCATCCATAGTTAACGAACTACTGCTAGGCACGGGCCTACCTTCAATACGAGGGGGGTCAGGCCGTATGTATTCGTATAATTAATGACAATATTTATGTTACTGATGAGAATGGAAGATAAAAAGGGTTTATTTATTTCAAACTAAGAATAATAAAATAAAATTTATTTAGGTTATTTTATTACACTTTTTATGGATCACAAAAAGTTTACTTTTTGTTATAAAATATTTTATATACGTATCTTATAATATTAATTAAATCAATCCTTGTATATATACATTTATTTCGTGTATTTCAGAAATGGCTCTAACGTTTTTGATAAAACTCTTGTATTTAGATAAGGTTTTGCTTTTTAAGTTTATCTGACACAATTATAATACATTTTCCGGTAAAAAAAAGCCATGTGCAACTCGATCGCCCAGGTACTTTTTATCTAACGGTTCGATTCTAACCTAAAACCCTATGTTATAGAAAACTGCTAAGATTCAATAGCGGGTTCATAGATTCTGATCAATGAACTGGATGCTCCCAAAATACAATATTCGCGTGGGAGTTACTAACTTAACTTAACTTAGTGATTGATTTGGTAATTGAGATCTTAGTTTTTGCTGTTAATTCTATAAATCGTACACTTTAGAAACACGATTACTTGTAGTTTCCTAGATAGAAAAAAAAATCCAAAATGATCACAAAAAAAAATCCTTAGTGCGGCGTAAATAATTCAAGGAATTTCATCAGTTTTTTAATAATAACAAACCTATATGTTTTCTATAACGTATACACTTTAAATTTTCAAAATGTGTATCACTACATAGTATAAAACAAAGTCGCTTTCTCTGTCCCTATATCCCTATGTATGCTTAAATCTTTAAAACTACGCATCGGATTTTGATGCGGTTTTTTTAATAGATAGAGTAATTCAAGAGGAAGGTTTTAGTATATAATTTGGTAAGTTTTTATATACATTGGCTAAAATATAACGATATTTGTTGGAGGTGTCGGAAAAAATAAGACGTCTGGGAGCTTTTAACGAAAACGCTGCCTAAACCCTTTGAGATATGACAAAATAATGTATGGTGGAGTTGTGTATCTTATATAGGTCTACAGAAAAGTCCGCGATGGCATATATCTATATCTTAAGGAATACATGCTATATCCATTTCAATTTAAAACGTACCTAGGGACGAACCCGAGCGAAGCGAGGGTGAGTCGCTAGTTTGTTTTATAATACGAAGGAAATACCTAAATTCGCACGCGTTCCGTACATACTAGCCAACCCCTCTCCCCCCTAAAATACCCTCCCCCTACTAAAATAAAAAGCTCGAGGCCCCCTTAACTACCTTTCAACTAAGTCAAACGTAATTACTTTATTAGTAAAAAACTTAAAGCTGAGAAAGCAACACGATTTAAGTTAATACGCCGACAGATATGAGATATCCAGACTGGAAAAATTGCACTTTGAGCAAATGTGTGTACAATTTTCGCCTTTACAGCATTAAAAATAAGGGTTATATCTAAAAATTTATGATCAAAACGTATCTTAGTTTAAAATTAGAGCTGACGGGTGCGATTTGAAAGAACGGTTGAAAAGTGCTTTCTTCACTAAATCATACATACTGATGTGTGGATTAATGTATATATTCTTGAAGGTTTTTCAATTTGTCTGTGAGTTTGTCTCTCTATTCTATCTAATTTATTTATGCCTAGCGACTGATCCTGGTTTTGCTTTGCCTTAAAATTATATATAAAAGATAAATTTACTTACAAAAAAATAAAACATTTTCGTCCCGTTGTGTTTCTATCGCTAGTTCTTCTCAGAGTTAAAGGTTTTTTTCGAACTGATGATAGACTTATTACATTCAATAAAACATTGTAATCATTTGACAATTTTGGCTCAGTTTGTAGTGACCCTACTTGCTATGCCAGCGGTCGCGGGTTCGAGTCCCGCTGGGGGCATTCATTTGTGTGATGAACCCAAATATTTGTACTCCAGTGTGTTTATATTTATAATATATATACATTTAAAATTATATATGTGTAGTGTATCAACTATATGATATCCATAACACAAGCCTCGTAGCTTACCGTGGAACTAGATTGTGCGGTGTATTAATGTCCCAACATATTTATTTATTTAATGCTAATAAAATATTTTAGACTTAAAAAATAAAATTACTACAGTTTAACATATACACATTGCTTTTATTATACTTTATTTAAAAACTTTTACAAGCACTTTTAAAATGTTACTTTTTATAATTAATAAGCGACGTTGTCCCTAGATGCTTTTTATATAATGTTATCCCACCAAAAACATTTTCATGTAAAATGTTGCCAAATCGAGACCATATGGCTTGTACTGTCAAAAAGTTATCAGATATCATATAGAGCCAAGCTTCTATTTCTACACGCCCTAACTCTACAAGTCCTAACTTCACAAACTCTACACCGTAGTCAAAATATGTGGCAAGAGATATACAAGCACCGTCACCTTTTGGCCAATTTTTTTACTATTAATAGCATCTTTATTATCCTCCATAGACTATCTGTGTTTTAAATTTTATCCAAATCCGTCTAGTTGTTGAGTATAAAAGAGTAACAAACATACACACACGTAAAAACTTTCGCACTTATACCAGTAGTTCAATAAGGTAGCCACTTTAGCTGTGAGTGTATTTTTAGTTAATCTAGAACATGATCCTTGCTTTATATGGAGCGTAAAGATTGCCGAGTTTAAGCTTTAATTTGGGATTTTCGTCTGATTGAAATAAAACTCAGCGATGCTTTCATTTCAGATTTATTATTTGCGTATTGAGTAGAATAAAATAAAATTGGTCAAGTATGAATAGATTCGGGCATTAAGGATATCGTACCAAAACAATATATTTGTGTACACTGTATATATTATTAACCAATAAAAATAGATTTATGGTCAATAAAATTTACAAATAACCTTAATACTTCTCATACTTGGCCAATTATTTTTACCTAGCGACTCAACGTCGCTTCGCTCTGGTTCGTGCCCAGGTTGATTCCCCATACAAACTTTCATCCCAATTTTCACCCTGTTAAGGGATGATTTTCTGTATAAAAATCATACTATGGTATTTCCAGGGTTTCAAACTATCTTATTACCGAGTTTCATCTAAATCAGTTCACTCCAACTCAAAATTAACTACTATAAAATTGAAAATTTGTATGTCTTTATGTATGCCGGCTCGTATGCGTGTGTGTATGTTGTAACTCTTACACTGTTCAACGGATGGGAGGATTTGGAAGACTGACCTGCAGTAAGATACAGGTCTATTGTTAATAATAAATTTTAAAAAGGAAAATGGGGACTGGAAAGGAACCGGGCTTGAATGGTAATTTTTTTGTTGCGATATTAACACACAGCACCATCTAGTTCCATGATATGCTACGAGGTTTGCGTTATGGATACCAGATAGTTGATACACTACACATATAAAACTTTAAATACATACATAATATTATAAATATAAACACGTGACTGGAGTACAAACTTTCGTGATCATCACACAAATGAATGCAGCGGTGACCCGCGATCGCTGTCACATCAAGTAGGATCACTACAAACTGAGCCAACATATCGTTAGGTACTATAGGTAGCTAAAGTGTCACTAGTAAAAAATAAATAAAGTGAGTTCTGGGGATAATTTTATACTTCAGAATGTTTCCCTTCATATTTATATAGCCGGGTCGACTTAACGTGTATATCAAAAGAAAGGGCATCTCATTTTCCACGTAATCGTGGAAGCGTGATCTCCGCTGAAATGATAACCTGCATTTTTAATTTTTTTCTCAGTCATATCACGAATATACGTTTATGTCCGTACATTTTAAGTCGTTGTGTTAAACATTAATGGGTTATCTCTGTAACCCTTATTTTAACCCACAGTTAAATTTCATTAGCTTATATTATGGTAATGCCTCAGATACTGGGTACAGAGCAACCATTCTTTGTATAAGCTAAATTGAGGCATACTACTATTATTATGAGAAAATGTGTGTGTATGTTTGTTACAAGTTCACCCTGAAACGGCTGGAAGGGTTTGGATGAGTACACAGATAATCTAGGACTTGGAGCAACACATACTCTACTGTTTGGTACTTAGGAACGCACCAGAGCGAATCGAGGTAAAGGCGCTAGTATCTATATTAAAGTGAAATATACCTAACTGACTGATTAATATATACAAAAGTTCAAAAACGAAAAGAAGAAATCTATCCCACGGGGACCATGCATATTTTCAGGATAAAAAGCTATGTGCTATTCCTAACTATAATCTATCACTGCACCTGGTGGCGTGATTAAGTAACAAACATCCATCCAAACGTCCAACATCTATACTTTTACATTTATAATGTTAGTAAGATTCAAATAGACTTTTAAAAATGTCAAATATTCGCGTAAATCTAACAAAGTATACTATTATATATTAGGTCAAAAGAATGAGCATGCTCAGATGAGTGCTAGTTGCTCACTTTCATCTTAAAGGAATGGAGCACTAGGCATTGTTTAGAATTTTCTTGTTGCTTCTCGGTAGGACGTTTTCAAATTACGACTTGAAACTTTTTTCATTGTTATAAAACGCTACAAATGATGAGATGATATTAGATTTTCTTGGACTTTTTCAATCTAACAAAAATATAGTTCTAATAAAAAATATAATAAATAACAATGTCCTAAAAAAAGAACATATAATATATTTTTTTTACTTATAAATGATTTACGGTCGGGCTACTTTTTATACCGAGATACTAAGTGATTATCTGGGCCTCATACCATCATATTTTGATAACATCTTCGTCTCGTATTTGTGTAACTAGAATTACTCTGCAACTCTTAGCTTAAAACAGCTTATCTATCTTATTTTTAGGGTTCCGTACCCGAATTGTGGTAACGGAACTCTATTACTAAGCCGCCGCTGTCCGTCCGTCTGTCAGAGGGCTGTATCTCATGAACCGTAATAGGTAGAGAGTTGAAATTTACACAGAGTATGTATTAATAATAATAATAAAAAATACAAGAAACTTTTTCTTAATGTTCGTAATCGGTCATATGAGTTAAAATACTACATACATATGCATGAACACATATGCTATTTATGTTATTGTTTTTCATAATTTATGTATAAAATGTAGCTGTTTCTTTGAGATATACCAAAAATTACCTATCGCTATAAAGTAAAACACAGATGGATATGTTATTGGGATCCACTGTAAAATGAACGTGACGTAAAAACAGATAGATGGATAATAAATATATAAGAGGATAATAAATTATAATAGGTTTCTGTGTTTCTGTAGTTTCAGTTACGAATCATAAAACTTACATAAACAATATTCACGCTATATCAGTTGCGGAGAGGCCAGAGAGAATGTCTGGTTAAAATACTATCGCTCCTAAAGCGGATTGAAGCAAAATGTAACAAGTTCATTAAAAAACCATTCGGTTTCCCGAAAGCTCTTAGGTTAACGAGATAACAAAACTCCTAATGGGAACGATTTTTAACCAAAGCGGCTTTAGCTATAATCGGGTTATTAAATGAGGATTGAAAATCGACGTTTCTAGTAGATACGTAACGTCAAAGCTAAGGACTGGGAATATATTCTGAATAAAACAATTATGCTTGAAGGATATTTTATTTTTGTTTGTTTATTTGCTGGCTTAAAACGTAACGTGGGCTGGACAGATTTTAGTAAAATTTTTGGTATATTACAGCTGAAAGTTGAGATGAAACTATTCATGATACTTAAGTTTTATTAGCATTATTTGAATTCATTTAGTGTGGCAGCACAAGAGCGATGCCAAACGATGGTACTGTTTAAACGCAAACTGTAGTTGACCGATTTAAAAAAGGGAGGTATCTCTATCTCTCTTTCTTCTTCTCTATTCTCTATCTCTTCTTTTTAAACTTCTTTGTAAGGTATGTGTATGTATTTAGCCCTTTTTAATATGTCACTGCTGAGCTCGAACCTCCCTTTAATACGAGGGGGATCAGGCCATAGTCCACCACGCTGGCCAAGTGCGGCTTGGCTGACCTTATATGTCATTTGAAAATTAGAAATGATTCACAATTGAGAAACCCGGGATTTGAACCCGCTTCACTTGGTTTTATAAATGAGCGTATTACTGGACTACTGCCTCGAGGGATGACCGTCACTTTTTACCCTTGCGGCTTTATCATAATAAATATTTATCGTCTCACACCAAACAAAATTATACTTTACAATATTTCAAAGTAAATTTTTAAGTGCAAATATGTTAGCGTGTCTAACTATATAAGAATGAAAATCGTGTGCAGAATATTTACATTACTTGCTTTTATTTGAAAGAATATTATAATTTTATCACTCGAGCGCCTTCGCGAGGAAGTTGTTATCAACCTTTTGAATTGTTGAATATATTCACATCATAAAAGTGTTGAGATTTTTTTACAAATCTCTTCTTAGAATGTACGAATGTTATGCGAATCTTGTTAAAAGTGCAGAATTCGTTTAAATATCTTGTTACTGTATATTTGAGGTCTTTGAAGAGATAACGTGAGGCGTGAAAATTTAGAGGCGAGAAAATTATTGTGTATTTTATATGTACTACTAGCAAGCTTTCGATTCGCTTATGCCCTTAATATTATATGTACTTTATGATGAACTAGTCATCTTCTATCATTTAGTGTCCCTGGAGATGAGTAATACAAACATCAATACCAAATAAACACGTTTTTCATTAGCGAATAGGTTAATGTAATATAAGATAAATATTTCTTTAGCTTGTACTAGCGAACTAACCCTGCTTTGCTCGGGTACACCCCTAGATGCCTTTTGTTCTTGTAATATTATTTACAGACAGCGCCACCTTTTGGCAGATTTTGGTATTAGCAATAGCGTATGTGTTACCCCAGGTCATAGTTTATATGTGTACTATATTTAACCCAACTGCCTCGGTGGTGTAGTGGCTAGCATGTACGGCTGCACACCCGGAGGTCCTGGGTTCGAGTCCCGGGTCGGGCCAAGTTTAGTTATTGAGTCTTCCTGTATAGTAAGTCTCAGTAACAGCCCGGAGTTGGGAAGTTGGCGGTGTTTCACCCCCGTGCCTCGGAGAGCACGTAAAGCCGTCGGTCCTGCGCCTTAACTCTCACCGGTCGTGTCGAGTGGTCGTCCCACCGGAGCATGAGAGTGATAGGAATAGAGAGTGCACTTGTGCCTGCGCGTACACTTGAGCACTATAATATCTCCTGCGCAGTTGGCTAATCTCGTTGAGATTGGCCGCCGTGGCCGGAATCGGCTAGGAGAACATCATCATCATCATATTTAACCCAAATCCATCCAGTAGTTTAAGCGTGAAGTAGCAAACATACATACATACAAACTTTTACATTTGTAATAGTCGTGTAATTTATTTTATATGAAAAATGAACTTACTATATCCGGCACAGTAAGTGAAGCCTAGCCTTCATAACTACTGAGTTAGACGCTCTTAAGATAATAATTCAATAAAACGTTTTAGAATGTAATTATTCAGAAGCATGAAGCGTTTCCAGTAACACTTCCAAAGTAAATTAATCTGTGACATAATTCACTGAAAATAGTCCAAGGACGAGATGGCAAGTATGCTAAGTATTCATATAACCTACTCGTACATGAACTCCCTCATTTCCTTCAACGTTGCGTGGAACTGATAACGAATTTTATTCCTTTGCACGTCAACTCAAGTACACTCAAAACGGTAAATATAATTTTGTTGTAAGTACCGAGAATATAGGCTAGGGGTTAAATGTTGTTTTTGCTAGGTTTACGTAAAAAAATTCTTTATCGACCTTAATAGATGATGACATTATAGGAGAAAAAATGATTTAACACTTTTTTCTTTAATCTTATTTTTGCTAGTAAAGAAACGCTGCATATCGTTTGTTTGTAGTTGGCTATATTTGTATTTACGTATATAGTATTTTATCTTTAAGAAAACCAAAAACAATTAGTATAATATATGTGCTTACAATCAAATTCGCGTTAATTTTGTAAATACTTATAATGAACTATTTTATAATATAGTCATAAGAAAATAAACGTTTATAGATCGTTAGGGAGAGAATTTAATACTGTTCTACAAATTACAACCACCGCCCGCACTAAGCAAACACGCAATGTCAACGTAATTACTCGACGCCAGGATTAATATAGCTGCACTAGTTTTATTTCTTTTTATACTGATACCATATACGATGTTAAAAATACATTTAAAGTATTCGAATTAAATTATCGTTGATTCTATCTATAGCGTAAGGGCATAGTTCGTTTGGACATTAATAAACTAACTTAAATAGGGTCGCGAGTTTGATTCCTGCATGGGGTAAGTGTTTGTATTAAATATTTGAGAAACACTCGTAAATGTAGGGATTTATAACATATCAACAAGCCCTCTGAGTTGGAGGCGACAAAACTGAAGACATAAGAAAATAAACAAATAAGTAATATATGTAAGACAAGTTATTGCAATCGGCTTCGCACGTATGGTAAGTGGGTTGGAGAGGAAAGGGTGCCTATGGGATGAAACCCTATGATGCAATCTATGTCCTTTTTAAATTTATTCGAAATCTGTTGTGGTTTAATCGTGAAAAGGTAACAGACAGACAGAGTTATGCGGGAGATATTAGTTATGTATAATATACTAGTGAGTTAGAGTTATATAGACGTTCCTAGGTACGTGCATATAGCGTTGCTACAGTTTAATAGGAAGATCTTTTTAAGACAAATAATTATGTAATACATTGTTTTCATATAACTTTATTAGTTTACGCGGCGCACGCCAATAAAGCTTCCAGTCGGCATGATTTTTTACGACATCTTCAACAATCATCATCATATTTCAGCTAATTTACACAAAACCTTAATGAATTATACACTTAAACCTCCCTCATGAATCAATTCATCTATTGGTGAAAACCATATGAAATCCGTTTGGTAATTTTTGAGTTTATCGCGTTCAGACAGACAAACGCGGTGGCGGACTTTATTTTATAATATACCTATAGTGATTAAGTATAGATTGCATTTATTCTAACTAAAATTAAATTAAGACAATAAGAGAAAAAATAGAACAAGAAAAAGAAATCTATACATATAATAAAATTGTAACTAAGCCAAATGTGTACATTAAATGTTTTTCGTCTGTCTGTTACCGCATTACGGAAAAACCACTGGAGGGATTTTCATGAAATTCGGTATGATGATATCTGGTTACCCGGGTCAACATATAGGATACTTTTTACCGCGTGAAAATATCTCATTTCTGAGAAAAAATACAAAAACTGCATTGTAAGAGTATGTATGTAAAACCTAAGAATTTGGTTTTCAACCGACTTCAAAAAGGAGGAGGTTCTCAATTCGACTGTATGTTTTTTTTATGTTTGTTACCTCAGAACTCCGTCATTTATTAACCGATTTGAACAATTTTTGTGTTTTTTGAAAGTGTATACTTCCAGATTGGTCCCATTTAAATTTAAAAAAAATACCACCCCTAAGGGTGGAAAAATAGCTAATGATGAATTTAACCTCCTTCTAATTGTCATATTGACTTGAAACTTTGCAAGTGTTTCTATTTCCGTTGATAGTACAGTGGTTCGGTATTGTTGACCTGATCTGATGGCAAGGCCAGAAGGTGGATAGGTGGAACTCTTCAACGGCTAATAGTAGATACTTTGAGTTTGGGCTTGTTTTGTTTGATTTGACAAGCCTAATACGTTAGAATTCTTACTTTGTCTACACTAAAAAGGGAAAAAACTTTTTAACAAAAAAATAAAAACCGACTTCAAACAAAAGCACTAAAAAGTAAAAAATAACTGATTGATAGTTTTCATTTACTATACATACCTAATCAAATATATTCGAAGTCGGTGTGCTTTGGCTAAGTAATTAAAGCCTACCTATTAAATACATACTTAATCAAATATTTTCGAAATCGGTGCCAGGCCATATAAAGCAAAGCACACCGACTTCGAATATATTTGATTAGGTATGTATAGTAAATGAAAACTATCAATCAGTTATTTTTTACTTTTTAGTGCTTTTGTTTGAAGTCGGTTTTTATTTTTTTGTTAAAAAGTTTTTATTGGTAATCTGAACGCGGGCGGAGCCGCGGGCAATGCTCGTAACTAATATATTTCTTCTGTAAGCTTCAAAAAAGCTTTAAAGGAAGTAGAATAAATTAAAGGTGATTAAAATTTGCTGATAAAAGCTCACTCAAATCTTTATACCAACCAATCTATTAGTCAGATTATGTATGTATTCTCGTAAATAAGCGCTTTCATAAGCTCTCCATTAATTTCCACCAGACGTTTACCGCATGTGAATTATATAAGGTTATTTTGTTGTAAACCCTTTCAAGTTAAATTATCCTTACAGATATAAATGTGTAAGCATGTTTATTGAAATAACAGATCGTCGTAGTAATTTATATGAAAATATATAGTATATGGCTCAGAGAACACGTGGTTATTTTCTATCTCACAGCGTTAAGGTTCTTGTAATATTTTTACACAATGACTAGTTAGATTAGAGAACATCTGTATAGTAATTTCAAATATTTTTATCGGCCAAGAATCGAATCTACTGCCTGCGATTTTAAGATATTTTATTATACTTTGACTTTCTCCAGAGGAAATCGTAGTAATTAAAATTCCTGTTTATACTTTTTTTATAACATGTTTTACTAAATTACGAAAAGTAGCTTATGTCACTCTCCAGCACTCCAGCTATCTCCATACAAAAAATTACATCAATCCATCAGTTTCAGCGGAAAAGACGAACAAAAAACAAGCAAACATACTTACAGACAGTCACCTGTCATCCACATTAAGCTTCGTAGGTACTCTCTAGCCCCCCAAATATCTATATGCAAAAATATGCCTATACATTTTTCGGGACAACGTGGAATGGAAATAACATATTTCGCATTTATACTAATATTATAAGGAGGCAGAGTTTGTTTGTTTGTTTGTTTGTTTGTTTGTTTGTTTGTTTGTTTGTTTGTTTGTTTGTTTGTTTGTTTGTTTGTTTGTTTGTTTGTTTATTTATTTGTTTGAACGCGCTAATCTCAGGATCTACTAATCCGATTCAAAAAATTCTTTTTGCATTAGATAGCCCGTTTATTGAGGAAGGCTATATGTTATATATCATCATACTACTACCTAAGGGAGTGAAGCAGTAATCATAAATGTCAACAAATCGGACACATTTCCATACATTATTACTAATAGCATACAGCCAAAGAGTTTTTTTGTAGTTTTAGCGCGAGCGAAGGCGCGGGTTCTCCTATTAAAAAATAATAATGATAAAAATTTTAAATACTTGTAAATAAATTGTTTAGAAAATAAATATTCAAAACTGAAATATAGAAGAAAGTAATTAAAATATTTTGATCTAAAATTTAAGCACTAAGCAATATATACTAGTTGGAAAGGGGATGGTTGCCGGCGGCAAATTAATAATGCCACGTCTTCATTTAAAGCTGTGACAAACTTGCTTGGGGGATGAATATCATATAAGGGTTTGGCATGTTATATTTAAAAATATATCGTGTTTAAAAATATTAGATTATTCTTATTAATTGTCTAAGGCAAATATGACAACCACTTGTTGTTAGCTAAACCACTAAAAGAGTCCATCTCGCTGCAGGAGTTCGCGAGTTCGAGTTGTATCGATTATATTAATCTCATAAATATTATAAGCGAGAAAGTTTGGATGGATGTTCGTTACTCACACTAAAACACCTAACGGATTTGAATGAAAGGCACAGAGATAGATTATAGTCTGGAATAGCACATAGGTTACTTTTTATCACGGAAAAATGTATGGTTCCTGTGGGATAGATTTGTTTTTGTTTTTCACTAGGAATGAACCGCTTGTGAGTCGTTAGTTATTATTTACATGTAAACAAAGTCAACGATAATATTCCTCATACGTTACGTACGTTTAAAAGTAAGTGCTAAACTTACGTAGTTTTCAAAAAATTCCATCAAATTTTAATCATTTTTAATTACTATAAGAGTTACACTGACTTCGCTTAAGTGCGTCTCTATGTTTCTATTTCCCAACAACTTAGCCGTTCCAGGTCTATTTAAGTACTAAGCTTCATCTAGAATCTAGATTTAGTGTGAAATACACATATACAAACTTTTTTTTTCTTTAGTGGCTCTACAAACTTTCACATTTATAATAACAAGACTGTTGGTCAGGCGGCTGTATGTTGTTATATTTCTATGCCCAGATCATCCAACATAGGGTATCATTAAGTGTATTCCATAAATACACGAAACCTTCAAAAGGTCTGATAATATTAAATTAGTACCCTCTCAGGGATTCTTCACAATGGGACTGTAAAGATATTTCTTAGGATTTATTTATCCTTTCTGGCTTAAGTTACCACAATTAAAATACTACTAAGATAATACTAAACTATTTTAAATGAACGTTTTAAATAAAAATAAAACTAGATTTTATACAAGGCTTCGCTTAGTGACAAAATAGCTTATATGACTAAAGTATAATAAAATTTTCTTAAAAGTAGTTTGAATGTTCCATAGATATGCGCTGGTATATAAACAAAAAAAATTACAATACACAAATAATAGTGTAAGAAAATAACGATTTTATGTAAATTTTTGCCATGAAAATTGAACCCGCTATCTCAGGGGTTACAAACTGTGATGTTACCACTGAAAGAATTCATCATTAACATATTCATTTATTTAATAGAAAAACTAAGAGCATACGTATGCACCATTTACATAAATATATTATCATAAAGTATCGATCTTCACAGGTTACATATTTATTACAGGTATTCACAACACTGTGAAAATAAAATATGCAAAAGCATTATATTTTATCACAAGCGACACACCCTCGCTTCGCTCGGGTTCATCCCTAGGTGATTGAAATAAGACAAATACTAAATGTTAAGTAAAGCCGATAGGCTTACAAAACATTAGTGAAAACCGCACCCAAATCGGTTAAGCCGTTTTTGAGATTAGCGCGCAAAAATGCACAGACAAACAGACAAAAAATCTAAAAACCATTGTTTGGGCTTCTATTGCGTTAGTAAAGACCTCCAATAATAAGAGTTTTCAATGTTTTTTTCTATACTAAGCTCCTATGAACATTATTAGTAAGTATATGTAGTGTATTTGTAAGCATAATTTTTATAGCTAAACTGATTTTGATAAAATGTGATGTGGTTTTAAAATTTAAAACCCGAAAAAGACGCAAAGAGGCAACTTTAAAAAAACAACTTTCAAGTGGTTCCAGTAAGTATGGATTATATGGGAATATTGTATTGCGCAACTTACAAATAGAAATTTGAGATTTTTAAACGTAACTTTTCGTATTGTAATTTGGAAATTTGCGATTTCCATATTATAATACAAAAAGCTTTATGAAAAAACCTAAAGCTTAAGCTTTTTAACTGATCAAAATTGTCATTTAATCAGAAACACTACTTATTTATGTATAATTATAAATAAACAATATTTATTTATTTATATTTATTATTATTTAATCAGAAACAGTATCGACGGATTCAGCTATCGAGTTACCATAAAACGTTTTAAATAATAGCACGACATAAACACCCACGTCATTTAATGAGAGTAAAAATCTAAAAAATATTTGAGAATGACATATATATTTATATATACACACACACACACACACACACATATATATATATATATATATATATATATATAATAGTCAATTTTCTTAGGCTATAACCTAAAAGTGATCATGTAAATTTAAAAAAAAAGTACCCTCAAGATTAAAATAACGATTTTGAAGTCATGTACATTTATATACATTGTTAAAAAAGAATTATTTTAATGAGATAATTTTTAAACCTTAGAGATACATCTGCTTTCTACACCTAAGCTATGTTAAATTACAATTACTCTATATTTAATATTATAAAGAGGCAAAGTTTGATTGTTTCTTTGAAAGCGCTTATCTCAGGAACTACTGATCCGATTTGAAAAATTCTTTTTGCATTAGATAGCTCATTTATTGAGGAAGGCTACAGCCATATATTATATAATATATAGTCTATCTATTCCATACTAACCGTTAAAATGTTATAAATTATGAATATCCCCGAAAAGTATGTAGAAACTAAAACAAATAACACTCAAAACAACTTCTTTTTTAATAATCCTTAATAAACTTTGACACCGAGGATTTCACATTATAGTTAGATTAATCTTCTTCATCCCGTTTCAATACTACAACCAATTATCGCCTTAATGTTAAAGGAATAAGAACGAGTTTCCTTAACTACTTAAGAGGCACGATTAAGGTCAAATTAAACACTTCGCAAGTTCGTTTAGATCTATATAATACGTATCTATTTTGTTAAAGTTATAAGCGACAGAAATAATTATTATGTTACATAATAATATAGGAGAATTGTTGTGTAATAAATATAGAGCAAACAGAACTCTAGATATATAAAGATATACACACATACACATATACCGATATTCACATACTTTTCACCTTAGATTGTAAATTGTAAAATATACAGGGTCATTTTGAATTTACTGAAAACCTTTTGGGAATACACTATTTACAACATAACAACAACATCTGTAAGAAAAAAAAAATATATCTTAAATTTAACAAAAATAAGCCGCGCTTACTCATTTAAACTTGGTCAGATGCTAGAACTTTAAAGTTTAGAAGGTGCAAAAAAATATTTTTATTTTTGTATGAAAATAAAAATTTAAGAATTATAATTTTTTCTTGTTACAGATGTTGTTGTTATGATGTAAATAGTATGTTCCCAAAAGGTTTTCAGTAAATTCAAAATGACCCTGTATAGTACCTACTTAGCTTATTGTGAAATTTTTAACTAGTACAAGTATCTATACAGTAGTAATTGTTAGTTAGTACACTTATGTAATGGAAGAGCGGTTTCTCCTAACACAAGTGCTTGTGCGCTTAAAAGGAGGTCCCAATCACTTATCAGCTATTGTAAATTTTTTGAGATACCGAATAAAGATTTTTATTATTATTATTTATTATAATAAAGTTTGACGATACGTGGCTCAGTTTGTAGTGACCCTACTTGCTGTGCCAGCGGTCGCGGGTTCGAGTCCTCTTGGTGGTATTCATTTGTGTGATGAGTACGAATATGTCAAAGCAATTCTCAGTAACAGCCCGGAGTTGGCAAGTTAATGGTGTTGCACTCCTATGCTTAGTCTTAACGAGATTGGCCGCTGTAGCCGAAGTCGATGAGATAATTATTATCTATACTAATATTATAAAGAGGTAAAGTTTGTGAGTTTTTGAATTGTTTGCGAGTTTGTGACGTTGTAGGGTGTAAACTCTGGATTTACTGAACCGATTTAGATGAAATTTGGTGAGAAGATAGTTTGAGACCCTGGAAAGGACATAGGATACTTTTTATCCCGGAAATCATCTCTTAAGGGGGTGAAAATGGGGATGAAAGTTTGTATGGGGAAGCAAAGGGTGAGTCGCTAGTTATCATATAAAATTATATATGACAATCAGGTGCGCACCTGACGGTCTTCACCGTCACTTTTATAACCCGAGTTTCATCTAGCACGCTTCACACGATCCCTTTATCTAGACGCCGTCGTTTGACAACAGTATAGATTCGTAGGCTGTAACATTTCTAGGGATACTGCTTCAATTAATTTTTACTTGCAATAAAATGCTTTCTTGTAATCGCTTCTAAAATGAAACGGTTCTCGTTTTAATGGTTGCAAAGAATTATTATTCTAATTGAGGTCTTTAGGTGTAAAACTCTAAAAATTGATAGCTCAATATCTCCCTAGACTAAGAGCCAGTGTTAAGATAATTATTGTTAAATATCATTTAAACTCTCGAATACTTTGGGAGTTAACTGTTAGGGATAACTGCTCTCAGACCATTTCATAATTATTTAGGGTCAGATTTAGGTGTCTTTTATGGAAGGGCTCTAAGACAGTGTGATTACTGACGGTGATTATAGTGTAAGACTGTTTTTCAACGGTCGCAATAATTGCTACGATTTACTGTTAAATTTTGTAGAAAATGTAAAGTTAACATATTTTAACTTGTTTTAGTTACCAAATGAATTAAGATTATAAATACAATCACAATATAATTATAAATTCGAAATTTCGTATGTGTGTATGTTTGTTTCCTTCGCACTAAAAAGGCTGTACGGATTTGGATGGAATTTGTAATAAGCTGGAGTAACACATATGTAAGCTATGGAGTAACACATAGGGTATTGTTAGTAATGAAATTTAGTAGTACGTTGTATACATTATACGTGCACTAAAAATCATAATCTATAGATATTCAGATTTACATAAACTGGTCTTAAAGTAGAGACGTGGTAAGTTGGATGAAGCGGGTAGTTAAGCTTAAGTCGGCTAATACGTTAAAATACCCCCGGCTCTATTTTTTTAATTCCACAAGAAGCCACAATAGCTAAGAATGAGTCTCACGAGATAGATTCGTTCTATTCAATAAAAGCTTTCAAATTGATACCAAATGAAAGTATTTTTGTAATCTGAAAGATTAATATTATTTCATTATAGTTCAGAACGTTAAAGGTGCTTGGTTGAACAATATTTATGAATGTAGATGACAGATTTCAACTGTTATTTCAAAATTTCGTCATTTTTCTGGGTATAATTATGGAAAACGATGCTTAAACTTGTATTTATATTACTGACTAGTTTTCACCTGCGGCTCTGCTCGCGTAGTATGTAGATAAAAGTAACCTATATGTTAATTTAGTATATGAGCTACTACTTAAATCCATTGAGGCGTTATACCGTGAAGAAGTAACAAAGAACTTTAATATTAGTGTCTCATTTATTTATTTAATATTATTTACTTATAAATATATGAGGAAATTCTTCACCTGTTTCTCTAATTTCCACCTTTGTCCATATTACTTTCTGTTTTTTTTTATTTGAATAGTTTTGTGCAATAAAGAATACGATATAAATCCTAAATTAACGAAGATTTAGACACTATTAAGGGTAAAAGTCTTATAATTCAATTATAAGTAGTAATTTATCCAAACTACGGTATACTCTTTGGACCTCAAACAATGCATCATCTACTGATGCCTTATAGTTCCGGGAACGTCCGCAAATAAACTTAATGGATCTATTCTTCAAACGTTGAGACATACTGTCAATGCGAATGTAGAGCTAAAACCGCGAAATATCATCTCCGCTGTATATCGGGCCACGTAGCCATAGTTCAGATCAGTTCACTTTAGTTTTACTGAGTTTACATAATACTTTCTTAGATTTACGCGAATATTTGACATTTTAAATAAAACTACCTTTTCTGATTTTTTCGCGGATTTATTTTAATTTTTGGTTCCCGAAGTATCGAATGGTTTACAACAATGATGGTCATGGGAGAGGCTAAGGTTCTTATTATTATTATTATACATTATTGACCAATTATTAGATATATTTCATCTTATTATTGATCAATTTTTAAAGTTCGTGTGTACGAAGAGGTGAAGGAAAAGGAGATAAGAAAAAGCAACGTATGAGTAGAATCTTTCATTCCTTATCTCTGAAGACGACCACTCGCGAATATCAAAGCCAAAGATATGACTGTGACTCATGTTCTAAGATAAAGGAACTATAGGTCTTAAACAAGATGTCATTCTACAATAACGTTGGAGAATCGAAACTTATAAAATCTTAATATATGTTCCCGTGTCACGATGTTAGTACGCGATGAACTCCGAAATTACTTGTCCGATCTTAAGGTATTTTTAAATGTGTAATTTGTTCTAACTTAAAGGATAGGATAGTTTTTATCCCGATTATTTTTTTATTGCAAAAGTTACAAAAGTTGTGTCACAGCAACGGTCGGGTATATATATATAAATACGTTTTGTACTCTATCACAGCATAGAAGAACATACCCACAAACATACTTTTACTATAGTATCTTATTTCTTCTTCTTATTATCTTCCCATCTATCAAAATAGCACTACATTCACAATCAGCGAAAACAGCGTCTTCATCCAATATGCGCTCATTTCAACATTTGAGCGCGCTTTAAATTTTTTTGTGAAATCAACTTTAAACATTGCTTTTAAGGTTCAATTTACATTATTGTATTTATTTCAAGTAGAATATTTAGCTAAACACAATTGGTGACAGCTTTAAGATAACTTTTGCATGGGATTGTGTATCTAGTAATTTTTTGATCTATGTGTCGTCCTTATCTTACCTTCAGATTGTGCCAGGGTAAGGGCATACAGGGTCCCAAGCGTTATACATATTGATAGCGCTCTCATCTGTAACAATTAAAAAATATAATTAGTATACAATTTTTAAGTAAAGAAACCTATCTAATTGGTCGTTGCGTTTTCGTAATGCGAAGTATTATGCGAAAGGGAAGTATATTATTCTATCCTTTTTTAACAGATGGTCATTTTGGACTTACTTTTTTCACTTTTTTTCTGGTGAAAGCTAAACTAGAAAAGCTTGGTCGAATCAAAAATGACGTATTTTTTAGTTCGGAGTTGCTTTTGATGTTAGACTTATTTAAAAAAATAAGAAAAAGTAAAGGGAAAAAACGACGTTTTTTACAATAGTATCTCAAACTTTACTATAAAAAGCCATCACGTGTCATTTTACATTTGGCGGCTATGTTGATATTAATTTCTTTACTATTAGAACACATATTTACGCGACCAGTCTCTCATGCGATTTACGCTCCATCACCAATAAATAAAAATAAAAATTATACCAGATAATATACAAGTATTATATAAAGCAATATAATTTTGTGAATATTAATATGGAAAATATTCTACTTATTACAATAACTCAGGATACCAATAAATTCCATGCATAAGGCGGGTACAGCTCGCAGCGGCAGACCGTTTCAAAAAAGACAAAGTTGACATCGAAATAGCGTTTTATAAGGAAAATCCTTTGAAAGCGTTACAAAAATTCCTGCCAATTACGGCGGAAGAAGTTGGGGAAAAGCGTACTTGCAACAGGCTTTTAATGTAAAGTGTTTAATTCAGTCACTAGATGGCGTCGAGTACGTAATTGCTGCGCGATTGCGGGTAGGTTAACTATTTTCATGAATGTTTCAATTGGAAATCAGTAAAAGTAGAATTTACAACTAAACTTAACAAAAAAATTCTCACATTTACGCGAATATTTGATATTTTAAATAAAACTATTATCTCCCCGTGACCATGATTGCTGTAAAAATTCGAAACGGGAACTAAAAATCAAAATAAATCCGCGAAAAATGCGAAAAGACAGTTTTATTTAAACTTAACTAAACTAAACTTATATTTAGGTAGGGATTTAAAGACTATGCAACAGACTTTTATATATAATACTAGCATTGCCCGCGGCTCCGCCTGCGTTCAGATGACTAAAAATCGAATTCTCAGGTTTTACTGACACAAACAACTGTATGAATCATACAAACATTACTTTAAGCCCAGATTTTAGTAGACTGTGGTAATAGGATATATTAATATGGTATGTAGGGAATTGAGGAAATTTAATTTATTTTAAATTTTAGCTAGCAAATAGTAAGCAAATCTGTGATGTTCTCCTAGCCGATTCCGGCTATGGCGGCCAATCTAATTGAGATTAGCCAACTGCGCAGGAGATATTATAGTGCTCAAGTGTACGCGCAGACACAAGTGCACTCTCTATTCCTATCACTCTCATACTCCGGTGGGACGACCACTCGACACGACCGGTGAGAGTTAAGGCGCAGGACCGACGGCTTTACGTGCTCTCCGAGGCACGGGGGTGAAACACCGCCAACTTCCCAACTCCGGGCGGTTACTGAGACTTACTATACAGAAAGACTCAATAACTAAACTTGGCCCGACCCGGGACTCGAACCCAGGACCTCCGGATGTGCAGCCGTACATGCTAGCCACTACACCACCGAGGCAGTAAAGCCTATCATAACATATAAAATATCATATAATGTAAAGCAAATCTATACATATAATAATATTGTAACTAAGCCGAATCTGTACATTAAATATTTTTTGGAAATAGTCATCATTATCGATACAGAGGCTGAATCTATAGTTTTTAGAATTTTTGTCTGTCTGTGTGTGACCGCATCACAGAAAAAACACTGGAAAGATTTTGATGAAATTTGGTATGATGATACAGATATCATCATTTTTTTTCATCATTATTATCCGGGTCAACGTAAATATTATTTTTTACTGCGGGACCTCATCTCTGAGAAATCTATACTAAACGTTAAAACATAACTAGGGACGAACCCGAGCAGAGCGAGGGTAAGTCGCTAGTTAGAAATAAAACATCAAAAGGTAAGTTCTTTTCATTCTCAATTATTAGGCCTGTCAGATATATCAATATCTGATGAAATATATTTGACGAAATTCCTGTACATAGTTTCTATTACATTTTTCATTCCTAGTATATTAAACAACGTTTGAAATGTAGTGCTGGCGTAGGCTGTTGTGCCTACCGTGGACCGCTAAAAGAACTATAAGGTCGAACGCGATAAAGAAGCAGTGGGCGCCACTTTCCATGCCGCAGTCCAGGCATCGCTGGACCGAACTGACTGGAAAAAAATTATAAGTGATCACGATCCTCATCAGTGAGGGAACGAGAAAGAAGAAGAATATTAAACAAACGTAAGATAAGATATTAATTTCGACCACTAATGAGGAAAGTCTAGCTAAAAATAACAGTCATATTAATACCTGTCATCCAACATGAATTAAATATGATTTTTGAAAATCTAAGTACATATATATATATATATAATACAAATCTATATATTAAAAGATGGAATAAATCTAGCGGAGACACAAAATATTCTATCACAGTCGGCAAAAGCAATTAAAGTTACTAATTGATATATAGTATATATTAATTACCCTTCAAATTGACGTCGTAAAATTCTGTCCCGAAACTTTTGCCAATTACAAAAGCTACGTCTGGGATTTTAAGCTTTTGACGATTTTGTTACGTTCAAGGGAAACGAGCCTTGTAATGGTTTTGTAAAGGATTTTATATGATAAATATAAGTTTATACTAATTTCTAGCCGCGGTTTCATTCGTGTTCGATATATACCTACTTCGAGAGTGCTTATAGAAACTATGCCGCTACTTTTCACCCATATATGATATACCCCTATGATTTCTTGGAAACGAAAATCGACTCTATATATATAATAATGAATCACCGAAATGTATCATGTATATACCAATGTATAATGTTCGGATCGACTGCACCAAATTGGATAATACTTCTTTTTGTGTTTGTTATTGTCAGGAAGTTTTGTATAGAAGAAAATTAAAAGAAAAAAAATGACTAAAATAAGTTTTTTTTAAATCTTATGATATGAAAAGTGAGTGAGTGAAATCGTTTTTATCACGGAAATCATCCCTTAAGGGGGTGAGAATGGGGATTAAAGTTTGTGTGGGGAAGCAAGCTAGGGACAAACCCGAGTGAAGTGAGGGTGAGTCGCTAGTTTCAAATAATATTTTCTTTCCGATTACTTATGTCATTAAAGAAATAGATTTTCAAAATTTTGGACATGCAGGTCCAGTGCTTTCGTCTAGGCAATAGACATAGATAGTTTAGTCGAGACTTATCTTGACAAGCAACTACAGTTTACCGATATCTTAATTTTAGAACTACTTAAACGCCGGAAGTGAACAAGACCGTTTCTTTCTAAAAATTTAACCTCCTAAGTTTTTAACCTCTTAAGATCATACCTATTCGCAACTATTCGAAGCAGATATGATTTATTCAGTAATAATTTATAAGTTTTCATTTGTTTTATATATATAATCATACATATAATAAAATTGTAATGAAGCCGAATCTGTACATTAAATATTTTTTTGGAAAATCTTATTAAAATAATCATTATTATCGATACAGAGGCCGAATCTATAGTTTTTAGAATTTCTGTCTGTCTGTCTGTTACCGCATCACAGAAAAACCACTGAGGGATTTTGATGAAATGTTGTATGGTGATAGCTGATTATCCGGGTCAACATATAGGATACTTTTTACCGCGGTAAAATCTCTCATTTCTGAAAAAAAGCAAAAACTGCAATGTAAGAGCTAAGAATTTGGTTTTTGGTTATCTAAAAGCGGGCGGAGCCGCGGGCAGTTCTAGTTAGACTATAATTCCATTAACTTTTCTCATAAATAACAAATTGGCCGTTTATTTCTTACAGAATAGCTGTAATCTAATTCCTCAATTACTAGAAAGACCGTTGAAATATAAGTTGATTCTTTTTAATTTAACGTTAAAAGATATAATGAATTTAACCCCTTTCTTATTAAATTTTGAGCTTGTCTCACTTAGTACGTAGTTTTATCTCACTTTGTCGAGATGTTCGTCAGTCAGAGTAGTCCTGCTAACACTTATTACTTATTTTTCTAACGTAGGGAAACATATCTATGAATACAACCTGTACAAATGGTTGTGTTGAGACAAACCAGTTTTAGCCACTAAATTTGAACAGCCTAGACCTTCCTGCTAATAAGATCCAACTTAGTGATTATTTTACACGTAGTTCCAGATACTATTTTTTTTAGTATTACAGTAATAATATCCACATAGCTGATTTTCTTTTCAAAGCCAATGAATGATACTAGCTTACTGACATGTTACATAAGTGCACAATTTCTGTTTCTTTAAGTCTCATATGCTACTGGAATGAAAATTTGACACAATGAGAGACCTTATCTGTACCTACAGGACTGAAAACTAAACATGATTTCCAAGACACGGTTCAGTGCATACCGCCAACATCTTAGCTGGTAACAGACAAATTCTATATTGAAAAAATTACCGTATAATAAATTTTTTTATTGATATTTGAATTTGGCTCTAAGCTATTTTGGTACAGCTTCGGACCCGAATCCAAAACATGCAGTCGTAAATTCTATTATTCATTAGTTATATTGGTTTGTTTGCATTCTTATGAAATTTATTTTATGTTTAAAGTTTGCTTTTTTTAAGCAAACCCACAAATTAGCGTACAGAATTTCATAATAAAATATATTTCATCGACAGCGCCATCAGCATCAAGCCTACAGGCGAAACAAAAATTTAGCCCGAAAAAATAGCTTGAATTAAGGCGGACCTAATACCTATATGATATATAGGATATATGTACACTATTATATAATCTGTGCATAAAGTTTAACTGTCACGAACTTCAATGCTAACAAGGTAGTGTGAACTGGAGCTCGTTAATACTATGAAACTTCAATTTAACTTATCCTGTGTAAAATGTATTAGAATTTGACTTCGCCGCAAATGTAGACTAGATGGCGCATCACGAGAAAACCACTGGACAGATTTTGATAAAATTTGGTTGGTATGATGATAGCTGGTTATTTAGGTTAACATATAGGATACTTTTTACTGCGAAAATGCGAAAATCTCATCTCTGAGAAATTAACCGTTAAAAAGTAGGGACGAACCCGAGAGGAGCAAGGGTGAGTCGCTAGTACTTAATAACCATACTGAACCCGACCCGGAACTCGAATCTAGGATCTCAGGATCTGCAGCCGAATATGCTATCCACTATAATGAAGCAGAGTTACATAAGCATTTAAATGATTTAAAATAAATAAATGATTTCACGTAATCTTGACTGTCCGGAAAAGGTGATGGGTCATTTAAACAACCACAGTATGTTACATTTTTCACAACTCTCCGTTTGTTCGGTTAGCGTTTCTGGCTTTTTAATTATTCACGCTACCGGCAAGAATTCAAGTGAAGGCTGCAAATTTGAAATGGGAAGTGCTTAATTGTTTTTGTATTTTTAAACTCCGAAACGTTCCGGTATTGCTGTGTCTTGCAATAATTAATTTACACTTTGTTATTTTTAATGACCCACAATTTTCTTCTTTCAAAAGAACGTCAAGAACGCTTACTTACTAAGAAATCAGTTCACGGGTCACATTCAATAAGGTTGCTGGGTCTGTTGGTTATTTTGAAATAACCTCGTTAACTGTCCAGTTGATATACAAAAATCTTTGCTAGCGCTGTTTGAATTGCGCTAGATGCTTTATATTTATATTTCAGTACGAGATATGACTTCTGTGATTGTATCATTGTTATTTTATAACATCGAAAATGTACTGGAAATTGTACTGATTATAATAAAATCTACAATTGTAAAACGAATTGTTAGAATGAGGATTGTTTTGTTATAATTAAAAACAATATTTTGGAGACATTTATGAAGGATGTATAAATTGTGTTCTAAAATAACTGCCTTCAAAAGGAGTTTGTTTAGGTAATTGACGTTATCTCCGCGACTAGAGGTCATTTGATTAATATTGATGTTTATTTTTTCAATCTCTTTCTTATCTTTTACTTTGTAACTAGCACTGCCCGCGGCTCCGTCCGCGTTCAGATGACCAAAAACCAAATTCTTAGGTTTTACATATTAGTATACTCTTACATTACAGTTTTTGTATTTTTTCTCAGAAATGAGATATTTTTCCGCTGTAAAAAGTATCCTATATGTTGAATCGGATAATCAGCTATGACCATACTAAATTTCATCAAAATCCGTCCAGTACTTTTTCTGAGATGCGGTAACAGATAGACAGACAGACAAAAATTCTACAAACTATAGATTCGGCCTTTGTATCGATAATAATGTCTATTTCAATAAGATTTTACAAAAAATATTTAATGTACAGATTTGACCCAGAATGTTGTTATATGTATGGATAATAATTGTGAAAAATTGTTTCTAGGCTTGTTTTACTTTGAAGCGGCAAAAGTGAAAGGGATGGATATTTTTGCTTAAATATAAAGTTTATTAGTCGTTTAGTTATATAATTATGTGTGGTTATTAGGTATTTTTGAAGTGAAAGTTCTTTAGAACCTTGTGATTTGAAACTCGATGAAACGGAAATGCGACACTAAAAAGAGACAAACACATAAATACATAGGATTAAGCCGGCGTGAGAATGATATAGAATACATTGCCATGTTGCCATGGTAATCGTTTTTATTGTCTGACATATATATAATATTATATTCTTTCCGTATATGATATTCTATAAATATATGATTGTAATGTGCCTAATATATTTATTATATATAATAATTAATTTTTGTTCTATTTTAATTTAATTGCGATATTTGCTAAATAACTTTTACTCCCACCGCGCCTAAAGGTTACACGCACCCATTTTTTATTTTATTATAAATCGATTATTATCTTAACAAAAAAATTTATCAGCACTGCACAGTATTATAAATTACCATTATACATAGCCCCACTGTGCTGAGCTTGTTTGTTATATTCTAGCTAATCTCAGAAACTTCTTTACGGACTTCATATGAATTTCATCAATAATAACAGGGATTATACAGACATTTTTTTTTTTAAATAAACTATCGCTATCATATTTGTGATTTAAGTCGGAAAAAATATATACAAAGGGAATGTAGGTACTCTAGTATGAAATACAGTCGTCAAAAATTCAATAGTGTTTTTTTATATGTGAGAGAGTCCTTGATGATTTAATTATTAAAAAAAAGATGTACAATGAGGCAGATATCACGTGAACTAATATAAATAATATAAAACTATTATAATAAAAAAGAGGAAAAAGGAGAAAACAAAATCATAATTTTAAATAATTAAATATTAAAAGAAACGAATAATTATAAAAACAATATTTTGTATAAAAAAAATACATTTTATGTATATCATCTATGTCAATAATAGCCATGAATCATATTATTATAAATTATTTGTAAATGTAAATATCAATTATTCAAACTTTTTTTTTATTATTTTATCTTGGATATTAATGGCTTATCATTATTATGATTATATTAATGAACTCTTTTTTGAACAGTTGGTCAAAATAAGATTTATGCCAATAAAACCAAGTTCTCATATTAAGTCCGAGCGCGCAGTTCTATTAGAGATAACAAAATGAATTCCCTCGTGACGGGATAAATAATTCAATGTATACGAATGCGAAATATTACTGTTGAGATAAATATTGTTAGTTGATGCTATTAATTAAAGTAATTTTGGTGATTTAAATTACTTGGATTTATTTAGTTACTAGCGAGTCACCGCTTCGCTCGGGATCATCCCTAGGTACGTTTTAACGGTTAGTATATTTTTTCGAGATAAAAAGTAACCTATGTGCCATTCTACACTATAATCTATCTTCACACAAATCCGTTCAGCTGTTCCGGCGTGATTGAGTAACAAACATCCATACATCCAAAAGCGACTCACCCTCGCGTAACTTCATCCCTAGGTACGTTTTGACAGTTATTATAGATTTCTCAGACCTGAGATATTTTATTTCTCAGACCTGAGATATTTCCCGTAGTGAAAAGTATCCTATATATTGACCCGGATAACCAGCTATCATCAAACCATATTTCATCAAAATCCCTCCAGTGGTTTTTCCGTGATGCGGTAACAGACAGGCAGATAAAAATCCTAAAAACTATAGATTCGTCCTCTGTACCAATAACAATGACTATTTCAATAAGATTTTCCAAAAAATATTTAACATACAGATTCGACCCAGAATTTTATTATATGTGTAAATATATGTATATAAACCTTGGTGCCTTGTTAAAGTCACCGAAACAAATGATCGATCAAAAAACACATTCTGTTCATGGTCCATGAGGTACCGACAAATTGTATGCCGCCCACATCTGCGAGCCACGTTGTAAATTAGCAAGGATTTATTTAAGTTTACAGAAGGAAGGTTGAATGAGAAACTGTAAATACAACTATATTTTCAGAACAATTTAGCAATTTAATCTATCTTGAACTTGAAGATTAAGCTTATTTATAAAAGCTAAAATAATATATATATATATATATATATATATATATATATATATATATATATATAATAAGTCTTCTAAAATTATTGTATTGTAAAATTATTGTATAAAATTATATTTTTAAGAGCAATTGTTGAGTTCCTCGCTGGCTGTCTTCAGCAAAATTATTTTTTCATTCGGTGGTACGTTTCGATAGATAATTTAATTTTATTAATTGATAATTCAAAAAGTTATTAATGTTAAAATATTTTTAAGTTTGAGTATAAGTATCTGGGTTATGGTTTTATATCATTTTAATATTATAATTTATATATCTATCTCAGTTCCACCTATCTAACTTCTGGTTTTAAGTCAATAATCCCTTTACGACCGCGGACACGCCAACGTTACAGTTAATAATAGATTTCTTAGAAATTTAATAGATTTCTTAGAAATTTACCTGGAGGTGATATGTCAATAATTGGAAGTAGGTTAAATTTTCATTAGCTATTTTCCACCTTCAGAAGTGTTTATTTTCTAATTTAAATGGGACTAAATTGGTTAATCGGTTAATAAATGAAGGAGTTCTGAGGTAAGAAACCAAAAAATACAGCCGAATTGAGAACCTCCTCTTTTTTGGAGTCGGTTGAAAATGAAAAGCAAGATATATTCTTCTTCACAATCTTTTGCTAGAAGACCGTCCCGATCGTCCTTTATCGAATCTTATACTACGTATTTAAGTTTGATTAATACAAACAAAATTATAAAACAAATAAAATATAAAACAACATTTTTAGTTTTTTTTGTTTATTGTAAGCTTAGAATAAATTCACCAATATTTTCCATTATGTTAGATTTCAAAGAAAGCTCTTTAAAAGTCGATTTTAAAAGATTAGTTTTATTTACTAAGGTTTTTGTTAAAAATCTTGTTTACCTTATCGCTAACTTATATATGGAATTAGTATGTTAAAAAATCTAAGTAGCACAGTATTCCTGGTGTTCATTTCAAAATTGTGTTAGCTATTTACCTAGAAAGCGTATTTTGAACATATTGAGGAAATTACCTTTGGTGTTAGGGGCCTACACCCGCTTTGTTAGACAGCTACTTGCTGGCATACGAAACCTGTAACAATAGAATAATATATGAAGAAGCTTATTAAAATTTTAATATTTAAGGATAGTATGGCAGTGGTAGCCCAGTGGTAACTTGCTCGGTTGGGAGATCGAGTGAAGCGGGTTCAAATCCCGAGTCGGGCACATTTGATATTTTTATGTGCGAATCATTTCCAATATATTACCACTTGTCTTAAGGAGAAGGAAAACATCGCGAGTACATCTGCATATTTGATAGAATCTAGCAAGTTTTTGACAGACTGGTGCCGTCTGCCAACACACAATTGGCCAACGTGGTGGGCTATGGCCTAACCCTTTTATAGTGAAGTGAGGCTCGTTCCCAGCAGTGGGACATTAAAAAAAGGCAATAAATATATGCCGCTGGTAAAATTTCTTTATCGCAAAATACGTGTAAATTTCATCACTCATATATCAATATTTTTGCTTAAAATTTAATCAAAGTTTAATCATTATTTTGCCTTGCGACAACAGCAAAGCGATTGCTTTTTCTTGCCTTTAGCTGATTTCCAAAAATCTGGAAATTACATGTTTAGGGACTGATTTTTATTAGGGTTCTGTAGCAGAAAGTATGAAAAATGGAACACATATAACGTCCTAAATATGTTCGAATGTCCCAACCATTTTACTGGACTATAGTTGGTCGAATTTTGAAAGAAGATCTCATGTCAACCGTTAGACATTGTTGTAGTCAAATTACAAAAAAAAGTTATTATATTACTAAAAAAAAGTTATGGCATAGAGAGGAGTGAAAAAAAATATGAATTAACATAAACTTGTGGATTACCTATGTTTTAAGAGGTCTTTATTAATGAAATGAAAGTCAACAGAATTTTCATTTGTAATTTTTACTGGATATTTAGCCGCGATAAAATATATGTTAGATATATTATTCGGGAAAAGAATGTTACTTATATTTATTTTTATTTATTTCATATATTTATTTTTGTACAACCCATTCAGTGTAAAAACAATTATGAAAATAGTTTCACAATGGCAAAATTGGTTTATTAGTTTATTAACGGTTAGTATGGAATAGATATACAATATATTATATGATACCTATAGCCTTCATCAATAAATAGACAATCTGATGCGAAAAAAATTTTTAAAATTTGACTAGTAATTCCTGAGAATAGCGCGTTCAAACAAACAAACACACACACACAAACAAACAAACAAACAAACAAACAAACAAACAAAAAAAAAACGAACAAACTCAGCCTCTTTATAATATTAATATAGTATAGATGAAAATTTATGTTCTTTAGCGTTATCTTAGCTTTCAAAGTCTTGGAGAAAAAAGAAAGGTGTTTTGGATATTTTAACCTAATAAAGTGTTCTTTTTGACATTTTTATACCTTTCTTCTATATTTATTAGTGGTATGTGAAAGGTTGATAGAAACTTATAGTCCCGTGTCTAACCCTTCAGTGTTTGGGGTCCACTATGCCCCGATTGTACCTTTGGATAAGAATTGAATGTTGAAAGGGTAAAATTGCCGTTGGAATTGTCTAACGCAATAAACTTATCTAACCCTCTCTTCAACGCTTTGTGGTCTTACTCGTAAAGTTTTCTAGGCTATAAAGCTTTTTATTTTGTAATTTTACGAAGTCTAAGTACTTTTTATGTTTTAACTTCTTCCTTATATATTTAGACTAGCGACTCACCCTTGCTTCGCATGGAATCGTCCCTGGGTTGCTCCCTTATACAAATTTTCATCAGTTCAGTAGTTTCGAAGATTATTCGGTACAACCAAAGAAACAAACAAATAAAAAATCTAAACCATAAAAGTCAGTATATATATATATATATATATATATATATATATATATAGTATTGATATATATAGTATTGATATATATATATAGTATTGATTCTATTGATAAAATCTAAACAATAGAACAGAAGTTAGTACCGGAAAAAGTGTTTTGTTTGAACATAGTAACTTCAGCACTTCTTCGAGTAACAGTATATCTGTTTTTGTTAAAACATTGTTTATTTCTTCGATAAAGCGCCGCGAGTCCAGAACTTTTACTAAGTAAAGATATAATTGCTCACTGGGGTGATGCTTTGTAGCGTTCCATAGTTTTTCCGAACCCGCTATATTGCTACTGTGTTTCATATCAATATTTACGGATTCGATTCTCATTTCGGACAAATACTTCTATACTAATATTATAGATGTCAAAGTTTGTGAGTATGGATGTATGGATGTTTGTCACTCTTTCCCGCCAGAACGGCTGAACGGATCTGGATGAAATTTGGCACAGAGATAGAGTATAGTCTGGAATAATACATAGGTTACTTTTCAGCCCGGAAAAATATATGGATTTGTTTTTGTTTTTCTAGAGGTGAACCAGAGCGAAGCGAGCATGAGTCGCTGTTTATAATTCTCATTTGGTAAAAAAAACTTTAACCTGACTATAATGTAGTTACATCATAAACTTTAATTATAATACTGATTAATCAAGATGGATAGATAGAAATACATAACAATAGAATAGTATATAAAAGATACAGATAAATACCTTACAATAATATAAGCTTTTGAATTTGGTCGAATAACGCTGTATTTGCATTTACTTCCGATGTCTATATTTCTTAAAGAAAGTACCTCAAATTTAACAGATTTTAGCAAATTATATTAAAAGTTTCAGGTATTTTTAAAAATTATTTTCTATTATATAAAACTATCTTTTTGGATTTCTTCGCGAATTTATTTTAAATTTTAGTTTATTACAGTAATCATGGTCACGGGAGAGACTCCAAAAATATACTTTTTTTTAAATGTCAAATATTCGCATAAATCTAAAAAAAATATCTCCTAATCATAGAATTTTGTACTAAGATGGTCATATGATAGTTTTGATGTCTTTGAAAAAAAAATCTTTTCTTCCCCTTAAGAGCTTTCGTAATTGTTTTGCTTTATTATTATTATAATTATATTAAATCTGTTACCTATTTATTATTTATTTCTTTATCTCTTAGTATACATGTTATTTGTCATTTTTATGGTGTTTTAAAACATTATAATATTTAAAACTTTATTATTTGGCCTCATGTTTAGTTCTATGACACTATGTTAGTGCTTAGTCTGAGATTGTGTCGTACTTGTTAGTCACTGCCTTCATCTACATGTTCATTTAATTCGCAACACTATTTAACTAGACTTGTAACTGACATTAAATTACATAAAGCCGAGATCTCAAGCCATATTTTACATCTAATTAACCAACTAAAATAAAACATTGTTATTATATATTATAATAAAATGTTTTTAATTCAATTTTTAACTACTTTAAAAGAAATGTTCATTGGATGGGGCTAATAGAACTTCAAAAGACTTTTAATTTGGCTTGTAGTTGTCTTGTTGGTCTATGGGTGGTTTAGGGTTTGTGCTGAGTTTGGCCAAGTTGGTTTTCAGTCAAAAATCCTTAATAATAGCTCGTCAAGCCTAGAACATGTTAAGCCACTTGCGCCTGATATATTCTGTCGTGTCGATTTGTCTTCCCATCGGAGTTTGAAATTGAAAGAAATACTATATAGACTCTACTTGAGTCGGAGTTAAATCGCATACACGTGTGTACCATATGTAACACCACCTACCACAATGGCTACTCTCAGTGAGATTGGCCAAAATACGTATACTTCATTTGTCTTACAAAAACAATCTAGAAATTCAAAGAAACCTTACTTATAATTTTGTATAGATTTAGACATTCTAGATATCCTATACATGTGTTATGTATCGGAAAGAAAACCAAGAATATAGTATTTGCCAAACAAATAGAATTCAGGCCGTAAACTTTTACGAGTACGATTTGAATAAATGATTCTGAATTAGATTCGGGCTAGGGATCTCTATTGTTTTTGGTTTTATAGTAACGGTATGACTTCGTAGTCTATGATTGTTCATAGTTATTGTTCGGAAGATATCTGTATCTTTTAAATCTATATGTATTTGGCTTTTGAGTTTTTCTCTTATAATAATCGATAATCTTTGAAACTACTGAAATTATTTTAATTTTTTTTCATTAATGTTAATGTATATAATATTATTAAAATCATAATCACAAGAGGTACTTAGGACCGCACTCAAACGAAGCAACTTTACTATATACTCGTATAAATGATATATTGCTAATTTAGCAATACAAAATGTCGATCGAAAACAAATGGCCTGCAGCTAAGTGAAAGGAATGTTCATATTTTTGTACATTAATAGAATTTTCCGGTCCCGTATCGATGTTATAATAAAAAAGGCTTTTAATCTCTACCGTGGAACTCAATTTGCCACATAAAAGATTCCTTAGTGGATTTATTAAAGTGGTCTCAGACCGCTGGTCTAAAGGGACTAGAGGGTTTTTACTTTCTACACATTTCTTAGGAAATGCTTTGGATATTAGTAAAAGTCAATTTTTATTTGAAGTCACCCCATTATTAGGCCACATAGCGTGTGGTACGTCGGAGGTCATCTGTACAAAATTTTATATATTTTGTATACAGGGTCATTTTTAATTTACTGAAAACCTTTTGGGAATATACTGTTTACATCATAGCAACAATTTGGAAGAAAAAAATAATAATATTTCTTCAATTTTACAAAAATAAAAGTATTTTTATGGCTCCTTCTAAGCGGTAATAGTCCAGCAATTAGCAAAAGAAAGCGCGTGACCGGTGGATGGGAGGGTGGAGGAGTATAGGAAATGGCCCTTACTCATTTAAACTTGACCAGATGCTAGAACTTTAGGAGGTGCAATAAAAATATTTTTATTTTTGTATGAAAATAAAAATTTATGAAATAGAATTTTTTCTTGTTACAGATGTTGTTGTTATGATGTAAGTAGATTATTCCCAAAAGGTTTTCAGTGAATTAAAAATGACCCTGTATATGGACCTATATGATGATGTAACCATTATCGAAAGGGTTTAAAATTAGAAAAAAAAATTAAGCCAAGTACTTTTAAGCTAAAAACCTTTAATATCTACACTTTTAAGGAATAATCTTATAAGATAATTTCAGTTTGAAATTAGTATAGAATATTCTTTGAGTAACTTAGAACTAATTATAATTAGAGAAAAATATAAAATAATTAAAATAATCAAGTGTAGTCAAGACTTTCTTTTGCCAGTTCTTCTCAAAGCTTCGTTTCAGAACTTCGTTTTTAAACTAGCTCAGTCTTTGCTTTCGGTATTTCGACTTTATTATATCATATTTGACGATACGTTTGGCTTAGTTTGTAGTGACTCTACTTGCTGTGCTAGCGGTCACGGGTTCGACCCGCTGGTTCATTCATTCATTTGTGTGATGAGCGCGAATATTTCTTCACCAGTCATGGGTGTTTATACTTATAAAATGTATGTATTTAAAGTTATATATGTGATATCAACTATTTGGAATCCATAACACAAGCCTCGTAGCTCACCATGGAACTCGATGGCACTGTGTGTTAATGTCGCAACATATTTATTTATATTTATTTTCAACCCAAAAAAAATACACTAAAGACGATTATTTTATTTAAAATATGAGATATTTTATAATATTAATTAATACCTTAGAGAAGCTATTCTTAGAACTAAAAATATAGAAAAAAAGCTTCCTTCATTCAATATTTTACTATATTCATGACATTCTGTACTTAAAATATATACTTTAGTGGGTTAGTGGCAGTGGTTCCAATAAATCGTTTAGAGTCCCCGAGGGTATCGAGTTTGGGTCGAAAGAAACTGTCACCGCTAAGATTTGTACTTCCCTTTGAAATTTGTTTATTTTTGTCCGGGCTTAATATTTTTTTAGTGTCCCCTTTACATGTTATAGTGGTACATTTTTACAAGGAAATGTTATTCAAAATTTTACAAGTATAATATGTAATACATTCTTAGATTTACGCGAATATTTGATATTATAAATAGAACTATCTTTTCAGTTTTTTCGTAGATTTATTTTGATTTTTGGTTCCCGATTTTTCGAATGCTTTATAGCAATCATGGTCACGGTAGAGACTAAGGTTTTAGACGTCTCAAAGATCATTATATACTTGTTACAGACGGTGCCTACCCTAGGGAAGTGCGTATGATTGCTGTAAGCCATTCGAAATGTAGGGAACCAAAAATCAAAATAAATCCGCGAAAAAATCCGAAAAGATAGTTTTATTTAAAAAAAATGTATATTATATCTTCATTTCGGCTCTACACTTCGTTTTGGAGTAGGTACGTACATAAATCGCACTCCCGTCGCAATTCGTAATTGAATCGACCAACGTGAATATTAGATGAGAGCGATAAGGGATATAGTAACTTTACTTATCCCTGGATTACGCTTATTCAGAGAAATTTATATGAGGACAATGTGCGGCTTTTATTGATTTTAGGTACGAAAAACATATACGTTTAAAAAAATCTATACATATTATAAAATTGTAACTAAGCCAAATCTGTACATTCGATATTTTTTGGAAAATCTTATTTAAATAAACATTATTATCGATACAGAGGCCAATCTATCGTTTTTAGAATTTTTGTCTGTCTGTCTGTCTGTCACCGCATCACAGAAAAACCACTGAAGGGATTTTAATGAAATTTGGTATGGTGTGAGCTGGTTATCCGGGTCAACATATAGGATACTTTTTACCGCGCGAAAATGTCTCATTTCTAATAAAAATACAAAAATTGCAATGTAAGAGTACTATGTATACTAAAACCTAAGAATTTGGTTTTTGGTCATCTGAACGCGGGCGGAACCGCGGGCAATGCTAGTATACGTATAAATATGAGTTAATTCCATAGTTTATTTATGATATTTTTAATAGTTCTGTTTAAAAATGACTTAAATTGTAATTATTTGATTATTAACGTTTCCTCGATGTAAAATACTAATTATAAAAACATAAATATAAAAAACTCCCATAAGGAAGGAATTATATAATATTTATGAACCTTTTTTTTAAAGATATATAATATGTAATTGAGATATAATTCACAAACGCATATATACACATTTATTATCTGTAGTAAATTAGTTTTTTTTTTATTAATTAATTAAGGTTTTTTTAGTTAAAGGAATATTTGAACTTTTTTCATAATTTTTATTTATTAGTATACCTCTGATAGATTAGCTGATAGATGTCGGAAAAGATATAAAAATTGCAGTTTCTTTTTTCAGAGAACTCTATATATAGGTAAACTTAAAAAGCAAAACCCTATCTAAATACAACATTTGAACCGTTTCCGAGATACACGAAATAAGTCTATACATAATATGTATATTGTATATAAATGCAAAAACTGCTCGTTTAAAATATTAAGTGTAAAAGTTTAATGAAAATAATTTATAAAATAATTGAAGCCTTTGAATAGTTTAACATAAACCGACGTACCAGATTTTGCGAGCTTTCAGTATCTGCTTTCTAGTTATTTTCGGGGAGGGTAAATACAAACTCGTATTCAAGCCGCGGTTGCAAATTACGAGCGCCTCTGAAAGAAATATTGCATCGTGTTATTTTTTTACTTTATTTTGAACCTTAAAAAATTCTACAAAACCCATAACGTTAGTTACATGTTCCTAAATTGATATATGTATGTACATATAACTAATTATTGCCCTCGGTTCCACTCATGTGGACCGTTTCTCTGGTACAATTTATATATACTCTTACCAAATCTTATCAAAATCAGCAGTTCAAGCGTTAAAAAGTGACAAACAGACTAATTAACATTTGTTATACTAGCGACTCACTCTCACTTCGCTCGGGTTCGTCCCTAGACAAACACAAATCTATCCCAAGGGAACTGTACATTTTTCCGGGTTTTTATATATAGCCTATAGCCTTCCTCAGTAAGCGGGCTATCTAATGCAAAAAGAATTTTTCAAATTAGATTAGTAGTTCCTGAAATTAGCGCGTTCAAACAAACACAAAACCTAAACGTAGTACACAACATAAAAGTTTTAGTAATAGTAGTAAAACGAACAATACAAATGTATCATTTAACGAAAGGACGAAAATTTTAAGATATTATGAATTCATCCAAGTTTCAAAGCTTTCATTTCCACTCGCTATTTCGAAGACAAAGACTGATACAACTGGAAAATTTACAGTAACAATTGAGTCGACACATCTCTAAAAGACCGATACAGTTATCGATGCACCCAATACAGCTGTCGGTTATAGCTGTCTAGGAAATGGATGAAAAATAGTATATTCTCATACACTTTTATTGATATTATTATTTCATTTGATTATCAAAGAAACTTTGTAATTACTAGTTGTAAAATACTATAATTGTACGAATTATCCGATTTGTGACTTAATTATGATTAAAAAATATCGATTTTCCATCCGTCGCTTCTATGGCGTAAACCGTATACATTGACAAACCGATACACAAATAACCACTTTTGAATATATAAAATATCGATAAATATATACTAGGGTTAGCAATCCTATATATTAGAGTTCGATTATATATAAATTTAAATAAATCTGACGATAAAATTGGCTTATCAAAACTCCCAATTGGCATGGAGAAGTAGAAAACAGAACAAAATAGTCGTTATTGAAACGAAAAAACAAAGGGACTAGCTAAAAAGAGGATTCACAATAGCGGCAGATGGATTGTAATCAGGACTGAAGGCAAAACAATAAGAGGCGAAATGTAGAACACTGAACAAAAACCATGAAAAATATTGTTTTGTTTTATAAAAAGTTATGGTGTACTTTAAAAATGTATAATTATGCTAGCGGCTCAGTCTCGCTTCGCTCGGGTTCGCCTCTAGATGAATAAAAACAAATCTATCTCACGGGAACCGTACATTTTTCCTGTATGAAAAGTAGCCAATGTGCTATTCCAGACTATAATCTATCTCTGTACTAAATTTCATCCAGATCCGTTTAGCCGTTCTGACGTGATTGAATAACAAACATCCATCCATCCAAAAAAAAATATATACCTCGTACCTATGTACATACCTCGTATATTTTAGATTTATCTAATATCGCTATAGGTTATAGAATTTGTTTAAAGAACTTTGTTTTCTTAAAAAAATATTGGTAAGCTTACTTAACGTTTGGCTCTTGGTCTAGAACTTAATGTTTCAATTTAAAAGAAGTTCAACTACTAAGAGATAAAAAAGAAATTAAGTGCAATATTTCAAAATGGTCTGCTTTTATAGTGATGGCTTATAATAGCTTGCTTGCTTTACTTTATTGCAGTATACTTTGTAGACCTCATTACCTCTATGCCAAAAGACCTTGTCCCCTATACCACTTAAAATTTTGTAACCACCGTAAAATAAAAAATATATATTCCTCAAGTCAAGCGTGAAAATAACGCTAAAACAGATTTATCTTGTTTTCTTCTATCCTTTTTTATTTCCAGAGGATAAAGAGTAGCCTGTCCTGTAGTTTGATATCGATTAAATAAAATAAAAAAAACACTATAAAGTGAATAGGAGCTTTAAAGGCCTCTAGTGTTTGGCTATTTGTGGAACTTTTTAATTCGAAGCAATAGTATATTATATCTATATTAAAGAACTAACTTAAAAAAAATAACATTCTATTTCTAAAAGTTGGTTGGAAGAGATTCAAACTGCTTTAGAAGATTCACAACGGATTGAAAGGGACGTGATCAGGATTATAGGAAAAACAATGAAGGTATTGACATTGTGCGAATTTATGAGCATCGGCCTTTCATTCGTTGGTTTTATCGGTATTCATTAAGAGTTTGGTTGTTTATTGTTCTCTAGCGATCCGCCCTGGTTTTGTTCAGATGAAGTCGTTTAATTTATGTAATAGATAGCCTTTCCCCACCTAGACATTAATTGAAATGAAAATGCTTTTTCTCAATATTTACGCTCTGTTAATTGAAAATTTAAAATCAGACAGAGAATATAATACTAATTAAGGACAAAAATTTGAATCAAAATCACTATGATCATGTGTACTAGTTCACATCGCCATTTATTGATTAAGATGTAGAATCTAGAGGAAAAAGTCCAACAAGATCACATATGTATGTATATACATACGTAAGAATTTAACTTATATATAGCTTGGTTATACAGCTCCTAGGAGATTTTTTATGACTACTATAAATTTAAGATTCAATTGTTTTAAAGACCTAAGAAAAATAGGTCAAATGTAAATACTATAACAACAATGAATAACACACATTCTCCCGACCTTTAAAAAGCAATAACGTCATAGCAATACCTGCCACTGTTTATTGGCCGTGGGCGTGTCATGAGAAACCCGACGCTTGACTCAGAAAATGTTTGATCTTTGCGAATATCTTTTTATGTTGTATATTTCATATATTACTAGCATTTTTCCCGCGTAGTTTAAAAATAACTAATTTTGAAAGAAACTTGTTACCCCATTTTAACCGACTGCAAGGAAAGGGTTACGTTTTTCGCGCCTATCTTTGTACGTTTGTAATATTCTTTATTCCTTCATATCTTCCAAACCACTCGATAGATTTATTTAATTAAGGTATCGTTAGATTCGTCTCATTAGTGTAAGAACATCACTATGTCTAACTAAGAAGTTAGACATAGTGACATCAAACATCGGGGCTGCTAGATTTCATTGCTTAACGTGATTTTTTTATCTTCTTTTTCTGTAATATGGGTATCAAATTAAAAGGCTCATAACAAGAATTCCAAAAATGTACAACATTCTTTTATTTCTTAAAATAATGATCATTAAAACCACATTTATTTATTTCACTTCTTATGTGTAATTGGCAAAAACTAAAAAACTGTAAATAAAAAAAAATAGAAAAAATGAGTGAATATTTTGCGGCAAGGATGAAACATGTATGTCTCCGACTGCATAATACTGTATTCCTTCGTGAACTTGTTTTCATCTTTTTAGTTAGCTTTTATGCAGTCGAGATTTTATTTTTATAATTTACTCATTTTTGCGTTGAATTTCCGAAATCGTTTATTTGCGAATACGTACCCCCCGTGCAGGACCTACCTGCTAAATATTATGCTTGTACTATCACAATTTTCTGAGATTGCGTGACAAACAAGTAAGTGGTATTTATTTTAATAGACTAGTTTTTGCATTCAGTTTTGGGTGTCTACATGAATTTTATCAACAACGATCTTTGCTCGAGAAAGGTAAGCATTGCGTAGAAGATATATCTCAAAGTATATGTACCTACGTTCTCTATATCTTTCCAGCAAACTGTGTTGTTCCGAATCGATTGTAACTGGTAGTTAACTGACACTTAATGCTAAAGTGATGAAATGTTCTGTAGAACAAAATATATTTTTAGTTTGATCATTACCAGAATTCATTCCAAATAGAATCGAACTCGCATCCTCTGACATACGATAATCTCCCTGATGACAATCTAAGTAAGTGGACTAAATGTAAATACTGATAATTTAAAGGGTTTGAATTGAAATTGAGGTTAGATATATGTATATTACGAGTTCGCATAACGATTTTGGTAATTTATTAGGTTTTGGCCTTGATTTTAATTTCGTGTGCCATTTAGATTTTCGGATGATATTTTTATTCCGGTTTCAGATAATATACCTGTTAATTTTATTGTGCAGCTACTTATTTATAAATAGATGCCATCTTTTCTGTCTGAATCAGAAATATCGTTAAATGACATAGGCTACGTTTTCCAGTGAGTGTTGTTTCAAGATTTACTTCACGTGGGCATCAAATCCATGATCTTCAAAACAGAGATCAGTACCACACTAATAAAATAGCTGACGACACATAGAATGATTATGTATCAACACCTGTTAGGAGCAATACTGTAATGACTATTCAAGTAATTTGCAATAATATGTACTTTAAATAAATGGGAAAACTAAATAAAAATAGTTTATCCTTACTAAAACAAATCCATACTAAAACAGTTGCACACCTTAAACAACCCGTCTGTTTGCGTTGGGGGTTAAAATTGATTTTAATTATTAAATTATTCGAATGTTACAATATTGCTCTTCCCCGCTGTTGATAGATTGTTTATAGGATAAATATAATAATTTCCATTTCAATTATTGATAATAAGCAGTATTATTTCTATAGTAATACTCTGCTGCGGTTGTAACTCTCAATAAAATAAGTTAAATATCTATTGTAAATACATTATTTGATAGTGTAAAGTGCAAAACGCACGTTCATCTTGACCCAGTCGAATTGAGCACAAGCAAAGATGATATGAAGGTTTTGAAACGAGAAACACTTTATGATGCTTATTTGTTTCACATCGGTCAAGACTTAGTAAAGACTCCGACTCCGAGTAATACGTATTGAACTATCTAAGGGAAAATAATTACAAAATTTCACCATTATGTTTCTTTATTTGATTTGTTGACTGATTTTTGCCAATGTAAAGCTTTAATGTAAGGCATGGAACGAGAAGATTTGTGCATACTGTATATAGAAGTAATCCAGTAATTAAAATGGAAAACCTTATCTTATAATATTAAATGAGCAATTCTTGTATATCTATAAATTTATTTCCTGTATCTCGGAAACAGTTCTAACGATTTGAATCTAATTTTATATTTAGATAGGGTTTTGCTTCTTAAGATATAAGTGGCTTTTAAAAAAAAAACAATCGTTTCCTTTTTTTGAAAATTTTTTCCAACTTCTTTTTCGAAGAAACACGTCAGAAAGACTCAATAACTAAACTTGGCCCGACCCGGGACTCGAACCCGGGACTTTCGGGTGTGCAGCCGTACATGCTAGCCACTACACTACCGAGGCAGTTTACGAGTGTTTATAATACCTCCTGCATAGTTGGCTTGTCTCAGTGAGATTTTCTGACGTGGCCAAAATCGGTCAGGAGGATATTTTTATGGCGTACATTAAATGTGGGTCTGTTTAACCATGAATAAAGCTCGTTGATGTGTAACATAATACATGCTGTATAAGTTATAATCTATTTGTACTCTGTTCAGATTCATGGTTCAACAAAATAAAATGCTCCAAATTTTTGAGATTCCCTACGAACTTTAGAAAACGTGATGTGGAATATAGGGTGTCTTCACCATTAGCATAGGCTATAATATATAGTTTTACAACTTTTTATTTTAAAAACTACTGTTCGCCTACTGGTCGTCATTTAACCATAATCATTATTAATTTGAGCATATTATACATAAACATTAAACATAACAAACTAGCTTTTCCAAATTATTTTTATTGATAACACTAGTGACTCACCCTCGCTTCTAGTTAAGTTATTTATTTATTACTAACACCAACAAGATATACATTAACAAAATAACAGAATTATAGCATGCCCACAAGGAGTCTAAATGTTATCTTAGAGTTGTAAACTTTAGTATAGATTTCTCAAAGATGAGATATTTTATCACAAAGTATCCTATATGTTGACCCGGATAACCAGCTATTATCATACTAAATTTCATCAAAATCTGTCCAGTGGTTTTACGGTGATGCGTTCCCAGACAGACAGACAAAAAATAGAAGAAATATATAAGATTATGTGATATTAGATAGATTATGTAATATTAGAGAGATTATGTAATATAAGAACTATATAAGATTATATGCAATATAAGATTCGGACTCTGTATCGATAATAATGATTATTTCAATAAGATTTTCCAAAAATATTTAATGCACGGATTCGACTCAGAATTTTATTATATTATGTATAGACTAACTTTGTCAATAGCTACTAAACAAAGGAGAAAAAGGCAATGAACTATTTCATCTTTGCCTATTTATATATAGATTGTTTATACACGAGCGAAATTTCTAGAAGATTTCAAGAGAAATGTTTACCAATATAATATTTATTTACGTTGATTTTATAGGTGCTATATTTTTATAAGGAACAATAGACCACTTGTTAGTAATCGTGTCGTATCTATTTGGAGTTGGTCCTTGCTCTAAAGGGTATAGTTCTAGCGTTAGTTATGCAGCGAAGGTCAACCACATTTCAAATACTACCAATCACAATTACTGACTGGCTTTTCATTTATGTTTCATTTACAACATGTATTGATTTATTAGGTTCGATTCCTGTGCACAGTAAACACCTGATTTGGTTTGGTAGGACACCTGACACAATATAAATAGTGTCTTCTTGTAAAAGATGGCATTCATATTTTATTATTTTATTTCTTACAAATAGGACTAATGCTATATATAAATGCGAAAATTTATATATTTATTTCTCATTCGGATAACACGGACCTGGAGTAACTTAGCACCCAGAGATGCATTTGAACTAAACAATTTTAAGTCAATAAAATAATTCTCAACGCAGGAAATTGTATTTTAAAATAATATTCTAATTTCCCGAAGATGATTTTATAGATATAAGTTGTATAAATATATAGTTCACGTATGATAATTAAATAAAATGTTTAAAAATGTAAAAAAAAAATAATAATTAAAAAAAGAGAGTTAATCGAATAAATAATAAAATTGAATGTCAAGCTAGCAATGAGTGTGATGGAAACAAACATGATATAAATTGTGAACATCTCTGTTGTTCCAACATCTTACGACTAAAAAAATATAAAAATCTTTTCAGATGTTGATGACTGCTTCTAATAACTTTTGAGTCGTCTACAACCTTAGTCTCTTGTGACCATCGTAGGACCTTCCTAGGTCAACTTTTTTCCATCTTTTGACTTGAAATGTCTTTAAAATCACATAGAAACATACGGGTCAGGTCAGAAAAATGGACCGTAACGAAATGATCTATATCGTCTTAACTTAAGAGGGCACCAAGCTTTTTATTTTAGTAGGACGACAGCGGGTAGGGGGATAGGGCGGGAGGCTAGTATGGACGGAACGCGTGCGAATATAGGTATTTCCTTCGTATTATAAAACAAACACACATTTTGAAAATATAAAGTATATACGTTATAGAAAACGTATAGTTTTGTTATTATTAAAAAAACTGATAAAATTCCTTGAATTATTTACGCTGCACTAAGGGGTTTTTTTAGAGATCATTTTGGATTTTTTTCTATCGAGGGAAACTACAAGTAATCGTGTTTTTTTCAAATAGATGTTTCACGATAAGCCAACGCCTGTGTGCCCCGACACAGCCCCACCCGATATATTTAATTAGTTTTAAAACAAACACACAAATATACAGATTAAGCGCATGCCCCTCCTTTTAGACTTGATTTCAGTCGTGTAAAAAAATTCTGTTATATACTTATACAATTAATAACAGCCAATCGAGCTTCATAACGTTTATTTTATACTAGCATTGCCCGCGGCTCCACCCGCGTTCAGATGACTAAAAAGCATATTCTTAGGTTTTACATATTAGTATACTCTTACAATGCAGTTTTTGTATTTTTTCTCAGAAATGAGATATTTTCCCGCGGTAAAAAGTACCCTATATGTTGACCCGGATAACCAGCTATCATCATGCCAAATTTCATCAAAATCTGTCCAATGGTTTTTTGTGATGCGGTAACAGACAGACAGACAGACAGACAAAAATTCTAAAAACTCTAGATTCGGTCTCTGTATCGATAATAATGTCTATTTCAATAAGATTTTCTAAAAAAATATTTAATTTTCAGATTCGAATTAGTTACAATTTTATTTTATGTATAGATAAATGTCTTCTTCATAATTAAGATTTTAGATACTAGAACCGTGACTTCAAAATAATATGAACCATTTGATCAATAAAGGAATAATATAACGTGTATTGTAAATGCTGCTATGTGGTTAGCCTTGTGTAGATGACTTATAGCCATATATTATACAGTACTTTGTTTTTTTTTTTAACTTTACACGCTTTTATTAGCTTCACATGTAATCTATACTAATGTAATCATATCTTGAGAATCGATTTCAATCTACTTCTAATATTTACATCGATTTAAAAGTATGTGAAGTCCCGATTATTATATGTAATTATGAAGCTGATTTTATTCACTGGACGTAGACCTCTCCTATGGCTAAGCTCGATCTTCAATACAACGTATACAAACTCTGTCAAGCACTACTATATCGTTATCCCACCTAGCTGGAGTCGTACACTACTCGAACTGTAGTCTCTATTTTAAAAACTCCATCTCCATCGATTATAAAAACTTTAAAAAAAGCCGACTTCCAGGCACTAAATGTAAAAAATAACTAAACGGAGGTTTTCATTTAGAATAGATAACTAATCAGATATTTTCGAAGTTGTTGCCAGCCTTTACAAAACAAATCTAATATATTTCGATACGCAAAATACATATGTATTTACCTATTAGATATTCATATGTATCTTAAAATATCTGGAAGTCGGTTTTTACTTTTTTTTTGTTTTTATTTTTCCATTTTTAGTGTAGACGACGTAATAAGCAGGTAATTTGTAAGAAGAAAGTTTTTTACTAACATATTCGATTTAACAATTTATTAAAAAATATATTGTTGATTTTTAAAAAAAACACTCGACCGGTTTCGATAAAATTTATATGGGACCACCTGGGAAGTATAACCCTTTAAACAAAAAAAATATCCAAATTGATTCAGGCGTCTTCAAGTAATCAAAAAGTAACTTCGAAGTTAATGTTAACAAAATTAATTTTTTAAGTTCTCTCTCCCGTAGCTTTCTCCGGGTATGAAAATCGGTAATTTTGCAATAAAATAAGGAAATAATCGGAATAAAAACTATCCTATCTTTTAAATTCGAACAAATGACACATTTAAAAAAATATACCTTAAAATCGCATAAGTAGTTTCGGAGTTCATCGCGGACGAACATCGTGACACAGGAATTTTATATATTAAGATAAGCAATAAAATATCTAATATTTCAACAACAATATGAACGTATATAAATTGCAATTAAAAGAAGTCGTTAGGAAACCAATCGAGTGGGGACTGAGAAGATTAAAAAAATAACCTAAAAAAGTATTTTATAATGATACTAATCGGTTTATAATATACTAGGGGTTTCACTCCGCTTCTGTGCGTCCCTAGGCACCTTTTGGGACTTTATACAAAATCATCGACTTTTCATTATAAATATATCAATATATTTTTGGCAATCAGTGCCAGCTTTTGACAAATATTACAAACTAGCGGCTCACCCTCACTTCGCTCGGGTTCGCCTCTAGAAAAGCACAAACAGATCTATCCCACGGGAACCGTTCATTTTTCCGGGGGAGTTGGGGGGAGTTAGGCTATGTATGACCTGGAGTAACATATAGGCATACATCTATACTATAATAAAACTGTAGAGGTCGAAAGTCTGTACATAGAAAAAAATGCTAAAAACCGAATCAGGGGGATGTAAGAAGACAAATAGAACAAGTCCAGATTTTTTCATTTTTTTTGTTTCTCTGTCTGTTTGTCTGAGAAGCGAACCCGAGCGAAGCGAGGGTGAGCCACTAGTTTATAATAGAGGTATGATATTTTTACATCAAACAGTCATCGAACGCTGGATAACAAATAAAAAAATCACTACACGAAAAGCAAGTTAACATAAGAAGTAATTGAAATGAAAGTAAAAAGAAGCAGCTTGTAGTTTTTGACACTCGACATTACGGTCGCCTCTTGACCGTGACCTCGGGCTTGCACAAGTTTACTGCATTCTATGTTTAATTCTGCGACAAATCTACATATATATATTTTTTTAAATTCGAAGCAATTAATATATTAATATATTCGAAGCAATATAGAGACTCACAATTTCGTACATATTGAATTAAACAAACAAACATACATACTTATTTTAAGCATATTAAGTTCGCTTGGTGGTCGAAATTCGTAAATATGTAATCAGTTTTGAAAATTTTAGGAAAATATATATGAATAGAATTTACTTATCTATATTAAAAATAACTGCTTTCAATTTGTTTATTGATAACACTAAAACTCATCAAAAGCTAGCACCTATATACATACGAGTATATATATATATATATGTGTGTGTAATGTATATATATATATATATATATATATATATATATATATATATATATATATATATATATATACTTTTTTTATAATATAAAATCGTGTGCTCTATCCCACGGGATAATTCTATTTTTATAAGTTTTGTTTATATATTATAATATAATTTTATTTCTCTTCGATTCAAAAATTATAAATTAAAATCGTTAATTGCAAAAGACGGACAAAATGAAACTAGAATGGTATTACGTGGAACAAACTAGCAAACACATTCCGTATACATATTATAAATAGCTGCGATTGTAAATTTTTTATTGCAAAAAATATATTTTAGTATGTACTTAATTCGATAAAACTCCAGTCTAGTATTTTATTGTATATATTAGAATACTTTAAAATGTAAATTCGATCAATAAGTTCTTTGACCGGTCCCAAACTAGTTATTTGCAAAGGTTGTTTACGTCCAATTCGTATTTTGCGCAGCGCGTTGACCCTTGAATTCTGATAGAGTCACTTTGACTTTATTTTAAGCAATTAAAACCTGATATTTATATAATAATCTGGTTTTTCTAAGAAAAACCTATGAATATATTCCTAAGTGAGCTTTTTTATTGAGACTAATCTATACATATAATAAAATTGTAACTAAGCCGAATCTGTACATTTTTTTTTTGGAAAATCTTATTGAAATACACATTATTATCGATACAGAGGCCGAATCTATAGATTTTAGAATTTTTGCCTGTCTGTCGGTCTGTCTGTGACCGTATCACAGAAAAACCACTAGAGGGATTTTGGTGAAATTTAGTATGATGATAGCTGGTCATCCGGGTCAACATATAAGATACTTTTTACTTTGGGAAAATATCTCATCTCTGATAAAACAACAACAACAGTCAAAACGTAAGAAGTAGTTATTAATAAGATAAAATATCTTTATATTATTATATGATACTAGTGACTTTCCTTCTATGCATCGTTAGGTGCCTAAAAATAGCTTATATATTAGCCAGATCACAATTTATTACATCCAAATCTGTTCAGCCATTACATCGTAAAGAATTTTTCTTTTCACTTATAATAGTATCTAATACTTTACAGTTTAATCCCATCCTTCACAGAAATCGAACTTACGATCTCTATACCATATTACGTAAGTAAGGACCTATTATTTTTACCAAATTTTAATATGGAAGATATTACATGCATCGGTTCTATGCATAAGGAATTTCACAACGCTTACAGGTCACTGGGCTTCTCCTTTCAATTTCTTTTGCACGAACGTTTTAATTAAAAGTTCTTGTAAAATGTGCATTCGTTGAGGCTTTAAAATGGTTTTTGAAGTTATACTTCTTTTGGGACGTATGGAAAAAATATGAGAGTAAAATTTTTACGATGCGCGCGCACACCGACAGCCTAATAGCGACATGAATAAATTAGCTGATAACTGTTTGTTGCCATGGTAACCGTAGTTATTGTCTGACAAATGATGTATAGTGTTATATTCTTTCTTTAAATGATATTCTATAAATATATGATAGTAATATGCCTAATATGCCTTATTTAATTATTTAATGCAAAGGATAATTTATATCTATATAAATAAAAATGAATGTTGGTAAGCGCATAGCTCAAGAATGGCTGGACCAATTCGGCAAAAATTTTTTTCATATGTTCTTTAAGGTCCACGGAAGGTTTTAATAAAGAGAAAAAATGAAAAATTTACGAAAAAAAAAATTAAAATTTATTTGGCTAACGCTGGGTAGTAACTATTTATATCTATGTATTTAAAACGTACCTAGCGACAAACCCGAGTGAAGCTAGGGTGAGCTGCTAGTACATAATATTAGTTAATTTGCATTGCAATTCAGTTTCGCCGTTTAAACAAGATGTTTTGCTACGTCATCGCTAATTTACTATTAGTGATGAAAATTGTAGAATGATATCTTATGAAAATTTCAAGTAAATAATAATAGAATTTGATAGAAAAATTATGAAAATGACATATACTAATATCATTTAATTTACTATAAGGTCTCTTACATAAGCAAACATGTTTTAATCTTGTAGAAATGATGATTAAAATGATTGTTGAAATCATCTTGTCATCATATTTTGTTAATCATAGATATTGCAGCTTTCTATAAGTAAAATAATTTTGAAAATCGGCTCTATTTGCCATAGATACAAACAAACTTTTCATATATTATTTAATATGTAAATTGAAGACCAATTTTGTTTTGTATAGACACAGAGATAAGCTGGAAAATGAAAAAAGTTTTTTGAAAATCTCCCAGCGATTTTCAAGTAATCCGTATGACAAAAGAAAAGTCACGAATTTTGTAAATAAAAACTTCTTTAGACTTCTATTATAAATATGAAGAAATACAAACACTTCATAAACATTTTGACGACACGTTTGGTTTAGTTTGTAGTGACCCTACTTGCTGTCCCAGGGGTCGCGGGTTCGAGTCCCGCTAGGGCATTCATTTGTGTGATAAGAACGAATGTTTATACTCCAGTCATGGGTGTTTATATATTTTATATTATGTATGTATTTAAAGTTATATAATATGTGTAGTGTATCAACTATCTGATATCCATAACACAGGCCTCGTAGCTTACTATGGAGTTAGATAGTGCTGTGTGTTAATGTCCAAAAAAAACATTAAAAAAAATACATTTTTATTAGCTTTAGCTTGTAACTAAATATGTTATCGAATCTTGGAAGTCGCTTTAAACAATTATCCTGTCAATTTAAAAATTTAATAAAAAAATAATTTGTTTTGAGGAAACCTATAGTAACAATATAATAATTCATATAATACTTTCTTAGATTTACGCGAATATTTGACATTTTATTTAAAATATAATAGTTGCTAGAAAGCGTATTTTTGTAGGTATTTAAAATTATCCCATTCTCATTGGACTCTTTTTAACGTCACACTGTTTGCTACGAACATGCCCTCAATAATAGGGACAACATACTCTACTCCACCATGCTACTTGAGTGTGGGCGGACTTCGTGTCTTTTGAAAAGCGGACCTAACTAGCAGATTTCCTCACGATGTTTGTCTTCATGTCTTAGAAGGACTTGCGCACGCACATAAAAATACCAGAAAGAGACCCCCGAATTTGAACCCGCTTCACTTAATTTTCACTATATACTACTATAGTTATCTAAAATAAGATGATGTTGGTGAGTTCCAATAAAATATATACATATTGTCGAAAACCTTGCATCCAAAGAGCCTAGCTGGGTTAGAATTGGCCTGTCCTTCAATCTGTCACGAGCTTGTCACTCCTAAACAAATGAAAAGGGGAAATACGAACATTTACATTTTGGGAACATTCTGAAAACGTAATTAGATGTCCATCAAAAGAATTATTGTGACATTGACACTTACTTTACTAATAATGATTTATTATTTCATTATGATTCATGTCATACATATAATAAAATTCTAACTGAGTCGAATCCGCACATTAAATATTTTTTGGAAAATCTTATTGATACAGAGGCCGAATCTATAGTTTTTAGAATTATTGTCTGCTTGTCTATTTGGGAAGGTATCACGAGAAAACCACTGGACAGATTTTAATGAAATTTGATAGCTATGTATAAAAAAGAAAAGATTTGTTTATTTGTTTGTTTGTAACGAATAAGCTCCGAAACTACAAAACCGATTTAGATGAAATTTGGTAAAAATATAGTTTGAGACCCTGGGCAGGACATAGGATAGTTTTATCCTGAAAATCATCCCTTACGGATATGAAAATGGGCATGAAAGTTTGTATAGGGAAGCAACCTAAGCTAGTTTTATATAAATATCTTTAGTAATAAACTTTTCTGTTATATCTGTAATTATAATAATGACCTGATTGATTTTGGACACGGTGGCTAATCTCAAAGAGACTAGATGAGCTCAGAAGATATTTTAGTGTACTAGTTTTTCCACACTTTCATTTCACTCTCTGCATCTTCACTTACAAACTCCAATGGGACGATAATCCGTCTTATCGGATAATAGACTCAGTCCCTAGGACTTCCGTCAACTTCTCAATTCTGAGCTTAAAATTTTTTAGCCCGACCTGGGACTCGAATCTAGGACTTCCAGATTTGTAACAGTAACAATGAGGTTGTTATTATCTAATTACTTAGCGAAATTGATGTGCGCGTTTCACGCAAAAAGTACTGAAACGATTTTAACTAAATTTTGTATAGTGATAACTTATTACTCGGGTCAATATTTAGGATACTTACTACAGGGAAATCTTTCATTCCCACAGGAAAACACAATAACTGGTCTATTAAGTCGCTCTTAGAAAACATGTCTTATATAACGCTGACTAAACCTTAAGAGATACATCAAACTAATGTACTAGAAAATTTTAGGTCTTAATAAGGCCTACATAAAAATCTGCAATACTCGTAGCATAAGTCTTTCTCCTAAGGTACACTCGCAATAGCTATTTTTATCTATTTAAAACGTACATAGAGACGCACTCGAGCGAAGCAAGGGTAAATCACTAGTAACTAAAATATAATATTTTATTAAAATCCTTGCACTTATGACAGTTGGAACAAGAAAGACTCTTGAAAACTTAAATTTCTTTAACACAAACCAGCCTATCTAATTAAATTGAACCTCACTTGACCTGAGTTTTTCGATTACGTGTCCCTTATTATTCTTTTGTAACTTCGAAACTCATTTTTTAGGTCCATTTATAAACATATTTTGTTTTGCAATTTCATTTCTCAGCTTCCAAGTTATAATACAAATCTGAATATACAAAGCAGTTGAGAGAAACGTCTAAAATAATTATTATGTAAAGAAAATTCAATTTTTTTGTTATATTTTGCTTGTTTATATATAAATGACTTCCATGTGGCAAAATGATGATGAACCCTATGTTATGGGGTCGTGGGATCAATCTCCGCGATTGACGAAGTTGGCTTTGCCTAGAATAAATAGGAATGTATTGTTATAATAAGCGCGATCTCGCGGACATGTGGTTTTCGCTATTACACTCGCAATAACTATTCATATACATACATATAAAACGTACCTATGGACGCACCCGAGCGAAGCAAGGGTAAGTAAGTATATTTTATATATATATATATATATATATATATATATCTTTATTGCATATTAACAGAGTAACACAGATAATATAGAGACCAATGTGGGCAAGGGTTCGAAAGGAAAAATAAAAAAGCTGTAAAAGGAATGTTCTATACTAGAAGTAGCATCATTTTCATGAGACAGCCCTTAAAAAAATAAACATAAGAGCAAGGAGTCAAAAGGTAAACTTTTAGTTTTTAGTATAAGACATTCAAAAAATTCAAATTCAGCCAAATCCATTCATCAAAGCTACGAAGCTAATTATTTTATGCATAAAAGTACAACTCATGCGAATTCAGTTGCAAAAAAATAAAACTCTAAAGTCTTTTTCTTTTTTTTTTAGAATTTTTTAAAGATAGTCAAGTCGAAATTTCTCAAAAAATCTAAAAAAATTCATAACTCCTAAACTATAAAAAATCGCGTAACATACATGGGGGTGATTCGTATGTACCCCACAACCATGAACGAATTAGAGACTGGACCTGACATAAAATACAAATGTATGAAAACTAGTTCAACCAAGTGACGCATAACGCACACAAAGATTTTATTACATTATTATAAACACTGATACACAATACAATATTTCTAGTGCTTGAACGTAATCGATAAAATACATATATCGATGAACCAATGAATGACATTTTAGACATTGGTTAGCATAGTCATCATATTTTACATCTTTTAATTTATTCTTCTTCTTTTAATTTTAATAAATTAAAATAAATGAGTTAAAGAGGCAATAATAATGTGTCAAATAATAATTATTTTTTAATTTGATTTATATAAATACGATGGCATTGATGGCAACATTCTGTTGGCCTATAATAATGTTAATGAACAAATGAATATCGGGTATATATTCCATTAATATATAATAAATATTATTTTGTAAAGATTAAAAAAAATATTAAGCTAATTTAATTAAATAAAGTGATTTTGTTGATTCTGTTATTGAACTATTTTAATTGGCAATTGATTGTCTTGGGTAGTTATAAAAATGTGACACTGTCCTACTATTGCTCAGTTCTTAATAAACATTTGTGAAATTAGGAAAAAGAAAAAGAGATTGCAAATTAAAGTGAGTGTTGGATCGTGAAAGTAAAATAATTAGTGCAAGTGGTGGTGGTAGTGTTTTATTACAAATCGACAACCCAGAAGTTTAGTGCTAAAACATTATTGTTTGATTTTGTGTAATTTATGTGATGAAATAAAATGATCTTTATTACTATTACAATGGAATAATATTCCAAAGTATATAAATGTGGAATAAAATAAAATAAAAAATTAAGTACACATACTAATTATAATTTTTGCATTTATATTTTTATTTGATTTAGAAAATATTTTTATAAATTGTCATCAGATTGTAGGACACTGTGGTAAAAGTATTTTATGTTATTGTACTGTACAAATAACACAATTCGTTTAGTAATTTCGTCAAATATCGATATATTTTTCGACATTGTCAAGCACTAGTCGATGTCAAATGGACTCACTCGACAGTTTAGTCATTTGTTCTGAATGGTATAATCCAGGGATTTTATGATGGTTGTCAGATGTCAACAATACATAGAAATATCGACTATATTTAATATAGTTGGATAATATGACATTTTATTTTACATTTAATTAAATTGTGTGATAAATAACAATAAATGTAATAAAATAATGTATTTACAAGTGAAAAGAAATACTGCTGCTTCCGCCGTTATAGTTTTTACATCATTTAACAGAACATTTAGTCATTTTTGGGAGATGTTTTGTTGACAAATAAGTGCTTGAGACTGACGCAAAAAGCAAACGACCAAGCCTAAAATCTCCTGGTTACTGAGAAGACCGATAAAGGTACGTCCGCTTATATGTCTAGTCCAGTGGTTAATTCGTTCATGCCCACAACATACCGGACCTAAATTTTTTTTTATGACGTCAATTGACCGGCCACCTGTATAAAACTTATTGCACTCAACTAATGCTTGAAGTTTGATAAATAATAAAGTCATGGAGATAAACAAGTAGACACTTTACAGAAAGATATACTAGCATTGAAACAATAAGAACAAAGTAAAAAACATGTTACACTAAATTCGAAATATAACAAAAAATAAAATTAAACTTGTTGGACTGTTGATCAGATCTTATGTTACATACATACTTTTCGCTACTTCATATGCTTTTTTTTTACTTTAGTCATAAATTATTATTAAAAGGTTGCATTCAAAAAAGCATAAGTCAAATAAATAAGGTCCTTTGCAAATGATAGTCCCAATAAAATATGCTGCTACTAAAATTAATACCTAATTATTTAAAACTTAATCAACTCAGGACCGGATTTAGGGTCGGGTTTAAATTAATTTTTATCTATTATTTTATATACTAATTTTATTGGTTTCGAAAATTTGACTTTCGAAATTTAGGAAAAAAAAACAAAAGCCAAAATCACTTCTTTAATTTACTTGCATTATTGTAAGAGGCACCTATTCCTAATTATTGTTTCTTAACATTTTTAAATCCAACCCTGAATCGATTGTTAATTATTCATTTGTATCTCTGCCGTCATTTCAACAGCGCAACGCACGTTAGACCATTAAAAAAAATTAAAGGCCAGTTAAAATATTCTTATATTAATACTTTTTAAATGAACACTCCATAAGTAATTATTTGGTATGATTTTTTTTCTTGAATTTTACATAACTTCAATCTTAAGTATTACTTCATTAAAAAAGTGATAAAAATCTGTTCAAAATTGCCAAAGATCTTCTAAAAATGTCACAAAAACACTAAAATTGTATTTTCTTGAAGTCAAACAACTTCAGAAATGAAACTGGAAGAGCATTAACATACGAAAATTCATTATAGAAAATAAATGTCAGACTACATCCATTCTATTCTGCGCGTAATTTAAAAGCCGCAGTTGAAATTAACGAGACGCTTTAAACTATTTAGACTAAAGTTTCTTTCTTCAAGATTAGGGAACTCACTTGTTTTATAGACTTTCTACTATCTCCTTAGCTTTTATTGTCGTAACGCTTAAACGATGCAAGATAGTAAAATTTATGTATCTACTAGCATTGCCCGCGGCTCCGCCCGCGCTCAGATGACCAAAAACCAAAATTCTTAGGTTTTACATATTAGAATACTCTTACAATGCTGTTTTTGTATTTTTCTCAGAAATGAGATATTTTCCCGCGGTAAAAAGTTCCTATATGTTGACCCGGATAACCAGCTATCATCATACCAAATTCAATTTCATCAAAATCCGTCCAGTGGTTTTCTCGTGATGCGGTAACAGACAGACAGACAGACAGACAGACAAAAATACTAAAAAGTATAGATTCGGACTCTGTATCGATAATAATCTCTATTTCAATTAGATTTTTCAAGAAATATTTCATGTACAGATTCGGCTTAGTTACAATTTTATTATATGTGTAGACCACCCACTGCTTGCTGATAAATCGCGACCACTGAGCAAGAACCGTGCGTTATATTATGAGCACTTGCAGTATGAAGCTCGAGTTATATTGGCTTGGTTTAACTGCTTCGGTAGTGTAGTGGCTAACGTGTACGGCTGCACATCCGGAGGTCCTGGGTCGGAGTCCCGATTATTCTGCCAAATTAACTTATTGAAATCTTTTTGTTTACTAAGCTTCAATAACAGCTCGTAATTGAGAAGTTGGCGGTGTTTCACCCCCGTGCCTCGGAGAGCACGTAAAGCCGTCGGTCCTACGCCTTAACTCTCACTGGTCGTGTCGAGTAGTCGTCCCACCGGAGTGACAGGGATAGAGAGTGCACTTGTGTCTGCGCGTACACTTGTGCACTATAATATCTCCCACGCAGTTGGCTAGTCTTAATGAGATTGGCCGCCGTGGCCGAAGTCAGTCGGGAGGGCATTATTATTATTATATTGGCTTGCAAAATTGTACATAACTTAGTTAATTTTATACCTTGATGGTCGAGTGGCTAGCATGTATAGCTATATATCCAGTTGTATAGCTTCGGGGTTCGACGAAGTAAAAATTTGAGATTTTCTATTAAAATTTCGTCTAATTTATCTATATTTTTTTCAATTTCTTTTGATTCTGAAAAATCCAAAGACATAGTCCCATTTAGCAAACAATAACAAACACTTATAATTACTAATGATGAGAATGATAATAGGTATAAAGTGAATATTTTATTACACATTCATTTTGTGATTTAGATTAAAATTCTAAAAGTTCATTAATACCTTGTAAATGCGCAGTAAATGCTTAAGGATAATAGTAAGCGTGACATAAATGCTGAAGCAGTTATCGTTTAACATTAAAAGTTATTTATTTTCTAATACTTTTACACTGCTAACTAGGTAATTACGAGTATTATATTATTGTTCGTGTGTTTGTTGTTGTTTTGTGTTGTTTATGTGTTGTATGTTTATGTTTATGTAAATAAACTATCTGTTAAATCATATTTAAAAGAAGAAATCGACAGTTCTGTAGGTATGTTTGTACCATAAATTCTTCTAAGCTGTGAATCAAATCTTTATATAACGTTGTAGAGACTATTAACTACCTTTAGTTTTATGAATAAAAAAAATTGGAACCACTTTTTGTTATTATTCATATATGTTTTACTCAAATTTTCAAAAATGATTACTGTCAAATTTTGAATATTAGGCGAGCTCTACCTTATCTATTTTTGCCATATTTTTACCATACAATATAATAGTCTATTTATAAAAAAATATCTTGAAAATTGGATCGGATCTTCATTAAGATATTATAAAAATATTGTACACCCATGAACAATTCAATTGCCTCCATTTTCAAACTCAGTCCAAAACAATTTTTAAGGGGAAATGTATTAAAACACACAAAACCGCGAGCGAAAGCAGGTACATAAAAAACAAGCGCAGTAACAGATACCTATTCTTGTAATGTAGTTGAAAGAGCCATCTTTCAAAATATACTTGTCGATATATATATATATTATATATATATAATAATATATATAATATATATATATATATATATACATAAGATATATACATACATATATATATATATATATATTATATATATATATATATATATGTATGTATATATATCTTAGAGATACTTATGAGAGAACAATGGGTGTGACGAAGTTTAGCAAGGTCGCTCCGGACTTGTCAATTATCGCCATACACGTATTGTTTTAGTTAGTTTTCTGTCGTGCTTCTATTTTTCCATGTGACATTGAATTAAATTGGTCTATTACATTTTATGACTAAGGGTCGATCTACACTATAGTGTCCATCACTTTTTTTTCTCGGTAATATCGGTATGATAAAGTATTTTTGTACATGGAACGTTTCTGGAGTGTCATTTGACCGGATCTTCACTCTTCCTAAGTGTTTTTTTTTTATTACAATGCTTTACCAGACCGATATTTAACGGAGAACAAGCCGTGATCAGCACTATAGTGTGGTTCGGTCCTGTGCCTGGGTTATTTGTTTCAGATGGCCAATTATGTTATTAAATATTTCATCATGTACTTATATAAATTTCTAATATAGCCTATTATATCTAATCAGACTGCAAATAATAAAAAGTTGTTCACATCTTAATACTGCAAACTGCCTTGATGGTCTAGTGGCTTATATGTACGACTCCAGATATTGAGGTCCTGGGATCGAATTCTTGGTCGGGACAAATATACTTTTAGGGATTTTTCCTCAAAGTAGTAGGTAGTCTAGAGTAGGGATAAAATGTCCTTGCTGCGCCTAATCTTACACTATTTGTGTCAAATTGTATTAGTCGGAATTTTATTAGAAAATATAAGGAATATAGAGTACAGTTTTTTGCACACATACTTGTGCAGAATACCTTCTGCGTAGCCTCGGTTAGATTGGTCGAAATTATTATAATAAAGGGTGTAGGTTTTAGTGTTAATATTAATTTAATGAGAAATTATTAAAAAATAACTTACTGCACAATTTTGTTAAAACACCAGGGTTTATCTGCAACAAAATAAATGATAATTATCAGTAAAATAGGCAAAAAGCTTCCGAACATATATGTCTAAATCTTGACAGTTCTTGGGATTGGTAAAGGCAGTGATAGCCCAGTGGTAACGCGCTTACTTGGAAACCTAAATTATGTGAGTCCAATCCATTTTTTAATGGACAGACAAAAATTCTAAAAACTATAGATTCGACCTCTATATCGATAATAATGACTATTTCAATAAGGTTTTTTCAAAAAATATTCAATGTACAGATTCGGATCAGAATTTTATTAAATGTATAGATAGATATAATTACTTAACCTATTAAAATATATTTTACTACGTATGTAGGTGTCTTTGTATTTATATTATGGTCATGGAGCGATATCCTTTGGCGTTTTTTTAATTACAGCAGTATATGAGTTTAGTCTGGACGGGTATGGAAATTGCTTTCCGAGCCGGTGGTGGCTTCCTCACGGACTGACTAAACCGACTCTCTTTAAATTGACGATTCAAAAGTGCTTGTAATAAGAAGAAAAAGTTATATTTGAATAAAGTATCATTTCATATAGTACACATATAGATATTAACTAGAGTGGCACATAAGGCTACTGTTAGACTCCAAGCTACAAAATTAATAATTTTATTGAATACACAATAAATATAAAAAAAAAATAAACAAAGTAATAAAAATGATTGATTTTTTCCTATCATGTATACAGAGATCAAATACTTAAAGCGGTTACATTATCTATAAGTAATATTATAAAGAAGCAGTATTTATTTGTATGTTTGTTTGAACGCGCTAATTTCAGAAACTACAACCGATTTGTAAAATTCTTTTTGCATTAGATAGCTTGCCTATTGAGGAAGATTGCCTATAATTTATCATATATATCATCATGCTACTACCCAAGGGAGTATAATATATAAACTACATACTAACCGTTAAAACGTACCTTGGGATAAACCCGAGCGAAGCTAGGGTGAGCCGCTAGTTTTAAATATACTCGACGAACGATCAAGATGACCTAATTAATTTAATATATACATAAATATTGTAAGCTATAATAACGCGTATGATTTATAACGAGTGAAGGACCAGCGTAATAATTAAAGCAAAAAATAATTAGTATTGCAAGTACAATGAGGTACTATACTGAATAGCAATTCGATTGCGTCAAAACACGTGTGTGGTGTATTTGCACTGGAACAGCCTACTACCTGATTTACATGTTTTGATGGCATAATACAACAAGAATTACATAAACGAATTGTTTTGATGCTATTCTAGTACATACATACATACATACATAGTATCTACATAATACATAGTATTGGGGTTCAATTCCTGGTCGCCGTAAACATGATAACAAGGGCTTAAATTATTTACTTGATCATCACCAAATGGGGTTCGATTCTCTTGTTTTATTTTAAAGAATAGCGTAATAATTACCGTAAATAAATATTGCGTGATAATTCGACAACCTTAGAACACAAATCCGACTAGCACTTTATAATATACTAGCGACTCACCCTCGCTCCGCTCGGGTTCGTCCCTAGGTACGTTTTAACGGTAAGTACGAAATACAAATCTTTGAATTTTTCGGCTTTTCTGTACTATAACATGCATGTATTATACATAAAACTTGCCTCTTTAATCACTCTATCTATTGCTGAAAACTGCATTAAAATCTGTTGAGTAGTTTAAAAGATCTAAGCGAACAGACAGCGGAATCGAGTAGGAATTTTTCTTTACTTTTATAACTTAACTAGTTCGCCAAGTAATCAAATTAGCAATAACTAATAAAAAAAGTAAATCGTTTGACAAACAGATAAGAAAACGGTACTGAACCGTATTGTCTTTACCTATTTATATATAGCTCAGAATAAACAGATGTTGTTCTTAATCACATTCACAGTCTCACCATGAAACCCTTATGTATATCTATCTATACGTATAATAAAAGTGTAAATGATCGCTGTCTGTACATGAAAAAATGAAAAAAAAAAGAAAAATGAAGAATGATTTATTAATAAATGATTACATGGAAGATATTTGAGAAAAACTATTACTTGGGGGTCTTTATTAACGCAATAGAACCCGAAACAATGATTTTTAGATATTTTATCTGTTTGCCTGTGCGTTTATACTACTAATATATTGTGGGAAGCTTCACTTAACATTTAGTTTTTTTTTATTTCAATCGGTATATAAATAATAACTATATGTTGGGACATTAATACACAGCACCATCTAGTTCCATGGTAAGCTACGAGGCTTGTGCTGTAGATACCAGATAGTTGATACACTACACATATATAAACTTTAAATACATACATATTATAAATATAAACACCCATGACTGGAGTACAAACATTCGTGCTCATCACACAATGAATGCCCCCAACGGGACTCGAACCCACGGCCCCTGGCACAGCAAGTAGGGTCACTACACACTGAGCCAAACGTGTCGTTAATAAAAAAGTTATGTCAATTTAAAGAATCACCTAGGGACGAACCGGAGCGAAGAGAGGGTGAGTCGCTAGTATGTAATATAAAACGTAATATCCCCCTGATAGTGTAACAATACAATAAAAGCGAAAGTGTGCAACATCAATTATTTATACAATCGATTTCTATTTATTATACGAGTTTGTCATAATTATTGTAATATTGCCAACTGTCTTTTTAGTCTAGTGGCTACTGCCTTGCATGTACTGTAGATTTGGAGGGTCTAGGTTCGAGTTCTAGGTCAGGCCAAGTATTGGTTATTCTGTCCAAGAAATTTCTAGGAAAAGCCGAGTTGGAAAGTTGGCGGTTGGTTTTAAGAGTGACAGGAATAGAAAATGCTTTTGTGTCAGTGTTCATATTCATGTATTATGATTTATCCTGCGTACATGGATAGGTTCAAAAAGATTGGTCGCTTGGTCAAAATAAGTTAAAAGGACTATCATACTGTTAACTATTTCCTATTAGTGACCCACCTACGCTTCGTTTCGTGCGCCCCTAAGTGGGTTATAGCCTATCTGTGTACTAAATCTCATCAAAATCCATCCAGTAGTTTCAGTGCGATGTAGTAATAAACATACAAACATACACAAACTTTCGCATATATCATTAGTATCGTCTTGTGAGTGATGTAATTAGTGGAACATCACGAGTCATTTTAATCCATTCTAGTCCATAGAATATAGGTAATTATCCATAGAAACTACGTGAATACATAAAAGCCAAAAAAACCCACTCTCGGACTGATTAAATATAAAATTACGTATTAGGTATGTTTTAACATTTAGTATAGATTTCTCAGAGATGAGATATTTTCTCGCAGTAAAAAAGTATCTTATATGTTGACCCGAATAACCAGTTATCATCATACCAAATTTCATCAAAATCCTTTCAGTGGTTTTTCCGTGATAAGGACACAACCACAAACAGACAGACAATAATTCTAAAAACTATAGATTCGGCCTCTGTATCGATAAAAATGTCTATTTCAATAAGATTTTTCAAAAAATATTGAATGCACAAATTCTACTTTTTGTTACAATTTTATTATATATATTGATTTTGGGTGAGTTAAGTCTTGTTTCATATGAACTTTGCTTCGAATTAATACAAATATTACTAAGTTTTATCATGAAATTTAGTACAAAAATACCTTATTAAATATAACGAGGCATGCGTTTGACATTTTTGTAAAATTCTACTCGCAAAAAGGTTACAAGAGTTATAATCTTCGTCTATGAAATCGCGTGTAACATCGTTAGTAATGTTTAAAGGAATGCATGTAAAAATGTCTTATATCAGAAGAGTATAGTTAAAGGTATAATATGAATGGAACGACAGGCTTATATGGGTGTCCGCATTAGTGCGAGGCACTAACACGTGTTTGCTTACGTTCGCTTTCCGTTAGACTCATACAATAGAGCTTTGATAAGAATGATTCTATTATTATACATATTAATATATACATACTACTACTATACAGATAAACAAAATTGAAGCGTCTGTTTGTAATGTCAAAAAAACAGCTTTTTACTAAATATATAATTGAAAGAATATACGGTATTAATAAGAAGAAAAACCATTTTTATAATTTTTATCTGTTTGTTCCGGCTAATCTCAGAAACGGCTGAACCGATTTTGATAGGACTTTCACTGGCATATAGTTGATATTATAAGGAGGAACATACGAAACAAAGTTGTACCGCACCCAAGCGAAGCGAGGGTAAGTGGCCAGTCTAATATAAATTCTAAATGGAGGTGAGAACCGATTGTGATTGAATTTGACTGATATTATATTATAGACCCATCATATTACATAGCCCACATAAAAGGCTTCATTAGCTTTTCATTCCACCCCATAAGTTTTAGTTTGGCTGCATATTTTCAACCGACTTCAAAAAGGAGGAGGTTCTCAATTCGACTGTTTTTTTTTTTTTATGTTTGTTACCTCAGAACTCCGTCATTTATTAACCGATTTGGACAATTTTTGTTTTGTTTGAAAGGGTATTCTTCCAGATTGGTCCCATTTAAACTTCAAAAAAAAATACCACCCCTAAGGGTGGAAAAACAACTAATAATGAATTTAACCTACTTCTAATTGTCATATTGACTTGAAACTTTGCAAGTATTTCTATTTTCGTTGATAGTACAGTGGTTCGGTGTTGTTGACCTGATCTGATGGCAAGGCCAGAAGGTGGATAGGTGGAACTCTTCAACGGCTAATAGTAGATACTTTGAGTTTGGGCTTATTTTGTTTGATTTGACAAGCCTAACACGTTAGAATCCTTACTTTGCTACTACTGTCTACACTAAAAAGGGAAAAATAAAAACTTTTTAACAAAAAAATAAAAACCGACTTCAAACAAAAGCACTAAAAAGTGAAAAATAACTGATTGGTAGTTTTCATTTACTATACATACCTAATCAAATATTTTCGAAGTCGGTGTGCTTTGGCTAAGTAATTAAAGCCTACCTATTAAATACATACCTAATCAAATATTTTCGAAATCGGTGCCAGCCCATACAAAGCAAAGCACACCGACTTCGAAAATATTTGATTAGGTATGTATAGTAAATGAAAACTACCAATTAGTTATTTTTCACTTTTTAGTGCTTTTGTTTGAAGTCGGTTTTTATTTTTTTGTTAAAAAGTTTTTATTGACGTCTCACTACGAGACATGGATATACCTATATAACGTAGGTATATAGTGTATCACACTGGTCAAATGCGGGTTGACTTCACATGTCTTTAAAACAAGTTAGGTTCTCGCAGTTTTCCTTCATCATATTAACAAGTACTTGATCAGTGTCTAAAATAAGAAGAAATTGAATATCTCAAAAAATTTATAGATTTTAATTCTGGATTTTGAAACAATGTCACCAAGCGAGCGCGTTACAAATAAACTACCACTGCATTTTAAATCCATGCTTCCATATTATAAATATATATATATATATATATATATATATATATATATATATATATATATATATATATATTATAAATATTACTATATATATTATAAATGTGAAAGTGTGTTTTTTTGGTTGTTTTTCTTTCTTTCACGTCGAAACGGCTTGGCGGATATTCATGATTTTTGTGTGGAGATAGTTGGAGGGCTAGAGAGTGACATAGGCTACTTTTACCGCGGGAAATTATCTCATTCCCACGGGAAAACACGTTATAATACAATCCAAAAATATATTTTTGATTAGAATTATTAGAAACTTGGTATAAATGCTCTTCAATACAATTAATTAAATACATGTTTTAGAATTTTCCGAAATTTATCCCATATGGGGATAAAATAGCGGATGAAAGTTTGTATGTAACCTACCATTTTAGAGTTTTTTTGTAGTTTTAGCGCGAGCAAAGCCGCGGGTTCAGCTAGTAATAAATAAATAAATAAATATGTTGGGATATTTTACGTGTTGTACATGCAATTTACCATTAATTTTGATTTTTATGATACAAACACATAATCATACGCACATAAAGCCAATTCAGTATTAGATAGATTTTAAAATTTAAACTTGTGTCACTTTGTAAGGTCGTACATCCCAAGTGGGTCACGACCGTGACCACACGCAATAAAGTATGGTGCTTATGTTCTTTTATTTACAGTTTGTTCAACGGACCATCTTTTCTTTGTTTATATATGTATGTACATATTTTATATATTATGAAGAATATAGAAAATTAGTTACGAGGTCAAATACATCTCATATATAAAAATCTCGTTTCACGGCGTTTGTAGTCGCTCGCCTCGGAAACGGCTCGACCGATTTTAATGATTTTTTTTGTATATTTGGTAATTATTATTGTATTTTTATAATTAAAAATGTCACTTGTAATTCTATAATCTATTAAGAAAGTATTATAATATATCGATTTTAGTCCAAAAGCATCAATATATATATATACACCATGAACGAATTAACCACTCGTTCATGATATACACATACTGCGTGTGATATTACGATGTTGTTCATTAAAAGAGTCAATACAAACCGTTGCCATAGTTACTGAATGAAATACATACACGTGCAAGGTCATAGTAAGAATCTAGTAAGATATAAAATAAGATTTGCTTTCCAATAAATTGGTTACAATATGTGTTTGGCATTTTTACCGAAACTCGTGTATTCAATTTCCGGATGAAACCTACTTATATATAATGCCTATACACGCGTTTGTTGTATTTAGGTGAGGAAATTTGGTACTTTGTGCAAAAATTGCCGTCTTTATAAATATGAATGAGAGCCTTTTTTTGGGTTTCAAATCCAGAGGTTCCGATGGGAACCCTATTTTTAAAACTTAACCATACTTGTACAGTATTAGTCCGTGACCAAGTTGCTGTAAAGCATTCGAAACGTCAGGACCGAAAAATCTAAATAAAAATAAAACCGCGACAAAATCAAGAAATGATAGTTGTATTTAAAATGACAAATATTCATGTAAATCCAACAAAAATATTATTTGTACAGTAGCATAATATGGGTGGCTTCCTTTTTAGGATTTTAAATCGTGTATTATAGAATGAGATTTAATACACGGATAGAATGTTCCCTGGAATAATTTTACATAGGCTACTCTTAGTAATAAAATTTGTTTCTTTACAATTATAAACATAAAAGGCATCAGGGGACTAAACGAAGTTTTAAATTACTAGTATTTCATATGTTGTTTCTCAAAGTTTACTATATTTTATCTTTGTCAATATTCTAACGCCTTTAACGATCGAAGCATAAACCTATTGTGAGGCGACCATCTCAATTGTACAATGTTTCAGCGGAACAGCTTAGCACTTGTATGGCGACCATTTTTAACCGACTTCCAAAAACGAGGAGGTTCTCAATTCGTCGGAATCTTTTTTTTATGTATGTTCACCGATTATTCGAAGACGCCTGAACCGATTTGGAAAATTTTTGTTTTGTTTGAAAGGGTGTACTTTCCAGGTGGTCCCATATAAATTTTATCGAAATCGGTTGAGTGGTTTTTAAAAAAATCAACAATAATTTTTTTTTAATGTTAATAAGAAACTAGTTACCCGACCATGCTATAAAGTATAAAGTAACAAGCTTACACATTGCTGTATCTGATATCTGATACTACGATTTTTTATATTGTTTAATAAATGCTATGACTGGATTCACGTTACGTTTACAAAAGAAATTAATTTATATCATACTAGAGATTTATCCTCGATTTGCTTGGATGCGTCCATAAGCAGGCTTATTGTTAGCTAAAGCCATGTGCTGTTACAGGTCATCGTTTTTTTTTCTTTATATTTAAAGAAGGGTTTTTCCCTTAGGTAATAGTCTGTTTTCTAAATTTCATTTTAATCCATCAAAATTATAATAGCAGTACAATTATGGGAAACCGTATAAATTTTCATAAATTACAGGAGTCATTATATATATATATATATATATATATATATATATATATTCACCATGTAATAGATACGATTTGTGTGTTTCGAGTGGAGTCTGCACTTGGGCAAGCAGTGTAGGATGTTCTACATCATTATGGAACGTAGACTTAAGTAAGGTGAGAGATAGTGGATGGAACAGGCTACCAGATGCTTAGATTTATGGCATTTTTTGGGAAAGAATTTAGTTTAGTAATAGACAGCGATAGGCTGATATCTATACTATAATTTTTACAAAGAGGTAAAGTTTGTGAGTTTGTGAGGTTGTAGAGGGTAATCACTAAATCTACTGAACTAATTGAGATAAAATTTGGTTAGAAGATAGTTTGGAACTCTGGGAAGGACATAGAATACTTTTTATCCCGGAAATCATCCCGAACCTGAGCGAAGCGATGGTGAGTCGCTAGTGTTCAATATATACATATATATAAGCTATCTACTTTTATATTAGCTTCATCGATAGTGATCTCCATCATCGTTGTTCCACTGACTTGGCTATTTTTTACCAGTAAAGCAAGTTTTTAGAAGAGTGAGACGTGTTTACCTTACAATATAAAAAACAGTAACTTGCGTATAGCAAAAAGAAAATACATATAAGTTAATAGTCAAATATAAGATAACTTGTATATAGTTTATGTTTAATAGATTTTAAGTTATTACAAGATGAAAAGTGACTCTAAATGGTTCGTGGAAAATATACACACGATGCTGCGTCGCCAGTTTCTTTGGCTTGAACTTGGCTGGACACGCTGCCGCGTGTCTGGATGAATACGTGTATGTATGTGTATGTATTCAGCCCTTTTTAATGTCCCACTGCTGGGCGCGGGCCTCCCTTCAGTACGAGTGGGATCAGGCCATAGTCCACCACGCTGGCCAAGTGCGGGTTAGTGGACTTCACATGTCTTTCGAAAACTTTACTAGGTTCTCTCAGACATGCAGGTTTCCTCACGATGTTTTCCTTCGCCGTTAAGACAAATGGTAATCATGTTGGAAATGATTCGCACATGAAAATATCAGAGGTGCGAGACCCGGGATTTAAACCCGCTTCACTCGGCTATCCAAGCGAGCGCGTTTCCACTGGGCTACAACTGCCTCTTTAATAAATGAAAAATCAAATATATTACATAGAAATATATAATAATTCTTGATCTCTATCAATCTTTAGCATATATTTAGCATGTCTGTTTATATGCAATCATTTGCGTAGTTGCAACTGGTGGCTACTCGATTATCCTTAAATACATACGAGTATAGCAGATTATAATTGATCACGTATTGACATTGATTTACATGCAATACACCACTGTGTCATCATTACGAGTAGGTAGTTATTGCGTTTCATCTAAAGCCATCAAATGTAATGTACAAGAGTAGATGAATATCTCTTAATAATGTACGATATTATATGTACGTAATTCTGTTTCTAATGACTTAAAAAATAGTAACTAAAATCCCATCCCATCCCATTAATATTATAGTGTGGATGAATGGATGTTTGTTACTCAATTACGTCAGAACGACTGAAAGGATCTGGATAAAATTTGGCACAAAGATAGATATAGGAATAGCTCAAAAGTTCTTATCCCAGAAAAATGTACAGTTCCCGTGGGATAGATTTGTTTTTGTTTTTCACTAGGATCAAAGTGAGTTGCTAGTTATAGTGTATAGTTTTAGAGCATTTAAAAGTTATTTCTAGGTCTTAGAGATATTTTTAGCCTTAAGTATCACATCCATATTAGGCAAAATGTCTAGGTAAAAGGGTGAGTACAAAAAGACTAAGAGGATTGTATGTTAATACGACTTCACTTGTACAGCTTCTAATTTGTTAGCGATTTCTGCGTATTTCGCGTAAGGAATATCCCCACGCTTTGTTTAGGTTTCTATTTTACGCTGTTTAGGAAATACTTAGAAACCAATAATTAAATTTATATTTTGGTGTTTATTTATTAGTCGGTTGTTCTTACTTAGGTCTTAACTACGACATTTTTCAGTGACTTTGTACCATACTAGTTATTACACGTGACTTCGCATTGTCCATTCCCTGGATACAATCTATGGTCTTGTCAAATTTTATCGATTTCTGTTCAGCGGTTTAAGTTTGAGTAGGTAACAGATAGATCACATTTACTATATTAGGTATGGAATATGTATAACATTAACGTTACGTAATAAACGTTAACAAAATAATTTTCAATTCATTCTGTATATCGTCAATTATTTCTTTTTTTCTTTTAAAGTTATAGCTAATTTGAATAAGAAAGGCAAAGTTTTAAAATAATGTAAGGAAAAATAAATACATACTTATAAAATTGAATACTTGTCATGGAATTACCATTTATCTGTAAATATTATGTACATATATTATAGATCTTGTCAGCAGCGTTGTATGCAGATGCGCATATTTCTGTACTACGAGTACTACTGTCTTACTCGCAAATATACATATATAGATATACGTAGTAAGCTTAAATATAATAATTAAAAAGAAAATCATCTAAAGTGTTCCAAAAAAGTTTTTTCTTACTTTATAGTAATTGCCAAAAAAATTGAAATAAATCTCATATGGAAATTGTGTCAATCCAGAATAGAATGAGCGCAGCGTGATACAGCATGAAGAAATAACAAACACTGTCCTTCACAAACTTTTACATATATAATAAATATATATGTTGGTACTTTAACACACAGCACCATTTAGTTCCATGATAAACTACGACGCTTGTGTTATGGATACCAGATAGTCGATACACGTATATAAAAGTAAAAGTTTTTTTCAAATATAGCTCACAAAAGGCAACTAATTCTTAAATCTCAGACAGACTTTCAAGGCACAAAGTCATTGCGATTTTTACCAATGATTGTGTCGAGTTCACGTTTAATCGATTTGTGGTACGAATCGAATCCTTTGTCTCTATGTAATGATAGCATTGGACACTCGCCAGCGCTCCGAGCCCTCTAACTATTGTTTATCGTTTGTCAGTTGAAGTGTAACTGTTTGAATGCTATAGTGAATCTCAATATTCTGCCCAAAATGTCATAATATACGAACAGTTATGTCTCTTCTGATTCTCTATCAAGTAATATTACCATAGCCATACGGGCTCAGTTTGTAGTGACTCTACTTGCTATGCCAGCGGTCGCGGATTCGAGTCCCGCTGGGGGCATTCGTTTTTGTGATGAGCACGAATGTTTATACACCAGCTATGGGTGTTTATATTTATAATATGCATGTATTTAAAGTTACATATCGTTGGCTTACTATTACAAGGTTCTAATAAATCTGTTAATTTTAATGAAGTTTAGTAATTATTACATAGAACTTCGTTATTTTGTTATCGTAAAAAACCAACATAGAACTATGTAAAATTGAATATTTTGTAGTTATAGTACCGCTATTTAGTGGTTTGTTTTTGCAAAACTGTAGCTAATGACACATAGAAACTTGTAGCATTAATAACTAAATAAGTACTAAAATTGTAACATAGAACCTTGTAATAGTAAGCCAGCGATATGTCTCGTGTATCAACTATCTAGTCTCCATAACACAAGCCTCGTAGCTTACCATGGAACTAGATGGTGACGAGTGTTAATGTCCCAACATATTCTAATATTTTTTAATTAATGAAATATGATTTTACAAACCAAATTAGTTAAAAATTACTAGTATATATTTCTGACCGACTTAACCGATGATTGATCAAGAGTGTTAGAATTTTTCCATATTGCCTCCTGAATTAAGTATAATATTAGCAGAAATGTGAAGAAAACGTAATGCGACGTAAGCACGACTTTATGAGACTCTAGATGAGATGTTTGAGTTAAATCACATTTACAGATCGTATTTAATGGAATAGTTCACGTGTCGTAATTAAAGTTGTAATTTCGCACACGCTTGTACCTAACACTCGTTTTTTATATATGTAGCAATATACTCTATGACTCGTTTGTAGAATTCGACGAAATGTGTCTCCTGACATCGTTGGCAACCATTTGTAGGTACTCCTCGTTCTACTGAAATATATACTTGCCATAGACCACTGTTTGACTCGCGTTTATCATTTTATTTAGTGATTAAATAAGACGAACTAAACACTCTCTACAATTGTTAAGATCAATAGAAAATAGAAATTATAAATAAATTCTAGAGACATAAACACCTTAAAAGACGATGGTGTGATGTTATTACGATATACATATGTGATATTTAGTTTTTTATTAGCGATGGCGATTATCAAGACTGATAAATTCGAGGTATCCTCGAAGGTAATTTTATATGGTTATAATAATAAGCTAAAAATTAGTTAAAAAATGTATTGGCACAAAAATTTTGAAGTCTACAATTGTAATGCTCTGCAACTGTAATTTATTTTTTATTTATTTATTTATTTATGTAACATAAAATATATTTTATACAAAATAAAGTAACAAAATGTTGACAAAGTATAACTTATCTCTATAAGAGATTTCTTCCAGAAATCCTTCAGAAGTGAGAAAATAAGTTAATTTAGTGCGGTGTAGGTACAGTACAGCACTCAATGGAATTGAGTTAATATTAATATATATTAACTAAATATTATAATCATACAAAAATATATATTTATACACACAATTTCGCACAATTTACAATTTATATATAGGTATAATAAATATATTCATATAATAAAATTGTCACTAAGCCGAAACTGTACATTAGATATTTTTTGGAAAATCTTATTGAAATAAACATTATTATCGATACAGAGGCCGAATTTATAGTTTTTAGAATTTTTGTCTGTCTGTCTGTTACCGCATCACAGAAAAGCCACTGGAGGGATTTTGATGAAATTTGGTATGGCGATAGCTGGCTATCCGGGTCAACATATAGGATACTTTTTACTGCGGAAAATATCTCATTTCTGAGAAAAAATACAAAAACTGCAAAGTAAGAGTATACTAATATGTAAAACCTAACAATTTGGTTTTTCATCTGGTCATCTGAATGCGGGCAGAGCCGCGGACAATGCTAGTAATTAAATAAAATGCTGTTCGTTAGTGCGACCATCTATAGAGAATAATTGGACTCATTTGGTATTTTTTTCTTGAGATTGTTTGTAATAGTCCGAATTAGATGTTAGGGAAAAAATTGAAAAAGTTGTTCGGAAAAGTGTATTTTGTTATATGATTCTCAATAAAACTTTAAACCAAAGTAAGCCAGAAAAACTCAATATAAAATATTGTCAATTGACAAATCTATACTTAATATTATAAAGAGGTAAAGTTTGTGAATTGTGAGTTTGTGACGTTGTAGGGAGGGGGTAATCTCTGGATCTACTGAACCGATTTAAATGAAATTTGGTAATAAGATAGTTTGTAACCCTGGGAAGGACATAGGATTTTTATCCCGGAAATCATCTCTTAAGGGAGTGAAAATGGGGATGAAAGTTTGTATTTGGAAGCAAGCCAGGGACGAACCTGAGCAAAGCGAGGGTGAGTCGCTAGTTAATAATAATTGTCATAATACGTGCTACGTGTGAATGTTTACAAGAAAAAATCAATCTTAATCAATACTATGGTCTCAAAACAGTAACGAATCTCAGGTGTCATGTTTAAAATAATCACTTGGAAAGCAGACTCTTTATTATAGCAACATGCTATATTTTGACTTTAGATCATGGCTGTAATTTTTCTTGGATTTTATTTTATGTTATTTATTTAATTGTACAGACAAATTGTATATATATAAATAATATAGAGTCAAAGACGAAACAGTTCAGTGCCTTTTACTTCTCTGTTTGTCAACCGATTTTCTCTTCTTGTTTAATAGCTAGTGTTAACGAAATTTAGTGTTATTAATCTATATATATAATAAAATTCTAACTAAGTCGAATCTGTACATTACATATTTTTTGGAAAATCTTATTGAAATAGACATAATTACCGATACAGAGGGCGAATCTATAGTTTTTAGAGTTTTTGTCTGTCTGTCTGTCTGTTACCACATCACAGAAAAACCACTGGAGGGATTTTGATGAAATTTGGTACGGTGATAGCTGGTTAGTCGGGTCAACATATAGGATACTTTTTACCGCGGGAAAATATCTCATTTCTGAGAAAAAATAAAAAACCGCATTGTAAGATACACGGACAAACAAAAATTCAAAAAACTACAGATTTGGCCTCTGTATCGATAATAAAGTCTATTTCAATAAGATTTTCCAAAAAATATTTCATGTACAGATTCAGCTTAGTAACAATTTTATTATATGTATAGATGTATATAAATCTTATAAATAATTCCTTGTTTTTAAAATAGAGGAAAAAACTCTTTACTTTAAAGAACAACATGTATTGGCCGTTTGAACAAATAAGCACTAAGACGACGTTATGTACATATAGTAGTATATTATTATATACTGTGTTGTATCATAGACCATAGTATATATTATAATCTACGTATCTACCTCGAACAAGCAGCCAACCAGCCAGCTCTTTGTTACACGTAGATACAATGAAATAAAAAAGAAATTTGTACTGAAGAAATGTTTCGCGTTCTTTCCCATTTACCTTGTATTTTCAACACCAAATAACACAAATATGAAAAATAAATAAAGATGTTGGGACATTAACGCACAGCACCATTTAGTTCCATGGTAAGCTACGAGGCCCGTGTTATGGATACCAGATGGTTGATTCACTACACATATATAACTTTAAATACATACATATTATAAATATAAACACCAAGTACAAATATTCATGCTCATCTCACAAATGAATTCCCCCAGCGGGACTCGAACCCGCGACCGCTGGCACAGCAAGTAGTTTTACTAAAAACTGAACCAAATGTGTCCTCGATATTGTCTTGATGTCTCTAGATGTTAGTAACTTTAGATCATAACTCTCAGACATTTACGAGCTTCGCTTTGTATTTTAATATTTATTACGAAGAAGAAAGCTGTATTTACGTCTTATATATAGTTACCAGTTTGAAAATGAATATGCATTCAGTTTCATTCAAAGAAAATTTAAAGGAAAATAATTTTGAAATACGCTTGACCCATTTTCGTGTGTTCTATCTTTGTTAAAAGGTCTTTGATTTAATTTGGTTTGATTTTGTTATAAACAAAATTCAAAAACTTTTGTCTTTATAATATATAAAATATATATTATTGTTGTTTGTTCCGGTTTAATTCAAAGAGGCAAATTCCGGTTTAATCAAAGGAGCTTTATAACTTGATGGGTCAATATTGTCACATATCTTTACTTAGTCTGGACATAGAATTCATGGCAATAAATTAAAATAAAACTTGATTTTTGAAAAGTGATATTTGAAATAATAATAAACTATTTTTGCGAATTTTTCGCATTTCTTTCGTTTTCGTTTTCTTAGTAATAGACCCTCGGATGCATTTAGCTCGTATTACATAGATCGTAATAATAGCGTACAAAATTAAATAGTATACCCATAGCAACATACGAAGAATAGGTAGGAATAGAATCAAGAAAATTATATATTCTTAAATGGTCATAAGGTATTTTGTTGCCATCTCCCTTTAAAATGTTTCCAAATTATCGTATAGTTTTGTAGGTAAACATCCTTTGTAATAATTTAAAAGGTTGTGTCATGTAACAGTCTTTCCCATCAAACACAGAGAAAAAAGGTCAAAATTAAATATTAAAAAACACCTATTATTATAAGTCCTAAAATAAGCAATAAAAACTCAAATTATTAAAGATCCAACAAGTGTTTTTGGCTTGGAGAGAAAAATCATTTAGACCCCTCGTTAACCTTGACATATTATGTAAGTCATAATAAGCAAACAAACGTAGCCGGAAGTTGCATTCACAACAATGGCACATTAAAAATGGTTGACAATTTCGCACGCAATATTTAAGCACGTAATAATACAATAATTATTTTATTCTCGACCGTTGTACTACAGTGTACTGTTGTGTTTTGCTCTCCTATGCATTGTTAGTCTATTGGCTAGCAAGTACATATATTTTCTTTCTACTTTTCTAGCTCTAATTTAGACCAACACTTAGTTGAACTTAATACTTTCTTAGTTCACACGAATATTCGCCTTTAAAAAAAAATTCTTTTCTCTCTTATGGATTTATTGATGGATTTGTTTCGATTTTTGGTTCCCGACATTTCTCTCCCGTAACCATGATTGCTGTAAAGCATTCGAAATACCGGGAACTAAAAATTGAAATTGAAAACTAATTATTTCTTTAATACGAGTAAAATTTGTTTTAGACACTATGGGACCATTGACTTATAGTTTTCAATTAAGAAACCTTGATATTCAGTTCATAATTGGCAGAAATCGCAAAATCTACATATAAAATAGACTCGAATTGAGCACCTCATCTTTTTTAAAATCGATCAAAAGTATGAAAGCTAATGGGTCCACATGCTGCTCGAATCGACTCAAAGGATAATATTTGCTTTACCAGTCAGTCAAATATTTAGTCGATGTAGATGGATATTTGGGGTTCTATTTCCGGAATCGGTATTTTGACGTCCAGCGATTAGCATGCAGATCCAGAGGTCCTACAGTCAATACGTGGGTCGGGCCAAGTATAATGTGGGTTTTTATCTCAAATTCATTTTTTTTAATGTTGGGACATTAACACACAGCGCCATCGAGTTCCATGGTAAGCTACTAGGCTTGTGTTATGGATACCAGATAGTTGATACACTACACATATATTACTTTAAATACATACATATTATAAATATAAACACCCATGACTGGAGTACAAACATTCGTCATCACACAAATGAATGCCCCCAGCGGGACTCAAACCCGCGACCGCTGGCACAGCAAGTAGGGTCAGTACAAACTGAGCCTAACGTGTCGTCAAATATTTACTTAACTAAAAAGAAGATAGAAAGAAAATAGAATTTTTCATAAGATAAATTATAAATTATTATGTATACCCGGATATTTATTCCGGTCTAGTTAAAACAAAGCGGTTGGAGCTCATTAGGCAACAGTACCAGTGAAACTGCTTTAAAAGCGCTCTAAAGCAACATAGAAGAAAACACCGTGATTGAATTAATATTATCGACAAAATAAAATCGGCACTGCAAGGAAAAGTATTATAACTTAGTATCGAGATACATTTAAAAGAGAAATTAATTTTCTCATACACTTTAAATATTTTAAATCCAAATTTTTACTGAACCGAGTTACAATATTATTCTTTGCATATATCGATACAGTGATGAAGACATAATGATCAAATACACGTTTGTCTCGATGAAAGATTAAAGCAAGGTACCTATTATAACGGTTTGTATTATAAAATACTTGTATTATAACATTCTAATATAAATTATACTATATAGAAACCTATTTTCAAATATATTATTCATAGACTAATTTACATAAATCTTCGGGTAACTGTTATTATTGGCTTACTGTTTACTCGAATAGCAGAGCATTGAACTCTGGATTCGCAAACTTAGAATTTCATTGATTGGTACAAAATACATAAATTTAACTGTATTGACTTCGTAGTTTATATTACTGAAATAATAGGGTGAACGATTTGTAAAAATAATATAAAAAAAAAATCGTAAAATTTAATAGTCCAGATTCCAAACTAACTACGTTAAACTAAGTAACTAACTACTAAGTCAACTTCTTTACGTATTTTAAATACTACATATATAATCAATCTCACGTAATGAGCTTTAGTACCAACGCGCAGACCAGTTGCCTATCTATACATATAATAAAATTGTAACTAAGCCGAATCTGTACATTAAATACATCGAAAAACCTTATTGAAATAAACATTACTATCGATACAGAGGCCGAATCTATAGCTTTTAGAATTTTGGTCTGTTTGTCTGTCTGTCTGTCTGTTACCACATCACAGAAAAACCATTGGAGGGATTTTGATGAAATTTGGTATGATGAGCTGGTTATCCGGGTCAACATATAGGATACTTTTTACCGCGGTAAAATGTCTTCTGAGAAAATGCAATGTAAGTATAGATAGGTACTAATATGTAAAACCTAAGAATTTGTTTTTTGGTCATCTGAACGCGGACGCAGCCGCGGACAATGCTAGTATTCAATATTTTTATTTAAGTCACACAGTTTATTTTTACTCTATCGAATGACCTTATACCTACTTTAAGTACCTTTTGTATTTATAATTTGACCAAATTGGCACCGATTGGGAAAGTTTATTACTAATGTGCCTAGGTGTTACTTCTATTTATGTTTTAGGGTATGCGCAATCGATCCTGTAAAACCCCATTGCATTGTGAACCCCATTGCATTCCGTCATAAGTTTTAGTGAGTAAGTCTCACAGTTCCCTACAAGTTACAAGCTGGAACCCCATGATTGGTTTCCCAAGCGTTATAAAAAAACCATTTTTTCCAGCCGTCCCAGCGTGAAGGAGTAAAAAATATACGTTTAGATTTTGAAACTCAACAATAAAAGAAACGATATTGCACGCATATAGGACATAGGTGACGCAACTATACTCGAGTCGGAAATCGTAGTGACACGCGCCGCACTAGACCGAATGAAACACTTTCTTCACCACTTGGTTCAAGTATAAAGATATATTTTTTCCTATAAATGCTAACTAATTACATGTATTGACAATCAATTACTTTATAACAAACAATTAATATTTTAAAATCATTTACAATCTTTTAGAGGTGGCAATTTGTCTACGACCACAAGTGGGTAAGGTAACTATAGCACTAATTATTTAGTAGCAATTTTCTTCCTTGTTTATATATATTTTAAATATTATAGAAGGTCCTTTAGTCTGTCATTGTATTCAGCCCTTTTTTAATGTCCCACTGTTAGGCACGGGCCTCCCTTCAATACGAGGGGGATCACGCCAAAGTCCACCACGCTGGCCAAGTGCAGGTTGGCGGACTGCACATGTCTTTTGAAAACTTGCTAGGTTCTCTCAGACATGCAGGTTTCCTCACGATGTTTTCCTTCACCGTTAAGACAAGTGGTAATCATACTAGAAATGATTGGCACATGAAAATATCAGAGGTGCGAGACCGGGATTTGAACCCGTTTGACTCGGTTTTCCAAGCATTTTTTTTATATGACATAATGACGCGTTGTCATTATGTCATATAAAAACAAGGCAGATCAAAGTATTAGCATTAGTTTAGTTGCAAAGAGAAAATTTACTGGTAGGAAAATCACTGACGCTAATTTTCATCCCGGTATACTGTTGGTTTCTGAAGGATATTGAATAACTAAAATCATAGGACGAGCTTGATGTAGTTAGGATTTGTCCAAAATAGGTCACTAGTTTAGTGTTAAAATTTAATATAATACGTGGAGAATAAATCGCAACATTGATTACCAAACACCGTCATAACGCAATATAAAATGCATGGAAAGGGTGTCAAATTTTTCATGCATTTAAAATTAAATTTGCATAAAATTAAAGGGATATAGTTCGTGAATATTTAGACGCTATTATTCTAAAAATATTATGAAAAGTGTTGATTGGAATACAATTTTAACGTTTTACTTATATTTCATAAAATCCTTACTAGGAACCCAGCACCGCACCTAAGCTATTTCCGAAAAAAACTGGTCTATATCAACCATTCTAATGTTATTATTTACGACCTCATATTAATATATTCATACAAGTCCGTCGTTTTAAAAGATCCGATAAAACTATAAATAAACAAACATACTTTTGTATTTATTAATACCAAAGCATGCTACTAATGTACGAAAAAGTTTCAATGTACCACGAAAATGGCATACACGAGAACAGGAAGCGGAAGATGAAAATAAACACAAAAATTAATTACTTTGACAAGTAATTTTTAAACATAAATTTTTGCATAAATGTCACTATTGCGAGTCCACTGTGGCTCAAAAGGTAGTTCTGCTGAAAAAAGATAGCAAGAAACCCAACAGACCCAACAGAGGCTCTTACCAAAAAGCTTAACCAGAAGATACTCAAACAACCATCAATTTTGAACCGGAAATACAAAACAAAATAAGCAAAAAAAAATAAAGCTTATCACTTGGACCAAGCGCTCGATATAGTTAAATGCATGTAGCGTTTGTTACGTAAACGTATTTCACTTTACATTTCATACTCGATGTCGGTCCGTCACTTATAAATCTTGCGGGTAGCTGTTATATTAATCTAGTATGTCTAACTGCAACGTGACACGCTATACTAAAGTGCTGTGTCACTTCCATAAATGCCTATCAAGTTTAGTTCTATGTAGATAATCCCTATATTTATTTCATTTATAAATATATAATTTTAATAATAATAAATAAATATGTTGGGACATTAAAACAGCACCATCTAGTTCCATAGTAAGCTACGAGGCTTGTGTTATGAATACCGGATAGTTGATACACTACACATATATAACTTTAAATACATAGATGTTATAAATATAAACATCCATGACTGTGTACAAGAATTCATGCTCATTATCCAAATGAATGCCCCCAGCGGGACTCCAACCCGCGAGCGCTGGTACAGCAAGTAGGGTCACTACAAACTGAGCCAAACGTGTCGTCAAAAAATATATCGGATTCAAACATTTATAATACCTGCAAATTATTTTAATGGCATTAAATGAAAATCTTGCCTTTGCCACTTCGAGGCTTAAATTAAAAATTTACAATAAATAAAACCCTGGAGACCTATTTACAGTCACAGTGACTGATCTCTCGAAGACTTTCCCATCCGTCTACGCAAAAGTAATATAGTGGAGACGATACTTAATTATGTTCTCTCCGTTTTCTCCGTAGGAAAAATGATGTTCGAACAGCATAAAAACGCCTGTTTTTAAATTCTTTATAAAAAAACATAATAATAAGAAATTGCTATTTTTCGTCAAGTTTATTTATTTACTAGCGGCTCACCTTCCACAAAACAAAAACAATAGATTTGTTCCCACGGGAACCGTATATTTTTCCGGGATAAAAAGTAGCCTATATGCTATTCCAGACTACAATTTGTGATAGATTAAGACTAGAAATTGTGCCATATTGCATCCAGATCCGTTCAGCGGTTCTAGCGTGATTGAGTAACAAACATCTATCCAAACTTTTGCATTTATATAGTAGTAAGATGTTTTTTTTTAATTCAGAATTTACAAAACTGTTTCCTTACAAAAATAATTATTAATAGAAATAAATCAGTTTTAATACTGTTCAGTTACGCCATAAAAATATTATTGGATTTTTAATAGGTATTATACAAATAGTGTCTCGTATGAAGAAATAATTTTATAGCTATTGATTTCTAAGCGAGAAAATTTGGCGATTTTAAAGAATATTAATGACAGATCCCGCGAATTATGCCATAAAAATGAAATTACAAAACTTTAAAATATGCTTCGTCAGCTGCTTCCGTTCAATAACAAAGGGAACTCAGTTCTAAAAATGCTTTCACACTAAAGTATAATTGCGTAATAATAAATTTTCTTTTTTTTTCAAAAAAAAAATACTGGTTTCAAATTCAAATATAACTATTGCTGCTAACTTTACCACAGGTAATTTTCAATATTTACTATATAATACATATACGTTCTCTTATTAGTAATATTAGAATATATGATGATGATGATGTTCTCCTGACCGATTCCCGCCACGGCGGCCAATCTCATTGAGACTAACCAACGGCGCAGGAGATATTATAGTGCACAAGTGTACGCGCAGGCACAAGTGCACTCTCTATCCCTGACACTCTTATACTCCGGTGGGACAACTGCTCCACATGACCAGTGAGAGTTAAGGCACAAGACCGACGGCTTTACGTGCTCTCCGAGGCACGGGGGTGAAACACCGCCAACTTTCCAACTCCGGGCGGTTACTCAGGCTTACTTTACAGAAAGACTCAATAACTAAACTTGGCCCGACCCGGGACTCGAACCCAGGACCTCCGGGTGTGCAGCCATACATGCTAGCTACTACACCACCGAGGCAGTTAGTTTATTAGAATATATATTGCGTCTCCATGTCTCCATTATTCCGGGAAATGTGTTAAACTGTCGATATATAGCGCCGCGTTTTTACTTTATTTATAACTGTAACTTGAGTAATCATATTTTTTGTTCATAAGCAACTTGATCAGATTATAAATTGTTTCAAACTATGTTTCTAACATAATATATAAGTAAATTATTAAGTGTGATTAATAAGTTTGATGAGCACGAATGTTTGTACTCCAGTCATGGGTGTTTATATTTATAATATGTATGTATTTAAAGTTATATATGTGTAGTGTATGAACTATCTGATATCCATAACACAAGCCTCGTAGCTTACCATGGAACTAGATGGTGCTGTGTGGTAACGTCCCAACATATATATTTATTTATTATTATTATCAATGTTTAACTTTGCTTTTTAATTTTTTTTCGTTTTTTAAATTTAGGTGTGCGAAATACGTTCGTGTGATAGAAGCGTAAGGTAAAATAACCCCAAATAGGGAAAAACGGAGCACGGTCAGGTAATTACTCTGAAGCGTAATTAAAAATATTTATTCAAGCGTTAATAAACAAATTAAATAAGATTTGTTAATAACTAGGGTAACCGTTAATTGTTTAATTATAATTTTAATAAAAAAATAATTCTTTAGTTTTTTCTATTTATTTACTTGTTTTGTTGTGTATATTTATCTAATTTGATTTATGAATTATCAAAAACATTATAAATCCATGTTTAATTAATTCAAAACTCGAAAAAAATTATTTTAAACGAGTTTCAGTATTATAAAAAATATATAAATACATACAAAAAAAAAAGAATAATCATACAAAACCGTTATACGTAGATGCTAGATATGAAAATCTAAAACCCATAGACAATATTGGTAGTGAAGTTGGCGGAAGCTGAAATTTGAGGCTCTCCCTCTCACGTCCATTAACACAGTATTAGATAACGTTGCACGAAACATCGCGTCGCTGAAACTTAACGCTTTAAGTAATAGTGACGTTAACGAAAAGTGCTTTTACTATAAAGAAGTTAAAAAAATCTATATATTTAAACAAACAAACATTTAACAAAATTTAGAGGATGATAAAAACATCAAATTAACAGGTTTTTGAAGTATCAAACATCATACGTATATAGTAATGTCTAATATTTTCTTATAAAACTTTTCGATTTTTTACAGCAATAATGGTTGCGGGAGAGACCATCCCAAAAGATAAAGAAAAGTAATCCGAAAAGATTGTTTTATTCATGTATAACTGTTATTATGTACTTGTGCATCACTTCATACGGATGACGGATACTGACTTCTTTCATTTAATAAGTAGTATATAGTCATAATAAGTACCTACTAATGACCACTTCGCGAACACTAGTAATAATAAATAATAAATAAATAAATATTTTGGGACATTTACACACAGCACCATCTTGTTCCATGGTAAGCTACGAGGCTTGTGTTATGGATACTAGATAGTTGATACACTACACATAGTATATAACTTTTAATACATACATATTATAAATATAGACACCCATGACTGGAGTACAAACATTCGTGCTCATCACACAAATGAATGCCCTCAGCGGGACTCGAACCCGCGACCGCTGGCACAGCAAGTATGGGTCACAACAAACTGAGCCAAGCGTGACGTGTGATAAATGTGTAATCTTCTATATAAATAAAAATGAATGTTCGTCTGTTTGTTCTTTATGCATTCTTAAGCCCTTGATCAGATTGTGATGAAGCTCTGGTGGGTTATTTTGTATACACCTACAAAGATTCCTGGTGTAAAACAAATCTTTGGACGTTTCTTATGCGTTCCGAAACCATTCAAATTTAGGGACGAGCGAATCGACGGTAATATAATATCTCTAGTAATAAATCAAAATGTACATAAGTATATATTTTTTTCTTTGTATTTTTCTAACACTAACGACTTATTTTAACATTATTGAATAGAATTTAGAATCTTCCGTTAAAGCAGTAGTTGAAAGTTAAAATTCGTAAATTTTAAAAGAACTACATCCTCTTTTCAAAAGACTCCGTGGTCACCCCATGCCTTTTATACTCGAGTCAAAGCCTATATAAAGAATCTTAGAATTTTCTTAAGAACTTTTAGTTAATTACTTTTCAGCAAAAGCTTTAGAAATGTTGAATTTTCGCCTATTTATAGTTAACCTTAATTAAAATTGATTTGCTTTACTTAAGAACTAACAATACGTTTTCTCTTTGCTCCAGCAAAGCTAAGTAACTATGATTTCTTCCATCACACTTGGTAAAATTGAGTTAAAAATGGCGTTGTTTTTTATAGAATATTAACACGAAATTGTACTCCAAAAATTTATTAGTCCAAATATTTATTTTTTCCTATACTAATATCATAATATTATAAAGAGGCAAAGTTTGTTTGTTTGAACGCGCTCATATCAGGAACTACTAATTCAATTCGAAAAAATCTTTTTGCATTAGACAGCCCGTTAACCCATTTTTCCGAATTAAAAAGTAATCTGTAAAGTATCTAAAATGTTGACCGGGGATATAAGGTACTACCATGCAAAACTTCATTTAAATCGGTCCAACAGTTTCCGGATTTATTCTATTTCTCTTCTTACATCCCCCTGACACAGTTTTATTTTTTCTCTATATACAGACATTCGACCTCTACAGTTTTATAATCGATATAGATAGTCTATCTATTCCATACTAACCGAGAAAACGTACCCACGGACGAATCCGAGCGAAGCGAGGATAAGTAGAATATAATTCAACTCTTTAAAAATCCAACTGCTATGCACGAGTCTGCCTCAATGCGAGATTATTTAGGTCACTTTGCTGGTCAAATGATTAGTTAAGTTTTATCTGGCATTTTTTTCTTTTTCTTCTTCTCTTTATCTTATTATGCAGGTTTCCTCACGATGATTTTCTTCAATATAGTAAGTGATTATGTTGAAAATGAAATTTGCACATGAGAGTTGAGAACCTCAAGGTGGGGGCCCATAGCTTGAACCCGTTTTTGCTGAACTGTATATTGTAAGATCTGGTATTTTCTTTTCAAATTGTTGATGAAATCTTAATTTTTAACCCGTACGTATGTCAATAAATATACTTAATTCCTAAATTTTGGGTTTGTCTAATAAATAATAATATATATTTTACTAATATATTTTGAAAGGCATCCCGACAAGAAACTCACGAGCGCAATTATAACTTTCATGGCAATATAAAGGGATAATCTGGTGGACCCTTCACCCTGATGTCACTTTAGGGACTCGTGCTTTTGATATGTGGTGATTGAAATGGAATGATATACCGTATATTACTTTGAAAGTCATACTATTAAAATCGAAATGACGCATTGGTCGTTTACTTTATAAATTGTCAACTAAACAGTCTCGTCTAGTGCCTAACATGTTTGGCTGCAGATTCGAAGGTCCTAGGTTCAAGACGTGGGACTGGCCAAGGTCGGTAACAGCCAGGAATCGGAAAGTTGACGGTGTTAGGAAAATCAGGAAAATTATACATGGTTTTTGTTATGCTGATTGTGTTTTGAAATAATGCTTAAAATTATATATGTAGGTACATTTAAATCTTACTAATATTATAAATGTGAAAGTTTACATGGATGTTTGGATGTTTGTTACTCAATCACGCTAGAACGGCTGAACGGATCTGGATGAAATTTGGCACAGAGATAGACTTTTTATCCCGAAAAAATCCCGTGGGATGGATTTGATTCTGTTTTAAATAAATAAAGCAAAAATTAAAAACGTGAAGTCTGCGCCTGATTTGTATCTCAACAATCAAAGTTAAATTGTACTTCTGATGGACTTAAAGAGTGATGAATTTATTACATACAAAATACCGTAATAGATTTTAATTTTGCTTAATCATTATTGAGGCAAATTATTACAACTGCAATAAGAAAAACCTTACGAAATTTATCCTGTCTTTTTCAATGAAACTTGCACAAATGTACAGTAAATCAAAGACCAGGACCGAATCCAGGACCAGGATTTAATCCGACGAGAACTGTATTCTAAATTTTCACATAAAAAGTTATAAATATATTTAAAGTTATAAATCAACTAGTATTAAAGTAATATTACTATTTATTATTATTAAAAATCCTTGACCACTTAAATAAATTATCCTTGTGATGATAGCAACATAGTTTTTTTTTATAAATTGGTTACCTCGAAACAATTAGAGCGTAGCAATTTAAAAAAAATGTTTTAAACTGTAATCACTGCATGATTTAATTCATAACTTTTATTGTTAACAATAATAAAGATATATCTATACATATAATAAAATTGTAACTAAGCCGAATCTGTATATTAGATATTTTTGGAAAATCTTATTGAAATAAACATTATTATCAATACAGAGGCCGAATCTATAGTTTTTAGAATTTTTGTCTGTCTGTCTGTTACCGCATCACAGAAAAACCACTAGAGGGATATTGATAAAATTTGGTATGGTGATAGCTGATTATCCGGGTCAACATATAGGATACTTTTTACCGCGGGAAAATATTTCATTTCTGAGAAAAAATACAAAAACTGCAATGTAAGAGTATACTAATATGTAAAACCTAAGAATTCGGTTGTTTGTCATCTGAACGCGGGTGAAGCCGCGCGCAATGCTAATATATTATACAGATATACAGAGGAGATAAATGTACTGAGCTGTTTAGTTTCTGCCTATCCATATATATAAAAATCAATTGCTGTTCGTTAGTCTCGCTAAAACTCAAAAACGGCTGAACCGATTTGAATAGTTCTTCTTTTGTTTTGTTGGAGGTATATCAGGGATGGTTTAAATTTAAAAAAAATCGAAAAATTCAGAACTGGTTATGTTATATGGGAATCACTACTTCGGATTACTTTCAATTGTGGTGGACCTACCATCTACAACAATAAGTCAAGTTTAAGTTAGAAAAAAATAATATACGTATATAAAAGTATCAGTATATAGTCTATCTATTCTATACTAATCGTTATACGTGCCTAGAGACGAGTTTATATATAGATACTTAAAACAAAAATCCTTACTAATTACTTCAGAATACACTATACAGAACGGTCTAAGAATATATTCTAAATGAAATAATCCTACACATATTTCCTTTTTAACCAGAAACGCAAATATAATCGATAAGCTTTTATCTGCAATTTCACTCGCGTAGATCTTTTATGTATTCTTGCTCCACTCGTTAGGGTAGCGTGATGTAAAAATATAGCCAAAAATGGCCTATAAAATGCAAAATGAATTTTTAAAACCTAACACCCTAAACTTCACACAAACTCCTGGACTTCAAACTTTTTCTTCGACGTCGAATCCTTTTGTTCATTCGTTCATTGCTTTCGAAACGATGCATTTGTAAAAAAAATCATTTTCTAATATTACCTGTTTTGTTTCGTACAAGTGTCTTTGGGTTGCACTAACATACCTGAAATAATAAAAAAATTACTTTAAATTATCTTAAAACATAATATAAGGTAAAAGTATAAACAAGAAGCAAGCTATCATCATATTCATCAATTGGTCCTCAAACGATTATATTATTCTCGAGTCTTGATTATTATTCAAACAATCTATCCATCAAAGACTGTTCTATCTCAAACGATATTATTGTTCATGTTCTATTCATTATCCATTATTATCCAATTTTGTGGAAACCGTATTGTTTTTTAACCAATTTCAAAAAAATGAGGTTTGTATATAATCTTCTTGACTATTGTGGACCGATTTTATGACCATGTATTCAGCCATTTTTAACGTCCCACTGCTGGGCACGGGCCTCCCTTCAATACGAGGGGGATTAGGCCATAGTCCACCACGCTGGCCAAGTGCGGGTTCGCGGACTTTACATATCTTTCGAAAACTTGTTAGGTTCTCTCTGACATGCAGGTTTCTTCGCCGTAAGACAAATGATAATCAAAATAAGATTCGCACATGAAAATATCAGAGGTGCGAGACCCGAGATTCGAACCCGCTTCACTCGACTACCATTGCCGATAATATTAGCTTCTAATGAATAGGCTATTATTAGAAGGTGGTATTTTGACTTGATTAAATTTTCTTTTCCACCTTCAGGAGCGGAACTTACTTTTATGATGTATTACTTCTTTTATAAAAGTTTTATTATAAGTTTTTAAATTCATTTTAATATAAGCTTTTTATAAATAATTAATCTATATGGAAAGTTCCCAGTAGGTACAGAAATAAAGTAAATTGTTTGAAATTATAGGTAGCATTTTAAATAAAACTAATTTTTTGGATTATTTCGCGGATGTATTTTGATTTTTTGGTCCACCTCCAATCAAAATAAATCCGCGAAATAATACGTTTTTTTTTATTTTATATATAGTTTTTTTTTAAATACTGCGTATAATTTAAAACCTACCTACCTATTTTTTTTAAATGTCAAATATTCGCGAAAATCTAAGAAAGTATTATAAGTAGTATTATTATATTAAGTTGATATTATAATATTTAGTTCATGATATAAGTAATATTTATTTACTTTATGCAGGATCCGTAATGAGCCCGAAAATATATCAGAAGACTATTTCCTATGGTCAATAGCTACGAATTCAATAGGAAATCTCGTCAGTCTGAATCTAATCAGTCTTATTCCAACGGTACACTGCACCGACTAATGGACTACTCGTACTAAAGGGTCAAGGTACATGTAATGACGAATCTAGCTGTAGTTAAACTGGGTTCCAATTTTGATAAACATTTGTTATTTTTTCTACAAGTTGGTTATCGACGTTTGACGACACGTTTGGCTCATTTGGTAGTAACCCTACTTGCTGTTCCAGCGGTCGTGGGTTCGAGTCCCGCTGGGGGCATTCATTTGTTTGATGAGCACGGATGTTTGTACTCCAGTCATGGGTGTTTATATTTATAATATGTATGTATTTAAAGTTATATATGTGTAGTGTATCAACTATCTGGTATCCATAACACAAGCCTCGTAGCTTACCATGGAACTAGGTGGTGCTGTGTATGAATGTCCCAAAATATTTATAAATATATCGTCTGAACCATTTATCCGATTGTCATAAAACTTTGCTGAATTGTTGTACGAACTTTGTTACAAACAAAGAGAATTTTTCTTTGTATGTTCGGTTATGTCATCCTAGTGATGCACCCGAGCGAAACGAGGTACAGGCACTAGTTTTTTTATAAAACTTTTCTTTACTTTGAATCCGATTAAACTCTCAAGTCATGTTAAGCAAAATTCAGTTAAAATTTCTCTAACTTGTAATATTTCGAAACAAGTCGCATGAAATTACTCACATGACGTATCTTGTTGTTAGACATTTGCACTGTTGTGCAAAATTTTCTTTTACGTCTTTATATTTTTCATTAACTATTCGCACTCACTACAAATATTTGTTTAAAAATTATTATGGGTACTTTTAATTAGTGTTCATGAAACATTGCAACACAGGGATGAATGCTTTTAGACATTAATAAGGAGTTTGTTTTTACACTATGAAAAATATGGATATGTTGAGGCTAGAATTTGAAAAAAAAATTAAAAATGGTATGAATTTTAACCGTTATTAATAATTAACATTAGGCTGTGCTATTGATACGAAAACCGGGCGCGCTGATAAGATCTAATAGATGGATATACGAATATCTAATAAACAGTCATATTTCTGCAGTTATATGCTGTACATGTTGTTGATTTGTTGGAGTATAAAAATGCAGTTGAACAGAAAACAGTTTTAAATATTTTTTAGATGCATATTCCGTCAATACAAACCCACAGTAACACATTGATTAGGTCTTCATATATACGTAACTAAGCTAAGTAAATATACATACATATGTGATTCTCCGTGAGTTACATCGTTTGTTTAGCTAGAAGCTGTAGGTGGTCAGAGCAATCTCATAAGATGACGTTATGAACAGTTAACCGTCTATTAACGCATCCTCAATTTAATGCATTGTTCCTGCATTTAGACTTGCGATAGTGAATTAGAGACTATATATAAATATATATATATAATATATATATATATATATTTAGGATATTTATATTCAGATTTATTTCAAATATCTACTAATACTATATTAATCTGAATATGTATATTTATATATCAACACTTCGATTCCATCAAAATCTGTCCAGTGGTTTTCTCGTGATGCAGCCACAGACAGATAGACAAAAATTCTAAAAACTATAGATTCGGCCTCTATATCTACGAGTATTATAATGACTATTCCAATAATATTTTCCAATAAAATATTTAAAGTACAGATTCGACTTAGAATTTTATTATATGTATATATGTAGATTAATAGTAAAAGTATAAAATTAATAGAGTTGAAAAGTCAAAAGCATTTCCAATAGTTCCTATTAATCTAGCACGACAATATTGCGACACCAGGCGCCAAACTAGTTTGACGACAAGTTCAAATATAATCAATAGCATTGACCGCAAATGGGATTTGAATATATAACGTAAACGGTACTATCTTTTAAAAATTATTTGTTAAACTGTTACACTTTTCAAAGATGATTTAGTTTTTAAACCAGAATCATTATCACAGTATATCGAATTACTCATATACTCGTGAAGTAGTTTGGACCTACACCGCACCTCATTATTATTTTTATATTTTTTGACGACACGTTTGGCTCAGTTTGTAGTGACCCTACTTGCTGTGCCAGCGGTCGCGGGTTCGAGTCCCGCTGGGGGCATTCATTTGTGTGATAAGCACGAATGTTTGTTCACCAGTCATGGGTGTTTATATTTATAATATGTATATATTTAAAGTTATATATGTGTAGTGTATTAACTATCTGGTATCCATAACACAAGCCTCGTAGCTTACCATGGAACTAGGTGATGCTGTGTGTTAATGTCCCAACATATTTATTATTTATTTATTTTCTCACGCTTGAGGGTTTCCTTTGTACACATGGGATCTGTTTTCACTTCTATGGTTTTTTTTGTGGTACATGAATAAATAAATAAATGCGAAAATTTGTATGAGTGTCGCGTTGTGTATGTTTGAAATGCATTTACGCGTATCACCTGCATACATACAGGTGATTATGTGTGATCTATTCAGACGTGAGGGTGGGGAGAGGGGAGGGGCGAGGTGAGAGGAGGGTAGAGGATACCTTAATGATAAACTATGACCTGAAGTAACACATAGGCACTGTAATTCAAATCAGAATATTCCCAAGCAAAGCAAGAGTAAGTCGCTAGTTTATACGTCATCTAATTTACTCGTACTTGCTCTCGCTTCGCTTAGATCGTAACTGTTATCCAATTTTTAAGTACAATTTGGAGATGCACAAATATATATTTGAATACCTGCAATAGCACAAAGTGACCTTATCTCTTGTGGACGTACTTAGCACGGATATATAATAATTATAATATAATTTTTCAATATCACACTCATTAAATTTTGGTATAATAAGAGCCAACCACTAATCACTAATGATGAGGACCTTGTATAATTATGAAATACGAGTATTTTATATTTAACTAGCGACTCACACTCGCTTCGCTTTAGGTTCATCTAATATATAAAATTTCCATGTCACAATGTTGTTACCGTACTCCTCGGAAACGGCTTTACCGATTTTTACCAAATTTTATATGCGTATTCAGTAGGTCTGAGAATCGGCTACTATCTATTTTCCATACCCCTAAGTGATAAAGATAGGGGTGGTCCACCCAGAGCCCACCCCTCGCTAGTCCCTAGATAAAATTAAATCTATACGACGGGAACCGTACATTTTTCCGGATAAAAATTAAGTTTTGTGCTATTCCAGACTATAATCTATTTCTGTGCCAAATTTAATCCAGATCCGTTCAGCCGTTCTGGCATGGACGAGTAACAAACACCCATCTACGAACTTCGATGAAGTTTTTAGATTAATAATAAAGTTTACCAAAATATATGTATGTCTGTAAAATATCATAAATAAATAAATAAAAATTATAAATATGTTGGGACACTAACACACAGCGCCATCTAATTCCATGGTAAGCTACGAAGCTTGTGTTATGGAGATACCAGATAGTTGATACACTCGGCCCAGCATACGCTGGAGGAGTGCCCAGCTTGGGACGGAGCGCGAGGCGCTCAGAGGTCTTGTGGGGGCAGACCTGACGCTGCCGGCCGTGATTTCCGCCATGGCCGAAAGCGAAAGGTCCTGGGGTGCCGTCCTGTCCTTCTGCGAGGACGTGATGTCGCAGAAGGAGGCGGCGGAGAGGGCGAGAGAGGCCAACGACGAGCTCGCCATCCGCCGCAGGAGGACCGGGCGCCGGAGAGCAGCGCACGATCGCCACCTCCCCCCCTAACACCGGCCACAGGGCGGTAGACTTGGGGAAGACTGCCGCCTAATCACCTGGCCCGAGTAGGCGCGCACGGTGTCCCCCGCGCGCTACTCCAGATGGTGGTCGTTGAGGGTGTTGGTGGAATACAAATATTTGTGCCCATCACACATATGAATGCGGGACTCGAACCCAGACTACTGACACAGCAGGTTCACTACAAACTGAGTCAAACGTGTCGTCATGATAATAAAACTACAAACGATACCTACATAAGGACGCACTCGAGCGAAACGAGGATGAGTCGCTAGTTTACTTATAGGTCAGGCATTTGAGGAAAAATCGGTTACACTCAAGTGGTTAACGTTGAACCTCAAATAAAAGGAATTCTTTCCTAGATTAATTCTTCTGGTAATCCGATTAAAGTCGATCTGGCCAGTTGGCAGGATCCGGACATAAATCCCTTCAAACAAATAACCTTTAACTAAAACCTTCTTTTGTGGATCTTTGATTAACTTATTCATAAAAACTTAGGATTTAAAAAACTTATAGGATCACTTATTTGAAGAGTGGGTAGAGTTTTCCAGATATTTTATTTCAATGAAATATTTAGATTGGAAATGAAAAAGGCGGTATAAAATGATCTTTTTCAATAAAGGACGTATAGCCACAATTGCTAGAAGAGATATTTTAATTTTGATTTAATGACGACACGTCTGGCTCAGTTTGTAGTGACCCAATTTGTTGTTCTAGCGGTCACGGGTTCGAGTCCCGTTGGAGACATTCATTTGTATTATGAGCACAAATGTTTGTACTCCAGTCATTGGTGTTCATAGTTATAATATTATGTATGTATTTAAAAGTTATATATGTGTAGTGTACCAACTATCTGGTATCCATAACACAGGCCTCGTAGCTTACCATGTGACTAGATGGTGCTGACTGCTGTGTATTAATATTCCAGTATATTTATATATTTATTATACTAAGTTACGTCCGAGTAAAGATTTTAGCAAATATTAAAAAGAGTAGTTAAAAGTAAGGACGATCAAAAACGCTAATAGGTTTTCTAAATATAAAAAGGTCAATTCTTCAAAAGCGAATTAAATTGCTCTTAAGAAATGTTCTGTAAATTATTTTACAAGAACGAAATCCCAAGCAAAAATGAGTAAAAATAAAGTAGCCCATTGAAACAAAAATCAACTAACATTGAAAATAATTGCCTCAGCACCACACGACGCGACGGTTATAATTTGAACTCCGAGGCTTAACTCATTTTGCGGTTAAAAACCGTTTTTGGTTTCGCTGTCATCGCCATACTAAATTGGGAACATAATTTTTGAACAATCAAAACTATTGTTAATCAAACATTTTTGGGAATAGTAATATTTATACTACTGTTTACTTAATAAAGAAAATGACAAATATATTGCATAATAAAACAGAATTTATATACTAAAACAGACTCGTCCAACCTCGCCTCGGTGCCTTGAATCTACTGACTAACCCTGCCTTCGCTAGTGCCCCTTTACGACTTGACAGGTACCTTTTGCGACTCGATGCAAAAACATCGTCTTTTATTTACATTGCTTTCGACACTTTTTGACTAATAAAATTATATTATACTAGCGACTCAACAGTCGCTTCGCTCAAGTTCGTCCCTAGTTACGTTTTAACGGTTGGCGTGGAATAGATATAACTTGTTTTCCCGTAGGAACGTAATAATGTCCCACGGTAAAAAGTAGCCTATGTCACTCTCCAGCAATCTAACTATCTTCACACAAAAAAACACGACAATCTGGCACTTTATTTTGACGTGAAAAAAGGACAAACAAACAAATAAAGTCAACGTCAAATTGTATATCATAGAAAGAAAAAGTGTCAAATATACAAATGTTTCTCTTCATAAGAACCTTCCAAGGACTTCAGCGAATATTTGCAAAAAAATTAGGCTAATTAGTCCAGCCGTTATCGAGTTTTGCTCTTAGCAACATTAATTTTTATTTATATAGATTTTTCAATCATTTTATTCACGATGAAAATGATTCACACAATGTGAATTACATATATGCGAAACCCGGTTTGAACCTGCATGACTTGGTTTTCTAAGCAAGCGTGTTACCAGTAAGCTAGCACTGCCTATCTTTTCAAATGACTCTAAAGACAAAAACATTTACAGCAGGTTGAAATTGTACGAAGAAAATATAATTTGTGTGCGAAATTTAATAAGTGAAAAGGCTTTAATTGTTCTTTAGCACGTCGTCTATGAAATAAATTTCCGGGAGCACATTTTTAATTACACTAAAGAATTCTGAGCTCTTTAAGTTATAAAGAGAAGGAAATGAAAGGATGATTTAAAAGTTAAATTAGTGGTTCTAAATAAAACTACCCGTTTTCGTGATAATAAGCTTATAATAAAAAATTGTATAACTAAGCAGATTAAGTATGTGAAATATCTATAATGATTGTTCTAGGTGTATTTAACTGCCGGTGGTCTAGTAGCTAGCATGTATGGCAGGATATTGAGTTCGAATCCCGGGTCGGGTGAAATGGAGTTATAGTTTTTCTGTCAAGATATTCTTAGTAACACTCCGGAGATGACGGTGTTTCACTCCATTGTGCCAGAGAGCACATAAAGCAAAAATGTATACGCGCAAACTTGACACTGTAATATCTCGCGCATATGGCTAGATGGTATGATATACTGATTAAGATATTAGATTTAGAATGTTTGATCCTGATTATATTTTTATTTTGTAAATATCCTGCTATTTTATTTATTTTTTGGAAAATTATGAAAAAATCTAACAGTCTTAATAAAAAGTTGCGCGTGTTCATATATAAAAAAAACTTGAGAACCTCCTCCTCTGTTTGTCGGTTAACAGCGGAAGAGGTTATTAATTTGGGCATAATTTTTGTATTTTCCATACATGTTACTTGTGATATCTTCGTGAACGTTTTTCCTATTGTGAATCAAACTTAATGATTATTTTTTTTAATGAATAGGCCCGAGGGTGGCTTAATGTGAATTCCAAGAATAAATTCCACCCCTAATGGTAATTTAAGTAGATATAACTTTTTAATTAAAAAGTGATAATTATTTTGATAGAAATTCGTAATATGAAATTTTTTCACTTTTCGACATTATTTAATTAATTTGGCTTTTATCACAGTATTTGTAAGAAAATATCTTAAGCGAAATAAAATTATATATAAATCAATCTAGTGAAATGAATGTTATTTTATTTTACAAAAATTATGTAATAATACGTTTTACTTTAGTAATTTTCTATATCATTTTGATAAAACACACGTGGCAGTAATAACTCCTTGGAAACATAAAAACGGTAAATTAAATTACAAAGACTATGGCAAGTATTAAGTTGAATCAGTCATAAAGATAATCAGATATACAGAATCCCTGAAAATAGTAGCTTTTAACATATTTATTTATCAACTAGCGACTCACCCTCGCTCCGCTTGGGTTCGTCCCTAGTTACGTTTTAACATTTAGTATAGATTTCTCAGAGATGAGGTATTTTCCCACGGTAAAAAGTATACCTATATATTGACCCGGATAACAAGCTATCATCATACCAAATTTCATCAACAATTATTAATATAATTTTCAGCGAGGGATAGGGTGCAGAACCGACGCTAACCATGCTTAACGTGCTCTCCTATATGCTACCACTGAGTATCTTTAACTTAAATTAAGGTCTTATCGAATAATTTGATATTTGATCATATTCCCAAAACCGTATTTCCTCCATTCGTCGATCATTTAATCAGCAAAATAAAACAATAGATATCAGATTCACTCGAAAAATAATAATTAATTTTGTTACAAGGAAAATGTATGTTCAAAAGAAAATCTTTATTTTTGTCGTTATTAAGTCGAGATCAAAGGCTCAGAATAAAAAGGTTAGTGTCATCGAGACGTGACGACAATATACTGTGAGGGTTTTTGATATTTCATTACATAAAAGATGGAAAAATATAACGATTTAAATCAAAAATTTGCTTAGATTGCTGGAAACATTGCCTATCATCACTCTAGTCATTATACCACTTATATACTGATGGAGAAGTGAAGATGAAGAAGTGAATGTGTTGTAGGAAAAGTATAAAGAAACCCTTAGTCTTTATATTTTCACAATATACGGAACCCTCTTCTATAAGAGGTCGACTCGCACTTGACCAATTTCTTTTGCTTCATATAAATTGAAATCTCCTTGGTACTAAAAGATGCATACAGTCAAAATGTTCTACTTACGCAACGTAGTAGTATACGCAAATATCAAAATACAGTCATCTCACTTAATCCAATGACAAAAGGCGGGAGAGGGACAGAGATAGTAACAATAGGTTTTGTTAAAGGATAATAAAGGAACAAATATAAGCAATGAGCGCATCCTGCGGCCCATGAGTGTTTCAATCTTGCGTCTTATGATCTGGATGGTCCAAGTTCAAAGATGCTGCGATGATTTCTTTCACTGCGTGTTAATAAAACTTTATCTATACATATAATAAAATTGTAACTAAGCTGAATCTGTACATTAGATATTTTTTGGAAAATCTTATTGAAATAAACATTATTATGGATACAGAGGCCGAATCTATGGTTTTTACATACATATTTTGTCTATCTGTCTATCTGTTACCGCATCACAGAAAAACCACTGGAAGGATTTGGATGAAATTTGGTATGGTGATAGCTGGTTACCCGGGTCGCCATATAGGATACTTTTTACCGCGGGAAAATATCTCAATTCTGAGAAAAAATACAAAAACTGCAATGTAAGAGTATACTAATATGTAAACCTAAGAATTTGGTTTTTCGTCATCTGAACGCGGGCGCAGCTGCGGGCAATGCTAGTAATATATATGAATAGATTTGACTTATGTTAATAAGATATATTACATAGCTATTACATTACATTATTATATGGTTATGGACAATATATACATTTACGCAGAGAGCACTTTAACTGCAACTTATATCGTATTTTTGACTTATTATAAGATAAAATACTCACAATATTGTGATCTTTACATAATATCAAAAGCTTTATTCATGTAGAAAGAGAAAAAAAGTTAACAATTAAGAGGAGTTCTCATTAAAGAAATATGTTTTTAGGATTCCTTTTATTTTGTTTTATCAAATAAGCGCTCAATTTTAATCATAATGAAATAGTCATTATTACCGATACAGAGGCCGAATCTATAGTTTTTAGAATTTTTGTCTGTCTGTCTGTTTGTCTGGGAACGCAACACGAGAAAACCACTGGACAGATTTTGATCAAAATTGGTATGATGATAGCTGGTTATCCGGATACTTTTTACTATGGGAAAATATCTCATCTCTAAAAAAAATTACTGACCCTTAAAACGTATCTAGCGATAAACCCGAGCAGAGCGAGGGTGAGTCTCTACATTTAAATTAACTATCTTTTCGGATTTTGTCGTGATTTTTATTTTAGATTTTTGTTTCCGTCGTTTCAAATTCTTTACAGCAGACATGATTATGGGGCGTAAGGAAGAAAAATTTAAAATAAACCGACGACAAAATCAGAAAAGCACAAAGTTATAGTGTAAATTATAAAAATATTTCCTTTCGTGCCATTTAGACCACAGTATAAATAAAGGACATACGAGCGACGAGCGAGCGGGCAAGAGTAATGACTCAATGTATTTCGTTCACATAATACTGTTATGGCGTTAGTAGATTTTTAAAGATTTACTTACTTAATGATACTGTAATCATGTAATTTTATTTGTTAGAAGTAAACTTAAACTGGTAAATGTAAGAATATAAGTTGACGACACGTTTGGCTCAGTTTGTAGTGACTCTATTTACTGTGTCAGCGGTTGCGGGTTCGAGTCCCGGGACATTCGTTTGTGTGATAAGCAGGAATGTTTGTACTCCAGTCATGGATGCTTATATTAATAATATGTATGTATTTAAAGTTATATGTGTATCCATAACATAAGTCTTATAGACCACGGATAAAGACGCCCATACAATCTATAACATCCAGACATCCTCGTACACTTTTTCATTTATAATATTAGTAGAATTATTCCTTTTTACTAATAAGGAATGAATTTTTAACTACATTTGAATCTTCTAAATTATCTATATAAAGCTCTATTTATCATATCACATATTCAAATAACTTTCATTACACATACATATATTTGCCATACATTGTCTTGAATAAATAAAAAGCTGAAAATTTCCCTCGAAATCTTGCTTTATTGAATCATATTTACTATACACAAGCGCCAGGCAGACTGATAATTTAGAGTGGCAGCTCAATTCTCATCGTGAAAGTAATGGGATCAGCTGTTTTAGATAAAAGATTACCAAAAATAGCTGAGATTAGGTAAATGACATAACAAAATTTGGCAACTTTCTGTTTTAATGGAAATGTTTAGAGCGTGGAGAATATTTTTTATTAACTTAAAGAAAATAAATACTATGAAATAATATTCTTATATACTTATGGATTATTCCATACTAATATTATAAATGTGAAAGTGCGTTTGTTTGTTTGTCCTTCTTTCACGTCGAAACGGAGTGACAGATTAGCGAGATTTTATGTGTGAAGATAGTTGGAGAGCTGGAGAGTGACATAGCCTACTTTTTCCCGCGGCAGATTATCTATTTGCCACGGGAAAACACTTTATAATACAATCCAAATAAATATTTATGATCAGAATTACTTGAAACTTGGTATTAATGCTCTTCAATAAAATAAATGCGCGTTATAGCATTTTTCGAAATTCATCCTATAAGCGGGTAAAATAGGGGATGAAAGTTTGTATGACACTACCTTTTTAGAGTTTTTTTTGGAGTTTTAGCGCGAGCGAAGCCGCGGGTTCTGCTAGTAAAACATAAAAATGAAACATCATTAGTTATTTCAATATATTGGGTCCTGGAGACTTACTCTCACTTCGCTATATTTGCATTTTGTATTTATAATCTATATCTATTTTAGATAAATATAATAAAGTTCTAACTGAATCGAATCTGTACATTAAATATTTTTTTGGAAAATATTCTTTACATAGTCATTATTATTGATACAGAAGCCGAATTTATAGTTTTTAGATATTTTTTTTCTGACTGTCTGGATTCTTTTTACTGCGGGAAAATATGTATCTTGTCTTTGAGAGATCTATACAAAACGTTTGTCCCTAGTTACGTTATACGTAACGTACCGTAAAAACGTCATTATATATAATAGAAAATATTATATTACTAACAGTGGAATATGTGTTCCTTTAGGTCATAACTTCTTTATATAATATATAATAAAATCTCATCACTATCCGGCCAGCCGTTACAGTGTAAAGAAATAAGTTCAATTGAATTCAATTCTTTGTTATTTGGCTTTTAGGAAGAAATAATATAAGAGTAAGTAAATACTCACTTTCGCTTCTTAACTAATCGAAGGCAAACAGTGTAATTAAATAGAAAAACAAAATGCAAGAAAGTCCCTGGCAAATAAAAAATACATAATTTATTTGTTATAATAGTCTAATTAACGGAAAATGAAAGCAATTTAGCAAACATCAGACTAAACGTACTTATATAGTGTTTCTGCTACTAAGGTAAGAAAGGTAATTATATCTATACATATAATAAAATTGTACCTAACTAAGCCGAATCTGTACATTCGATATTTTTTGGAAAATCTTATTGAAATAAACATTATTATCGATACAGAGGCCGAATCTATAGTTTTTAGAATTTTTGTCTGTCTGTCGTCTGTCTGTCTATCTGTTTGTCTGTCTGTTACCGCATCACAAGAAAACTACTGGAAGGATTTTGATGAAATTTGGTATGGTGACAGCTGGTTATCCTAGTCGACATATAGGACACTTTTTTACCGCGGGAAAATGTCTCATTTCTGAGAAAAAATACAAAAACTGCAATGTAAGTAATTTTGGTCATCTGAACGCGGGTGGAGCCGCGGGCAATGCTAGTCGTTGTATAAAAACATTTATTAGACAGAAAAAAAAGCTTTACTTTCTTAGATTTACGCGAATATTTGATGTTTTAAATAAAACTATCTTTTAGTCTCTCCCATGATCATAATTGCTGTAAAGCATTCGAAACGTCAAGAACCAAAAATCAAAATAAATTCGCGAAAAAGATAGTTATATTTAAAATCTTTATTTTTAATATTTCACTTTCTTATACATATTATTATATGAATAATACATTCGCTTGATGTAGTTTAAGAGCTGTGTGACACCTTGACGGTTTTGCCAAATAGGTTTACGTATACGGTTTGCTGTAGCCGCAAAAAACGACAATACCATTTTTAATTCGGTTCACCAATTCGGCTTTATACGGTTTTCGATACCTTACACGATGCGATTTACTGAATTTTTTAACCGTATCAGCTTTTGTCTATACACCTCAGGAAACCGTATAGGAAAACCGATTCGGTAACTTATAACGCGTAAACCCACTATCAGAAACCCGATCTTGTCTTAACAAAATATTAGGCTCAATAGTAGAGTATTTAATGCTAAGGTATACAAATTTTGGCTGTGAATTATTCGGCTTACAAACACTTGATAGGTCTACTTACTTTACATAAACCCTTTCAAATTGAGCTTGACAATTGAATGAGAATAAGTGAGCCCCAACCTTTCCTAATTCATCCCAAATGAACTGACAACACATGGACGTATTTGTTTGATAAAGGTAAGGTACGACATGATATTGTCATGAATTGCTTTCAGTTCTTATACTAATTTAGTTTCTACCTGCTGATGTGCTTGTGTTGTAGGCTAGGTAAAAATATGTACCCAATTTGATAGTATTATACGTAAATTCGTACCTTCTAGGCGATATTAGTCATGGCATCAAAAATTATAAATATTTTTTAACAGATATATACTCTCGTATGAGACTAATTGTATTGATCATACATTTTTTTCTGAAGTCCTATTGTAAAAACATATACATTCTTGTATAATTTTCCAAATGGATGGATTGTCCTCCAATAGAAATCGAACCCAATATATTAAAATAGTAGTTCACAAATCGTTATAGCATTGCTAAAAACACTAAATATATATGCCATATTTGTTTCAGTACTTTCTGTTACCGATTTTGGATAGTGGATAAGTTTGTGCGTGAATGCTTAACGTGTTCGGAGAACGAAGATGCACCGTCCGAATTGTATAATTGAAAATTTCTTACCAGAAAAAAATCTGACTTGGAACTCAAAACTTCCACATCTGTCGCCATACATGTTAGCCATACATGGTTGTACTGTGGTAAGTCTGTGGTACTCCACTAGGCGTTTTTCGAAAAACATATAAAAATTGCGTTATTTCAGAAAAAGACGCGCACATATATAATGTAGATAAGCTTAGAAAGCAAAACCTTATCTAAATGCAAAATTTGATCATCATCATTTTTTGATTTGATCATCATCTTAAGGCAAGTGAATAATCATGTTGAAAATGATTCGTATATGGGAATATTAGAGATGTGAGGCACATTGATACAAAAAGTATATCAAATTACCACTGAGTTACGTAAGCCTTAAAATAGCAAAAAATTAATTAAAGTATGCCTTACAAATTGATACAAAAACTATGTCAAATGGAATTATCATATAAATGGGAGGATCTATGGGTTTCGAGGAAGCGAAGGCTTAAGGTACGGTCGGTCTGCAATTTTTTTATTTGATTGCTTGATTAGGATATTTATAATTAAAATTAAATGTTTAAACTTTTCCAATTAATTTAATAGAATCCAATAAATGGACCACTTTACGGTTATTTTGTATGAAAAGTATTATTTTTTTCATCTCATTTAATTTTTAAAAGCCTGTTAGCTAAAAATATAATACTTTTCATAGAATTCGTTCTAAAAATAAAATCATATTAAGCCAGCGAATCGGTGTGACCTGCATAATAATGTTTGAAGTAAACAGTGCTAAATCATTTTCGTATTGTAAAATATATAAACTAAAAATTATAAATATTTTTTAACGGATATGTCAACACTTTTTTATAAGATAAGTTGTATTGATCATACAAAATTTTTTTCTGGATACCTATTATAAAAATATATACATTCTTTCGTAATTTTCCAAATGGATGGCTTGTCCTCCAATAGAAATCGAACCCAATATATTAAAACAATAGTTCACAAATAGTTAAAACATATGCTACAAACACTAAATATATATGCCATATTTGTTTCAGTACTCGCTGTTACCGATTTTCACTGTTTGTTTTCAATCAGCATTGTTTTATCGCCGGTTGGAGCACAAATAAATTTTTGTTAACCCCATTTCGTGGTGTTCTGCTGAAAAGCGTAATTGATTGAAAATCGGTAGATACAAAGTTATAGGTACTTTTTGCTTACGACTTGTTATACACCTAAATTACTTATAACCTTACAATTCTAGTTATTTATGAGTTAAATAAAGAAATTTGTTGGGACATTAACACTCAGCATCATCTAGTTCCATGATAAGCTACAAGGTATGTGCTATGGATACCAGATAGTTGATACACTACACATATATAACTTTAAATACATACATATTATAAATATAAACATCCATAACTGCAGTACAAACATTCGTGCTCATCGCACAAATGAATGCCCCCAGCGTGACTCGAACCCACGACGACTGGCACAGCAAATAGGGTCGCTACAAACTGAGCCAAACGTATAGTCAAACACCTATCGTATATAACAAAAACTAATTATAAATTAATTAGTACCATTACATATATTTTTTAGATTTCATCAGAAAGTACCTGATTGACTGACAGCTTTTAACAGTCCTGAGATAAAATGCACAAGAATTTCTTACATAACTCAAGTGAAAACTAAGGACAGAACAGGAGTCAGGATGATCCCGCAACGTCCAGTAAGACTGGGGTTGTTAGGATTTTACCGGATAATACTGGCTTTTCTATCCGGCGAGTCTCATATAACCACGGGTATATATGCAGGTTGTATGTGTAAAAGCATGTCCTAAAGTCAAAAAAGGTGAGAACTAAAGAACGATTTTTGAAAATTGTTTTTTTAAGAGGGGTTAGATAGTAAATGAAAATTCGTTAGTATGGGATGAAAGTTCGAAGATAGTATTAAAGATATTGATGTCATATACTGTTGTTTATATTACCGATGGCTCCCAACAGACTTATATACTAATTACTGCTTATGTAAAGTTATGAAAAGTTATTGTGTCAATGAACTTCTATAATAAACGTGATAATTTATGTGTGTATATTTTTATTTCTCCTTAACTCTGAAATGACTAGACGAATTTGGATGAAATTCAATACAGAGATAAATTATGACCTGGGTTTATAATTTATGTATAAATTTTTGCCTAAACGTTGATATTTTTTTATTAAATAAAGAAAATAGTAAAAATATATTATAGTAAATTTCGATAAATAACCTCTTTGTTGATATTTTTATTATAAAAGCTACACCTATATATTTATATGGCCCGTTTAATATGTCAAAAATGCAAATCGACTTTTTTATCGCGCCACATTTTGCTCGCGGTTTCATCAAATTTGTGTTTTAACCGACATCCAAAAAGGAGGAGGTTTTCAATTTTTCAAAAACTTTTTTTTTTTAAGTTCACCGATTACTCGAAGACGCCTGAACCGATTTGTGTTTTTTTTTCAAAGGGTCCCTTCCCAGGTGGTCCTTTATAAATTTTATCGAAATCAGTCGAGCGGTTTTTAAAAAAATCAACAATAAATTATTTTTTTAAATAAATTGTTTAATCGAATATGTTATTAAAAACTTTTTTCTTACAAATTACCTGCTTCTTACGTCTACACTAAAAATGGAAAAATAAAAACTTAAAATAAAAACCAGGTCCAGGCACTAAAATGTAAAAAATAACTAAACGGAGGTTTTCATTTAGAACAGATACCTAATCAGATATTTTCGAAGTCGGTGCCAGCCTACAATATTTTAAGATATGAATATCTAAAAGGTAAATATATATTTTACGAATCGAAATATATTAGATTTGCTTTGCATCGGCTGGCACCGACTTCGAAAATATCTGATTAGGTATCTATTCGAAATGAAAACCTCCGTTTAGTTATTTTTTTACATTTTAGTGCCTGGAAGTCGGTTTTTTTTAAGCTTTTATACTGAAACGCAAACCACTAAGAGCGCTTAACATATGTATATTTTTTTATAGAGAACATAAGTCTTGAATAGTAGGCTTCTCAAGTTCTATGACATCACTTTACCGTCATAAAAAAACTTAAGAAGCAATCGCTATAAAAACTGAACCTCGAGCTATAATGTAGATAAGATCACGTTCTATAATGGCTAATGTTTAAAGAAAATTAAAATTAAAAAAAAGAATATCAATAATCATTATTTTTATGTCATTCCCATACAAATATATTTTTTATATTTTCTATTAGCGACATCGTTTGTAAAACTTGTTTGAGACGGCTGAAGATCCCTTACCTTGGCTCAGGTTTTTCTCCATACAGATTTTTTTTTATGGATTTTGTCAAATTTTCAATAAGATATATTTTGAAAATATTCAATTATTAATTATTAAATAATTACTTAATTAATTATTAAATAATACTTTCTCATTATTTTCAACGCAATATTCGAAAAAAATCAAATATTAAGCAAAATTAAATCAAAATTACAACTTTATTCGTAATGTATTCATAGTTTTGTGTTGTCAGGTGCTGTATTCATAGGCATACCGTCTCAGCTCTATTAGTGTCAGGGCCAAGAACCGTTAAATATAGTGCCATTGTACAAACGTTTGAATATATAATACGATTTAGCCTATACATATAATAAAATTGTAACTAAGCCGAATCTGTACATTAAATATGTTTTGGAAAATCTTATTGAAATAGACATTATTATCGATACAGAGTCCGAATCTATAGTTTTTAGAATTTTTGTCTGTCTGTCAGTTTGTCTGTCTGTTACCGCATCACTAGAAAACCACTGCACAGATTTTGATGAAATTTGGTATGATGATAGCTGGTTATCCGGGTCAGTATATAGGATACTTTTTACCGCTGGAAAATATCTCATTTCTGAGAAAAAATACAAATACTGCATTGTAAGAGTATACTAATATGTAAAACCTAAGAATTTGGTTTTTGGTCATCTGAACGCGGGCAATGCTAGTTTTATATAATAGGTACTATTTGTGGCTCAATATATGTATTCTGTCCAAAACGTTTGACAACCTTATGCGAAAAGAAAAAAAATGCGAGTAAATTACTAAGTCGTTTCCCTTCTCTTAAGCTAACCACCTAAGTTTAAGTAATCATTGAAAAACTAGAATATTTTCCCTCGCCAGGGATCGTATCCACTATCTTTCTAGCAATATATAACGCTGCCCTTTTATATCAGAATGTCATGTGGTCTCAACGAATTTTTATACCCAAAACTAAATGAATTTCACAGATTGATAATGAAATATTTTGAAAACTGCCTTTTTTCTGTCCTCCTTACGGTAAGTTATAAGTAAGTTAAACCGTCTGTACCAATGTTTTTTTAACAACATATAAGTAACGTGTTTCCAGTATTTAAGCATTCACGAAGGGAATATAGTAATAAAATTTAAATGATTGCCATAAAATGGCTCCCAGAGTGATTTCACGTTTTATATTCCGTTTGATTTTAATGATTAATCGTAAAATGTATCGTTTCTAACTTAAATACGTAAGCAAACTAAATGTTTTATGCAGATTGATTTGCTCACTATCTATACAAATATTATAAAGATGTAAAGTTTGTGAGTTTGTAACGTTGTAGGGGGTGATCTCTGGATCTACTGAATCGATTTAGATGAAATTTGGCAAGAAGATAGTTTGAGACCCTGGAAAGGACATAGGATATTTTTTTATCTCGGAAATCATCCCTTAAGGCGGGCAAAAATGGGGATGAAAGTTTGTATGGGGAATCAACCTAGGGACGAACCCGAGCGGAGCGAGGTTGAATCGCTAGTCTTTTATAAGATACTAACTACTTACCCTCGCTTCGTTCAGGGAAATTAGATGCTTAACTGTAGTAGACTACGTGATCCTTCAGGCCATACATAAGCAAATTTTTAGTTACTTAGTTTTATATTAGTACTAGCAGAACCCGCGGCTTCGCTAGCGCTAAAACTACAAAAAATATCTAAAAAGGTAGTTTCATACAAACTTTCATCCCCTACTTTACCATCTTATAGAATGAATTTTGAAAAATGCTAAAACTCGTATTTATTTAATTTTATTGAAGACCATTAATACCAAGTTTCAAGCAATCATAAATATTTTTTAATTGTATTATAACGTGTATTCCCGTGAGAACTAGATGATCTCCCGCGGTAAAAAGTAGCCTATGTCACTCTCCAGCTCTCCAACTACCTCCACACAAAAAATCACGCCAATCCGTCACTCAGTTTCGACGTGAAAGAAGGACAAACAAACAAACACACTATCACATTTATAATATTATAGTATGGATCCTTGTCAATGTTTGAGGGGTGGGCGCTATATGCCGTAACGCATTCATCCTAATACGGCAACAGAGACATCCAATTAATAATAATTACCTATTATGTAAAACTAAAATAAGATAAAAAAATTAATCACAAGTATTTTGACAAATAAAGTATTATTATTATTTATGTATTATATTTAATCGAATAGGTACTGTGCGGCCGTTTTAGCGTAAAGCAGTTATCAACACAAATATATAAACTTTTGCATTTATAAAGTAATCTAAGCTGATATTTGATTCTTCTACCCCCATTTTATACAACTACATGTTATAATGGTATTAATAATATGATCAACATAAATTTATGAGATCTTTCGATTTATCGAAATGAAAGTAGAAATAAGCAAACAAAAATTATTTATAACCAATTCGCAGCATTTGACAATACAGTAGTAGATGTGAGTATATAGTCTTCCTATAGTATTTAACTTTGGAAAACGTGCCAAGTTCCGGCACTTCAACGGTCACGTTCGTATTGTTTCATTGTATTAATATTTATGGTAACAAATACCTGTTTGCTTCATCAAGGATGTTCCGAGTTTTTATCTCTGACACTCTTGTTAGTAGAGTATTTTTTGTAACAGATTATTCCATGGATATCTCTTTATGAATTGGTATAAGAAGCTTATGTCTTTCCAGGCTATGTACTTATCCACCATAACCCATGGGGATTGGTGGATATATGTCTTTCGAAAACTTGCTAAGTTCTCTCAGTCATGCAGGTTTCTTTACGATGCTTTCCTTTGCCATAAGGCAAATGGAATGCAAATCATTTAAAAAAAACATATTATACTGATATATGCACAAACAACTGCCTCGGTGGTGTAGTGGCTGCACCCATGGCAGCTGCAGCATGTACGGCTGCACCCTCCTGGCCCCGCCCGGGTCGGGCCAAGTTTAGTTATTGAGTCTTTCTGTATAGTAAATCTCAGTAACAGCCCGGAGTTGGGAAGTTGGCGGTGTTTCACCCCAGTGCCTCGGAGAGCACGTAAAGCTGTCGGTCCTGCGCCTTAACTCTCACTGGTCGTGTCGAGCAGTCGTCCCACCGTGGTATGAGAGTGACAGGAATAGAGAGTTCACTTGTGTCTGCGCGTACACTTGTGCACTATAATATCTCCTGCGCAGTTGGCTAGTCTCTATGAGATTGGCCGCCGTAGCCGGAATCGGCCAAGAGAACATCATCATCATCATCACACAGACAAGGAAACAACATATATGAATTTTAGTAGTGAATTTTGTAATATCTAATTAGCCTGTATAGTAGGTTCTTTGTACAAACTCAATAAGTCTTTGGGATTAAATTGACTGATTGATCCCTCATCAAATTACTCGACACGCTCTTTAACTGAAATTGGCTTACACATTGTTAATATATTACATATTTTAAGCTTACTAAAGGCATTAAACTTGTTAGTTTAGAAATAACAGAGATATTATAGTAAAATAACAGAGAGAGAGAGAGAATTTATAACGTAGAATAATATAAAAACAAAAAGAAAAAAATATGTATATAATGAATAAAAAAAGTATTTGTCTGTGCGGAAACCTGGTTGTTCCAGATCAATACAAGCTTTTGGCTACCATGCAGGTCCCATTCAAGACCGTCCCAACAATAGTCAAAGCTTGGTTATAAATAGATTAAAAATACTTTGCTAATAATTTTAATATAATTCATCTTCAAAATTCAAACTAAAGACTTCCATTACTGCTCCCGCTATAACTTTGTAAGCAATCTCGTGTTATCCGCATCCAATAAATTGTAATTTTCATCAGTAAAATACAAAATATATTTAAACTGGAAATTACTTTAAAGTTAGTAAAATATAAGTACAACTTAAACTATTATTCAACAGATTAACTTGCTAATAGAATTAGATGGAGATGATGTGTATTTAAATACTAAATTTTCTAAGTAAAAGTTCCCAAAAGTAATAAAAAACACTCGCGACATTTCTATCACATTCTGTAAAATACAGTACGTGAAACTACTTAGAAAGCGGTGGCGGAATCTGACAAATAACACTTACTGACAAAAGCATACCACAAATAATGTAAGCGTTTGGAACTTCGGCTACAAAAATGAGTTAAAAATATACTTACACAAGTTCCAATAAACTGAAAACCTAAAAAAACTTGAGCGAAGTGAGTATAAGTCACTAGTTAAAAAAAAAATTATAATACACTAATTAACATTAAAACCTCATTATTACAAAGAATTTTTATTAAATCTACGAAAAAAATCTAAGTAAATATAGTCTATTATATATTATAGTAATTAACAATATTTTAATAAAATGTTATAACGTGGTAATCGCGTTTAATGATTTTCATTAGCGAAGCATACTTCGTATATTTCTTACTCCCCACAACGCCCAGGCCACCTAACAGGTACAGGAGCTGTTTACGCAACACGCAAATTGAAATTGATCAAGCAACATCAATCTTAATGAAATACGATGATATTAAAGCAATGAATTATCAAAGAACAATTTTTAGACCGCTATTTTTCATTCCAGCATTGTTCTGATGGGAAAACTATTAATGTCTTCGAATCTGGTACAAGTCATAAGGTTTTTTGGTTTACACATATTTTTATCTATAATGAAATCTACATCTACACTAATATTATAAAAAGGAAAGATTTTTATGTTTGTGACGAATAAACTCAAAAGCTACTGGACCGATTTAGATGAAATTTGGTAAAAAGATAGTTTGAGACCCTGGAACGGACTTGAGGAGGTGAAAATGGGGATGAAAGTTTGTATGGGGAATCACCTGGTAGTACAACAACAACAAAAACAACAATACAGGACAACAAAAACAACAACAAAATGGTGATTAATAAAATTTTATTTTGACAATCCAAGCTATAAGTAGTTATTAAAGACGGTGTCTACCTACAAAAAATATAAAATAATTTGGAACTGACATAAGATAGTACTTTACAATTAAAAAAAACTTTAGTATCTATTATGGACCAAGGTTTCTGTAAAGTTTTGAAACGTCGGAAATAATAAAAATTAATAAACCGCCAAATCCAAATAAATATTTTTATTTAAAATGTCAAAATATGTTCGTTTAAATCGAAGAAATTATTAGCGTACATATGTTTTGTATTTTATATACCAACTTGCTACAGAAAAACATAAACGTATATATCCCACGGGAACCGTACATTTTCGAGATAAAAAGTAGCCTATGTGTTGTTCTAATGTATAAGCTATATTATGGTAAAGTTTCATTAATATCCATTCAGTAGTTTTTGCGTGAAAGAGTAACAAACATCCATACATCTATACGTCCAGACATCCATACATCCTTACAAACTTTCGCATTTATAATATTAGTAGAATATTATTTAAAATTAATATTAGTTTTATTGTTTTTCTTATAAAAAAAGTATCTAACAATATAAAATCCACAAACGATATATTTTAATGTTAAATCTTACCTTTCATTTATAAGGACATTTTCTAAGAGCTTATACCACACAACAATTGTCAGGGGGAAAACGTATTCATTTTAATTTGTTCCGCAGAGGATTTGTGTTCTTTGGAGTCCTTAGACTTGATTTATTATGAAACTGAACATGAAGACAGGAATATGTCAAGAGAAGAAAGAATGGCATTCATTTGAATTATGAATTAGAATTAGTTTGAAATCGTGTTTTTCTTCATACCTATTAATTGTGCTATCTTTGCTTTAATTACGATTAAGATCACAAGATTTTTTTTATTGGAACTGAGAGACAATAATAGGTGTATATATTTTATTCAGCCCTTTTCAACATCCCATTGCTGGGCATGGGGTCTCCCTACAATACAAGGGGGATCAAGCCATACACCACCACACTGGTGATCTGATTGTGATGAAACTGGTGGGTTATTCTGTACGACACTTTGAATGTGTTGGAAACGTCTGCGAATGTTCCTGGCGCAAAAAAACGATTTTTTCTTTGGACGCTTGTCTTTTATACCTTCCTAAACCATTCAAGCCTAGGGACGTACCCGAACGAAGCGAGAGTAAATCGCTAGTCTATACAAATATTATAAAGATGTAAAGTCTGTGAGTTTGTAACGTTGTAGGGGGTAATCTCTGGATCTACTGAACCAGTTCAGATGAAATTTGGTAAGAAGATAGTTTGACACCCTGAGAAGGACATAGGATACTTTTTAAATCATCCCTTCAAGGGGTGAAAATAGGGATGAAAATTTGTTCGGTTAATCAAAAAATTGTTCGGTTTTAAATATGCAAAAGCATAAACAATTATAAAAATTTGCGTTCTGAGAAGTGATTTGTGGTACTTTTTTGTCTTGAACTTATTCTGATACACACTGAGTTACTATACGAGTATTGTAAAAAACAATTGAATGACGCGTGAAGTATGAAAAAGTTGGAGATTGACCGAAGCGAAGGCCGCTTACGACTATACTTATATATTTTTATAATCTATACATCCGTCGTAACCACGCAAGGTAATTTCATGAACAATATTTGAAAATTTTAGAATTTGCAAGCATAGATTTAGGTGAAAATATTATGTTAAATAATCTATTTCAAAAAAAACACAAGTAAAATTTATAAAAATCCAGAATTATTATTTATATAATTTATATTATTATAAATTTTTACACTTTAATCAAACCAAAAATAATTTTTTTGCAAAACCTAAGTCTAGATGCAGCAAAATTAAATTGTCCTCACAGTCAAATAGCCATGGAAGCCTTTAAAGATAACTATAGTATTACCAAGGAGCATACAACGTCTACAGCAGTTTAGACTAAGTGATTCCCTTTGTAGTTTCGCAGTAATACCCTGATTACATACGTAACTGATTGCAATTGTAATGTAATATCTCCTTATGTAGCCTTGAATCAAGCATTAGGCTAGTGCTCCACTTAAAAAAGATAACCAAAACACTCAATAGTCCATATCCATACTTCCATACTTAATATTATAAATGTAAAAGTGTGTTTGTTTGCTTGTTTGTTTGTCTTTCTTTCACGTCGAAACGACTTAGCGGATTGGCGTGATTTTTCAACCGACTTCAAAAAGGAGGAGGTTCTCAATTCGACTGTATGTTTTTTTTTTTTTTATGTTTGTTACCTCAGAACTCCGTCATTTATTAACCGATTTGGACAATTTTTGTTTTGTTTGAAAGGGTATACTTCCAGATTGGTCCCATTTAAATTTCACAAAAAAATACCACCCCTAAGGGTGGAAAAACAACTAATGATGAATTTAACCTACTTCTAATTGTCATATTGACTTGAAACTTTGCAAGTATTTCTATTTCCGTTGATAGTACAGTGGTTCGGTGTTGTTGACCTGATCTGATGGCAAAGCCAGAAGGTGGATAGGTGGAACTCTTCAACGACTAATAGTAGATACTTTGAGTTTGGGCTTATTTTGTTTGATTTGACAAGCCTAACACGTTAGAATCCTAACTTTGCTACTACTGTCTACACTAAAAAGGTAAAAATAAAAACTTTTTAACAAAAAAATAAAAACCGACTTCAAACAAAAGCACTAAAAAGTAAAAAATAACTGATTGGTAGTTTTCATTTACTATACATATCTAATCAAATATTTTCGAAGTCGGTGTGCTTTGGCTAAGTAATTAAAGCCTACCTATTAAATACATACCTAATCAAATATTTTCGAAATCGGTGCCAGCCCATACAAAGCAAAGCACACCGACTTCGAAAATATTTGATTAGGTATGTATAGTAAATGAAAACTACCAATCAGTTATTTTTTACTTTTTAGTGCTTTTGTTTGAAGTCGGTTTTTATTGTGTGGAGATAGTTGAAGGGCTGGAGAGTGACATAAGCTACTTTTTACCATGGAAGATTATCTCTTTCCCACGGGAAAACATGTTATAACACAATCAAAAAAAAAATAATATCAGAATTACTTGTAACTTGGTATTAATACTCTTCTTTCTTTTTCTACTTTCATCTCAGAAGGGTATAAAATAGCAGATGAAAGTTTATATTAAAACCTACCTTTTTAGAGTTTTTTTTGTAGTTTTAGCTCGAGCGAACCCGCGGGTTCTGCTAATAACTATATCATGCTAACTAACTAAATAAGTTATAACTTGAAGTAGGTAAGGTAGGTATAGTGCAGATAGCAAGATTCGAACCTGCAATAACCTATTTGATGGCAATGAAAGAGTAATTAAAGATAGACCTGTTTTGGACAGATGGCTCATCGTGCCCTCCAAAGAATAGAAACGCTCAAATGTTATGCCACCAAGAGGTCACATATTATATATCATAGGTGTCGCAAGCGAAGTTGCTTAACTTTAATGATCTGCTCAGACGATGGTCCTACAGTATTTTATTTGTTTAACAACGACAGTATGTACTTACGTTCAATATTTGTAGGTTCATAATATATGTATGTATTATTGCACGATTACCTAATATATTGCTTTAAAAACAAATTGTTTCAAAGTATTTCAAATTTTATTTTAACATTTTTTTATATACATAAATAAACATATACTTTAAAAAATTGCCATATTAAAAATATATTATGATGGCATGAAACTTATTAGCTTTATATGAAGTAAATCCAATAAATCCAAAGAATCCAAATAAGTTAACTCTTTACTAAGCACTCTACTACGTACTGGTCTCAGTACTAATAGTTTAGTCAAACTGTACTATTAATGATTTTGATATAACAAATGATAGCATCGACATAGCTTTTATCTTATCATCGGATTAGCTTTCAGTGGGTTAAAACCTAAAGGAAATGTATACTTATTTCAACATTTGCCAAAACATTACATATAAGGGGCTTTGAGCGATCAATGAATTACTATGACCTTACTGGTGTGACAATGACCGCTAAAACTGTCACAGATCAAAAATTAAAAACTAAATATGGTATAGTAATATAATATAAAAATTAAAACCTAAATTCATATCTAGTTTTTTGGACAATAAAAGTGTTTTTTTGAGTTTATTCGAATAGACAAAATTAAAGGTTACAGTTTTAAATTATGCAAAAGTATTTTCTATTATTTTTGACTACATTAAAAAAGAAGTTTTAAGAAGTTAGAAATGTCTTCGTCGATGGATTTTGATGGTCAAAAGAGTCCATTATATATATAGCGAGGAATATTATTTTATTATATACAACATTATATAGTTACCTCTAATGAAAATTAAACCATTATATTATGTTTATTTCGCACTACAATAAAAAGGTAAACTTGTTTGAAATTAATTATAATTTGTTTGTGTCGACGTACTCAGCGAGCAAAACAGCAAACATCTCAACACTTGTTGTTGTAAAATAATAAATCTATAAATTATATAAATAGGCAAAGATAAAATAGTTTAAGGCCTTTAGGTCGTATGTTTGTCAACAGATTTTCTTTTTTTTTTTATTTATTACCTACTAGCGACTCACGCTCGCTTCGCTCAAGTTCGTCCCTAGGTACGTTTTAAATTAAAATGGGTATAATATGTTATCCTTAAGAGATAGATAGACATATGCCATCGCGGACTTTTCTGTAGACCTATATAAGATACACAATTCCACCATACATTACTTTATTATATCTCAAAGGGTTTAGGTAGCGTTTTCGTTGAAAGCTCCCAGACGGTTAATTTTTTTTTGACACCTCCAACAAATATCATTATATTTTAGCCAATGTATACAAAAATTTAACAAATTATATACTAAAACCTTCTTCTTGAGTCACTCTATGTATTAAAAAAACCCGCATCAAAATCCGTTGCGTGGTTTTAAAGATCTAAGCATACATAGGGACAGACATACTGCGGGAAGCGACTTGGTTTTATACTATGTAGTGATTGACGAGTTTTAGTGTTATCAATAATAAAAATGCTCAAATTCCAACCGACGGTGGGCCAACACTAATATTTATAATAGGCTGTAAGCTGCTATCTAACCTTCGTTTTGTGTAAAACAGATAAAAATAAGAAGTTTGTTTTAGATGTCGTAAGCGCTACTGTCGCTCCTCCATCTTGATTTTTATTTTGGTTAGTTAATATGTACTCAATTTTGTTAAAATAAAAATCCAAAAAAATCTTAATGAATAATTGGCTTTAAAAAAACTATAAACCCACTATTATATATGACTCATTAAAACGAAAAAAATATATAAAAAGTATACTAATCCGTTGTCTCATACTTATTTGCCCAAACAAACAATTTACTGAAACAAGTTTTTATACATAATATTCATTTTTAAATGTCAATTCTATTGAAATTAAATACATACTTTACTTTAAAAACTAAATACTAATAACTAAATACATACTAATATTATAAATGTGAAAGTGTGTTTGTTTGTTTGTCCTTCTTTCACGTCGAAACGAAATGACGGATAGGCGTGATTTTTTGTGTGGAGATAGATGGAAGGCTGGAGAGTGACATACTTTTTACCACGGGAGAATATCTAATTCCTACGGGAAAACACGTTATAATATAATCAAAAAAAAATATGATCAGAATTGCTTGAAACTTGGTACTAATACTCTTCAAAAAAAAAAAAAATAAATACGTGTTTTAGTATTTTTCTAAATTCATGAAAGCTTGTATGAAACTACTACCTTTTTAAAGATATTTTTAATGTATATAAATCTTAGAAATGAAGGTTTTTTTAAAATAGAAGAAAAGAATCCTATACTCTAAAGTACTTGTCGTAAGTAAGTATTGGGTCGTTTGAACAAATAAGCACTAAGCCCTAAGGTAACGACATAATAAATGTATGTACGTAGATAGATATATATCTATCCTGATATAATTATGATTCCCATGGGATATTACATAAATAATTCCATTACATCAATCATCCACGACACATTTTGCATTCTGACCTCCTCTAATAATAATCTATACTAATATTACAAATATCTATACTAATATTACAAAGAGGTAAAGTTTGTGAGTTTGTAACGTTGTAGGGGGTAATCTCAGGATCTACTGAACCGATTTAGATGAAATTTGGTAAGAAGATAGTTTGAGACCCTGGGGAGGATATAAGATACTTTTTATCCCGGAAGTCATCCCTTAAGGGGGTGAAAATGGGGATGAAAGTTTGTATTGGAAAGCAAGTTAGAGACGAACCCGAGTGAAACTAGGGAGAGTCGCTAGTAATAAATATGTCAGGACATTAACACACAGCACCATCTAGTTCCACGTTAAGCTACGAGGTTTGTGTTATGGATACCAGATAGTTGATACACCACACATATATAACTTCATTATAAATATAAACACCCATGACTGGAGAACAGACATTCGTGCTCATCACACAAATGAATGTCCCCAGCGGGACTTGAACCTGCGACCGCTGGCACAGCAAGTAGTCACTGCAAACTGAGCCAAGCGTGTCGTCAACCTTTATATTATAGATCACAAAACAGAGTCAAGGGCGACAGCCGCTTTAATATCAAACGTTTGTATACAAAGATAGCTGGAACCCAAATACCTTTCCACTCCACTTTACTGATTCTAAAATGTCACCATAGGCCTGACGAAATGAATGCTTAATAAGTATATCCATATAATATTCAAATAAAAAAAATGTTTATAAAAGATTTCAAAACAGCTACACCATTTTAAATGCAAGTGGTTTTCATTTACTTTACCAAAGTCAAAATAACTTTTTTTTGTCTGTCTTACGGTTAGTCCGTTCTAATCTCCGAAATAGTGGAACCAAGAGTAAGATAAGCTTTTTAAGCCGACAAAGAATATATATATCTATATATATATATATATATATATATATATATATATATCATGATACCTGTAAATACTTTAAGGCATGGAAACGAAAATATGATTCTTTTCAAGTTAACCAAGTAGTGCTTACAAGATAAGTACATATGCCTTTAAAGTATAGATTTCTTAGATTTCTCAGATCGCGGCGAGTGTAGGTAGCTACTATTACATTTGGCTTGGCACCGACTTCAAACCTATCAATAGGTAGCACATACAAATAATAATATTTTATTAATATTAAAGGTATTAGATTTGCATATGAGTTGTATTAAATTAAATCTTTATTAAGTTATTTTATACTTTTTAGCTTTTGAAGTCTGTTTTTTTAAACGTAGTTTTTTTTATTTCTTATTTAATGAAATATTTAACTGTGGAAATATTAATTTAATACGTTAGTTATTTAAAAGCTTTTTGTGTAAGCTATTATTTTACCTTTTGTGAACGTGTCGTAATCACGGTCCTGCAAATAAAGAGAAACAATTATTAATAAAATGAAAATTATAATAATTTTGTAAAGTCAAATATAAAAGAGTGTATGTTTGTAATTTAATAATAACTTTTTAACTAAATAATAAAAGTTTTATTTATTTCTAGATATGCATAAAAACAACCCGTTGAAAAAATAAATAAAAACGGTTTACAATTCTCGAACATCTCGGAAAATATTCACAGAAAAAAAACCCTAAATTGAGAATCTCCTCCTTTTTTAAAATTGGTAATAAATTACCCAATAATTAAACCAAACTGTTATTTTTGTTTGTCTGTCTATTTTTATCTAATCTCGGGAACAGATTTTATTTAAAAAAATACTGGCTGGCGAGAATGCATATAGAGAACTACAGAACTTAAGATACCTGTATTCAAGTTTTCTCGCAAATAAAACAGCCATACTAATATTAAAAACATTAAGTTACTTAAAGTTAGCAAAATCATTTTTAATAAGATATGTTGCTAAGAAGTTATTATGATGTTCTCCTGGGCGATTCCGGCTACGACGGCCAATCTCATTGAGATTAGCCAACTGCGCAGGAGATATTATAGTGCACAAGTGTACGCGCAGACTGTCACTCTCATACTCCGGTGGGACGACTGCTCGACCTCGACACGGCCAGTGAGTGTCGGCGCAGGACCGACGCTTTACGTACTCTCCGAGGCATGGGGGTGAAACACCGCCAACTTCCCAACTCCGGGCTGTTACTGAGACTTACTATACAGAAAGACTCAATAACTAAACTTCGCCCGACCTGGGACTCGAACCCAGGACCTCCGAGTGTGCAGCCGTACATGCTAGCCACTACACCACGGAGGCAGTTAAGAAGTTATTCTGAATCCTGTAAAATGCCATAAGCTTCTTTTTTCTTTAAATTGACTAAAAATTAAGCAGAAAACAAGTCTAAACTAGTCTTTGCCCGCAACTTCACTCTTATGATCCTCGATCGAACTTCGGTCATCCATACAAAGTAGCGTTACGTAACGTATGCAAACGTCTAGATTCCGAATAGCTCGTCCATTGAAGCGTTCAAAGCAACAAATTCAATCAATTGCTTACTTATTCTATATTATAGAAATTTTAGATTTCAGTTCAAAACTTTGAAAGCACAAAAGACATTTTATTTGGGATTTTTTCGTCGATTTATTTTTATTTATGGTTTCCGACATTCGAATGCTTTACAGAAAATGGTCACGACGACCAAAAATCAAAATAAATTCGCCAAAACATAAGAAAGTATTATATTAGTAGCACAAAAAATAATAATTTAAACAAATATCAAATCAAAAGTATACAAAGTCGGAGTATATCGCTATGTTTCCATAATTATTAAACAAATTAAATAAGTAATAATCTTTGATACACGAATCATGATAATAATGATGGAAGGCTATTGAATTTAAATTGAAATGTCAGGAAACACCAGCCATTCCGAAACTTCTACGATACGAGTAAATTGTGAATATTTTATTTTATGAGAAATGTTCGTGCCGAGAACACGCATTGTTTTCTTTGTATCTGAACCAAGTATATATTATAACAAAGATAGGAAGTGAATATGAAAAGTTACGGAAGCTTACATATACTTAACATTTTTGAATTAATTTAAAAGTCTTAATAAAATGTTGTTCTTTTCAACCGATTTCCTCAAAAAGGAGGAGGTTCTCAATTCGGCTATATGTTAGTTTTATGTTTGTTACCTCAGAACTCCGTCATTTATTAACCGATTTGGACAATTTTTAGTTTTGTTTGAAAGTGTATACTTCCAGATTGGTCCCATTTAAATTTCAAAAAAAAAACCACCCCTAAGGGTGGAAAAATTGCTAATGATGAATTTAACCTACTTCTAATTGTCATATTGACTTGAAACTTTGCAAGTATTTCTATTTCCATTGATAATACAGTGGTTCTGTATTGAAGACCTGATCTGATTAAAGGCCAAAAGGTGGATAGGTGGAACTTTTCAACGGCTAATAAATAGTAGATACATTGAGTTTGGGCTTATTTTGTTTGGTTTGACAAGCCTACACGTTAGAATTCTTACATTGCTACTACTGTCTACACTAAAAAGGGAAAAATAAAAACTTTTTAACAAAAAAAATAAAAACCGACTTCAAACAAAAGCACTAAAAAGTAAAAAAAGTCGGTGCCAGCCGATACAAAGTAAAGCACACCGACTTCGAAAATATTTGATTCGGTATGTATAGTAAATGAAAACTACCAATCAGTTATTTTTTACTTTTTAGTGCTTTTGTTTGAAGTCGGTTTTAATTTTTTTGTTAAAAAGTTTTTATTACATGTAAAGCTTCTTCCAGTGACGCACACAAACACATTCGTGTTCGAATCACACATTCGATTCCCGCACGGGGCATTTATTTGTGTGATGAACACGAATTTCCTTACTTTGTTTCAGTCAAATATTCTCCTCGAATAAAAATTAAATTAATGTATTTCCTAATATATTTTTTAAAAACACCAATATTGTAATATTAAGGTAAAACCTCTTTGATAATGTGTATATATAGAATAGGTAGGTAGTTATTGAGTGGTTATTTTTATAATATATAAAGTCCGTTTGTGTGTTATTTTCACCCTAAACATGACTGGCTTGATCATTTTTGATGAGCTTTTTGTGTTATCGATTCATCTGGTTGTTGTTGCATCCAGAACAAAGGGTGGTGTGGTTGATATCCAAAATTTATTCTATTTTTTTTTTTAGATATCTTACAAAAAAGTTCCAGGTTTTTAGCCTCTAAGACAAGACATCTGCCCTTAAAAAAAAGTTAAAAAAAGGAAGGGTTTAAAAAATTATAAATATGTAGGTATATTTAATTAAATGTAATATGGGAATGAGCCGTCAAATTGTCAAAAGTAAACAAGCGCAAACTTGAAAGTTTTACAGAGTCATTAAAGAGTTCCACTATCCACCTGCCGATATAATCATCTGATGGGCTCGATGGTATCAAACTATGGTATTGTCATCTGGCTTTTGCACTAATAAAGTTTGGAATCAAACCGACAATTACGAGGCTGTAAGTTAAATTCGATTTCTCAGATTGGATAACATAGCTAGCAACATTAGAAGTTAATACAAGCGTGTTAAAATAGCGTTAGAACTGGTAAAACATAAACTATGTTACATACGATCAGTTTAGCTTTCTAGTAATATTTTTTTTTTATAATACATTCAGAATTTCCATAAATAAACGATTAATCATTATTTTTTAACACTGGCAACACTTCCAAATTATTTAAAAATAACTCCACAACGTATTTTTTTATATTCATATGAAATTATAATTCACTTACTAAAAAGTAATTACGTAAATCGATACAAAATTAGGGAGGAAAAAAATCGATTTGACCTGCTTCCTTTGAAATCGGTAAAAAACAAAAAGTAACTAAATACTTGTTTATGATAGTGACGCACTACTATTATAATGCTACTAATTAAGTTTTGTGTGTTTGTGTATCTATTTTATACTCTTTCAACGCTGATGTATAGCAGTTAGTAATAAAATTTGTGTGTGTATGTATTCAACCCTTTTTAACGTCACTATGCTGGGTACGGGCCTTCCTTCAATGCGAGGAGTATCAGGCATCGGGCCACAGTCCACCACGGTGGCTAAGTTCAGTTGATGGACTTCACATGTCTTTCGAAAGCTTGCTAAGTTCTCATAGACATGCAGGTTTCCTCACGATGTTTTCCTTCACCGTAACACAAATAATAATCATGTTTGGTTCGCACTTGAAAATACTAGAGGTGCGAGACCGGAGATTTGAACCCGTTTCACTCGGTTTCCAAGCAAACCCACTACCACTGGGCTACCACTGCTGCTATATAATATTATAAATAAAAAAAAAAGACGTGTGGCACTTGGAGACTGCCGCGGTAAAGCTATTGCATAGCATTTTTTATCAACTTATGCAATTATAATTATTTATTTATTTTATTAATGCACTATTTTTTTCCTTTGTTTTTTTTTCTTTGATATTAATTCAAGTTACACTTTGAGCGTGGTGACCGATAAAATTTTTTTTTTCTTTTATTAAATAAATGAGATGTTAATATTGTTCAAAATATTTTTATTATCTTTCAATACATGTCGGTTCTTCAGGAATATTTATCATTGAAACTATAGGTTTATGGTAACTGAAATAAGAAACATAAGTTTGAGACTTGATATCTTCTAAATATCTGGAAAATACCGCGTCAATGGTGGTTCCATATTTTGTTGTGGATTCTTGTGAATCATTATTCATTTTCAAATTCAATATTTTCGAAAGCAAGCTGCATCGACTGCATCTTTGTTGCAAGAATTCAAAAGACTGTCTCTAAATAGTGTTCAGACGATAGCTCAAAGTGTATTAGATTTCATTAGTAATAGAAATGGCATTTCAATAATTACTTTCAACTGCCAAAGTCTAAATAGTCACAAATACGATTTACTAGATTCAGTTACGAGGCAAGCAAATGTGTTACTTCTTACCGAAACAGATGTCAAATGTCAGATCGTCAGAAACGTCAGATGACGCTCAAGGCCCGCGATAGAAGCTATGCAATAGCTTAAAAACTTTTTAACAAAAAATAAAAACCGACTTCAAACAAAAGTACTAAAAAGTAAAAAATAACTGATTGGTAGTTTTCATTTACTATACATACCTAATCAAATATTTTCGAAGTCGGTGTGCTTTGCTTTGTATGGGCTGGCATCGATTTCGAAAATATTTGATTAGGTATGTATTTAATAGGTAGGCTTTAATTACTTAGCCAAAGCACACCGACTTCGAAAATATTTGATTAGGTATGTATAGTAAATGAAAACTACCAATCAGTTATTTTTCACTTTTTAGTGCTTTTGTTTGAAGTCGGTTTTTATTTTTTGTTAAAAAGTTTTTATTTTTCCCTTTTTAGTGTAGACAGTAGTAGCAAAGTAAGGATTCTAACGTGTTAGGCTTGTCAAATCAAACAAAATAAGCCCAAACTCAAAGTATCTACTATTAGCCGTTGAAGAGTTCCACCTATCCATCTTCTAGCCTTGCCATCAGATCAGGTCAACAACACCGAACCACTGTACTATCAACGGAAATAGAAATACTTGCAAAGTTTCAAGTCAATATGACAATTAGAAGTAGGTTAAATTCATCATTAGTTGTTTTTCCACCCTTAGGGGTAGGGGTATTTTTTTTGAAATTTAAATGGGACCAATCTGGAAGTATACCCTTTCAAACAAAACAAAAATTGTCCAAATCGGTTAATAAATGACGGAGTTCTGAGGTAACAAACATAAAAAAAAAAAAAAAAAAAAAAAAAAAAAAAAAAACATACAGTCGAATTGAGAACCTCCTCCTTTTTGAAGTCGGTTGAAAAACACCTAGAGAAGCACTTGACCAAAGCGAGGGTGAGTCGCTAGTGCACATAATAATATAGGGTACATATAAGTAAAAAAATATATTGTATTAGCCGTCACCAATAATAATAAATCATAAGCACCACTCAGTCTTACCAACATAATGCAAACGTTATTGTCGTGATATTGACTAACGACCGTGACCTCTCACGGTTGAAGGCTTGTACAAATTAAAGGTCAGCCATCAAAATTCAATTATCGCTTAGCAATATTACTGCTATAATCTTATAAATCATCTATCTAACACAGATACAGAGTATTTGTGTTTATATTTCAGGATATCAGAAATTTGTTAATTCTAACATTTTTGGTAATTTACAGCGCTCTTGCTGACAGTAAGTTTAAAATATTAATAGTTTTTTTTTTAAAGAGAGTATTATGAGTCAAAACCCAAACAAAATAGGAAAATAATGACGTAGGTCTCTTCCTGTTCTTAAAACGAATTTTGTTTGAAAAAAAAGGAATTTTCGAAATTCGAAAAGCTTTTTTTTAAAGAAAGAGAATTTCCGATTGAATAATCTGTCTAACATATAGATTTTTTACCATATGCTTATTACCTATATATTATAAATACAATTCCTTATACATACATAATATTACATATATTATTATTATATAATCTTGACGTTGAGAAATATGCCCTCGCACTAACTTCTAACTCTTTATACAGGCCCTTAGAGTAATTTCCATGAAATATTAAAAGTAAGCAGAGTGGGCCATTAATATTTTAATCTTTATCACATACTCACAAATTTCCGCATTTACAATATACATTTAAGAATATTAATTTGACGACACGTTTGGCTCAGTTTGTAGTGACCCTACTTGCTGTGCCAGCAGTCGCGGGTTCGAGTCCCGCTGGGAGTAAGTATTTAAAAAAAAGTTATACATATATGTGTAGTGTATCAAATATCTGGTATCCATAACACAAGCCTCGTAGCTTACCATGGAACTACATGGTGCTGTGTGTTAATGTCCCAACATAAAAAAAATGATTCAATTCAATTCAATTTTCTTGTTAATAGCTTTAAAGCGTGCCAATTAAGTACAAATTACTTCACCAAAGTCACGGAGAATGGAGAATATAGAGGGGCATTGGTCGGTAAAATACGATAATTATAACGATGTTTATTTCTAATTACATTTGAAAGTGTTTTAACAAGTGCCTCTAAACTAGTAATGCTTTCAAGATGCAGTTTTTCATATAACTAACATGCACATATAAATTACATTGTAATAGTTAACTTCCTTGCACGAGAGTCGTTCCTCACAATGCGACGGTATTTAGGTTAATGAGTGACAGTAAGGTGCGATCGTTCCCGTCTCGCATTTGCTGTAGACATTTATATATTATTTACGTTTCAGTTAAATTTATAGTAATTTATAAAAACCTAATTTATGTTAAAATAAGCTTTTATCCATACAAGTGTTCGCCCGGTGGTGGGATTGGGTCATAAGTACTTTTTTATCTATACATATAATAAAATTGTAACTAAGCCGAATCTGTACATTAAATATTTTTTGGAAAATCTTATTGAAATAGACATTATTATCAATACAGAAGCCGAATCTATAGTTTTTAGAATTTTTGTCTGTCTGTCTGTCTGTTACCGCATCACGGAAAAACCACTGGAGGGATTTTAATGAAATTTGGTATGATGATAGCTGGTTATCCGGGTCCACATATAGGATACTTTTTATCGCGGGAAAATGTCTCATTTCTGAGAAAAAATACAAAAACTTTAATGTAAGAGTATACTAATATGTAAAACCTAAGAATTTAGTTTTTGGTCATCGATCGCGGGCGGTGCCGCGGGCAATGCTAGTTGATATTGTTGACATAAAACTCTTCAATACCTACTTAACCAAAAAAAGAAAATCAGCTGACAAACAGAGTAGAATAAGGCACTAAATTGTTCTGCCTTTGCCTATTTATATGTAGATGTATAGCTTTTAAAACGCCGAATTGAATACCTCCTCTTTGACGTCGGCCAAAAACAGCTTCCAAGCTTCAGTTAAATTGGACAATCTTTGTTACTGCCTTAACGGATTTTTACAAGCACAAGTATAGGTACCAAAAATCACTTTATGCTTTACAATTTCTTCAAAACTCCATTTAGTACGTAAGTGGGTTTTCATGCGAGCAAGTTTCGTCACAAAAGCGTCGTTTCTTCGGTCTTTGTGTCGTGCACTTTATTGCATAATAAGTTATAGTTGGAAATATTGAAAAGCTTATATTAACTTAAAATGAGTATGTCGGAAACGATTGAAATTTTGAAATAAAATAGTAGTTTTAACAAAAAGGTATACTGGCTTCAAAATCACTTAAAAATGAATTATTCCACCCAAAGAGGTAGTTTTTTTTTTGAATTTGAATTTGAATCCTCCTGATACTTTCTTAGATTTACTCAAATATTTGACATTATAAGTAAAATTATATTTTGATTTATTTTCGATTTTCGGTTCCCGAAGTTTTTTTTGTTCCCTTTGAGACATTACAACATTAGTCTTTCCCATGACCATAATTGCTGTAAAGCATTCAAAACGTCGGTAAACAAAAATCTAAATATATCCGCCAAAAAAATATGTTGATCAATATCTTAAGTAGCATGTTTGTTAAGCCGTTTGTTTGTTAGTTTGTCGCCCTCACGTTAATCATTGAACGTCATATGTATATATGAAATGATTCTTATCACGTGATATTAACGTATGGCAAAAAGTGACCTCGGGTGACTTGATTTATCCTTCTGGGACGAACTGGCAAACACTATTGTTTATATTATATATAGATTAAATTCGATGAACGTGTCGCCTTCAGTTTTATTGTGGCTCCAAATAAACTTAAATACAGCACATATTGTATCCATTCCTAAGCGAAAGATTTTTCCAATAATATAACGTATAATATATAAATATAAAGCCAAAATCTTTGTATAAAATTTCTCATTGAATATACCAAAAAAAATTAGCACTACGTATTCTCAATGCCGTCTATACATTTTTACTGAATTGCCTCTAAAAAGGGTGAGTTTGTTACGAGCGGCCGTCATTTTTTACTATAAATCTTGTATAGTTTCCGACATCTCCTGGCAACGTAAGCCCGATGTGCCTTTCCGTAGGCCACAACAACCTTAATGACTGTGAAAAGGAATCCAATGTAATATTTCTGAAGGTATATATTGTCCATATATAGATAATATTTGTAGAGAAGGCTTGTCGATCTTATCTGTTCGATTCATACGAAAAAAGGTACATACTCGTACAATTGTACCTTCAAAGTTTAAACAAATATATTATACTTAATAATATTGCCCGGACTGAACTCAATCTATATGGTTTTACTAGTAGTTATTGTAGATTTCTACTCAGACTACCGAAACATCGATTCGAAATATATTCAGTACCTTTTTTTCCTCTGTTTGTCAACCGATTCTTTTTTTTGTTAAGTAACTATTAAGATCTTAGGTGTTATCAATACAAAATATGATTATGGTCAAATTTCGAGCACTAGACCAAACCTATTCGTTGATAGTAGAAAACCTTCCTAAAAAAACATTCAGAAAAAAGTTTCAAATCTGACCGGTAGTTTCAGAGATAAGTGCGTTAAAACAAATAAACAAACAGACTTCTGTTTTATAACATTATATGTGAACTATATAGTATAGATTACGAACACTCATAGCATTTTCGAAATGAGAGAATTCCCTTTCTCGGTATTTAGGTCAATGAGTGACTCTGCTAGGTGCGCCATTATTCCTTGCACTTCATCTACATTATGAGAAATACCTGCCAAGGTGTATTGTCTTAGAATGTAACTAGATTGTTATAATAAAACAATCCTTATAAGATACTAATACATATTATAAATATAAAATGTAATAGCAATGAATGTCTGTATGCTTTGCATAAAATGGAAAGCTAATATATTTTTTTAATTTTTGTGATTTTTAAATCACGTTACTTAATTTATAATAAATATAAATGCGAAAATATGTATGTGTGTATGTTTGTTTTTCCTTCACGCTTAAACACCGATAATTTTGTTATTCCTTCGATGTCACATATTTTTATTGATCGTGACAATAGATATTATTAAATGAATGAATGAAACAACGAATGAATGAATTAATTAATTACCAAACTGTCCATGGTTATATATTTATGCTCGTAACTGTACACAAACATACCGGTGTACATAGGCCAAAAAATAAATACATAAATTTATATTATACAAAGTTTTGTAAAGAACAGATGTTTTGTATCAAATCTCAAAAGGCACCTAATGATCAAAAAACCAAAACAAGAATATGTCACTAGTGTATCTTAATCTTAAATTACAATATATCGTGTAACTCAAAGTTAATGTCATAAATGTTATTAACATTAATTACATTTTAATTAATTACACGCTCTATTACTTGTATCTGACTAAAGCGACCTACTTGCTGCATGTCATACACTAATAATATGCTTTTGTAAACACAAAATTATCTCAATCTCTCGCATAATAGTACAAGTGTGGTGTATATGTATTACTTAATTAGTGACTCTATCTAGATCATTCTCATTGTATTCAACCCTTTTTAACGACACAGCTAGGCATGAGCCTCCCTTTAATACGAAGGGATCTGGGCATAGTCTATCATGTCGGCCAAGTGCGGGTTGGCGGACTTCATATATCTTTCGAAAACTATCAGACGCGCAATTTTCCTCCATTACAAGTAGTAATCATATTAGAAATGATTCGCATATGAAAATACCAGAGTTCCAAGATTCGGGTTTTGAACCCGTTTCACTCAGTTTTCCAAACGAGCTCGTTAATATTGAACTATTACTGCTAACGCCCTAATTATTAAAAAAAAATTATAAATATCCTCAATGGTCGAAGATACTACATAGTGCGTAACAAACAAATACAAAATATAGATAAATCGATTACATCTTCCTTTTTGAAGTCGGTTAACAATTACATTGAGGGCAAATCTCGCTTCTTCTAAGGTACTTAAACTATTAATGAGTACAAAAACTTAGTACGCTACAAGCATAAAAAGTTTATTGATATAATATCCACCCACCTACACTACCTACACCTAACTAGTATACCTGAAAGTGCCTGAAACGACTTAAGATGGTGCTGTGTGTTAATGTCTCAACATATAATTATTATTATTATCGATATTTATTATATACTGGCATTGCCCGCGGCACCGCCCGAGTTCAGATGACCAAAAACCAAATTCTTAGGTTTTACATATTAGTATACTCTTATATTATAGTTTTTGTATTTTTTCTCAGAAATAAAATTCCCGCGATAAAAAGTATCCTATATGTTGACCCGGATAACTAGTTATCACCCTACCAAATTTCATCAAAATCCCTCCAGTGGTTTTTTTGTAATACGGGAACAGACAGACAGGCAGACAGACAGATAAAAAATCTAAAAACTATAGATTCGGCCTTTGTATTGATAATAATGTTTATTTCAATAAGATTTTCCAAAAAATATTTAATGTACAGATTCGGCTTAGTTACAATTTTATTATAAGTATAGATAGATAGATGTAAAGGCGACTCAAAAATCTTCTAAAAATTATATTTTTCTATTAAGTTTAATTAAAATATATTACATTTTGAGTTTATGTACTGGCAAGGTTTTCGATCACTCCGCTTATCACAAGCATTCATAAGAGAATAAGCAGCTAATGAGTTTCGTGTTGCATATTTTTAAAACATAATAGTTATTTATCTTAATTGTTTACATAACGGAAATAAAGCCCAACCTTGAAGATGGAAAAATGATTAAGTCCATTGAATGCTTTGTAAATTACATCATAAAGGTTTTTAAGTGGACTTCTCGTTAAGATATCGTCTTGTATAGGTAACATTGAAAAATATTTCCTAGGTTTGATATTTAAATATAATACTAGTGACTTACTGTTTATTTGTCTGTTTTATTTAATTTAAAAATAATATTCTATTAAAAATAATATTAAAAATAATATTATAGATCCTGGGAAGGACATAGGATACTTTTTATCCCGGAAATCATCCTTTAAGGGGCGAAAATGGGGATGAATGTTTGTATGAGGAATCAACCTAGTATGAAAATATTGATGAAACACATCAATTATTGTGTTCTAAGCTAAAATAATAATTTTAATACTATTGAATTTCAAGAATAGCTTTATTGGTAGGTGTTGTTGTTGTAGTAGCAATGTCCACCTGACCAATTTCGGCTACGGTGGCCAATCTTATCAAGACTAGTCAACTGTGCAGGAGATAATAGTGAACAAAAGTATGAACGCAAACAAAACTGCTCCCTCTATTCCTTTCACTCTCAACACAATATCCAACTGACAATTCAACATGACCTTTAAGAAATCAGGCCGAACAAGACCGACGGACGGCATTACGTGCTCGGGCGTATAGCACCATCAACTTTCCAACTCTAGCTTTAAGGTATTAGTAACAGATTAGGATTTTCTTATCAGAGAAATTCAAATTCAAATTTAAAATATTTTATTTCAGCATTAAATTATTACAATTTTTTACTGAACGTCATGAGTCTACTACCAGTTCGCATAGTAAGCACACATAACTCGACCTGGGACTTGAACCCAAGTATCATGTCAAAATTGTAAGTTTTAGAGATCACTGATTGGATCTGAGCGTAAATAAATCAAATTTTCTAAAACTGAAATAAAGACCATGACCATATACAAAAATCGATCCTACGACCTCTAGAGACCAGTAAATAGTGCCAATTTATTACAACTACTAAACTATATACTATCACAAGTGTGAGAAAATATGTTTCATAACTAATATAGAAGAATTTCTCTTTTAATGTATGTGAAAATCGTCGTTGTCTATGAAATATAGTGGTTTGTTCTCATATGTTAGGTCGAACTTGAACTTAAAGAACAAAGCAAAAACTATAAGTGACGTATTATATCTATATCTTCTGGCCCTATTAACGAGCAAGAAGTTTACGAGATATGGGTCAGCTCAACTAGTTTCTCAATACAAAAACTAATTTAATAACTAAATATATTACATAGCGAAATGTTTTTAACTGTTCGTCTGTTTGTACGGTTATTACTCAAGAACTACTGATTTTTTCATGTAAATTTGTAAATAAATAAATAATAATATATTAGAATGATCAGATAAGTGTATGTCTCTTAGCATTGACGATATGTGAGATTTTAGATTTTTTTATAAAAACGTAATTACGAATTCTGTATACAATTTTGACAATTTTCCCAAATAATATAAGACCTTATTAAGTTTATTTCTAAAGATTTTAGAACTGCGGCTCGTACTTTTAAAACTTGTTCTATATTGATTTTTATGCCCAGTTTTCAGTAAGCGAGAATAATATTTCTGTACTGTGCAAAATTTTAGACTTGGAACTTGATTATGAATTATTTAGAGCAAGGGAAAAGAATATAAAGAAATATATGCAAACTTATTTTATCTAATTCAAATATTTGTTTTGGAAGATACATTAGAACATGTGAAATATAGAGACCAAGCTTGGATCTTCTATGCCAATAATAAGTAGTTAAAGATCTGCTCCCTCGAAAATGTTCTCTACATCACTCCTCTTGACCAACTTTAATATTTTCTTTACGTAAATACTTGACATCTATGTATATCTATATACATATATTAAATTCTGAGTCGAATCTGTACATTGAATATTTTTTGGAAAATCTTATTGAAATAGTCATTATTATCGATATAGAGGCCGAATCTTTAATTTTTAGATTTTTTGTCTATCTGTCTGTCTGGGAGCGCATCACGTGAAAACCACTGGACAGATTTTGATGAAATTTGGTATGATGATAGCTGGTTATCCGGGTCATCGTTTAGGGTACTTTTTACTGCGGTAAAATATCTCATCTCTGAAAAATCTATACTAAACCTAACTAGGGACGAATCAGAGCGAAATTAGGGTGAGTCGCTAGTTTTAAATAAAACTATGTTTTGAGATTTTTTCCCGGGTTTATATTAATTGATTCTTGACGTTTTGAATGTTTTACAGCAATCATAATCACGGGAGAGACTATTTTTTTGTAGAACGCGGTATAAGTACGTGTTGATTTTATACCAACTTCAAATAACGTAATCACTCATTGCCATATATATTAACAAGCACCGTACTGTGTAGAATTTTTTGTAGTATCTTTTTGTCTTTTGAAGGTCAGAATAAATTTATTTCTAGAAAATCCCCAAACTGTTTTTGCTTTTATTATATTAGATTTATTATCGTATTTTGATAATTACAAATGCGAATTGCAAATTTTAAAAATCCGCGAATTATGTTCTCGTGCGAAGTAAAATTTCTTAGGTTTTAAAGCATTTTAAGCTTCTAATTTAAAGTAAAATAAAGAAATAAATAAATGACATTGATGACACAAACCAAAATAAAACTTGTCTCAACTTCAAAGTCAGCGGTGAAAATTTTGAATCGTCGCCACAAAATTTATTGCAACATAAAGTGACCCACAACAATTCATTCGAAATTTTAATTAAAACATTCAAAAGGATTGATGAGATACAGAATATTTCTTCTTTTATATTAAATTGTTTTCGCCAATAGGTATTAATTGATTTAGGGTAGCCAGATTTAAAATGAAAATATTTTTAACTTCAATAATTGATTAATATTTAAAATTATGCCAATTTATATAATGTTAGTTACGCAACAGAGTAATAATGAAAATATTAATTACTAGCATTGCCCTCGGCTCCGCCCGCGTTCAGATGACCAAAAATCAAATTCTTAGGTTTTACATATTAGTATACTCTTTTACTCTTACATTACAATTTTGGAATTTTTTCTCAGAAATGAGACATTTTTCCGCGGCAAAAAGTATCCTATATGTTGACCCGGATAACCAGCTATCATCATACCAAATTTCAATAAAATCCCTCCAGTGGTTTTTCCGTAATGCGGTCACAGACAGACAAACAAAAATTCTAAAAACTATAGATTCGGCCTCTGTATCGATAATAATGATTATTTCAATAAGATTTTCCAAAAAATATTTAATGTACAGATTCGACTCAGTTAGAATTTTATTATATGTACTTATACATAGATTTAATATTCAAAATATTGGAGCTAAAACCACGATCAAACTCTAGTATATACTGAAAGACATCGGAAGTACTATGAACTTAGAGTGAGTTTAATATTTCAACAGGTAGGAAACCTTCGAAGGTTTCGCAAGTATATCATCCGAAGCCCTTCACACCGCTTAGTGTATGTTCTCTCTACTATACTGGTAATGAGATTGTAGAGGAATCGTCAACGCTAATACTCTAATACTTTATTTTATAGACTTTTATGTATAGAGTATATTTAGTTTACCAAAGTTTAAATGATGGTACTTAAATGTTAACTTATAAAATACTTATTAACTAATATCCGTCCAGATAGTGGTCGAACTTGATCATAATAATTTTGCCTATCTATACTAATCCATACTAAAATTATAAATGCGAAAATAACTCTGTTTGTTTGTTTCTTACCTTTTTACGACTAAACGGCTGAACTGATTTAGATGAAAATTGGTATGGAGTTAGTTTGAGACACTGGGAAAACAGGTTTTTTACCCCGGAAATCAATCCCATAAGGGAGTGAAAATGGGGGTGGAACTTTTTACGAGGAATCAATAATTTCTCAAGTGAGGGATATAAAACTCGTGATACATATGTATAGTGTGTATATTATATATTATATAACATATAGTCTCTCTATTCCATACTAATCGTCAAAACGTACCTAGGGACGAACCCGAGCCAAGCGAGGGTCAGTCGCTAGTTAATATTATAAATGTGAAAGTTTGTGAGTATGTATGGATGCTTGTTAATTTTTCACGCCAGAACGGCTGAACGGATTTTGATAAAATTTTGCACAAAGACAGATTATAGTCTGCAATAACATAAAGGCTACTTTATATACCGGAAAAATGTACGGTATGGAAAAAAAATATTCTATGTGATTTGATCCAACTTAATAGATTAGAATAGCTTTTATCCCGATTTTTTCTTTTTTTAAAGGAAAAATTAACGATTTTCATATCCGGGGAAGGATTTCGGAGAGAGAACCTGAGAAATGGCTACCTTATGCTACAAATTGTATCCCTAAGCTACTTGCTGTGCCAGCGGTCGCGGGTTCGAGTTCCGCTGGGGGCATTCATTTGTGTGATAAGCACGAATGTTTGCACTCCAGTCATGGGTGTTTATATTTATAACATGTATGTATTTAAAGTTATATATGTGTAGTGTATAAACTTTTTTTTATCCATAACACAAGTCTCGTAGCTTACCATGGAACTAGATGGTGTTGTGTGTTAAAGTCCCAACATATTTATTTATTTATTATTCAAATAGGCAATGGCAAAACAGTTCAGTAACTTTTCTCCTCTGTTTGTCAACCGATCATCTTTTTTGTTTGTTTAGCAGTTATTGACGTAGTGTCATCAATAAAAAAAAATTGCATTCAGCCACTTCTTTATATATTTACTTTTTATATATTTTTTCCTCAAAGTTTCAATAAGTGTATATACCACTAGCATAATATTATATACATACATAGATGAAGGAGAGTATGATTCAAACTTCACGATTATTATATATAACTAACCGGCCCTACTTATCTCATCTTTGATATAAGACAAAAGCAATCAACTCTCAATATCTCAATAAAAACATGCTTAAACAATAGGGCATTCATATGAATGAGTACAACACGTAACCGTTTGTACATCGGAGCAATTAATCGATCTACTTGTTTGTAAACAAAACCTAAATTGAATTTTCACCCATAGACCAAGGGTATGGAGTACACTCCATACCTTATCTCTCATGTATGTATTGTCCTTCTCCTGGTAAATAAAATATTGACCTTTAATTACATATATTATATATATATATATATATATATATATATATATATATATATATATATATATATGTATGTATATGTATATATATGGATGTATGTATATAAATATATATATATATATATATATATGTGTGTGTGTGTGTGTGTGTGTGTGTGTGTGTGTGTATCTTTTGATATTCTTTTATGAGATCGTTGGGAAATTACCAATAAAATTATTTATACAATAACAATTTTCTATTTTTAAGTACCGATTTAGTTTTTTAAGGTACGGAATTTTTTGGCAGTTTTCAATGTTGTTTAAAAAACTTTTCCTTCGTCGATGTTTATTGTTTATGTAGATGTAATTTATTTTATGGAAAACACGTAGATACGTCAAAGTTAAGGCTGGTTTGAATAAAAGCTGGTTTTTATGAATTATATGTAGACAGTCTATACAATAGCGAAAAGTAGAAACTAGAGCTAGGCAATAGGCATCATTGTTGCTATCTAAAATATAGTAATTTACAGTGCCAAGAAATTTAGAACCTGGCAAGTTTTTAAAGAACATGTAATGCCCGCCAACCCAATTTTGTCCAGCGTGGTGGATTATGTCCTGATAGTATCATATCGCCCCTCATATTGAAGGGAGGTTTGTGCCCAACAGTGGGACCTTAGAAAGTGCTGAATACATACATAATTATTTTTAATAGAATTGTCTTTTAATACAAAATTTATTCACTTCATTAAAGTAATGTAATTATTTTTATGCTACAAGTATCAAAAACCTAAACATAAAAAAATGAAATTAGTATTTGTTTGGGTCCGGACTAATTATTACGACATTGAATAGATTGTTAACTTCATAAATGTGTAAAGAAAAAATTAAAGGTAACATAGAAAATTTGGCGTACCAAGATAAAATTTTCCGTGATATAATAGATTAAAATTGTGTAAATACTTACGTTTTTCAAATATCGATTATATTTTTAGATTACATGAAAACGAGAGAACCTATAGGTACCTATACACACCTAGATCTAAATTAGTTTAAAAAAACATCTTCCTCTAAAAATAGTATTAAAAAATATAGTTATGACATCATTTACAGATATAAACAATAATTATAAGGAAAAAGTAAAAAAAAGCAACTTATCAAAGAATATGTAAAATAACAAATAAAGAATTTGAAAGCCACTCTATTAAGATTTAAAAAGGAAAAAGGTCACCCTTGACTTTTTCTTTCTTTATTAATAAAATTTTTCTGCTACCCAAAAAAGTATATAATATCTTAGTATTAGAATTTCATTTTATTTTTCCCATAGACACAAATTTAAAATCTAACATTTTTGACAGCAAATATGTATGAAGGTCCATATTCATAAAACTATCAAAAATATCGATCTTTTTAAATAAAACTATCTTTTCGGATTTTTTCGCGAATTTATTTTGATTTTTGGTTCCCGACGTTTCGAATGTTTTACAGCAATCATGGTCACGGGAGAGACTATTATAATCTGTCTCTCGGGAACCAAAAATCAAAATAAATTCGCGAAAAAATCCGAAAAGATAGTTTTATTTAAAATGTCAAGTTCGCGTAAATCTAAGAAAGTATAATATCGATCTTCTTATTCCTTCTCTGATCTCTCTCTATTGTCGAGGTCGAAATATAACGTTGCGGCTAGTATAACTATTGGCCGACAATGGAATCGAACTTGCGACCTCTCGCTTTATACGTATTTCATTTTACTATGCAATTTTAATTAATATATTGTACCTACGTAACGATGAAACAAAATCATATATGTTTTTATTATTTAACGCTCTTTTGATACATTCATCAAAAGAACATGGTTCATTCGTAACTTCCTTTATTATCAATTTTTTTTACCAGTGAATAGTAACTTGTAGGAAACGGAAAGTTTAAGTGAAGTCAACTGACCGAATCAATAAAAAAACGGTAACAAAACACGTTATCTAATAAGGAATAACAGCAATCATTTTATTTTTCTATTTTTATTTTTATATTTGTTATGGCGTCTTCTGTATGTCTAGACTTCACTGTTTTTATTTTTTTTTTTAAAAGAATATACTTAAAAAATCTATTGACCAAGTAAACTTAACACTATCATATAATTATCAAATGTATGTAATTATTCTGAAAATTCCCACAAAAATATGTTCATCAACAATTAATAAAATTTAAAAAAACATTTGTTTTAAACACCCAGTAAGATGTTTTAAATTAAAAAAATATAAGTATAAAATTGTGCTTAAGATAAAAATTAAGAATTTATTAAAATCCTTTATATCAAATTCCTAGAATGAATGTTAAAAAAAATCAAAAAAAAACAACGAAACTGGCGCACAATTAAACCTAAATTAAAGCAACCTTCCGAGATATCAGATTATATTATACAGATATCATTTTATGCAATATAAAATATGTATTTTTTTGTAATTACCATTTATCGTACGCAATCATATTTTAATACATATTTATGTACATATATATAAAATAAAATTGGCCAACACGAATGACATTGACAGTAAAAAGCCCGCCAAATTTTTAGAAAAAATTAAACAAACCTTTCAAAATATAAATCCTGGCACAAATCACAGATAATAAAGAGAGAAATAATAAAAAAATAAAGCACAAGCACTCGCGTATTTTGAAACCACGACCAACTCTGATAGAGTCTGCGCCGCAGGGCCGACGCGAGACGACTGAACGGTACGGCCACAGTTTACTTGATGCAATCAGAAAACAATGTATCTTTATATTTGTTGATACAAATATCGATGCGAAGTCACGAAGAACAGGTTTATTGAATCTTTAATAAATATATAATATGTTTTGTTATTATTTTCTTTAATATATGTATTACTATTTCTAGAACGTTGTTAATAGTAATCATAAATAAAAAAAAACTTACATCAACACATATCAGTTACTTATATAATAATATTAACATTTATTATAATAAATATTTATTTATCATGTTTTTTTGATCTGTTAAATATTTTATATCATTACAAGCGGCTCACGCTTTTTTATTTACTATATTAAGAAATGGTTTACATACATTTAACTAGATTTGTAAGTTTCAGCGACTTTGCTTTCGTTATAATTTTTTATTTTCTTTTACCATTAGAGACATTTTTTTATGTAATTGAATATATCAATTAATACATTTCCCATTTATATTTAAATTAAAAATCTATTTATATGTTAAAAATAAATAAAGAACTCAAATTATCGCTAACTTAGCAACACATATAATATGTAACAAAAAATGGCAACATACAAGTACAGCCTTATTTTGAAGGTTAAATAGGTGTGAATAAGACGAACAAGGTAAAAATTGTTATTTTGTATGCTAAATTTACAAATTTATTATAATATATGAGGAACACGTGAAAACTTCAACGCTAGAGAACGTAGGTTCGAATCCTGCTCGAAAAAATATTTGGTGAGCCATGTGTTATACATAAATGTATATTTCATGAATCTTTACACAAAACATCTTAAAGAGGGTTTGTGTAGTGAAATTTATTTATTTACTAGTGATACGTGAATTTTTTCAACAGGTAATTTTGCTAACTTTTAAACAACTTACTTAATAGTTCGCTCAAAATAGACATTTTAATTTAATAGTAATAATAAAGTTAAAAATTGTCACAGGTCTTATGTAGAGTATTCAAAATAAAATATCAAACGTCCCCACGTATGCTACATCTGCTAAAAAAATTATTCAAGGACAAAAAAGGTCAAGGTCAAGTATAATTTTCAATAACACCCTTTTTAAATAACATAATGTTATTTAATAAATCTCAATCAACTTAGGTGGTAGAATATTTTTAACCATGTTAAAAATTGCGGCAAGTACACTACCTCGAGAGGCGCGCAATTGTGGGTATATAATATGTATATAGAACACGACTTCTCCGGCTTTTATAATCACGATAACTCAGGAATGATGATTCTAAAGGAAAAAAATATAGGATCAATTTTTTAGCTGATTGTATTATTTACAGTTTTTGTCTGACCTATTTTAATGATAACACTTACCCTTTGCCAGAAAAATGTAAAAAATCGATATTTTTGAACTTGATTAATTTTTTTGAACCAAATGTAGGATCGATGGAGATTTTTATTATTTTATTTGTAATATACCAAATATAATCTACCAAAAACTTTTAGCAATATTGAGCTTATTGCGAATTATTCTAAGCCTACCACAATCTTTTTTGTCTATTTTGACTGTTTCAATTGCTATTAAGAATAATAGTAGTATTGTATTTGGAAAAATATATTTTATGTATATAATTGTAGGTACATATGTGGGGTGATACCCTCAAGACGCGAAGTTCCTTTAGCGCTTACCAATTTTATAATTTTTGGTTTTCCGATGATCAGATTCATATTCATACGATATTCAATTCATACGATCGTTATTATATTTTTAATATATATTCTTAGTACATAATACCTAAAGAAATATTTTAGTAAAGAAGTATATATATAGAAAAACTAGCAGAACCCGCGACTTTTGCCGCATTCATACTTCCAATCGTTACCAAACTTCGCAGGAGCATCCTGAAGATTGCCTAAAAACTTCATCAAAATCGCTCCAGCTGTTTTGCAGTCTATAGTGAACATACATACACACATCAATTTTTCTATTAATAGATATACCGACCATTATATGTACTAAGTGTAATGATGTTCTCCTGGCCTATTCCGGCTACGGCTTTACGTGCTCTCCGACGCACGGGGGTGAAGCACCGCCAACTTCCCAACTCCGGGCTGTTACTGAGATTTACTATACAGAAAGACTCAATAACTAAACTTGGCCCGACCTGGGACTCGAACCCAGGACCTTCGAGTGTGCAGCCGTACATGCTAGCCACTACACCACCGAGGCAGTTGTAGTAAGTGTAATACCTTCTAATCATCCAGCCCACCACGAAGTGGTTTTTTGTTACTTTAATTTTTTTTCAATTCAAAAACATATTGAGCCTCAAATACAGTAACAAATAAATTGTCGTATTTGTACTATTAATAAGATCTAAAATAAACAACAAGCTTATATTTAACTCACGAAGGCTGTTTGAACAGTATCCTAAAGAAGTCGCAAAAACGAAACAAAATTTTCCATCCAAACAAAATAATATAATATACATACCAAAACATAATTTGAGTCGTATAAAATAATGAGCGATATTGTTTTTGTGGAAACAACTTCATAAAAAACTGCGCTTAAATTTAGATAAGTTTTAAGAAAATTAATCGCTAGAAGTATAAAACTTCTATATACATAACTAGTTTAATAATTAACTAAAAACAATAAACTGCCTCGATGGTCTAGTGGCTAGCATGTATGGCTGCAGATCTGGAGGTCACGGGTTCGAGTCCCGATGCCAAGCAAATCTAATATGTTTCGATTCGTAAAATACATATTTATTTATTATATATTAATATCTTAAAATATTATAGGCTAGCACCGACTTCGAAAACACATATCTGATTAGGTATCTATTCTAAATGAAAACCTCCGTTTAGTTATATTTTGCATTTTAGTGCCTGGAAGTTGGTTTTTTTTTACGTTTTTATTTTTCCATTTTTAGTGTAGACGTAATAAGCAGGTAATTTGTAAGAAAAAAGTTTCTTATTAACATATTCGATTAAACATTTTATTTAAAAAATATATTTATTGTTGATTTTTTTTAAAACCGCTCCACTGATTTCGATAAAATTTATTTGGGACCACCTGGGAAGTAAGTACCCTTTGAAACAAAAAAATTCCAAATCGGTTCAAGCATCTTCGAGTAATCGGTGAACTTACATAAAAAAAAGATTCCGACGAATTGAGAACCTCCTCCTTTTTGGAAGTCGGTTAAAAAAATATATTTAAAAAAATATTTTACAAAATTTAGCATGGCTAATTGAGCTTATAGCTTTTAAAGTAACCTATATACATCACTTTTGATCACTCTATCTAAGATTTCCCATGTTATAACTTAACAAACGGTGCAACACTTTTTTTAAAATTGATGCTAAGAAAAATAAATCAAATATAAAATATCTAAGTATAGTTTAATATTTAAATAATATATGAAGAGGGCATTGATTATTATCAAATAGACAAACAATGCAAGTGACCGTCTAACTGCGAGGTTAAAAGTACGATAATTTGACCTTTAATAGAAGGTTTTAGAGTTCAATCGATCTTTGCATATAAAAAAATAATTGTAGTCAAAATATAATTTAAAAAAAAAGTAAGTACTTAATTATGTTTTTTTTTCGCTAAATTAAAAATAAACAATATATTACATATATAATGTTATATATGTTAAATATTATTTATCTATATCATTTTGTTAAATAATTGTTGTTAATTTTTCTGAAGATAATCAAATAAAATCTAATTAATAAAATATTTCTAAGTATGTAACTATCATCTTACTACGATACTCTATATTCGATTCGACGATTTTCTATATTCTATATATATATATATATATATATATATATATATATATATACATATATACATATATATATTATAATGACAATAATTAACGAACAAATACAATTATTATGTATTGCACATCACTATTTAAAATTCTATAATAGAAATAAAAATATATACATAATAGAAATAAATTAGAAATAGTACTACGGGCCTAATCGTCGCTAATCGCCGCTAAAAGAGCGACCTCTTCAAGGCAACCATAGCCCATGCAGAGAGAAAGAAAAAGATAGGAAAGGAATGGAATCAATCTAATTTAATTAAAACTTTATATTTTTACCCCAACCCAGGACTCGAACTCAGGACCTAGACTAAAACGACCGCAAACAAAGAGGCCAAATAGCTATCATAGATATAAATCAAAGGCAATAAAAATGATCAGTGAACCAAAACCGAGATGTGTCGACTTGATTGCGCGTAACGCGTGACGAGACGATTTCACTTTACAATTCATTGCCACCTTGAAGGGAATGGTGTTAATGATAAGACTAGAAAACCAGATCTTACTAACGTTTTCCCGCGGCTTCACCCGCCTTGTATATTATTGTATAGCTATATATTCATAAATTATAGCTTATTTGTATGTTCAGTAGATTTTGCGTGAAAGAGTAGAAAACAACTATCTATCCTATTTCGCGTTTATATTAATAGTAGGATTATAAAACTAATGTTTGCCGCGACTTTGCACAAATACCTGTTTATTCAAAAATCTTTACTACAAACCAGTACAGATATGGAAATATAATCTAAGTTCTTAAACTATTGATTTTATTTTTATTAAATTTTTCTCTATAACTAGTGATGTTATTCTAAACAATATTTTACTAAGAAACAATATTATTATAAAGTTACATAAAAATTAAAACTTAGTTTAAAAAAATAAAATAATAACCACTCCAGGCACTGAAAAGTAAAAAATAACTAAACGGGGGTTTTCATTTACACTAGATACCTAATCAGATCGATCATAAGAAACTTCGAAGTCGGTGTGCTTTAATTTGTATTGGCTGGCACCAACTTGGTACCACCACCGCCATGGATGGTACCACCCTTGGGAAATCTCCTTTCCAATAAAAAAAGAATCATCAAAATCGGTTCATAAACGACGAAGTTATCCGCGAACACGCATAAAAAAATATACGGTCGAATTGAGAACATCCTCCATTTTGGAAGTCAGTTGAAAATCAAAATTATGAATGGGTATTTTGTAATAAGACTGGAATTTTTATTTATTTGGTTAGATATACAATTTGTTTAGGTTACATTAGTTATATATAGCATAGACATTTAAAAAATCGATATAAATATTATTTTTTCAAAAAAAAAACCTAAAAAGTGAAAAAACATACTAAGATACACGAAACGGCGATATAAGTGTTATATATATATATATATATATATATATATATATATATATATACCCTCAAAAAGTGATTTTCTAATTCCCAAACGTTATGACACTGATATCGCGAGCGGAATACGGATATCATAAAATCATGTAAATTCAACACGTTAACATTACTTTCGATTGTTCTGCTTTAATGCATACTAGCGGAACTCCCTACTTCGTTTGTTTAATCACAAAAAAATATTGTTGTATCATTAACGTAATTAATATACATTAATTGATATAATAACAATATTTAATCAATAATTTTGTTTATTTCAAAACGACACGTTTGGCTCAGTGTGTAGTGACCCTACCTACTGTGCCAACGGTCGCGGGTTCGAGTCCCGCTGGGAGCATTCATTTGTGTAGCATGAATCTTTGTACTCCAGTCATGGGTGTTTATATTTATAATATGTATTGTATTTTAAGTTATATGTGTAGTGTATCAACTATCTGGTATCCATAACACAAGCCTCGTAGCTTACCATGGAACTAGATGGTGCTGTGTGGTAATGTCCCAACCTAAAATGCCCCCTTGTTAGCAATAACTAGTATAAGTAATAATTGAGATATAATAGTTATATCTATATATAAATAGGCAAAGATAAAACAGTTGAGTACCTTTTCTCCTCTTTGTCAACCGATTTCATTTTTTTTGTTCAGTGGCTATTAACGAGTTTTAGTGTTATCAATAATTTTTTTTTGGATAGGTACAGTTTTTTTTTGTATAGATAGGTAAATTATATACTTATATTTTCCTCCAATTTTCAATAATACGAGTAATTATAGTCGAATCTCGACTGGACGAACACTAGTACAATCAAATATATTAACATATATTTGATTACAGTTACATAATACGAACATACTAAAATAATAAAGCATTTTATTATATTATACTAGCTTTATATTATATTAATGACTCACCCTCGCTTCGCTCGGGTTAGTCCTTAGCTTCCTTCCCAATACAAACTTTTTCCCCATTTTTACACTCTTAAGAGATGATTTCCGGGATAAAAGTATCCAATGTCCTTCTCAGGGTCTCTATCTTCTTACTAAATTTCATCTAAATCGGTTCAGTAGATCCATAGATTACCCCCTACAACGTCACAAACTCACAAACACAAAATCACGAACTCACAAACTTTACCTCTTTATAATATTAGTATAGATTTATGTGTACGTAGGTACTCCTATATATTAAGAATTTAAAAGTACTTTGAAGTAAGCTACGTAGTATTATCAGGATTATCTACCATTTACACCATGTTACAGTATAACTGGTAGTTTTACTGTAACATGATAATGCACTGACACACAAAACACATTTGTAATATTAATAAGTATTCCATATTCCGCACACGGTATAGCACTTAGACGAAACTCAGCGATTATACAATGTTATGTGACGATTTTAAACCAATAAATGTCTGATGTAACAGCGGCTATCGGTTCTGGCAAGTATACCAAAAATCATAGGTTCGACGACCGCATGATGCTAATAATTGATCTATACATAATACATATAACTGTAGAGGTCAAATATCTGTACATAGAAAACAAATGCTAAAAAGCGAGTCAGGGGGATGTAAGAAGAGAAATAGAACAAATCCAGACTTTTTCAATTTTTTTTGTTTCCCTGTTTATTTGTCTGTTTGTACGGGCTAATCTCCGAAACTGTTGGACCTTATATCCCCGGTCAACATTTTAAATACTTTTCATCCCGGAAAATTACATAGTTCCCGTGGGATAGTTAAAAAACTATAGTTACTTATACAGCTTAGTACACAAAAACTACAGATTGAATTTTAATGAAACTTTACAATAATATAGTTTATACATCAGAATAACAAATAGGCTACTTTTTATCCCGGAAAAAGGTACGGTTCCCGTGAGATAGATAAGATAGATTTGTGTTTGTTCGTCTAGAGGCGAGCGAACACGAGCGAAGCGAGGGTAAACCCCTAATAAAAATACTTAATTTCAAAACGTGGTATTAAAAAAAATCGTTAAATGCTGCTAATGCTAATAGAACAAGTAAACTTTAAAACGTAATTACTGACAAACCCGAGCGGAGCGAGGGTGGGTTGCTAGTCTATACATATAATAAAATTCTAACTAAGCCGAATCTGTACAATTAATATTTTTTGGAAAATCTTATTGAAATAAACATTATTATCGATACAGAGGCCGAATCTATAGTTTTTAAAATTTTTGTCTGTCTATCTATCTGTTACCGCATCACAGGAAAACCACTGGAGGGATTTCGATGAAATTTGGTATGGTGATAGCTGGTTATCCGGGTCAACATATAGGATACTTTTTACCGTGGGAAAATGTCTCACTTCTGAGAAAAAATACAAAAACTGCAATGTAAGAGTATACTATTATGTAAAACCTAAGAATTTGGTTTTGGTCATCTGAACGCGAGCGGAGCCGCGGGCAGTGCTAGTCTTCTATAAAATCATTAACATCAACTTAAAATCACAAAAACATTATTTTTTATCAATAACTAATACATATTATGTCATGTATATAATTATGTCATGTACTGAGTAAAAAATAATCAGGTTATCTACAAAAACTTATCCACCTTCAACTTTCCAAGTTTTTTCTTAATCCATTGCTCTTAAAAATTACAAATAAATTAAATGAATTTAGTCCATATTAGTATAAAGAATAGAATTCAAAGTGATCTGATGTTATAAAGGTATAATATGAAGAAATATTATAAACGTTTATGTATAGCGATCAAATCCACAGGATATTAGAAGAAATAACTCCTCAGAAAAACAATATTTTTAAAGATATAAAATAACACTTCTTAATACAAATACGCATACTATTAAATCTCTATCTCATACTCTCTATTATGGATAACAAATTTTTTTTAAGCATAAATGATTAATAAAGGCAGTGGTAGCCCAGTGGTAACGCACTCGCTAGGAAAACCGAGTGAAGCGGGTTCAAATCCCGGATCTCGCATTTCTGATATTTTCATTTGTGAATCATTTGCAACATGATAATCCACTTGTCTTAGGGTGAAAGAAAAGATGGTGAGGAATTATCTGCACGTTTGAGAGAACCTAACAAGTTTTTCAAAGACATGTTAAGTCCGCCTACTCGCACTTGGCCAGCGTGGTGGACTATGGTCTGATCCCCCTCGTATTGATCCTCCCATGCCCAGCAGTGGGACGTTAAAAAAGGCTGAATACATATAAACAATATCAACTTCCTAACTCTAGTCTAGTCTAAAATTTTCCTGAACAAAACCTCGAAAATTCTTATTTAACGAAAAACTGTATACTCGTAATCTACAATCGTATTAGATAATTTCTAAACCGAAGAATCAATCGAAAATGCATTATGAGCCATTAAAAGTAATAAGTATACAAAGCTATTAATTTGTGGTTTGAAAAACAGTTAAATCAACTAAATAGCTATTAAATATTAGTTTTAATACTTAATTATCATATAATATTAAAAAAACCACTCGTCTCTAATTGTTTTATTCATCAATACTAAATTTAAAAAATATGAGAAAATAAATAAACCTAATGAAAAGAAAATCATAATTGACATCATTATTAGAATATAACCATATCTATTTGATACTGTTTATATAATTATAAAAAGACATTTTAAATGAAACTCAATTTTCGGATTTTGTCATGATTTTATTTTGTATTTTTGTTTCCGGTGTTTCGAATGCTTCACAGTACAATACTTTTTAATCTATGTATACATATAATAAATTTTTACCTGAGTCATATACTTTTTACCGCGGGAAAATATCTCATTTCTGAGAAAAAATGCAAAAACTGTTATGTAAGAGTATACTAATATGTAAAACCTAAGAACTTGGTTTTTGGGCATCTGAACGCGGGCGGAGCCGCGGGCAATGATATACATAAGTACGTACATACAAACATATGTAAATATATACAAGTCAAATACATAACCCGCATCATACTTTATGACTTTCGCCACATTCGGTTGAAAAGGAAATACGTATCTTAACAAAAAAATCGAATTCAAATGTACCTAATATTATTTCCAATGCTGAAAAAACTTATTAAACATACCTATATATGTATGAACAATTTAAATTGTTACGGTCTATGTAACATACGAAAAATGGAATATATGAAGTTTCTTAGATAATGAGCAGTTTTTATTATTTGCTTATTGTATTATTATATTAGTTTTTGTATTTTTCTCAGAAATGAAATATTTTCCCGCAGTAAAAAGTATCCTATATGTTGACCCGGATAACCAGCTTTCATCATACCAAATTTCATCAAAATCTATCCAGTGGTTTTCCCTAGATGCGGTAACAGACAGATAGACAGACAGACAGACAAAAATTCTAAAAACTATAGATTCGGCCTCTGTATCGATAATAAAGTCTATTTCAATAAGATTTTCTAAAAAATATTCAATGTACAGATTTAGCTTAGTTACAATTATATTATATGTATAGATAATTCGAACTGCTGCAACAGTTGTGAGTTGTGATACTTATGATATGAAAAACAGTTTATTAAATCGAAATAATGAGATAGATATCCAGCGGAAACTTTATTCTTTTAAAAAATCAGTCATGCAATTTGAATTTCAATCATAATCGGACCCGTTATGTTTGACTATTTCGCTTTTTCTAAAGCTTTCTACAAAGGATATCGCTAACATATAAATAAATGGCAATGACATATTATTGTTCTTATTCACATATTCATGTTATTTATATTTCAATACTAATGTTATCTATATTTATCTATCTATTTTTATCTATTATTTATATAGTTTTCTGTTAGCGGTAACGATTGTAAAACATCATTTTCTCTAAGCCCGCAGTTTTAAGTCATGATCTTATTAAGACTACTAGCGACTCACCCTCGGATTCGTCCCTCGTTACGTTTTAACGTTTAGTAAAGATTTCTCAGAGATGACATATTTTCCCGTAGTAAAAAGTCTATCCAGTGGTTTTCTCGTGATGCGTTCCCAGGCAGATAAGATTTCTAAAAACTATAGATTCGGCCTCTGTATCGATAATGACGACTATTTCAATAAGATTTTCCAAAAAATATTTAATGGATGGGTAATATTTAATGTAAAAGATCACAAACGTGTGTGTACACAAAAACTGAGACATTTATAATAGAATTGATTTTACACTTTTAAAAACTTCACTTAGTTAAAAAAAAATCTCATTTAAAGGTATAAAATAACATTTCGTTCAAAATAAATATTTTTTTAAAGCCGGTTCAGGTACGAGCATAACGAAGTTAAAAATTGATTTAGCTGTTAAAAGCATTTTTAGGCGTTCCAATCGAGTTTTTCGGTGCAACCAGTCGAAAAATACTATTAAAAAATGTTTAAAAAAATCTCTAGAATATGTCAAGCATGAAACTGTTTTTTCCATTGCCGTATAAATATTTTGATTTTTATATTACCGTTGTCAGTTTAAGGTGAGGTGCTTTTGCACTATGAACTTTAGTTGACTACTTATACCTATGGTATGTTTTAACGGTTAGTATAGAATAGATAGTCGATCCCTTGCTCTGTGAAAAACAAAAACATATCTATCCCACGGGAACCGTATATTTTTTCTGGAATAAAAAGTAACCTATGTGCTATTCCAGACTATAATCTATCTTTGCACCAAATTTCATCCAGATCCGTTCAGCCGTTCTGGCGTGATTGAGTAACAAACATCCATCCATCCAAACTTTCGCGTTTATAACATTGATTACTATCAATATTATAAATGCGAAAGTTTGGATGGACATTCTTAATCCTACTGGATTAGGTTGATTTTTTAAACATGAACTAGAAAAAACATTCATAGGATAAAACATAACAAACACAAATTTAAACTTAAGGTTGTATAAATAAAATGGCTCAATTATGTCACTTCTTTATTCAGCTGTCCTTATTTTAAATAAGAAATGTAGCTTGGTGTAACATCATTTGGACATTTTTGCTGTCGGAAACACGAAAATTGGTCGGTACTTAAAATTGTTTTTTTAAGTAAGTGTTTATAGGAAAATCGTCCTTTAATCTATACTAATATTATAAAGAGGCAAAGTTAGAGGTAATCTCTAGATCTACTGAACTGATTTAGATGAAATTTGGTAAGAAGACAGTTTGAGACCCTGGAAAGGACTTTTTATTAGGGAAATCATCCCTTAAGGGGGTGGAAATGGAGATGAAAGTTTATATTGCGAAGCAAGCTAGGAACGAACCCGAGCGAAGCGAGGGTGAGTCGCTAGTATTTAATACGGAATAAAGGATTGTTGATTAAAAGTACCTATTGGAACTCACGGTTAGAGGCTTTAGCAAGCTTTTAAGCTATTTTAACGATGACATTTCTAACAATTTTATAACGACTTAATATTCTACGGAAATAAAATAGCAATTTCCACGTTTTTGTAAGAAAAGTCAAGGTTACCTAAAGAACAAAAGAAAGGGCTATTTGTGGAGTCTCCTTATAATATCGACTCTGATATGAGTAGAAACGAAGAACTGATATGACAAGCTAAAGTGGCAGTGGACCGAGCATGTTGATGGCGCCGATGACTTCTCAAGCACCGGAAGACGAAGCCCTGATAATTGTTTCAGACCTCAGTGGACCTGATGAATATCGCCGGAAAGCACTTTATATCTACTAAAAATCTGTGAGATAGTCCATGTCTGGTCTTTCGGCTAAGACATTAAATAAAGACAAAATTGATTTTTAGTTTAAAACATTTATTGAATTTTAATCTATATTAATAGTTATGAACACGGAAAATTGCATGATCCTTATGAAGAAACATCTGTTCAATACAAATGTCTTCACACACCAGAAACTAACCCGCGACCTCCGCAATAGGCATTGCCAATCAAAACTATGTACTTCTCTACAATCCTCTAAGATCTGGGCTATATAATCTATACATATAATAAAATTCTAACTAAACCGAATCTGTACATTAACTATTTTTTGAAAAATCTTATTGAAATAGACATTATTATCGATACAGAGGCTGAATCTATTGTTTTAAAATTTTTGTCTGTCTGTCTGTTTGCTACCGTATCACGAAAAAACCACTGGACAGATTTTGATGAAATTTGGTATGATGATAGCTGGGTATCCGGGTCAACATATAGGATACTTTTTACTGCGGGAAAATATCTCATCTCTAAGCTAAGCATTAAAACGTAATCTAGTATTATTTATAAGGCAGATAATATTCTTATAAACATAATATGTATTTTTACTTATAAATATTCATTTTCCTTCCCCATTTGTATAATCAAGGCGACGCGGGCATTCAAAACCTCTCATTAAAAAACCCCTTTTGTCTAACCTAGACTGAGGTATAGCTGAACCAAAACATCGTTTAGCTTAGCACTGTATACAGTTTGGAACTTCATTCGAATGCATTTCAAATGAAATGTAGTCTATTTTTAGATTTTTTTTAAAGAAATTCTAACGTTTGTGATTTTACTTTAAAAGAAATACTCACAGAAATATTTGTTACAGTGAAGAATTTAAGACACTACTGTATATAATACTAGCGACTCACCCTCGCTTCGCTCGGATTCGTCCCTAGCTTGATTTCCCATACAAACTTTCATTTCATTACCTTATGGGATGATTTTCGGGATAAAAAGTATCCTATGTTCTTCCCAGGGTGTCAAACTATCTTCTTACCAAATTTCATCTAAACTGGTTCAGTAGATCCAGAGATTACCCCCTACAACGTCACAAACTCACAAACTGGTTGTGTTTGGGGATGTATAGACTATTTTATCTATATATCTTGGTAGCACATAGGCTAAAGGCAAATACAGGCGCAAACTTGCGAAACAAGGATAACTTGCTGCTGTTAAAATAAAATTCAACATCATTTAAACGAATTGTAATATTTTAAGAAAACCCGACTAGCTAATTAAAAATTACCAAAATATTACACAGCAACGATGCTGTAATTAATTCAGACGGTATAACATCGCTCGAAACGTTTTTTATATGTGGCTGGAATTTATCCATATTCGCTTGAGACGTAATTGAATATACACGTACTGGATAATATGTATTTAGTTTTTCCTCAACACGTGCCTTTGTAAGCCACGTTGCGAGGAAAAATCCATAATATTAAGTTATTGTATATTGTATCTTGTATTTATATACATATGTATAATCTAAGCAAAACAAAACGAGTACATTACCTAATAAATAATAGATATGTTGCGACATTAACACACAGCACAATTTAGTTCCATGGTAAGCTACGAGGCTTGTGTTATGGATACCAGACAGTTGATATACTACACATATATAACTTTTAAATATATACGTATTATAAATAAATAATAATGTATGTTGTTCTTGAAATATTGGAACACGTAGGAATCGACCTTACGGTTGTTGTGGTACACAATACCAGTCAGACGTATGTTGTGGAATTGTAAGGCTACCTCTACTTCGACTCCATAAAGAATTTATTTAAAACTTAAATAGAGAATATTGTCATAGCTAAATAAGATCTTTTAAATCGACTTCCAAAAAGGAGGAGATTCTCAATTCGTCGGAATCTTTTTTTTATGTATGTTCACCGATTACTCGAAGACGCCTGAACTGATTTGGAAAGCTTTTTTTGTTTCAAAGGGTATAACTTCCCAGGTGGTCCCATATAAATTTTATCGAAATCCGTCGAGCAGTTTTTAAAAAAATTAACAATAAATATATTATTTACATAAATTGTTTAATCGAATATTTTATGAAAAAAATTTCTTCTTACAAATTATCTGCTTATTACGTCTACACTAAAAATGAAAAAAAAATTAAAAAAAACCGACTTCCAGGCACTAAAATGTAAAAAATAACTAAACGGAGGTTTTTATTTAGAATAGATATTTAATCAGATATTTTTGAAGTCGGTGCCAGCGGACAATTTTTTAAATTTTTGGATATCTAATAGGTAAATATGTATTTTACGCATCGAAATATATTAGATATTTTCGAATGCTTTGCATCGGCTGGCACCGACTTCGAAAATATCTAATTAGGTATCTATTCTAAATGAAAACCCCCGTTTAGTTATTTTTTACATTTTAGTGCCTGGAAGTCGTTTTCATTAAAGTTTTTATATACTATGTAAAGATATTCATTACTCATTAAATATAATTATGAAACATTATCCACGTATCGAGTAAAATACAAAAAATACCTCGTCGTTATTAAAATTAGTATACACTATATATACCTACATACATATGTAAACGAACATACCGCACATAAGTTTCCTAATCAGCTACGTACATCTATACATATTATAAAATTCTAACTGAGTCGAATCTGTACATTAAATATTTTTTGGAAAATCTTATTGAAATAGTCAATATTATCAATATAGAGGTCGAATCTATAATTATTAATATTTTTGTCTGTCTGTCTGTCTGTCTGGGAACTCATCACTAGAAAACCACTGGACGGATTTTGATGAGGTATGGTAATAGCTGATTATCCGGGTTAACATATAGGATACTTTTTACTGCGGAAAAATATCTCATCTCTGAGAAATCTAGGTATAGCATCCGTTAAAACGTACCTAGAGACGAACCCGAGCGAAGAGAGGGTTAGTTGCTAATTAAAATATAATTTTTATATCTACAGCTGCTTCAGTAACAAATCTGTAAAATTAAAACCTAATAAAATGAATATATTTATATTATGTTTTGAACATATTTTTCTCTTTATTAAAGATATAATACTCTTCCGTAAGCAATCAGGAAATAATATACTAACAAAGAATCTCTCAACAGAAACAGGTGTTAGCGGAAATTAATTGTAAAGTATGCAAGAATGAAAATTTACCAAGTATCTAATAGAATACCGATGTGCTAAGTAGGTATGTGCTTAGTTGAATAAAACCATTGTTTCCATCCATGTATCCATACTAAAATTATAAATATGAAAGTGTGTTGGTTTGTTTGTCCTTTTTTCACGTCAAAACGGATTGGCGTGACTTTTTGTGTGGAGATAGTTGGAGTGCTGGAGAGTGACATAGGCTACTTTTTACCGCGGAAGATTATCTAATTCCCATGGAAAAACATGTTATAATACAATTAAAAAAAATTATGATGAGAATTACTTAAAACTTAGTTATTAATGCTCTTCAATAAAATTAAATAAATACATGTTTTAGCATTTTTTGAAATTCATGCTATAAGGGGGTAAAATAGGGGACGAAAGTATGTATGAAACTACCTTTTTAGAGATTTTTTTGTAGTTTTAGCGCGAGCGAAGCCACGGATTCTGCTAGTATATGTATAAATAGGCAAAGACCAAACAGTTCAGTAGCTTTTCAGGAGAAACTGAAGAACTGTTTGTCAACCGACTTTCTTTTTTTTTTTGTTTAATTGCTATTGACAGGCTTTATTGTTATCAATAAAAAAACTGAAGAAATAATTTTTAGGCTTCTGTCCTCAAAAGAAAATAAAAAGGAACCCTTATAGGATCACTTCGTTGTCCGTCCATCTTTCTGTCTGTCTGTCTGTCAAGACCCACTTCCTCAGGAACGCGTGTAGGATGAAGTTAAAATTAATATCAAATATTCAGGTCTACAATGCCTTGGAGCTGCGAATAAATCAAACTTGTAAGTCACCACAATCACTCCAAAACCAAAATATATAACCTATCACGTTGACCTAGAATCATAAACTTTGGCAAGAACAATGTCTTATAGCACAAGTAAACGGAAAACCCGAAAACCGTTTTGTAGTTACATCACAAAAAAAATTCAATTGTAACCTTATTTTAATGTTTTATGCTACGGAACCCTCGGTGTGCGAGTAAGACTCGCACTTGTCCAATTTTTTATATAGATAGGTAAATTCTTTTCATATATGTTTTCCTCAAATTTTCAATAATGATTAATTTTAGTCAAATTTCGATCATTGGTCGAACACTATTATAGATAATTACTTAATAAAAAATCATGGATAATTTTTGTCTATAAGAATTTGCCAAATTATTTAAATTTAACGAAATGAATTAATTTTAAGATTCCAGGTTTAAGACCTTGCAAACACAAAAGTAAGCCAATATTCAAGCTTCTTTGTGGGCATTCATTATGTGATGATCGCTATTTTTTTATGGTATTCAGTGATAAACGAGCAGACAGCCTATCTGATGGAAAGCGGTACCTGTCGCCCATAGCACCTACGGTTCATGCACTTAGGTTTTATGTTACAAAAATGCAGAACCGCAGGTGCGTTGTCACTGTGAGGACTAAGATGATATGCCTCTTGCCTGTAATTGCGCTGGCTACGTTATCCTTTAAACTGGAAGACAACAATGTAATCATTGTTGTTCGGCGGGAGAAATAGATAAGGGGGTGGTACCCATCCAGTCGGACTCCTCAGGCTTGACAGAGTCCTAGCACTGATAAAAGTATATGCAATTCATTATGTATGTTAAGCTATATTCCATACCACACACTATGACTAGGTACGCAGTACGCTCCCGCTACTAGCATGTAGTTTGTCAATACGACTTTGCTGTCTGGAGATGTGCAAATAGACTTCATATATGTATCTATCTATATCTTATAACATTAAATGAATAATTCTTGTATATAGATAAATTTTAGTTTTAAATGGCTGTAACGATTTGGATCAAATTTATGATATACGATCAATATATCTATCTATGTGTCCTTTATGATTGGGATTTTAATATAATTTTTTTTTTCTGACAAATAACAAATTTTTATATAGGTATATTCCGAAAAAATAAATAAAAAACGCCGATCGAAGCTTGGTCGCCTAAGTACTAGATACGTATTTAAAACAGAAATGAGTAAGCGGTACTTATTAAATACGAAATCTCAGAAAACAATAAACTATAGACTTAAACCAGTAGATTCCTCATAGTAGGTATCCGCTATGAAAGATTTTTTTGTAAATTCAAGCCCTAAAGAAATCAACGTATAAGACATGGAAATTGATATTGAGACTATAAGGTGTGAGAATCGGCTAAAAAATATTTTAGAAAATATAAATACCTACATACATAAATTCAGCGGACAGAGCCGCGGGTGAACACTAGTTTATAATAATCACTACCCTCTATTACCAGTCTCGCTAGCGTGTTATTTGCAGACTGTATTTTATGTCTATACTAGCGACTCACCCTTGCTTCGCTCGAGTTCTTCTTCCCTAGCTTGATTCCCCATACAAAGTTTCATCCCCATTTTCCATCCCTTAAGGAATGATTTCCGGGATAAAAAGTATTCTCAGTCCTTCCTAGGGTCTCAAACTACCTCCTTACCCAATTCCATCTAAATCGGTTCAGTAGATCCAGAGATTAACACCTACAATGTCATAAATTCACAAACTCACAAACTTTACCTCTTTATAATATTAGTATAGATAAATAATTTATTTGGAAGTCACTCTAATTTCGATCCCGTCATCTCTTTTTTGTGTCCGTACACATCACGATTTAATAAAACTCAATGAAAAAAATATAATAACTATTAAAATCTCACAATCCATTATAATATATGGTTGCAATTACCTACTGCGATGGCACGGCCAGGTACTTCATAGAAAAACTTCTTACGTCATTCGATGCTTGTTTGATATTGTGATAAACTTATCTGTTACTAGCATTGCCCGCGGCTCCGCCTGCGTTCAGATGACCAAAAATCAAATTCTTAGGTTTTACATATTAGTATACTCTTACATTGCAGTTTTTGTATTTTTTTCTCAGAAATGAGATATTTTCCCGCAGTAAAATGTATCCTATATGTTGACCCGGATAACCAGCTATCATCATACCAAATTTTATCAAAATCTGTCCAGTGGTTTTCTCGTGATGCGGTAACAGACAAACAGACAGACAGACAGACAGACCAACAGACAGACAAAAAATTTAAAAACTATAGATTCGGCCTCTGTATCGATAATAAAGTCTATTTCAATAAGATTTTCTAAAAAATATTTAATGTACAGATTCGGCTTAGTTACAATTTTATTATATGTATAGATTAAGTACTGATGGTGAAGATGGACTTAAAATGTGTTAGCTTCTCATATCGTCTCTATAACCTCTATGCATGTAAAAGCTGCTGCTTTTTAACGACTTCAAAAATGTTATCAACTCGACTGTGTGTTTTATGTTAGGTCGATTTTTAAAATACTTTTTTTATATCCTACTAATATTATAAATGCGAAAGTTTGTGTGGATGTGTGGATATCTGGATGTATGTATGTTTGTTACTCTTTCACGCAAAAACTACTGAATGGAATATAATGAAACTTTACAACAATATAACACATAGGTTTCTTTGTATCCCGAAAAAATGGGTGGTTCCCGTGGGATAGATTTGTTTTTGTTTTTCTAGAAGCGAACCCGAGCGAAGCGAGTGTGAGTCGCAAGAAGGTTGTAGCTCAAGGATGATGTTATATAAATTAAAATAATCCACCCCTAACAGTGGATAATTTCGAGCGATACTACTAAATACAGATCACTGGTATTCGATCACTTTGCTCAAATACTTACATTATTACAATTATTTATGTATGATATCTATTTCATTAGTCAAAATTAGTGTTCACGTTAATTTGAGAACAAACTTAAATAAGCTTCTAACATTTTATCTAAATTTAATTTAAATTTTAACATTCAAAATTGAACCCTATTAAAATGCAGTTATAACTTAATTTATTACTACATTTGCCTTGCTCAAGTAATTTTATGGGAATCAATGGAATAAGGTCTTTGTTTCCTAACCTTTAAGGATCATAAGATATTAAGATGCACTCATCTAAGTTGTATAAACCTGACTGTACTTGACTTCTAACTTAGGTTGGTGATCGAGTACTGTCAGTGACATAAGTGCATCACAGATAATTAAAAAACTATATCAAAAAATCTTTTGTTTCTTAAAATCTCTTGTAGTAAATTCAATTCAATTCCTTTGTTAACCACAGATTACTTCGCCAATGTCACTTAGTAAGAAATTCATATTAAAGGATATAAATTGAATGATTTATATTCATAACTAGCGGCTCACCCTCGCTTCGCTCGGGTTCGTCACTAGGTACGTTTGAAATAGATATAAATAGTTATTAGCCAGCGTTAGCCATATAATTTTTTTTTTGTTAATAATATTGACAGATATTGACGTTAATATTTATACGATACTAACGTCACTCTATTGTTTTGCCTTCCCGGAACCTCTCCACTAACACTTAAACTTTATGGTATGGTATTAAAGTTCAAATTGACTTTTAAGTATTATTACGAATCTTTTGTATGGGAGTGTAGAAAAGTGTTGTTTTTAGACTTTTTCAGGCAATTTTTAAAATTTTTCTCTCCGTAAGAACCATCCTCGTACTTCAAGGAATACTCTAAAAAAAAGAATTAGCGATCGGTTCAGCTGCTCTCGAGATTTGCGCTTAGCAACACATTCAGCGATTTATTTTTTATTATAGAATAATGTTCAAGCAGCTTTTCTCTCTCACAACTGTGGGTAGAGCAAAATATTAATAAAGTTTACACTATAGGAACAGATACAGGTGTTTGGATTGCAAAATAAGACGTGATTGATAGTACAATTAAATTATATCAACTATATTACAATAATTGTAATAAATGATATTAATATTATGAACTAGCGATTCACCCTTGCTTCGTGCATATCTTATAACTATACACATAATACAGAACAAAAATTTACTCTGAGAATCGAAGGGGCAACCTTTATGTAAAAGCACGTATATGTAAGCTAAAAATACTGCACGCTGTAAATATGATTTATTATTTGAATTTGAGGTAGCTTTTATATTTTTTTAAAAAGCAACTTACATATGTATGTATTTACGTATTGTATGGTTTTTAAATTCGCTCAGATGAAAATTCTATAAATATCATCTGTTTTACGGTCGTTTCCGAGATTCCTCACGGACTACACTGTCATTTAACTTAAATTTAAATTGTTATAGTGACGATTCATAAGTGCTTGTAAAAGTCTATTTGAATAAAGTATATTTTGATTTGATTTGTTTATTTAAAACTATTTATATATATATATATATATATATATATATATATATATATATATATATATATATATTATCCTCCCTTTATTCGAGTGCACTTCTTTTTGTATTTATAATATTACTAGTAGAACCCGTAGCTTCGCTCGCGCTAAAATTACAAAAAAAGAACTCTAAACAGGTAGGTTTCATAAAAACTTTCATCCCCTATTTTACGCCCTTATAGGATAAATTTCGAAAAATGCTAAAACTTATTTAATTTTATGGAAGAGCATTAATACCAAGTTTCAAATAATTCTGATCATAAATATTTTCTTGGGTTGTATTATAACGTATTTTCCTATGGGAATGAAATAATCTCCCGCAGTAAAAAGTAGTCTATGTCACTCTCTAGCCCTCCAACTATATCCGCACAAAAATAATAAATATATAACATAATAATATTAGTAAGTTTATTTTAGTAGGATATACAGGCAATAATATCTTTTGGTATACGTATTTTTTTTTTCTAACAGCACTATAATATAATATTTAATCCAGGTAAATAGTCTTTCGCTGTGCCTACTTAATTTCATCTAAGTCCGTCAATCCAGTTCAGCGTGAGAGTAACATACATACAAAAATGTACATTTTTATTATATGTTTTGATTATGTCATATTGGTGGAAATAAGATTTCCCAAGAGGCTGACGTCGGAATTAACGATTGTAACATATTTTATCGTGAACGAAGAATGTGTCTACGTCTTGTATAAACATTGTCCACAGACTAAGTAGAAGTAAAAATAAACTTGCTAGAAGCAAATCTTGCTCACTGCCAATAAAAATACTTAGATTAAGTAAATTTATTTACCTAAATAATTACGTAATCCATACTAATATTATAAACCAGCATTGCCCGCGGCTCCGTCCGCGTTCAAATGACCAAAAACCAAATTCTTAGGTTTTACATATTAGTATACTCTTACATTGCAGTTTTTGTATTTTTTCTCAGAAATGAGACATTTTCCCATATGTTTCCTATATGTTGACCCGGATAACCAGCTATCACCATACCAAATTTCATTAAAATCTCTCCAATGGCTTTTTTGTGATGCGGTAACTAACAGACAGACAGACAGACAAAAATTCTAAAAACTATAGATTCGGCCTCTGTGCCGATAATAAATTTTATTTCAATAAGATTTTCCTAAAAATATTTAATGTACAGATTCGGCTTAGTTACAATTTTATTATATTTATTGATGTGAAAGTAACTCTATGTGTTAACTTTTCACACTTAACTGCTAAACAGATTTTGATAAGATATAGCAAGGACATAAATTGCAACCTAGGATAGGATATAGGCTACCCTTGATCCTCGCCCGTCTATCACGCGGGCGAAACCGTGGGCAAAAACTAGTTAAATATAAAAAATTGAGTACTAACTTTTTTTGACGAGTTCAAAGAAGAGAAGCAACTCAATTATCTTACTTCTTATTAGTATTATATATGTGAAAGTTTAGATGTTTGGATGTTTGTTAGTCAGTCACGCCAAAACGGCTGAACGGATCTCGATGAAATTTGGCACAGAGATAGATAATAGTCTAGAATAGCTCATAAGCTACTTTTTGTTTTGGAAAATGTATGGGATAGATTTTTTTCGTTTTTCGATTGTGTATATTTTTGTGTATTTTGTATTTTATGTATATATTTTTATTATATATTTGTGTTATATGTATTATTATATTGTAGTATATTTTTGTGTGATGTGATGATATAAAAATAAAATGATTTCTTATACTATTGTTTTCTTCACTGTACTAGCGTGAGAGCCTGAAGGTCGGTTCATGCAATGCGGCGCAATCACGACTATTTAATATGCGTAAACAAACAAAACTAACAATCGACCTTATTCGTTCACTTTAGAGTTTAAAATATAACAAATGTCGATGCAAGTACAGATGCTAAGAGATTCAAAACTGTATACAATTCAGTTTAAGCGATAATTGTATAATACTGATGCATAATTATTGTTTATGTTTGTACAAAACATTTAAATTAAGAAATTTGTTACTCTTTCAAATACAATGACAAAATATATCTATATATAAATACTAAAGAGGCAAAGACAAACTCTTTGTGAACCTATTTTCTTTTTTTTCTGTTTTAATTTTAGTAGCTATTGACGAGTGAGCTATGAGTATTGAATGAAATATTTTGGAAACAGTTTTTTTTTATATAGATAGGTAAATTTTTATTCATATATTTTCCTCCAAATAATCAAGAATTATTATGCTCGAATTTCAACCATTAGGCGATCACTAGTATTATAAAATAGTATAGTACAAAAAAAACACTTTCAAAAACAAGGGTTTATATTATTTTGATTGGGAAAGTACAAAAATATTTAAAAATCGAGTAAAACGAGAACAAGATGCTAGTATACATACGAGTATATCGTAAATGCGAAAGTTTCTTGTTGACTTTTCCTTGTTTTTCACAGTCATAAAACAACATTGTCATTACTTTTCGACCGACTTAAAAAAGAAGAGGAGGTATCATTCGATTCGACTGATAACTAATTTTTTTTTTTTTGAAAAAAATATATATTTGTGTATATCTTCGCCAATTGTATTCAATACGAGAGGGATCAGGCCATGATCCACCACGCTGGCCAAGTGCGGGTTGGCGGATTTCACATGTCTTTCAAAAACTTTGTTCTCTCTGACATGCAAGTTCCTCACGATGTTTTCCTTCACCGAAGGTAGTGGTAATCATGTTAGAAATGATTCGCACATGAAAATATCAGAGGTGCGAGAGCCGGGATTTGAACCCGCTTCACTTGGTTTCCCAAGCGAGCGCGCTACCACAGGGTTACCACAGGGCTACCACTGACTTTTACTCATCTCTTACTGTTAAAAAGTAAGCTTATGTAAATAGTTTATGCACTGTAGGGTATTTTAGTACCGGTAAATCAAGAATTTCCCGCGGGCATTAGTAGGTATACCGTATATTGAAAAATCATTTGCAACAAGAGCGTCCCTAGTGTGTTATATTTTAAACACTAAATGAATAAAAAAAATTAACTTATCTATTTGCAAAATGTAAATTTTCGTAATCAAATTGTTTCCAACCAACGAGCAGGTTTTGCTATTAATTAAATTGTTCATGTTCATATTAACTATGACTTTTAAATTGAATATTGTAGTATTTTTTTTAATTAATATAAGAATTATGTAATTAACTAAAGTAGTGGTTGAGAGACCATAAACATAATTGAAATAGGAAAACTGTAGTTGATATTGTATTCTGCCCTTTTAAAAAGGGTTAAAAAAATATAGTATAAATGAATATAAGTTAGCTTTATAAAAAAAAACTAACTTATTCCGTTATTTTTATTGATAAATAGCGACTCACCCTCGTTTCGCTCGGTTTCGCCTCTAGAAAAAAGAACCTATCCCACGGGAACCGTACATTTTTCTGGAATAAAAACTAGCCTATGTATTATTCCACACTATAGTCTATCTCTGTGCCAAATTTCATCCAGATCCGTTTACCCGTTCTGGCGTGAAAGTGTAACAAACATCCATACTCAACAACCAAACTTTCACATTTATAATATTCACATACAGATATACCGATAAACTAATGTATAACATACAAAATAGGGAAGATTAATACTTTCTTAGATTTACGCGAATATTTTAAAACGGAACCAAAAATAAAAATAAATCCGCGAAAAAATCCAAAAATAATACACTTTTCGCCAATTCGGTTAATTAAGCGATTACCGTCTTCAAATCCCACTCACACTGGTTAAGAGGATCTTCTCCCACTTTGCCTGATCTTATAAAATCGGTCAGATGCAAGTTAGACTCGCGTTCTGAATGGGTTCCGTACCACGACAAAATATTTTTTTATGTAAGCATTGAAAAAAAAAATGCTAATTATTGATTCAAACTTTCGATGATTTTGGATGGACTTGGCGAGTTTTTATTATTTCTTATTTTACTATAGAGTTTGTAAGTGTTGTTTTATTTACTACGAAGTAGGGCAATAGAACAGGATAAAAATTCTTAATACTAATGATTAAGTAGTAATAAGGAAATTCATGTATGCTTATCTTTCTTACTTTTGGACTTTTACTTTAAAACTTTACCGATGTTCTCTATACATTTTAAGCGGGTATCTACTAAGGTTCAATGAATATATTAATCAAAAAGTCCGAGAAAAAAGGACGGACGGATCGTTGGAGCTTAGGCTTAATAGGTCGTAATCCGACCCTTAAGGGTTTAAACCCTTCTAGTACGGAACCCAAAAAACCAAAACAATGCACATCACAACGAAACGTGACAAGGCCGGGTCAGAGAAACCGCGTCGACCTCATCTCTTAGCATGCGATCTGTTGCATTATTTAACATGAATTACTGTACATTTGCGAACTTAGGGCCAGAACACATATGAGCCCTTTTTAACTTCAATCAATAAATATAAAAATAATATTTTTATATATTAGATATGTTTTTATATGATTTGTCCATCTGTATGTTACGCAATATTAGCGAATTGTTAACCTATTTTAATTATTCTTTTGTCAATGAAAAGGCTATATTGATTTAGTTTTTTTTTTATTTGTATCAAACCACTATAAATCCGACCAAAGCAACGATATACGAATGAAATGCGGGAACAAAACTAATATTTAAATAAATATTGAATGAAATGAAATTCTATAATGCAATGTCGACTACTAACGTGTGTTCAATTTTTTTTGTACTTAAATAAATTTGAGATTTCTGCCTAAGTAAAGAAAAACTGAGGAAGTAAGGTCCCTTATTTACAATACCCACAGGCTATGTCCCTTGTAGGGTGACCAAAAAGCGGAGTTTCTATTCAGAGAAAAACATTACATCTAACTTAAAATGTTTTAGTCCCAAAGCATAGAAATTAATTATTACCTTTTAATTATAAAGGTACACGGAATTTTAAACCATTTTAAAGATCAATTTCAAATTATAGATTTTTTCTTGAAATTTATATAGGTACTACCGACACACCCTCACTCCGCTCGGGTTCGTTCCTAGTTACGTTTCAACGTTTAGTATAGATTTCTCAGAGATGAGATATTTTCCCTCAGTAAAAAGTGTCCTATATGTTGATCCGGATACCCAGCTATCATCGTACCAAATTCCATCAAAATCTGTCCTGTGGTTTTCTCGTGATGTCTTCCCAATCAGAGAGATAGACAGGCAAAAATTCTAAAAACTATAGATTCGGCCTCTATATCGATAATGATGACTATTCCAATAAGATATTCCAAAAAATATTTAATGCAGAGATTCGACTCAGTTAGAATTTTTTTATATGTATAGATACATATATGTATGTAAAGATAGAAAATATAGATAACACAATCATCATTCACAACTTCCAAAAAACAAACATATAAAAAAGACATACTTATATACATTCGAATGAAATACGTCGATGAATAATCTATACATACCTATGTATAATTTGTCTTTTGTTAAATGATCAGCGCCACATATTAGAAAATTTCAATATTAAGAGTAGCTTATGTATGAGTTTTAAAAAAAACATGCGTACTGTGTAGTCCACTAACACGTACTTGGCCAGTGTGGTGGACTATGGCCTGATCCTCCTCACAATGAAATGAGACCCATGCCCAGTAGTGGAACGTTAAAAAGGACTGAATACACAGTAGCATATTAATCTTTCTAAGTCATAATCTACATATTTGTATACTAATTTTCATCCTTATACGCCCAGCCATTTCAGAGTTAATTAACAAACATACACAGACAAACTTTTACATTTATAATAATAATGTGATTAAGGAATATATTAAATAAAGCAAAAAGAACAGTGTGAAATAGACCTATGAAGTGTGGCTGTGTTATGTTTGAACATGGATTTTGGTTAATCACTTGTGTTTAAATACATAAATTAGTCCTAATTGTTTAACTAAGTGACACTTTAGTCCACGATCATACTATATAACACTAGCGACTCACCCTCGCTCCGCTCGTGATCGTCCATGGTTACGTTTTAACGTTTAGTATAGATTTCTCAGATATGAGATATTTTTCCGCAATAAAAAGTACCCTATATGTTGACCCGAATAACCAGCTATTATCATACCAAACTTTATCAAAATCTGTCCTGTAGTTTTCTCGTGATGCGGTCGCAAACAGACAGACAGACAAAAGTAACAAAAACTATAGATTCGATCTCTGTATCGATAATAACGACTATTTCAATAACATTTTTCAAAAAATCAAAAAAATGAAATGTTATGGAATGTCAAAAAATGAAAATGTTTTACACATAGAAATACCAAAGTTGAGACACTCAGGATTAAAACCGCATCACTTGGTGTTCCAAGCGAGCGCATTACCACTGGGCTTTGTTCTTTATCTTTGTTCAATACATTATCTATATCTGTACATATAATAAAACTGTAGAGGTCGAAAATATGTAATAATCATACAGTGTTTTTCTAAAAACCGATTCAGGGATATAAGAAGAAAAAAAGGACAATTTCAGATTTTTTTTCAATTTTGTTTTTCTGTCTGTTCGTTTGTTCGGGCTAATCTCCGAAACTGTTAAACCGATTTAAATGAAATTTTGCATGCTGGTACCTTATATCCCCGGTCAACATCTTGGATACTTTTCATCCCGGAAAATTAAAGAGTTCCCGTGGGATAGTTAAAAAACTATAGTAACTTATGCAACACACAACAATTGAATTTACAATAAATATTTAAAGGTAAATTGATTGAACAATTAATAACAGCTTAGTACACAAAAACTACTGATTGGATTTTAATGAAACTTTACAATAATATAGGTTATACATCAGAATAACAAATAGGCTACTTTTTATCCCGGAAAAATGTACGGTTCTCGTGGGATACATTTGTTTTTATTTGTCTAGAGACGAACCCGAGCGAAGCGAGGTTTAGCCGCTAGTATAATAATATTAACTTAATTTTTGACATCGAACAGACATAACGAGTTCTAGTTTTAAAAAATCAAGTGAAAGAAATAAAATGCAATTAAAATTTCCTTTTAAGTTATGTAGGATTAAAAAGATAAACATACTTATTACAAGCAAACTATGAAAATCTACTTGTCTTCTTATATACCACAAAGAGCATCGAGACTGAGACTCAATTACTATTTTGTTATATACATAGATAATTAAATTACAAAAAAACGGCTTTAAATACAATTTTCATAGAACGAAATATATTTTCTAGAAAAAAAATAACAATTATATTACTAAAGCTACAATACGGTGAAGGTGGAATTTTAACCAAAGTTAAATAAATAGCAAAATGGTATGCCAAGATATTCGCATTTACTATGTATAAGGCGTTATATATCGCACTAATATATTAACGAAGTTTGTAAGATTGTGTGTGTGTGTTAAAAATTTTTTCGATTGATATGTATGAAATTATTATCGATATATACCAAGCCAACAAAATTAGCTTTAAATATGTATATTACGTCCTTTATATTTTAATCATATTCATACATATACATACACATATACATGTACATATACATATACATATACATATACATATACATATACATATACATATACATATACATATACATATACATATACATATACATATACATATACATATACATATACATATACATATACATATACATATACATATACATATACATATACATATACATATACATATACATATACATATACATATATACATATACATATACATATACATATACATATACATATACATATACATATACATATACATATACATATACATATACATATACATATACATATACATATACATATACATATACATGTACATGTACATATGTACATATACATAAAATCGGAACTAAGCCGAATCTGTACATTAAATATTTTTTTGGAAAATCTTATTGAAATAGACATTATTATCGATACAGAGGCCTAATCTATAGTTTTTAGAATTTATGCCTGTCTGTCTGTTACCGCATCACGGAAAAATCTTACGAGAGATTTTGATGAAATTTGGCATGATGATAACTGATTATTCGGGTCAACATATAGGATACTTTTTACCGCAGGAAAATATCTCATCTCTGAGAAATCGATACTAAACGTTAAAACGTAAGTAGCGTCGAACCCGAGCGTATCGGGGGTGAGTCGCTAGTATATTGATTAAGAAACGAATAACCGCAGTGTGAATTTTAATAATTGATTGCAACATTATACGCATTGATTATAATTTTATTTTGATTTTAATGAAATAAATGTAACGGCATTTTTTTTAATTAATGCTATTATAATGTGCAGATAAACATAGTACCTATCGAATTACTAGCTTAAGCTGTGTAAAACTAGTGAAAATTTGTATGTGTGTGTATATGGTTGTTACTCCGTCATGTTGAAACGGCTGAATGGATTTCGATTAAATTTTGCACATACGAGTAGATAGTCTATAACTTAAAGTAACACATAGACTTCTATAAAGCACCTCATATATGTACTTTTGTTAAGTATTTGTAAAATAAATGAAAACATGCTATTAAAAAAATGTCTAGACTCTAGACTCTTAAAGTAGGTAAATCGATACAAAAAAGGTATAGTGTAACCATGGCAACCGCTTAGTAAACAAATATATCGCATTCCATAGTTCTTATTAAAGAACAGCATTGTAACAGGAATGTACGGTGACGGATCGTGAGGAAAGTTACATTTCTAAGAGAACTTAGCAAGTTCTCAAAATATATTCAACACACATTTTCTAGTCCTATGGGAGTCCTGACATATTCCGATGGGATGAAAATTCGACACGACCGGGAAAAGATCAAGCCAACTTCCTAACTCCGGGCTGTTATGGAGAATTTCTTCACAGAAAAACTCAATAACTAAACTTGGCCTGTCCCGGGATTAGAACTCAGGACCTCTGGAGCTTCAGCCAAACATGCTAGCCGAACCATGGAGGCTGCTATGCCTAATAAAACCGTATCATACCATATTAAGAATACATGATTATATTTAGATTTCTAGCGTCTTACCTTCGCTTCCCTAGGTACGTTTTTTTTGGAGCGGAAGCTTAATTCTTTTTCTAAAATAAAAGTAGCCTAAGATACTCCATAAAATATCAGTTATCTGCCAGTGAAAGTCCCTTCAAAATCAGTCCAGCCGTTTTAAAGATTAGCCGAACAAACAGACATACAGACAAACAATAATTTAAAAATTGCGTTTTTCCTATAAGTACCGTGTATAATTTCGTATACATTTAGTAAAAAGCTGTTATTTTGTACAAACAGACACTTCAATTTTATTTATCTGTATATCTAAATACCTTCAGTATATTCATATTAATACGAATATTATTATTCATATTAAAAAAAAGCTGTTCTATAAACCCACTCTAGGATAAAGAAATAATCAAAATTTCAATAATAAAGCAAAATGTAGTAACGATGATTGCTATTTTATTTAAAAAATATCACTATATAAATCTGGGACGTAATATCCGAGACGCGATAAATCTTCTAAACTACCCCGGAAGTACATAATGGCTAACTAATATAACGGAAGGGTTGAAGAAAATTGTGAGTCTAAATACCGTGTAAGCTATAAGAAAATGGGCTATTGCTACATTAAAAATACTCGTAAATGTCAAAGAAGCTATTTCAATGTGCTAGAATTTTTGTACTTTATAATTTTACTTACAATAAAAGATATAAAAATAATTTTAGTCCCGCTGAGTCTCTTTCGCCAGTTCTTCTCAGAACTTGCGCTTTTTCTTTATGAACTGGTAGTAGACACACGACGTTTAGAATAAAATTGTAATAATGAATGCTGAATAATATAATATTTTGAACTGGAATTCAAGTCAATTCTTGAGGTTCCGTGCCCTAAGGTTGCCAACGGAACCCTTAGTACTAAACATCCGCAGCCTGTCCATCCGTCCGTCTGTCTGTGAATCGAAATAGGTAGAGCGTTAAAATTTTCACAGAGTGTATATTTCTATTGCCGCTGTAACAACAAATATTAAAAAACCAAGATGACGAATTTCAAAAAGGCTGCCATGGAAATAAAAAAAAACTATTATGGCACGGAACCTTTCCAGTCCGACTGGCACTTGACCGATTTTGATATTATGTTTAGAAAATACTAGTCGTATTTTACTCACTGGATTTTTATGTTTTAGGCAATATTCTGGTCAAATTTAAACCATGTTTTTTTTACTTAAGATATTTTTATCAACTACATCTGTAACCATGATTGCTGTAAAGCATTCGAAATGTCGGGAACCAAAAATAAATATAAATCAGCAAAAAGATCTTAAAAGATAGTCTTATTTAATAAGATCCTTTACTTGAAAGATACCTACTACTTTTAAAACCTATCATCACAGGTCCAAATATATATCAATTATTTGTTACATTTTGTTGGTAGAGCTTTATTGGTCGCTTTTGTTATTTGTAACAATAGTTCAATCTAATACCACAGATATGTAGTTTGCGGTCTAAATATTACAATTGATTATTCTTTAAGCTTCATTGAATGTATTGATGTTGGTTTTTAATCAAAAAGATAAAGAAATATAAACTATCAAGCATATATTTTCTTATAACATCATATTACTATATAAATGCGAATGTTTGTATGTGTTTGTGTATGTTTGTTACTAGCTACTACATTAATAGACTAAATAAATTAAGTGAAGCGAAGGTTAGAAGCGGCTAGCTATGTATCTTTTAATACGTATTATGTTACTTTCTCATTGTCTTCAGAGAATATAGCCTTAGGCATTATACTCGCCAATTAGTAGCAAGTATTATAAATAAACATAAAATGTCAAATTGAATTTATTTTGAGATGCCTTAGATAATAATGAGAATGTATTATTTCGTGGTACACCACACGACATAGATCAAGAGTTTCACCACGGTTTTGCATACTGTTATTTAATGAAATGTTAAAAACAGGATATTATTATAAAATAAACGAAATTTATTAATTTTTCTAAGTTAATATAATTTTAGTAACCTTAATTAAATAATATAAATAAATATAAATATGTTGGTATATTAACACACAGCACCATCTAGTTCCAAGCTACGAGGCTTGTGTTATGGATACCAGATAGTTCATACACTACACATGCATAGCTTTAAATACAAACATATTATAAATATAATTTTGACTGTGACAATTATTATCAAATATGTACAATTTTATTCTTATGTATACGAAAAATTGTGGTTATTTTTAGATATTTCATATTATAGCTTGCCAAAATATGGTCTTCGATTTGAAATTACAGATTGCAGGGAATATGTTTTCTTAAATGTTTAACGAGCACAGGTATCCCTTCAATACGAGGGGGATCAGGATATAGTCCACCGCACCGGCAAATTACGGGTTGACGGTTTTTCGTAAACATACTAAATTCATTTAGACATGCAGATTTCCTAGATGTCTTGCATCACCGTAAAGCAAATGATAATCACGTTGAAAATGAAATTTTAACAAATGATAAATACATACTATTTCAACATCATTACGAGCTAGAAAAATAGTTTCGTTTCATACAGTCCCTACAGTCATATTTTACGTATATTCTTTTTTTCGATGCCTTTAACTGATACACCCTGAACATCATTTTGTATTTATTTGCAGTATAATTTTATGGCACGCAATAGATGATGGGTCATAGGACATCTAAAATCTAAGTCTCTCCCGTGACGATGTTTACTGTAAAGCAATAGAAATGTCGGAAAAAAATTACAAAATAAAACCGCGACAAAATCCGAAACGAAATCATTTAAAATTTCACATACTTGTTTAAAAAGTTGCGCAGTCAAACACGTACCTAGCTTCTTATTGCCAATTTTCTAAATCGAATTAGTTTTAAAGTTCCAGAGTTTACATCCCACATATATACAAACTCAAAAACAGTAGATACAGAAGATAGTTGCAAAGTTGCGAGTTAGTTTTATCAAAATACTCTTCTGACATACTAATATTTGAACTTTGCTCTTCTGACATACTAATATTTGAACTGAGCTTTCTAAACACTCTGTATCTAATTTTATACTTTTTAGATACGTTTATTTACTTAAGGACAATTGATGTTACATTAAAATTACCAATTTTTCAAATTTTTCTTACATATTGGATTTTATAACATTAGAAAGTTGATACTTTCTTAGATTTACGCGAATACTTGACATTTTAAATAAAACTATATTTTCGGATTTTTTCGCGAATTTATTTTGTTTTTTGGTTCCCGACGTTTCGAATGCTTGGTCACAGGAGAGACTGACCATGATTGCTGTAAAGCATCCGAAACTTCAGGAACCAAAAATCAAAATAAATTCGCAAAAAAAACCGAAAACATAATTTTATTTAAAATTAGAAGGTTGAGTTATGTGATTATGTGCAATCGTAAAAATATAGGGAACAATAACATAATAACCCAAAAATGTAGGGAATTAACAAAAATAAAATAATATTTCATAACTGTATTACTATAAATACTCCAAATTTAAAATAATTTATGGTAAGCCTCTCTATTCTACGCGATATTGTCAAAGTAAATTGTGGTCCTATAGCACACCCAGGAGTCACTAAACAAAAAAATCGAATTAAAATTCTCCACCTCCATAGTCTAAGTATCTTTCTCACATCGCCCCAATAATTAAACCACGGACTTCGGTATACTTAAGTAATAACACTAAAGATTCTAATATCTATATAGTTTACGTTCAGCGATCCAAGAAACATCCGTCATCCTGACGGTCTGATAAATGGAAATTTTATCGGACAACTAACTTTGCGGATGCGGATGTTGCGATAAGACTTGCGAAATTGCGGCTTTTGTGGATAGTTCGATTGAAGATAACCAAATTGAACTATTCTTCCTTAGAGCTTCGGTGTTTGTAAGCGATACTCACTCAAATGAAATTCTATGCTATGACTACGAAATATTTACATTATATCCTATCCAATATATTAGAAGTTTTATTGACTTATTTAATTTTATTATTTTCAATCTATAAATTGTATGTATTCAGCCCTTTTTAACATCCCTCTGCTGAGCACGGGCCTCCCTTCAATACGAGAGGGATCAGGCCATAGTCCACCACGCTGGCCAAGTGCGGGTTGGTGGACTTCACATGAACGGAAAACTTAATAGATTCTCTCAAGCATACAGGTTTCACGATGTTTTCCTTCACCGTAAAACAAGCGGTAATCATATTGGAAATGATTAGCATATGAAAATATTAGAGGTGCGAGAGCTGGGATTTGAGCCCGCTTCACTCGGATTCCCAAGCGCGTGTTACCACTGGGCCACCACTGCTTTGCCAAATCTATAAATTATGTAGATCTTGATAAAATATGATATTTTGTTGTCATTATTTCATCAATGCATTATAAAAATAAAGAATATTATTATTTATAATTAAAGATTATTCCATAGCGTGGTTTCTGTTTCTCACAATATTTTTATATAAGTAAATGTATTAACTAAATCTGACACCATCTCACGAGTTCACTAAAATTAGGAATGATGGCGCGAAGCTAAAAGGATGCTGGATAAAATGTATTTATCTTGGAAGATAATAATACTCGTAGAATATTTCATATCGAAAAGAATTAATTAATGTTTGAACGCAATATTATTATCACGTATATAAAAATTTCTTCTGAACTCCTTAGATCCATACTAATATTATATACCTATGTGAAAGTGTGTTTGTTTGTTTGTCCTTCTTTCACGTCAAAACGGAGTGACTGATTGGCGTATTTTTTGCGTGAAGATAGTTGGAGGGCTGGAGAGTGACATAGGCTATTTTTATATTATATTTAATTTTTATATTATATATAATTATTTAATTCCCACGGGAAAACACGTTATATTACAATCCAAAAAAATATTTATGATCAGAATTACTTGAAACTTGGTATAAATGCTCTTCAATACAATTAATTAAATACGTGTTTTAGCATTTTTCAAAACTCATCCCATAAGGGGGTAAAATTGCGGATGAAAGTTTGTATGAAACCTACCATTTTTGAGTTTTTTTGTAGTTTAGCGCGAGCGGAGCCGAGGGTTCTGCTAGTATATTATTATTATACTTTAGTTGAATTTTAAAAATGTCATAATTAACACTTTTTCTGCTAAAGTTATTTATAAAATATGCAACATGCGCAGTGCGGTGCAGAAGTTTGTAGTCTGAAATAGTATCTAGTGCTTATAAGACTCCAGCGCCGTAACACTATAGAATATGTTTGTTTTACATGTTACCAAAATACCTATGGGTTATATATTAAACTTTCTTAGATTTACCCGAATATTTAACCTCTCCCGTGACCGTGATTGCCGTAAAGCATTTGAGAAGTCGGGAACCAAAAACCAAAATGAATCCGCGAAAAAATAGGAAAAGATGGCTCTATAATCATTAATTATTTAATAGAACATGTCGCGTTTATTCGATTCACACTTGGCTTAAATCTTAGACGTAATGAATAAACAGGCAAAGACAAAAACCTTTTTCTCCTTTGTTTGTCAACCAAATATCTTTTTTTGTTAGTCTTTTTTGACGAACTTTAGTATAATAAAAAAAAATTGGAAACAGTTTTTTTTTAAACAATGATTATGGTTGAATTGCGAAAAGTAGTCGTTGAAAAATGTGAAGCTTTTAAAAAGATAAAGGGATAAATCATAAATTATAGATATAATTAAAGATTTTTTCCTTCATGTTGTGATGTTTTCATTTAATATCCACAAAATATTCTACCCTTGTTATCTCTACCCTTTCAGCCTTTTAGGGGTTGATTTTCAATTAAAAAGCCTTTCTTAGTGATTACTTATATCATTAATCACTATATAAATGTATGTTCATCAGGAACCGGCGAGGACGCCATATTATTAAGTCAGTCCAAACAGACAGACAAAAATTCTAAATACTATAGATTCGGCCTCTGTATCGATAATAATGTCTATTTCAATAAGATTTTCCAAAAAATATTTAATGCACAGATTCGACTCAGTTAGAATTTTATTATATGTATAGAATATAAAAAAAATGAATCAACGACCTTTCTCGAACAGGACGATTAAATATAACTGGGACGATAGTAACTCTATGAGAATATCCAAAGTAAAATCATCATTAATCACATAAATGATGCCATTCCCTTACAAAGTGTCACAAATTATTCCCATAGTTCAAGATGGTATCATCTGTTGAATAAGCATTTCTATCTTAAGTAAATGTAAAGAAAGGAATGCTTTTAAAAAAAAAACAACTTTTATATTTTATTATTTCTAGCTACCTGAATGGAGATTTCAGGTCAAGATATTAAAATTTTTTGTTCACAAAAGATGAAAGTATTTGAATTCTAAGCTGAAATCAAAACTTGTTGCTATCTTTTTTACTAGTGACACGTTTGGCTTAGTTGCTGTGTTTATTAAATGGTTTTTTTAATATTAACATAAAATACGATAGGATCTTTAATTGACATACTAGCGACGTTTTAACGTTTGGTATAGATTTCTCAGAGATAAGATATTTTCCCGCAGTAAAAAGTATCCTATATGTTGACCCGGATACCCAGCTATCATCATACCAAATTTCATTAAAATCTGTCCAATGGTTTTCTCGTGACGCGGTCACAGACAGACAGACAAAAATTGTAAAAACTATAGATTCGGCCTCTGTATCGTTAATAATGAATATTTCAAAAAGATTTTCCAAAAAATATTTAATGTACAAATACGACTCAATTATTATATTATGTGATGTTCTCCTGACCGATTCCGGCCACGGCGGCCAATCTCATTGAGACTAGCCAACTGCGCAGGAGATATTATAGTGCAGCGCGTGTACGCGCAGACACAAGTGCACTCTCTATTCCTGTCACTCTCATACTCCGGTGGGACGACTGCTCGACACAACCGGTGAGAGTTAAGGCGCAGGACCGACGGCTTTACGTGTTCTCCGAGGCACGGGGGTGAAACACCGCCAACTTCCCAACTCCGGGCTGTTACTGAGACTTACTATACAGGAAGACTCAATAACTAAACTTGGCCCGACCCGGGACTCGAACCCAGGACCTCCAGGTGTGCAGCCGTACATCCTAGCCACTACACCACCGAGGCAATTAAATATATATATATATATATATATAGTTATCTGAACTACGAGTACAAATTTATATTTATCGCCATAATATTGTGCACATTCAGTCGACAACAGATCAATCGTGAGATCGCGCCGACAATTTCCAGGCAACCTTCCATCCAATAGCTTATTTCCTACCAAAGGAAAGAACATCCGCTACAGTGAAAAAATACTATAAAATTGTTTTATTAAATATTAAAAATATATAATAATTTCTTAGATTTATGCGAATATTTGACATTTTAAATAAAACTATCTTTTCGGATTTTGTCGCGTTGTATATTAAATTATTAAAATGTTTTAAAATTAAAATTTACAAATATTGTGAGGTACTTAAGTGCCATTTGTCTATATCTTCCAATTTATTGTATAAATGTGAGTGGATACTGTCTTTTTTTAATGCTGGGAAATGCATTTACACATACCACCAGCATACATACAGGTGGTTATGTGGGTCTTACCTGCTAGAAAAACCAGCACTACCCACAAAACACAACATACACACCACATAACAAAATCTACTTCTTAAGATTCTTTATACATACTCGTACATAGTAAATACTAGCTTTGCCCGCGGCTCCGATGACCAAAAACCAAGTTCTTAGGTTTTACATATTAGTACACTCTTGCATTGCAGTTTTTGTATTTTTTTTCTCAGAAATGAGATATTTTCCCGCGGTAAAAAGTATCCTATATGTTGACCCGGATAACCAGCTATCGCGATTCCAAATTTCATCAAAATCCGTTCAGTGGTTGTTCTATGATGCGGTAACAGACAGACAGACAGAAATTCTAAAAACTGTATGTTCGGCCTCTGCAGAGATAATAATGTTTATTTCAATAAGATTTTCCAAAAAATATTTAATGTACAGATCCGACTTAGTTACAATTTTATAATATACCGATTTACTGGCATAATATTAAACAAAACAGTGAACCATAGTACCTCTCTCAGCTTTCAGCCAATAACTTTTGTTAAGATTTCTGTGAAGGTAATTTTTAAAATTTTCAATTGTCGTGAAATTTTCATAATTTAAATATAAAATTAGTTTATTAGTACCTACTAGAAATTATCACGTTCAAATAAACTTAAACAATCTCGTCCTCTCCATAATATTAGTAAGTACACATTTAATATTTCACTTAAAATGACGTAAATTTTAAAATTGCTGTACACGAATGAATATTAAAATCTTCGTAAGTCCGATACGAACGCCGTATAATGGCCGCGACAGAGTATTCAACAAAGCTATAGATCGATTTTCAGGTGATTGGCTACCATATATCATGATACCGCATATCATGCGGTATTGAATTACATTTTCCAGAGAAAATAGTCTGTAATTTTACCTCTAAAATGCTGTCACATGCCTTTAATATATTCAGATTTATTTAAAACACATTTTATATTTTATGTTTTTGCATAATCACAGAGGACATGTATACTTAATATTATAATCTTCTCAGCAGAACTGCACACTATTTTATTCTTTTTTAAAAACAACAAAATTAAAAAAAAAGATACAAGCCTCGATTTTTCAACCGTAAGATTACTTTAATCCATAAAATAAGCTAAGGCTTAACTAAATATGAATTATTTCAAAAAAAAGTGTTAATTAATAAAATATCATCAAATTAAACTATTTTATAAAAAAATTAACATATATATGTCGTATATTGCTTACATTATTTGTTTTGTACATATTATACCTTTTATCTGATGATTGGAAAAGCCCTGAATCAATTAAGGCGCAAAAACAGTTCTTAATTTCCTCCATATTACATACACTGGATTGGAATACTTTCCAATCCAAAGCCATAAAGGTATTGTAATCTAAAACAATGGACTCGATATTTCATATATAGTAAGCTTGGATTTTAATTACGAATGTTCAAATACGTGGTAAAACGGCACAAATAATACGTATAATCCGGCGAAATGGACTCACGTTAAACAGCCGTGTGTGAAAGTGATAAAAAGCTATATGAATGATATTTTTTCTCATGTACCACGTTATTTGTTTGGATAATGACTGTTTAATAAAAATTAAGCTGGCTAGATTATTATAGAATCTAAAAAGTCATTACTTTATGCTTATTTTTGGCTCATTTTTAACCTCGGCCCTCCCTTCAATGCAAGGGGTATAGTCCACCACTCTGGCCAATTTGAGGTTGGCGGACTTCATATGTTTTTCGAAACTTAGCTAAGCTCTCTCAAACTTGCAGGTTTCCTCATGGTGATTTCTTTCGCTGTAAGGCAAGTGGTAATCTATACATATAATAAAATTGTAACTAAGCAGAATCTGTACATTAAATATTTTTTAGAAAATCTTATTGAAATAAACATTATTATCGATACAGAGGCCGAATCTATAGTTTTTTTTAGAATTTTTGTCTGCCTGTCTGTCTATTACCGCTTCACAGAAAAACCACTGGAGGGATTTTGATGAAATTCGGTATGGTGATAGCTGATTATCCGGGTCAATATATAGGATACTTTTTACCGCGGGAAAATGTCTCATTTCTGAGAAAAAATACAAAAACTACATTGTAAGAGTATACTAATATGTAAAACCTAAGAATTTGGTTTTTGGTCATCGGAACACGGGCGGAGCCGCTGGGAATGCCAGTGTATAATAAGTGGCGAGAAACGGGATTTGAACACGCTTCAGTTGGTATCCCAAGCGACCCTGTTACCTCTGGGCTACCACTACCTTTATTTATAAGTAAATGCAATTTTATTTATAGGTAAATAAAAATATAGATTTACAAAAGTATGAATAATACAAAGCGCATACAGAATTTAAAGGGTTCTTGAAATTAAATTTTCATATAATGTGATATCCAAGACGAAACTGATCCTGGACTTGAAACTCAGAGCATGAATTTACATTTCTAAGTAATTCATAGCTTTATTCGATTAAGTCGAAGCCTTTAGTTGGCGGTGAGCTTTGCAGATTTTAATTTAAATTACTTTTATATTAAAACTAGCATTGCCCGCGGCTCCACCCGCGTTTAGATGACCAAAAACTAAATTCTCAAGTTTTACATATTAGTATACTCATACATTGAAGTTTTTGTATTTTTTCTCAGAAATGAGATATTTTCCTGCGGCAAAAAGTATCCTATGTATTGACCCGGATAACCAACTATCACCATACCAAAAATCAAAATCCCTCCAGTGGTTTTCCTGTGATGCGGTAACAGATAGATAGACAGACAGACAGACAAAAATTCTAAAAACTATAGATTCGGCCTCTGTATCGATAATAATGTTTATTTCAATAAGATTTTCTAAAAAATATTTAATGTACAGATTCGGCTTGGTTACAATTTTATTATATGTATAGATTATACAAAATAAAAGTTCTTTCAAATAAAGAAATAAAGACTACTTTACATATGTTTTCATGAAAATGGAATAGGCAAGTTAGTTATCGCACTCGTAGGAATTTGCGAGTGTCTAGATAACGCGAATACCGTCCACCGCAGGAACATGATCGCGCTCAAGCCTGTCCCAAACGTCGTCGTCGACACTGAACATTTATTTACTTAGTAAGTATAGAATAATATAATTAATTACAAAGATATTTCGTATTTTCCTTCTAGTCTTATGGGTTTACACAAGATGATATTACTCGTATATCGGTATCGCTAATAGAAAATAATAAATTAATATTAAAAAATAAAAGGTGAGTCGCTAGTTTAGTATAATATAACATAAAAAAAAAACATACAGCCGAATTGAGAACCTCCTCCTTTTTGAAGAAATCGGTTGAAAAATAGAATGTATGTTTTCTACGAGCGATAACTATCGTAGAAAATCAACTTGTAAAGGGTTACAGGTTCGCGTTTCGTTCTTCTCATCGCGTATGCATTTTATTTGAAAGTGCCGAAAAATTCACATAGCGTGATGAAGTCGTCATTTGAAAAGTTTCATGAAAAAATTTCTAGTACATTCTGTGAGTGTTGATTGACATTCTGTAACTAGTTAGGACTGTACACTTTACCGGCTGTAGCGGAAGCGGGAGTGTTTTACATTAATACTGGAAAATAATATATTCCTTCCGCTAATTTATATTGGAATAGTGAATGAATGTGTGTGTATGTATGTATTTATGTTTGTGTGTGTGTTTTTTTTTATTTTTGAAATCCTCAAAGTGTAACGATTCAACGAATTTTGAGTGAAATTCCTATATTTCAAAAGTAAACAAATATATCGGAATAAAAAAAATGTTGAACACTTAGATTTCATTTGACATTTCCAAACATTCTTGACATTTTTATAAGCGATGGTCCCGTAGTAGTCCGAAATCAGTGCTGAGCCGGCACGTTTTGAAGCCATTAACAAGATAATTAAATTGAATAGTAGTTCTAAAATCGCATTCTTTTTAAATTTATTTGTTCTTTTTGCCACTTACGTTGCATACTAGCGACTTACCTTTGCTTCGCTTATGTCTTCTCGAGATGCCTTTTCTGTTTATTATATTATAAGCCTACGAAGGTCGACGATGTCGTAAACTACGTCCAGAGGAGGCCCAACTCCAAGTTGAGGGTTGAACGGCTGGTACTTCGCCACAAAACGAGTTTCAATTCGTTTTTGGTGAGAGTGCCGACTCATCATCTGCCAACCTTCATGAATGAGGACTTCTGGCCGCAGGGCGTCGTTCGTTCGTTTGGAAGTTCCGAGGTCATTTGCCCGCTGACACAGTTCACACGTCTATACTACGTGTAATATAGTTTTTTAAGTCTTAAAATTAATATATATGTTCGTTTTTAAAGTATATATGTTATGGGCCTCTGTTTACATATTTAACATCTTTTTGTAAATATTGACCGGTAATAATAATGAAAACAAAAATTTAAAAAAAATATATATAGCCAGCCTATGGTGTATTCCATTATAGTCTATTTGTATAATTAATTTAACACACATTCGCTTTTATAACAGTATTGTGATAATTTAATCTCTAGTACTAATGCGATTTGTTTTACGAGTATACCAGCGGCTTACGTCTCCACGTATGGTACGTTTTAAATAGATAAAAATTATAGTTATTGCGAGTGTACCTTAGGAGAAGAGATACCCGCAATTGCGAAATTTTCTATAGGCCTTTTTAAGACCTACAATTTTCTAGTACATTTTTTTGGCTTTATGTATCTCTTAATTTAATTCTAAGGGCGACTCAAAAAAACAAGTTATTGTGTTTTCCCGTGGAAATTAAAGAATTTCCTATAGTAAAAGGTATCGTAAATGTTGACTCTAGTAATAAGTTATCACTATATTAAATTTAATTAAAATTGATTCAGTACTTTTTGCGTGAAATGCACACAAATATCCAGACAGACAAAAAAATCATTTTTTGTTTTGGGATTCTAGATCCTGTATACAATACGCAAGTTTTAAAATAATATTTTATGTACAGATTTCGCTATGTTACTATTTTATTATACGTATAGAAGATAACTTCATATACCGTGTAACAAAATATTTTTAATTTTTACATAAACCAACCCTTATTCGTTAGGTAAGCATGATAGCCTGGTACAAAGCCTCGCGTACATGACAGCCGTAACTCGTCTGATATCCGCTCAGCTATTCACTATAGCTTCATTAGTTTCGTTTATGAAATTTTATTTTATTTTTACAATAAATAAAAATTGAAATATCTATTTAACTCCTCTATTGCTCTAACTAACTCTTTAATTTTTTATTAAAATCTATATGGATTTTTATAAAAAATTAAGGAGCCAAAATTTGAATTGAACATCCATTGGTGGATTAACATAACATGTATATTATACAAATAGACAAATAAAATAGAACCTCCTCCTTTTTGGAAGTCGGTTAAAACGTGAATGTTTATTTGTGGAAAACCATTTTCTAAAAGTGATGTTAACGGTTTAAAACTTGTTATAGTGTTTTTCAGACTATATCCTTGTAATTTTTAAATAAAACATATCTACGTAAAATGTATCTTTTTCTTTTTCAGAGTTTCAGTAAAAAATGGTTAAGGAAAAATATTATTTTTATGATTATGATTACACTATGGTGTGTGATTTTTGAGGACAAAATTTGCCTTAGTTTGTTGTGATCTTACTTACTGTGCCAGCGATCGCGGGTACGAGTCCCGCGGGTGGCATTCATTTGTGTGATAAGCACGAATGTTTGTACTCCAGTCATGGGTGTTTATATTTATATTCTCAAGGAGGGTTGATGTCAGAATGGCATCCAGTCGTAAAGCTTTAGCTAAATTCTATCAGCAGTACGAAAGATGTACTGCGCCGACCCCAAGTGATTTCGAAATGGACAGAGAGATGATGATGTCGATGATGTGTGATTTTTCTTGTATTTATATTTATACTATTTACAAAATTTTCTACATTCCATATCAACACTTGATGCAGCTATCAATTATTAAATTAATCGAAAATAAATTGGAATGCGCTTGAAAAACTGAAGTAGTGTTCAACGAAGATATACACTTGACGGCTCGATTTTGGCACTTATTCATTATAAAATAATTAAGTTTTGGTTGTTTTAATTCTGTACCAAATTGGAGCTGCATCGACCGAGTTGAATACGAAAATTCAATTATTTCATTATGAAACAAACGTCCATCTACAGCTTCACTCGCCTGTATATATATTTTAATCTACTTTCATCAGTGCATTCACTTTTTTTTTAACTGCCTCGGTGGTGTAGCGGCTAGCAAGTACGGCTGCACACTCGGAGGTCCTGGGTTCGAGTCCCGGGTCGGGCCAAGTTTAGTTATTGAGTCTTTCTGTATAGTAAGTCTCAGTAACAGCCCGGAGTTTGGAAGTTGGCGATGTTTCACACTCGTGCCGCGGAGAGCACGTAAAGCCGTCGGTCCTGCGCCTTAACTCTCGCCGGTCGTGTCGAGTGGTCGTGCCACCGGAGTATGAGAGTGACAGGAATAGAGAGTGCACTTGTGTCTGCGCGTACACTTGAGCACTATAATATCTCCTGCTAGTCTCAATGGGAATGGCCGCTCTAGCCGGAATCGGCTAGGAGAACATCATCATCATCATTCACTTTATAAATCTCGCTGTATATGTGAAACACTGAATATTTTTATTTATTTCTATGACAACTCAAAGAAAGGCTAAGATAATAATTATTTATTTCATCGATTGAACTTTATTTAACGCTATTAAATATGTTAATCTTATACCTATTGTTCTATAACTGGCTCGATTGTCTAGTGGCTAGCATGTACGCCTGTAGATGTGGAGGTCCTGCGTTCGAGTCCCGGATCGGGCCAAGTTTAATTATTGAGTTTTTTTTAAGATATTCTCAGTAGCAGTCCAAAGTTGGGAAGTTGGTGGTGTTGCACCCGCGTACCTCGGAGAACGCGTATAGCCGTTGTACCTTAACTATAATTGGTCGTGTCAAAGTATAGTTTTATAGGACTTTGAGAGGAAAAGGAATAGAGAGTGCACTTGTGTCTTTAAAAAAACGTGTGTGTGTACTTATGTACGCACGTAAGAAGTTATACTTCTTTGGCGTAACAGAACAAAAATAGCTAAAAATTTCATCCCGTATGTCACAACTCTCTGTAAAAGGAATGATAAATTAATAAAATAATTAAATAAGGCATATTAGGCATATTACAATCATATACTTATAGAATATCATTTAAGGAAAGAATATAATATTAGGTATAATATATCATTTGTCAGACAATAACAACGGTTACCATGGCAACAAACGTGACTCAAATTAGGTTAACAGCTAACTTTATCATGTCGCTTTTTGGCTGTCGGCGTGCGCGCGCATCGTAAAAATTTTACTCGATATATTTTTTTCGATATTTTCCAAACGTCCCAAAATAAGTATAATTTCAGAAATTAAATAAGTTTTTTTCTTCTTCAAATTATGGAAATTTGGTAAAATTTTCACATGCGAAGAATTATTGGATATAAACTGACAATTTTTATTTTTCTGCCAGCCTTTTTAATAGTTGATCATTCAAAATTAAATCAAATCATTAAAAATTAAGACAAAACAAATTAAGAATTTTGTGCATGTGAAGTTGTTATGAACATATTTTATGAAACAACTTGAGCTCGTCGTTCTACATGCGTCCATACATGGCGGAACAATGTCATAATCGTTATAATAAAATGATCGGCTAAAGTTGTTGGGAAATACAAGGACAGCGAATTGGACTATTCAGTAAGACTAATATTGTATTTTAAATAAAACTATCTTTTCGGATTTTTTCGCGAATTTATTTTGATTTTTGATTCCCCAACCAAAAATCAAAATAAATTCGCGAAAAAATCCGAAAAGATAGTTTTATTTAAAATGTCAAATATTCACGTAAATTTAAGAAAGTACTAATATTGTAGATAAATACGAAGCAGAATGAAATTCGGAATGGATATAGCCTACATTTTCTATCTATACATATAATAAAATTCTGAGTCAAATCTGTACATTAAATATTTTTTGGAAAATCTTACTGAAGTAGTCATTACTATCGATACAGAGACCAAATCTATAATTTTTGGAATTTTTGAGAAAACTACTGGACAGATTTTGCTGAAACTTGGTATGATAATGATGAACTAAACTTTTAAACTTTTTTTATATACGGATTAACGCAAATTGATCTCCTAAAAGCTTAAATAGCGGATGAATGCTCGTATAGAAATTTAGCGATTTTGAAGTAAACACAGGCACGACTACACGGTAAATGTTACTAGAAATATAAGAACATACAGAAGCACGAAAATAAATAAAAGTTTATATGCAATGCAAAAATAAGCCCTAAGCAGTTTTAAATCTACATAGTGTAAAGGCAGTATATTTACAGAGGACTAGTTCTGGCTCACATACTATTAAAGCCAAATCCGGTATTTTGTTAAAGTTGCTGAGTGGAAGTGTAACAAAACATTTAGCATTTCTAACTTGCTGTTTTAGACAGTTTTGATGTTTTTGTTTGACCCACGATTAACGGTCAGAGTGACATGGTTTTATTCAATAGCAAGTGTTTATAAATATATATTGTTTATTGTTTGTTAGGAAACAAAACATTAAAATAAAACCACGAAAAAGACTGAAAATGTATTTTTTTTTAAATCTATACTAATATTATAAAGAGGTAAAGTTTGTGAGGTTGTAAGGGGTAATCTCTGAATCTACCGGACAGATTTAGATGAAATTTGGTAAGAAGATAGCTTGAGACCCTGGGAATGACATAGGATACTTATCCCGGAAATCATTCCTTAAGGGTGTGAAAATAGGGATGAAAGTTTGTATTGGGAAGCAAGCTAGGGACGAACCCAAGCGAAGCGAACCGAGGGTGAGTCGCTAGTGTCAAATAGTCCTGTAAATCTAAGCAGTATTAAGTATTTTTAAATCTGAGGTGCTTATGTACATACTTTTACGGTGCAACCGTAACATATTGCAATTCAACATTTTACACGACACGCGTCATCCATATTATTTTAATTCATAAAATCAACTTAATTCGCGTACCGCTAGCAAGTAAGTCGCGCGTGCTCACATGTACCTTTTAGTGATAAGTTTACTCACAATATCAATAATAAAATATTTCAAAAGCTAAATTTACTATTTTTAAACAACATAATATTTTCTATAAAGCGTGTACTTGAAAATGATGAAATTGTAAAAAGTAAATATTATAAATATAAATATATAAAAAATTGATGTGTGTATGTATGTTCCCCACAGACTCCAAAACGGCTGGAGCGATTTTATTTTCAGGTTAACCCAGCGGGTGAACCTGTGAAGTTTGGTAGCGATCGGAATTTGAACACGGGCGAAGCCGTGGATACTGCTAATAAATAATATATATTTTTGTTGTAATAGGTATAAACATTGAATAATCGAGAGAAATTTAGGCAATTCATATGATATACATGTTTAGAAATTAGATTATAAATTGGTCTGTCTGTAATAATATTCTATTAAGACGGGCTCGGTAATAACAGTAAACTGCGAACGACCCCCTAACACGAGCTCTACGTTGTTATGACGCCATGAATTTTAACGATATCCGTGATTTAGGCCTAATGTTATTTTGTATTTACTTTTTACAATTTCATCATATTTAAGTCCACGTTTTATATATAATACTAGCTTTGCCCGCGGCTCCGCCCGCGTTCAGATGACCAAAAACCAAATTCTTAGGTTTTACATAGGTATTAGTATATACTCTTACTTTGCAGTTTTTGAATTTTTTTGTATTTTTTCTCAGAAATGAGATATTTTCCCGCGGTAAAAAGTATCCTATACGTTGACCCGGATAACCAGCTATCACCGTACCAAATTTCATCACATTCCCTGCAGTGGTTTTTCTGTGATGCGGTAACAGACAAACAGACAAAAATTCTAAAAACTATAGAATCGGCCTCTGTATCGATAATAATCTTTATTTTGATAAGATTTTCCAAAAAATATCCAATGTACAGATTCGGCTTACTTACAATTTTATTATATGTATAGATTTGTTGGTTAAAAATATATAAATTTAGCTTTTGTAATATTTTAGGTATTATTTAGCTTTTGCAATAAAACGTCAAGAAAATCTTTGACATGCAAGTGAAACCGCCAAAAATAGTTAAATGAATATAATTACTTAGGTAATTTTTTGAACATTTGGCTTTATCGCATATTAATTATATTTTTTATTATTGTGTAGAAGAAACTTAAATAAAGACCTTTGATTCACAAATTCTTGCCCGACTTTATCCATACGCAAAGACGAATAGTGATTTTCAATATATATATATATAAAATATAAAAACAGAAGGTCCCATTCACTGACTGAGCACGCAAACTTGAACACTGCTTGACCGGCAGCAAAGATCAAATGATATTGTTATGACAAATTTATTGGGCGCGGAGGTAAGAGGGTGAAAAACACTTTACGACCTATTCTTATACTTACCAAATATACAAAAAACAAACATTAAAATTGGTCGAGCCGTTTCGGAGGAGTGCGACCAAGAACACCGTGACACGAGATTTTTATATATTACTAGCGGCTCAAGCTCGCTTCGCTCGGGTTCGCCTCTAGAAAAGTACAAACAGATCTATCCCATGGGAACCGTTAATTTTTCCAGGATACAAAGTAGCCTGTTGTTTGACCGGCAATATAAGGTATCAGCATGCCAAATTTTACTAAATTAGGTGCGTAAGTCGTTGTGTACTAAGCTGTATAAGTTACTATAGTTTTTCAACTATCCCACGGGAACTATGTAATTTTCCGGGATGAAAAGGACTTAAAATGTTGACCGCGGATATAAGGTACCGCCATGCAAAATTTCATTTAAATCAGTCCAACAGTTTCGGACATTAGCCCGTACAAACAGACCGATAGACAGAGAAACAAAAAAATTGAAAAAAAACTGGATTTATTCTATTTCTCTTCTTACACCCCCCTGACTCGGTTTTAGCATTTTTTCTCTATGTACACACATTCGACCTCTACATTTTTATTATATGTATAGATATAACAATTTTGTTATATTATATGTACCTATGTATTTCATGATAATCTTACGTTTGACTGTGCATAAGTAAATGTATCTCAATATACAATACAATATGTACTAGACGATTTAACCAAACCATATCATCAATGTTGTACCAGTGCAATGACCCATAAAATTGACCAATTCTCTTAACCAGAACCTAGCGAGGCATTCAAATTAGCTGAACTAGCCTTAGGAATATTGCATTTTGTTTATACACTAGTTTAAGCTCTCGACTCTTCCCTGTATTGGATAATTTTTTTACATAATCACTAAAATTCGAAGTTTTTGAAAATAGTGGTAAATAAATGCCTAAATGCCATTAAACACATTTTTAACCCCCGACGTAAAAAGAGGGTGTGTTGTAAGTTTGACGTCGATGTCTGTCTGTTTGTGTGTGTCTGTCTGTGGCACGTTAACTCTCAAATGGATGGACCGATTTCGAAGCGTTTGTTTCATTCGAAAGCCAGTTTCCTTGCAGTGGTTCTAAGCTATGTTTGATTAATATCGGTCCAGCAGTGTAAGAGTAACAGCTCTATTTCCAAATAATGTAAAGCATTTTGGCGTATGATTACACGATTAAGTGCTTGTAATCGTCAAATGACAATTAATTTGCGTAGGGTTTTTTTCTTTTTAACCGACTTCCAAAAAGGTGGAGGTATTTTCACTGATTACTCGAAGACGCCTGAACCGATTTGGATTTGTTTTTGTGTTTCAAAGGGTGGTCCCATAAAATTTTTATCGAAATCGGTCGAGCGGTTTTTAAAAAATCAACAAATAATATATTTTTTTAATAAATTGTTTAATCGAATATGTTATTAAAAAACTTTCTTCTCACAAATTACCTGCTTATTACGTCTACACTAAAAATGGAAAAATAAAAACTTAAAAAAAAACGACTTCCATTCACTATTTTTTTCACAGGTTTTCATTTAGATTAGATACCTAATCAGATATTTTCGAAGTCGGTGCCAGCCGACAATATTTTAAGATATTAATATCTAATAGGTAAATATGTATTTTACGTATCGAAATATATTAGATTTGCTTTGCATCGGCTGGCACCGACTTCGAAAATATCTGATTAGGTATCTAAATGAAAACCTCCGTTTAGTTATTTTTTACATTTTAGTGCCTGGAACTTTTTTTTTAATTTATAATTATAAATACTCAAATTGCATTTATTAAGTCGAAAATCAGAATATCTTGGTTGTCAATCAATTATTTTTTTATATATGTGTATTTTTTTAAATAAAAAGTGAAAAAATCTAACCTATATATTCCTTTAATGTATATTTACAAATACTAAAGACCCACCCACACCCTGGCACCGCTATGGCAATATTTGTTGTATTCAGGCTAATAAATATTAAAATATTCGCTACAATTTAGGCACAACGTATCGTACGTAGATAAATCCTACTCTGAATCGATTGGTAAGGTCGATTCACACTAATGCTATGTAAAGATATGTTTTTGTTATATTTAACTGAATTTCATACATGTTCTTAATTTGGACGTATGTTTTTTTTTTATATAGCGCGATAATTTTTAATTAAGTTTATTATATTATAGGCAAAAAGTGTGCGTGCGTAATCGTATGCGTGCTTGTATGCATGCGTGGCTACTGTTAGTATTAAATTTGTAAAGACTTACTACTATTTTTAAAAAACTATCTTTTCCGATTATTTTGCGTATTTATTTTGATTTTTGATTCTCGATTTTTCGAATGCAATCATGGTCACAGGAAAGACTAAGGTTATAGACGTGTCAAACACATACTTGTTACAGACAGTGCCTACCCACTATTATACAAAAATGATTTCAACAATTCAAATAATGCCAATAAAGTACTTTACAATATTTGTTGATTTTTATTTCTAAACATTTTAAAAAATGTAATAAGTATTATAATTAAATATAGCAACATTATTTATTTAATTTTAGCGGTTATTATTATAAATATTACATATTTTTTAAACTTTATTTATTACTAATATTATTTATTGTTGCTATTATTATAATAATTTATTATTTGTGTTTGAGACGTTAACCTTAGTCTGTCCAGAGGTGAATCGCTAGTAACTAATAACACTCTTAATTGCTTACTTACATTTTAAACATGATAGTTAGTTCTAAAATTTACTATCGAAAACCTGTCACCAAGTCTCGTCTAAACGCCCAGCTCGATCGTTGTGAAGCGTGTTGATTGAAGCATGACAACTTTTTATCTATTTATTTTCCGATTTCCTAGAACACCGGCAATTTTCCCGCCGGATACACGCCTTTTAGACTCTACACGTCGGCAGCGAAATGTGTTTATTTGTTACATATAACGATATATCTTTGTTTTTATGGCAGAACTAAATTTTTCCTGCAGTCTTTCACGTACAACAAGGTTTTAAAGGTTTTAGACAGAATACTGATAATGGAAACCCACTCGGTACGATAGCAACAAAAATTTGGCTGTTTTTTGGCGCTTTGTTTTTAGCATGTAACCAACACGTCCGTTATAAAAGAATTTTTAATATTATTTAATAAAAAAGAATTACGAAAGGAATCACAATTTTTGGCAAATGCCTAATATATTTTTGAAAGCGTGTGAAGCGCGGTGTAGAGCGTTATGTGGAGATATTTGGAGTGCTGGAGAGTGACATAGACTACTTTTTACCGTCGGATATTATATAATTGCCACGGGCAAACACGTTATAATACAACCCAAAAAAATATATGATTATAATTACTTGAAACTTGGTATTAATTCTCTTCAATACAATTAAATAAATACGTGTTTTAGCATTTTACGAAATTCATCCCACAGGGGGGTAAAATAGGGGATGAAATTTTGTAAGAAGCCTACCATTTTAGAGATTTTTTTGTAGTTTTAGCGCGAGCGAAGCCGCGGATTCTGCTATTAAATCTATACATATAATAAAATTCAAACTAAGTCGAATTTGTACAATAAATATTTTTTGGAAAATGTTATTATTATCGATACAGAGGCCGAATTTGTACGGAACGTATTACGAGAAAACCACTGAACAAATTATAATGAAATTTGGTATGATGATAGCTGGTTATTCGGGTTAACTTATAGGATACCTATCTAAACATTAAAACGTATCTAGGGACAAACTCGAGCAGAGCGAGGGTGAGTCGCTAGTTATAGATAAAACAATAGTAATAACTCGAATATACTTCCATTGGATAATAAACAATAGTATTTTATTTTCCACAAACAAGACTCCTGTGAGATAAATAAACCCTTTGTTCTTTCTATCGTGAAATTTTCTCTCAAAGTTAAAAATAAAAAGAAATGCAAGTCCATGTTTTACAGTTTCTTAAACATTTTCACTGCAATACGAGTAAATATAATTTTATAGCTGAGCTTATGAATTTATGGTACGCTGTTGACATGTATAATATTATGACGATGGTATATCGAGACTGGATGTGATATCGACATTTTTAGTCCCAGCGGATTTTTGTAACTTCATGACTTGACCAGGAATAAAAGAAAATTATATTAATTATATATATATATATATATAACAAATAAGAAGGTATTGTAAATAATTAATATATAGAAAGTGACGTGTGTGAAGTGACAAAAGAAAACTTATATCTATAATAATTCTCTTCCAGTCAACACATTTATGTGGGAAATAGTATTAAATAGCGTTACAGAAAGAGAAAATGCAGAGATAAAATAGTAAAGTATTATTCCGTTTATAAAAAAGATTCTCAATTGTAACTAGGTAAGTTTATCAAATCTTAGAATTGAATTTTAACTTACTTCTTATTGCTATTTTAACTTAAAACTTTGTCAACTAGATGGCAATTTTATACGAAGCTAATATATAGGAAAGGCGAAGAAGGAAAAATGGGGACAGCGAGGAATTGTTGCGCCATAAACGCTCTCACTTGTAAAAAATAAAGTTTATAGAAAGTGTTTTTTTTTTTTGGAATGTATTAACTCGTAATTCATCAAAAACGAATTAAATAAGCACAAACTCAAATATTTTCCTAGCCATTGCAAAGGTCAGCTATCCTTCTTCCATCGATTATCTGACCAACGTGATGACTTTAATGGTAGTCTCTGTAATATGGGAGATAATCTTAGGTATATTCGGGGCTAAGAACTATAATGTTTTATTAGATATCTACTTTACAATTTATTTCAAACAAATATGTACAATGCTGGCAAACGTATACTCTTCTATATACTTTACATCTCATCAACAACAAAGTTGGACTGCAAATAAATAGCATTAGTATGACGCTAACGACTCAATGCCGCTGTTTCGTCCAACAGATTTGTCTCGCAAGATGGCGCTTGAAGTTAGGAGAAATTTAATATGAACATACATTCAGACACATGTGTAAACAAAGTGAAAACAATAGTTATTCGTCATGTTTTCAGTTTTACATTACTATACGAATATTCTTTGCATATCGTAAAATTTCATAACATTAAAATTTAAATAAAAATATAGGTAATAAATACGACAGGCAATCTTATCGTTACGTGAGCGATCTCTTCCAGACTTTCTTTGGGCAAAAAGAAATAAAAAAGATAAAGAAGCTGTGCATAATATGATGAAAATAGCTTTTTCAAAAGATATAAAGACATAAATAAAATATGGAAACATACCTATTATTATATAATACTTTCTTAGATTTACGTGAATATTTGACATTTTAAATAAAACTATCTTTTCGGATTTTTTTTGCGGATTTATGTGGATTTTTGGTTCCCGACGTTTCGAATGCTTTACAGCAATCAGTCTCTCCCGTAATTGCTGTAAACCATTCGAAACGTCGGGAACCAAAAATCCAAATAAATCCGCGAAAAAATCCGAAAAGATAGTTTTATTTAGAATATTATATTATGTTATATCTTAAATAATTTAGAGAAATAACTTAGGTATAAATAAAACTACTGACACGCTATCGACTGCAAAATGTTAGTACCAAAGGAGAAAGCCTCGAGTTAAAAAAGTTGGGTTTAAAAAAAACTATAAATAACTTCAATAAATATAATAAAATACCCTCCACCTCGCTTCGCTCGGGTTCGTCCCTAGCTTGCTTCCCAATACAAGTTTCTATCCCCGTTTAAGGGATGATTTCCGGAATAAAAAGTATCCTATGTCCTTTCCAGGATCTCAAACTATTCTCTTACCAAATTTCATCTAAATCGGTTCAGTATATCCAAAGATTACCCCCTACGTCACAAACTCACAAACCCCCAAACTCACAAACTTTACCTCTTTATAATATAAGTATAGATAAGCATAAAAGTCCAATCCTAACTAAAATCTGGTCATATTCCTAATAATAAAGCAAGCGAATACAGCTAGATATGTAGACATTAACATCTACGAGTATATATCGAACCATTAGCTCCTACACTCAAAGGTGTGAGGGAGGCCTGTGACACAAAGAGCCGTTGTTGATTTCCAGCTTGTTTGACTAACACGTCGATTAACCGTGATTTGGGACACATTGTTCTCTGTGAAAGATTAAATTACCCTACGCTACTTTCTTCTTAGTTACATTAAAAGCAAATTGGGTGTAAAATTCTATGCTCTACAGCATTTTGTACAATGGTTCTTACCCTTTTTGAATTATTTATAAAGGTCATATTTGGTTTTATTTTCCTTGCCTTCATCAGGGATTTTATATTGTCTTAAAATTAGTAGACCAGTCCAAACGGCTTAGGTTTTGTTAACGTTTTATAGTCATGTTAAATTTTAGTTTAAAGTTTTATCACGAATCTCAAGCGATTGATAATAAATTTTCTCATATTGTTCTATGTATATAAGGGAACGTACCCATACTACGTGACCTATTTTTTACAATTTCGTAACACCCCATACGGCTAATTTTCATGTAGTAATTCATAAATATGCTTTTAAATCTTTTTTTGCAAACAGAAAGTTAAACAAAAATTTATTTGGCTCATATTTGTCTTAATTTATTACGTTTGCCGCTTGACGCCAAGATATTGACTATGCGACAAAGACCTAAGAACTCCCTAATTTTAGAATTTTTTATCCAGCATTTTCCGCAACAGTTTTAGAATAATTAATTTTCAATAAACTTTACTTTTTAACCAAAATTCAATTAACTTCGTAAGCTTCGAGTTCATCTAAAAATTCTACAGAAATAAGCTCTTAATCCTCCAAATTTATCAATTTTTTGAAGGTTTTGCTAATTTTTTCACCTATAAACTTATTTTTAAAACAATCTAAATCATTATCTAAATGTGCTTACCAACGAACAGTATTTCATTTTTCATTTATATAGATACACTAGCATTGCCCGCGGCTCCGCCCGCGTGCAGATGACCAAAAACCAAATTCTTAGGTTTTATATATTAGTATATTCGTACATTACAGTTTTTGTATTTTTTTCTCAGAAATGAGATATTTTTCCGTTGTAAAAAGTAATATCTATGGATAATCAGCTATGACCACACCAAACTTCATCAAAATCCGTCCAGTAGTTTTTCTGTGATGCGGTAACAGACGGACAGATTCGGCCTCTGTATCGATAATAATGTCTATTTCAATAAGATTTTCCAAAAAATATTTAATGTACAGATTCGGCTTAGTTACAATTTATTATATGTATAGATTACATACATTCAATCGGCAGAAAGAATGAAGTAAGTACAATCAAATCTGATGCTACTGATTCACTCGTATAGAAACAGTAAACTTGATTATAACGTTGCTACAAACAGATCTATTAAGTTGCGCTAACCGAATGAAGTCAGGTGACCGTAGAAAGGTCCGCTCATTTCCCACTTTGTTTGTGTCCAAAGGAGTTATTAAGTCAATTTAGCTGTAATTCACTGCAAAGTAGAGAGAGTCTGAATGTATAAATAAATCTTTTCCTACGTTTTAACTGATTCTCCTACAACAAACACAAAAGTTAGGCAGTGGTAGCCCAGTGGTATCGCACTCGTTTGGAAAACCGAGTGAAGCGAGTTCAAATCCCGGGTCTCGCACCTCTGATATTTTCATGTGCGAATCATTTCCAACATGATTACCACTTGTCTTGACGGTGAAGAAAAACATCGTGAGAAAACCTGCATGTCTGAGAGAACCTAGCAAGTTTTCAAAAGACTTGTAAAGTCCGCCAGCCCGCACTTGGCCAGCGTGGTGGACTATGGCTTTATTCCCCTCGTACTGAAAGGAGGCCCGTGCCTAGCAGTGAGACGTCAAAAAGGACTGAATACAAACACAAAAGTTCGATTCGTACGTGGTTGAAATTTCTGTTTGTTGCGTTTGTATATATATATATATATATATAATTTGTTGGTATGACCTATTTGGTAATGTAGTATGACCTATATGGTAAAAAACCCGTAATAATGATGATGTGTGCATTCAGTATGTATCACGATCCTCCACCATAGGTCATTGGGAAATTTAACTAGTCAATTTACATAACATTATATATTTTTAACCCTCGACACAAAAACGTCGGGGTGTTATAAGTTTGACGTGTCTGTGTGTGTGTCTGTGTGTGTCATCGTAGCTCCCGAACGAACGAACCGATTTTGATTTTGTTTTTTTTTGTTTGAAAAGTTTTGAATTAGTCGGGAGTGTTCTTAGCTATGTTTGATGAAAATTGGTCCAAGATGGTCGGGGTTTTTTTTTAATTTTTAATTTAATTATTCGAATTCTTTAAATTAAAATTGCAATACATTAATTCTACAATTATTCTAGAAAAGTACATAAGTGAAATAACAATTGACACATCACAACGCTCAAAGGACCAATTCTATTTCTCCTTTAAACATAATGTACATAACGTAAGTATACTCACTTTTCACTAACGTCTAATAACGCTTTATTAAATTTAAGGTATGTAACATTCAAATTGTTACTAAAATGTAAGTCGACAAATCCCGTGAAACGCGGGATCGAGCCAGCATTAAACACGGGATTAGGGAGATATGAACAATATATTTTGGTTGTGTCTCGTTAAACCGGGATCAACACGAATAATAATTTGTTGCGAATAATTTGATCCTTGTACTTAGTCTATTCGTAGAAGAGAACGGTTAAGGTATGTTTATACGTTGAATGTGAATAATAACTTTTACGACACGCTTGGCTCAGTTTGTAGTGACCCTACTTGTTGTGCCGCGAGTTCGAGTCCCGCTGGGCACATTCATTTGTGCGATGAGCACGAATGTTTGTACTTCAGTTATGGGTGTTTACATAAATATATATATACTCTTTATTGCACATAAAAAACAAAAATTACAACTATTAAGAGAAAATTGAAGGCAAAAGGCAAAAAAAAATGGTGGGGCATTCCCATATATCGCTATCTAGTTCCAGGGTAAGCTACGAGGCCTGTAATACTTTCTTAGATTTACGCGAATATTTGACATTTTAAATAAAACTATCTTTTCGGATTTTGTCGCGGATTTATTTGCATTTTTGTTTCCCGACGTTTCGAATGCTTTACAGCATCCATGGTCACGGGAGAGACTGAGGTGTTACATGTCTTGGAGGTATAGTTGTTACAGACAGCCTACCCACATTTAACAAAATGAAAATTGCACCAATTACATTACAATATTTTTTAACTTTAAACATTTTTATAATTTTAATTATAATTGAATATGGAATATTATTTATTTAATTTTTGCTATTATTTTTATAATTATTACAATTTTAAAATATTAATTAGTATTTAGTGTATATTTAGTGTTGCCATTATTATATTTATATAACCATAAAGAAAAATATAAAATATAGTGTTAATTATTTAAGCCATATAATTGTTCTATGTGTAATTTAAAAAGTTAAAGTTAATTAAGGATAATTATTTTAATTTAGTTTGCTATTATTTAAAAACAACTTACTAAGCAACACTATTACTATATACTTTTACAAATGAGAAATGAAAAATATTAATCTGATATGCTGTCATTTTGATCTACACAGTAAGAACTTACTACATCTACCTGTCTGTTATGTTTATATTTATTATTTGATTTTATTATATTAATAACAGGATCCCATGACGATGGTAGTACCCAGCCATCTTCCCTGTTGAAATTAGGATGTTTTTTAATTTCTATGGCTTCTCGAATCATTCTAGGGCGATATCGGTTTTCTTTCGCCAGGATTTGAGGTCTATCAAAGCGAATATAATGGCTTGGGCGGTCCTGACTATGTTTGCAGACAGCAGATGTTGTATTGCGACGGTGCTTCACATCAGCTATATGTTCTTTGACCCGGGTTCTAATGGATCGCTTTGTTTGTCCGATGTAAGAGAGCCCACAATCACAATCAAGCTTGTAAACTCCTGCATCTTGTAGAGGGATGTGGCACTTGACAGGTGGTAAGAACTGACTAATTTTCTTTGGCGGCTTGAAGTAAGTTTTAATTGAAGCTCGCTTTAGAATGTAGCCAATCTTGTCTGTGACGCCTCTCATGTAAGGTAAGACTGCAGGGACGCGCTCGACTGTGGCTGGTTTCACTCGGTCCCTGTGACGTAGGCGCGGCACTTGCAGCTTGTTGTCTCGCAGAACTTGCTTGACATGTTGCAGTTCTCCGGCCAGGTGTTGCTCGTCACAGATCCCGCGCGCCCTCTGAAACAAAGATTTTCCAACGGTAGCTAACTGTGAAGGGTGGTGGTGAGATTCACCATTCAAGTACCTATCTGTATGGGTCTTTTTTCGATACACTGTATGACTCAGGGTGTTATCTGGTTTACGCATAACTAATACATCTAAGAAAGCTAAAGAATTATTAGACTCCAGTTCCATTGTAAATTGTATTTTAGGGTTTATGGAGTTAAGATGTTCTAAGAATACAGAGATTTTATCAGATGGTAATATTGTGAAAGTGTCATCTACATACCGCTTGTAGAAACGAGGGGTCACAGGTGATGTTCTTAGGGCAGTCTCCTCGAAGGCCTCCATGAAGATGTCAGCTACAACGGGAGAGACTGGCGATCCCATGGCCACTCCATCCACTTGCTTGTAGAATTCATCATTCCACAATAGATAGCCAGATGTAAGGCAGTGTTTCAAAAGTTCAGTGTATTCTTCTTGCATGTTATTGTCCAGTAGCTTCCTTGATACTATTTTGACACAGTCCTCTACTGGTAGGCTGGTAAATAGAGACTGTACGTCAAAACTAACCATCGTTTCATTGTCCATGAGTTGTAGGTGTTTTATCTCATTAACAAAATGGTAAGAGTCCTTTGTGAACGCTGATGTTTGTCCTCTGAGTGTTGAGAGTACTTTCGCTACTAGTTGGGCCAATTTATAAGTTGGTGTGTCAATTTGACTTACAATTGGACGTAGCGGAGCGTTGGGCTTGTGTATCTTTGGAACACCATAAAGTTTAGGCGGCTTTGCACAAGATGGAATAAGGTTTTTAACATCAAGATTCAATGCGTCGGAGTGTTTCTCAATTAACTTTTTTGTATTATTTAAAACAGTGGTGGTTGAGTCTGTTTTGACCTTTTTATATGTACTTTCATCCGACAAAAGTTGTTTAATTTTGTCATTGTAATCTGATGATCGAAACGTCGGGAAACAAAAATGCAAATAAATCCGCGACAAAATCCGAAAAGATAGTTTTATTTAAAACTACGAGGCCTGTGTTATGGATACCAGATAGTTGATACACTACACATATATAACTTTAAATACATACCTATTATAAATATAAACACCCATGACTGGAGTACAAACATTAACGCTCATCACACAAATGAATGCCCCCGCGGGACTCGAAGCTACCATCGCTCGCACAGCAAATAGGGTCACTACAGACTGAGCTAAACGTGTTATCAAAAAATACCTACAGGCAAAATAAAAACACGCATATGCCATAAAAATAATTGATGTTAATAATAAGAGTATTGTACCTACTCTTTATTTTACTTATACTCGTATATATGTAATTATACCAACCGATACAAATGCATTACATTACGAAGTATCTTTTTAATTCGCACTCACTCGTAGTTATCTTTGAACAGTAACTTTTTATCGCAGCATTTGGCAACGAACTCGTGTTATAATAACCAAAGAACAAAACCGGGTAGATGTGTCACAATTATTATTTATTTTATATTCCATTCGCCGTTGTAATTGCTAAGAGTAAATAAATAAAAGAGGATCCGTGAAACATAAATAGAACACGTGAACAATTAAGGAAGAAAATTTTTTTTTGTCTTAGCTTGGGAGTAGAATTTGTAACTTATAAAAAAACTAAAATTTGCAAAAAAATTTTTTGTTGATTTATTTATTTTGATGAAATTATTTGCAAACGACTATTGGAGATTATAAACCACTTTAATTGGTTATCAACCCACTTTACTTGGTTTCTAAATAAGCACTCCACCTTTAATAAGTCTACCTGTACCTTTAATGAGTCATACCTTTACCCCAATCGAGAATTGAATTTATAGGTACAATCTGAAATAAAAATACAGAACGATAGCCAGTTCTATTCTAAATATTCTTAGTCCAGGTTCCTATTTGGCTTGAATTCAGTCCCGCTTTCAATTGCAGCGCAGCGCAGATGCATTACAAGATGATAGATTTTCTAAGACGAAACAACTCTTTTTTTAAATAATTACAAAAAAACATACAGCTTGTTCATATACTAAATACATTTTTTTCATATTTTTAAAACATATTGGAATAATACACAATATAAATTTTAATTCTAAAGAACTAACTAGAGCCAGCTAATTATAGTTACCCAAGTACGATCGTTTAATTTACAATACCTTGATCTGGCCAGGTTTAAAAAAAATATGGGAATAGCTATATAATTTTAAGATAACGAATACAATGTAAATACAATTTTTAAAATTTTTATTCTTCTACGATTGATGTCTAAACCTTGGTTATTCATGATACGAGTATATCGACATTTTTTAGTTTGGCCATCGTTCGATACGAATTATTTATGAAACGATTAACGCTTTTTTTAGGGGTATCACCTACAGGTAAATTTCTAAGAAATTAATTAAAATTCTAATTAGTCTTTGTTAACTGACACGCCGGCGTGTCCGCGGTCGTGGAGGGATTATCGATTTTATATTAAGGCTTTCTACCTTAAAAAAAAAATAAAAAAACGCGCAAGCAGTCAAGGTATCCGATCAAATATTTACCAAATATTAATAAATAAATAATTTTTACTAATCTTAAATTTAACATACATATACATAGCACCTCAGTTTTTACGACGAGTAAACATTTTACGATACGTCTAGAGTCACATGTGGTAAAGTGCTTAGTTCAGAATATCGATACATACCTACGTAACTTAACGCTCGACCTATCTTAGCATATGATATCTATACATATAATAAAATTGTAACTAAGTCGAATCTGTACATTAGATATTTTTTGAAAAATCTTATTGAAATAAACATTATAATGGATACAGATGCCAAATCTATAGTTTTGAGAATTTTTGTCTGTCTGTCTGTCTGTTACCGCATCACAGAAAAACCACTGGGGGGATTTGATATGGTGATAGCTGGTTATCCGGGTCAACATATAGGATACTTTTTACCGCGGGAAAATATCTATTTTTTGAGAAAAAAATACAAAAACTGCAATGTAAGAATATACTAATATGTAAAATCTAAGAATTCTGCTTTTGGTCATCTGAACGCGGGCGGAGCCGCGGGCAAGCTAGTCGTGTATAAATTCAGCGTTATCACAAAAAGCTTAGCGAACAGATCACGATCTGTTATATATAAAATGTGAATATTATATACTTAAAATAGATATAGTGATAATAATAAAATAACTGGCCAAACTATAAGAAACGTTCTGAAATAGGGATATATAGGTACTCATAAATTTTATCGTTTAGTAACTATTTCCAGGCGATAATGAAAAATTAAAGCAAACAAAAACATCCTTTCGAATAACTATAATGTATTAATTTTTTCGCGGATTTATTTTGATTTTTGGTTCCCGACATTTCGAATATTTTACAGCAATCATGGTCACGGGAGAGACCGCAAAAAAAATCCAAAAAGATAGTTTTAATTAATAACGTCAAAAATTCGCGTAAATCTAAGAAAGTATTATAATTTATTATTTTAATGAAAACGAATAAAATGAGTCCAAATCAAACATTTTACGAGTATAAGTACCTAGTTTTAGGTAAAACAAACTTAGCAGAAAAGTAGGATTTTAAATAAGAAAGATATAATGATACATATCTGGTGACTCGAGTGGACTCTCCTTCTTTCTATTGGTAAACAACACGGGACCTTTTGCGAAGCTTTTGAACCATTTTCTAGCGAAATGCAAGAATAGAGCACTTACGTGGCTTGAGCTCTATGGCTCGAGGCTCAGACAAGGCATTACGTGTTGATAGGTTTCCTTAGAACGAACAATTGCTGTTAATTCCTTTAAAATGCATTTTAGTGAAATAAGAAGAAATATTATAGAGTCACGTTCTTTAACGTATATATGAAAATTTCTATCTTAGTTAAGACTAGCGACTCACCCTGCTCCGCTCGAGTTCCTCCCTAGTTATACTTTAACGCTTAGTATAGATTTCTCAGAGATGAGATATTTTCCCGTAATAAAAAGTATCCTATTTGTTTTCCAGGGATTTTCTCGTGATGTGTTCCCAGATAGACAGACAGACAAAAATTCCAAAAACTATAGATTCAACCTCTGTATCGATAATAATGACTATTTATAATGTACAGATTCGACTCAGTTAGAATTTTATTATTATATGTATAGATTTAAGGAATTTAGAGAGTAGTGTTTTATACACCAATTTAATGTACATAAACATTACGAGTATCACATTATACTACTAAGAAAATAATTATATATTTAGATTTTTGTCTTGCTGTTTTTCTTTTAAATCTCGTTTAAATCGAGAAAAGCTAGACAAATAACATACTGAATGAAAAGTGTAAAAAACGTGTGTGTGTTTACTTATGTACGCACATAAGAAGTTATACTTCTTTGGTGTAAGAGAACAAAAATACCTAAAGATTTCATCTCGTAAGTCAAAACTCTTTATAAAAGAAATGCAGCTAACTTCAGTCTTCATCATGTCGCTTTCAGCTAACTTCATCATGTCAATTTTTGGCTGCCAGTGCGCGCGCGCGAATCCAAAAATTTTAGTCCCATATTCTTTTCCAAACGTGCCAAAAGAAGTATAACTTCAAAAATTATTCCAACCGATTTAATATATCCAAAGATATTTTGAGCTTTGAGGTTCTAAACAGTACCTACCACATCATCTTGATTAGCACAAATTAGTGTACTACCGATAGGACCTACGGCTACAAAATTATACTATGATTTAAAAAATACAAAAATGGTGCCAAATTACATTACAATATTTTCATTTTGAATGTTTAACATTTTTTTATAATTTCAATAAATTTTGTAATTGAACTTTAAGTATTACTTATTTAATTTTATTACTATTATTTTTAAATAGTAATAAATAATTACATTTTTTTAAATCAAATTCTTACTATTATGTAGTTTGGAATTTAAAATGGTGATGGCTTTTGTTCACAATTAATAAATAAACAATTTTTAGACTTCCGTACCCGAAGGGTACCATCGGAACCCTATTACAAAGTCTCTACTGTGCGTCCGTCCGTTTGTCTGTCTGTTTGTCAGAAGGCTGTATCTTGCGAACCATAATAAGTAGAGAGTTGAAATTTTTAAAGAATGTGTATTTCTATTGCCGCTATAACAACAAATAATAAAAAAACCAAGATGACGAATTTAAAACAGGCCGAAAATCAAAATAAATAAACGATTATACTACGGAACTCTTCGTGTGCGATTCCGACTCGCATTTGACCGACTTTTTAGCTTACTGCCACGCGAGTGAGGCCGCAAGCAGGTATTATACTATAATATTTAAATATTTCTTCTTTAAAATGAGATAAATTTTATTAGTTTACTTTGAAAAATACTTTGATTAACCGTCCCCGTCTGGAAAGTTTTAAAGATTTATCAAAGGAGTTCTTACTTTACGGCACAGTTGCATTTAATATGACTTAGTCATATCATTTTATTAAAGTTATAATTTGTACGTCAGAATATTATATATAAAACGTTAGAATATGATAACGTTATGGTATATAAAAATGTCTGCGTTGTTGTTGCTGCAGGTTAGATTCGATCTTTATAATCTACTAGCAGAAACCGCGGCTTCGCTCGCGCTAAAACTACAAAAAAAAACTAAAATGGTAGATTTCCTACAAAATTTCATCCGCTATTTTACCCCCTTATGGGATAAATTTCGAAAAATGCTAAAACACGTATTTATTTAATTGTATTGAAGAGCATTGATACCAATCTTCAAGTAATTCTGATCATAAATATTTTTTGGATTGTATTATAACGTGTTTTCCCATGGGAATTAGATAATCTTCCGCGGTAAAAAGTAGCCCATGTCACTTTCCAGCCCTCCAACTATCTCTACACAAAAAATCACGCCAATCCGTCTCTCCGTTTCGACGTGAAAGAAGGACAAACAAACACACTTTCACATTTATAATATTAAGTATGGAAGTATAGATTTATTTATTGTACAGTGATAAAAGTAAGTCATAACTTGACAGAACAAGATCTAGGGATACAGAGGTGCATAAAACATGACAATAAAAACTTTACAGCTTATAATGAGGATATCTTTAGTCATCAACAGTAATTAAACTTTAAAGCTTTTATAGCAGCGGCGTAGCGTAATCTTTAGCCAACATAAACATTTTTAATGTCTTGATTATTTTAGTTTAGATAAAGTTTATCTTTACCATGAATTACACTTGTGAATTATTCCGGATTCACTCAGTAGCTGTAAAAAAATATATTTGGAAGCATTTTTGACGGCTTTTACTGGAAAATGTCAGAAAAGACTGACAGAAATATATTCAAATTAGTAGGAACTTTATTTCCACGCAAAAACAAAATAAAGTGAAATATATACATATAATAAAATTGTAACTAGGCTGAATCTATACATTAAATATTTTTTTGAAATAAACATTATTATCGATATAGAGGTCGAATCTATAGCTTTTAGAATTTTTGTCTGTTTGTCTGTCTGTTACCGCGTCATCACAACAAAACCACTGGAGTGATTTTGATGAAATTTGGTATGATGATAGCTGGTTATCCGGGTCAACATATAGGATACTTTTTACTGCGGGAAAATATCTCATTTTTGAGAAAAAATACAAAAACTGCATTGTAAGAGTATACTACTATGTAAAACCTAAGAATTTGGTTTTTTGTTCATCGATCGCGGGCGAAGCCGCGGGCAATGCTAGTGCATAAATAATAGTAGTCCAATTACAATGTTCTATGGTTATATTGTGTATCTTTTAACGTCCCACTGCTGGGTATCGCCTCTCTTCGAAGGAGATGAAGCCATAGTCCACCACACTGGCCAAGTGCGAGTGTGCCAACATCACATGTTTTTCCAAAACTTGCTAAGTTCTCTCAAGCAGGTTTCTTCGCGATGTTTTCCTTCACAATAAGACATATGGTAATCATGTTGAAAATGATACGCACATGAGAATATAAGTGTTGCAAGAGCCGGGATTTGAACCTGCTTCACTTGATTTTCCAAGCAAGCGCATTACCACTGGGCCACCTAGCTTATTGTTATATCCTTGTATTATAATCGTTTTAAATTTCAGCCTCTTCCATAATAAATATTGTGATAAAATAGATGTTCTTTTAAGTAAAGAAAGTAATTATGGAAGAGACAATACTTGTAATTTAAACTCTCCAACAAAAGGTGTCGGAAAGCAAAAAACTTTGTTTCAAAATAATCTTGCATTCAACCCTTAACCTTTATCAAAAGTATTTCTTTTTATGCCCTAATTTTATTTTGTTAAACATATTTAATAATACTTTCTTGGATTTACGCGAATATTTTAAATAAAACTATCTTATCGGATTATTCCGTGGATTTAGTTTGATTTTTGGTTTCCGACGTTTCGAATGCTTTACAGCATCCATGGTCACGGCAGAGACTAAGGATTTAGATGTCTCAAACCCAATTTTATTATACATATGTATAGATTTTGGGAATGTCATAAATATAGCCATAGAATTATGAATTTTGATCAGACGCCACATATTTATTCAGCTCTTTTAATTTTTTACGGGTCCAATCTAAGGAAAGCAGGGGAGATTTTTTTTGCCCCTACTTACTCTAAGGAAATAAAACAACACAGGGCATATTGAAAAAGGAATACTCGATAATTTTATGTGCATGCGTAATTTTAGCCAATTATGAACCAATTTCCTTCCTTTTTAAACTTCAAGATACTTAAGGATGTAATACTTAATATTTTGTCTTTGTGTCACTTTTTTGTTAAAAAATATAATGTCGAAATCGAAAATCTATTTCCATAGTAATATTATAAATGTGAAAGTTTGTGATGGATGTTGGTGAATGAATGTTTGTTACTCTGTCACGGCAGAACGGCTGAACGAATCTGGATGAAATTTGGCACAGAGATAGATTATAGTCTGAAATAGCACATATGTTACTATTTATCCCGAGAAAATGTACGGTTCCCGTGGAATAGATTTGTTTTTGTCTAGGGACGAATTCGAAGCTAAGCGAGAGTGAGTTGCTAGTTGACTACAATTAAAAGTTTAAACGTTATTTAGTTCTTTTTGTCAAAGTCGGATAGGTAGCGACAATAAATAGAATATGAAATGCTAAAAGATGTTTTACAAATCGAACCTGTAGTTCCAGAGATTAGCCCGTGCAGATAAACAAACAAACTCTTATTATTATATCTTTGTATATATATTGACAAAATTTATATAACGTCACGTTACAACATTTAAAATGGTGCAAATCTACATAAACAAACTACGCGAGTGGAGCCAAGGGCAAAAGCAAGGCAATAAATTTTAGCTTTCTGCAATCCTTCTCCAAACTTTAAGTATGCCAAAGCTCATACTCCTTCATACGCGCAATATGCTTAAAAGGGAAACAAAGTTTTCTCTTCGCGTATCAATATATATTGTCGGTATGTCTGTATGATCGATCGGAGATGATTCTAACAGAATTTGAATGATTCGACACAATGTTTGAAATACTTATCTCGTTGCTTTCCATTAAATACCATAAGTGAAAAAGTTATTTGGCCTGGCCTGAAAATATTATTTGGACTAAGGTTGTGCTTATTCGTCCAATAATAGAATGAAATAAAAAAGGATTCAACAGATTATTAATATCAATTTATTATTGATAACTGCTACCTTTTCTGTATTTTTTTACTTATTTATTAATTACTAGCGACTCGCCTAGTTCGGGTTGTCCCTAATTGCGTTTTAACGTTTAGTATAGATTTCTCAGAGATGACATATTTTCCTGCAGTAAAAAGTATCCTATACATAATATGTTGACATTGGCAAAGTAAATGGTGCTCAAACGGAACTCCTAGAAGCCATTGAACATAAGAATTGAACTGAATTGATAACCAGCTGTCATCAGACCAAATTTCATCAAAATTTGTCCAGTGGTTTTCTCGTGATGCGGTCACAGAGAGACAGACAAAAAATATAAAAACTATATATTGGCCTCTGTATCGATAATAATTATTATTTAAATGATATTTTCCAAAAAATGTTTAATGCACAGATCCGACTTAGTGAGAATATTATTATATGTACATATATAGATTGTCAATAAGTGTTCATGAACCTAAATAATTTCACAAAAAATATGATTGACATGTTAATATTTAAAAGACTTCTTTCATAATATACTGTGCCACAGATAAAAACGTTGAACTCATTTCCTAAAAAAAAATCTAAAAGCGAATATTTGGTAAATTAAAATGCAATGTATCATCTACTTACGTTCAGGCTTTTATTTACAGAAAAAGGGGTGGCGAGTGTGACGGGAAATGCAATAATGCTTATCCTAATAATAACAATAAATATGGATTAGCTTTATTTTCCTTCGCCATTTTACTTTTCTTATTTCCTTGTATCTAATATTGTTTATACAAAACTCAGAATAAAATTATCAATCAATCATAATAACTTGACAATTCATAATACGATGCCAAGCGGTAAAATTAAATTTTACACAATTTTTATATATGTTTATAAAAGATTTTGTTGAATATCACTGTTATTCCAATAAATATTTGTAAAGATGCTTACATGTTTGTTATTTAATAGACGGAGAGAATGGAATGAGAAAAACCCTCATGAAATAACACATTCTAAAGAAAGAGATAAAGCGACCGTGCGGCTTATAAATGACTTTTATTCTAATTTTTATCCAGAAATGGAATATTAAAAAAAATACAGTACAGAGTATTAGAAAATAATAAAACCGGTCAAGTGCGAGTCGGACTCGCACTCGATAATCTATAATAAATTGAAATTCGCCATCTTGGATGTTTTATTATTTGTTTGTTTCATTACCTATTTAAAGCGGCAAAAGAAATACGCAATCATGACATACAGCCCGCTGACAGTCAGATGGACGGACAGTGGAGGCTTAATATTTGTTAAAAAGTTTCTAATTAATAACAAAGACTACTAACCAATGGCCACCCGTTATCAATATATATATATATATATATATATATATATATATATATATATATATATATATATATCATAACGATCAAATAGGTAGTCATAATTGAGCTTACGAATTATCTATGCAGACATGTATCTGTTTATTTATTCCCGCTGAACTCCAATGCTGCTTGAAACAATTTCTACGAGGTTCTTTGTAAATTGTATTTAGGCGCCATTTAAACACAATTTATTTCGCCAACATCTCGTAAGATGGAGAAAACATAAAAGTGAATAAATAGGTAAAATAAGATTATTTCTATCTCTGTCATTTTACGACGTCGTTTGTTGGATACAACATATTACCTTCATTAAATTAAGAAGTTAAAGCTACTGTAACTTTGTTTAACTTAGAACGTTAATTTCTTTGAAAAAAAATAGACTAATTGATGCTGTATAAAAGAGGAGAATTTTTAAAATTCATATCTTTTAAGAATTATTACTACATAAATGTCCCATAATTTTTTACGTGAATTTATTTCAAAAGAAAAACTAACAGCTGTTATAAGATAAAATACGAACATAAAACTTGCTTCTTTTCAAAGTCGGTTAATAAGTAATAAGTAAGGTAGTGGTAGCCCAGTGGTAACACTTGTTTGGGAAACCAATTGAAGAGAGTTCAAATTCCGGATGTCGCACTTCTAATATACTCATAGGCGAATTTTAAACATGGTTACCATTTGTCTTACGTTGAAGAAAATTGAAGATGACATGAGGAAACCTTCATGTCTGAGAGAAGTATAATAAATTTTCGAAGCACATGTGAGGTCCAAACGACCCATCAGTGGTTGCGAGTTCAATTTTCGCACGCGATATTCGGGCACATTAGTGTTGGATAACATAGTTTTACCTGCTTTGTTAATTTGACGCTCGGTCGGCAATAGTAAACATTATTTACAAAGTTAAAATTTATTTAAAAAGGTAACGTCCAAAATTTTTTATGAGAGAATTTTCTTATTATAATAAGAATACTTCCATCTTTCTTGATACACGTCAGCTGTAGTTAGCAAGTTGAAGTTTCGTTTGAACGCAGATTAACCGCTTTGAACTATGATAATAATCGCTAGAACGTCGAAGTTTGAGCCAAAAGCATTATTATTAGAAAAGTTGAACGGAAAAGGTGAAGATATATAGATTCTACTGGATAGGGTAATTATTCCGTTTATATATTGGTTATTGCTACTCGCTGTGCCAGTGGTCGCGGGTTCTAGTCCCACTGGGGGTATTCATTTGTGTGATGAGCACTAATGTTTGTACTCCAGTCATGGTTGCCTATATTTATAATATATATGTATTAAAGTTATATATGTGAGGTGTATCAACTACCTAGTATCCATAACACAAGCCTCTTCGCTTACCATGGAACTAGATGATGCTGTGTATTAATATCCCAACACATTTGATTATTTATTATAGTCCTATCAGAATTTGAATATAAAATCAATAAAGAATGCACCGATATCTGCGCGTGCACTTGTGCACTATAATATCTCCTGCGCATCTGGCTGGTGTCAGTGAAATTGACAGCCGTAGCCGAAGTCGATCAGAAGGACCTCATCATGTACATTTCCAGTAACTATAATTCTTTATCCATAATTCCGTCTTTAATCCCTTCATTAAGTAGAATGAAATAATGGCTTGTAACTTGTTCTTCAATATCGGTGTTCATTTCATGATCAACTTAAAAATCTACTTTAAAAATTCTTTTCTTATAATTAAAATAAAGGTAAGTTTTTATTCAATAAAGATTTTGTAATTATGAGCTTCAAACGATACTGAAGCATCCGCGGTGTGAAATTGGGTCTGAAATAAGGGTGCATGACTAGATTATAATATATGCACATAATAATTTAGCCTAGGTACAGGCCATCCCTTAATATTGGGGTGGGATTGCAATTAGGCCATAGCGCACCACGATAGCCAAACTTCGACTTAAACAAGCTAGATTTTCACAAATATGCAGATTTTCTTCAAACAACATTTTCCTTCGCATTAGCAAGTGATAATCATGTTAAAACCAATTGAATCCAAATATTGAAAATTGTAAATCTTGTAGGTGCCTCGCCCAGGGCTAGAACCCGTTTCCCTTGCTTCTCTAATACTAAACAAATTACAAAACAAACTACATATACACCATAACCGAATGTGAACATATTTTACAATTTTTGAGAGCAAAAAAATAAATTTCGTGATAAACAAAGTTAAAAAATGATCCATCAAAAATGAGTCTAAACCATAATTAAAGTGTTTTAACCATTTATTCTGGAATAATTCTAACACGGACGGACCTTCATCTGCATATAAATTATGGATTTAAATAAAATTCCGAGCTGAATGGAGGGATAAAAAGTGAGTTACTGAAGCGCGTACACTGGGGTTGGATGAACGATAATGTAAGACAATATTATTATTAAAAACGTACGTTTTAAATAGATATAAATAGTTATTAGCCAGCGTTAGCCATATAAATTATAATATATTTTTTCGTAAATTTTTCATTTTTTTCTCTGTATTAAAACCTTCCGTGGACCTTAAGGAACATACGAAAAAAAATTTAGCCGAATTGGTCCAGCCATTTTTGAGTTATGCGCTTACCAACATTCATTTTTATTTATATAGAGTACCTAACCACTTATCCTCGTAAATATATTGCATCTTATATTTAAGGATAAAATGTAAGGAATAATTAAAACCCTTTTTTGCAGTTTTACAATTTTTGGTTTGTTCATCATCAATACGTTGTGGAAAATCTTGACAATTTCTTGCTTCATTACCGAATTACAGAAACCAAAAAATATATTTTAAGATTTAATATCATTAGAGATATACATACGTTACTTATGTGGAATAATATGAAGTCATATATAAAAATTAAAATTTGGAGTTTCCACTATATAAATATCAAGTTTGGTGACGGTATGTATTAGTGTTACCAGAGACATTAATAATATCTTTGATTTAAAACGAAAAACTTAATTAAGCATCTTGTTCCATAAAGTACGTATCTATCGAGCGATTTAAAGGCGAAGTACGCACTAGGATGAGTATTAAGACAAAGAAATTTAAACTAAAACTTAAAAACTTTAGAGCACACGGAATCCTGAAAATTACTAAAATACAAAAAAAAAATATGGTTTTATTCCAGTGTACGTTGCCCCGTTTGTTTCCAAACGATTCAAATACTTTTATACAGCGAACTAATTTTTGTAAAAAAAACAAAGAAACGAACATTAAGCTGTTACTGAAATATAGTTCTAGTACATAATTATATGAAATCCTATCGATTTTTTAACACTTATTAAAGACTGGGTTTGTCCGCGGCTTTCCACATATGTATTTTTTAATTTTGTTTGTAACCATTCATCGTAGACCACGATATGTAAAAAAGAAAATGTAAAAATTAGTATATCCCGGTATATTATAGAGACCTTTTATGAACAGATTGAAATGATCGATTAATAATCAATAAACTTAAAAACTTCCTCGGTTGCGTCACCGTTAACAGCAAATGTGTTAAGTACTCCATACTCCAGATCTATCTGTGTACTCCCCCCTAACGTGCACCTTGTCGTGATCGAGGGGCTCATTAGTCGTTTGGTTAGCCGGGCGCAAAGCCATGAAACGCACTGGGAGGCAGCCCACTTCGGTGGGCGGTGTGCCTTGCGGGTTGCTCCTGGTACTTCTCTGATAGCAGAGTGGACCGTTGGAGCAACCCCATGGTTGTTGTGATCTGCATCGGCAGGATTAAATTTCATCCAAATCGATCCAGTCTTTTTTGCGGGAGAGAGTAACAAACAAACACTCCAATACAAATTTGCGCATTGATATAAATAGTGGCCCGATCAATATATATCGATACAAACAACTATATAATACAACACTATCAGAATCAGTAATTTTCCTTGTCGATAAATAAAGCAAGACATCCAATTTTATCGCCACAACCTTTCGGTCCTTATTGACCTTCTCGTATATATGTATCGTAGTATATGTCGACTCCAAAAGTTTACTCATTGTTATATTACTAGGTTTTTATCCTTTTCATTCAATAAAATGAAAAAAATTGTAGGTTTGAATAATATTAATAATTAAAAATTTGAAAATATATCGAACAATCTTAAAAAATTTCAAATCATATTACATAATAAAAAAATATTGAACCCAAACATAACAAAAAAAAAATCGAATTTACTATGTTTATAAATATATGTGTTCCTCATGTGTAACTCAACCTGCGGCCCGCCATGCCTTTGTTATTTGATGAATTCATCGATTTTGAAAACGATACCAATCTAGAAGTTCTGTTTAAAGAAAAAAGGGAAATCAGACCATGACTGAAACGTGTTTGTGGCCCCTATAAAAAAGGTTGAGTATGGCTGCGTTAGACGTTAGATTCGAAAGGATGTATATTTTATTCTAGCGACTCACCTTCGCTTCGCTCGGGTTCTTCCGAACTTTTTTATTTATGAAATAAACCCGATACTAAAACTTAAATGAAGCTTACCACAACACACGAGTGAAAACTGTACCCGAATCGGTTAAATCGTTCCCGAGATTAGCGCGCACAAACTCATGGAGAAACAGACAAAAATTCTAAAAATCATTGTTTTCGGTTTCATTGCGTTAATAAAGACACCTAATAATAGTTTTTCGCAAATATCTTCCATGTACAGACAGCGATCAGTTACACTTTTATATCATGCGAAAAGAACGCTTTTTTTATAGGTTATAATATATCATAGGTTATATTATATGATATATTTCTTTGTACAAAATACAAAATACGTTTTATTCGGTAAATAAATAGGTGAACAAACCTTACTTCAGACCTTCCACTAATAGGTGGTCAAATTTTCAATGAGCCAATTTCAAAGTACTTATAACACATTCAGAAAATACCTTTAGGCAGACATCTTCTAATTTATTACTGGACTAAAATCTAAATTTAACTTTTATAATTAATTAAAAGCTCACAAACACCGTTTACGCAAATTTATTTAATGCAGCATGACGTTGAAAAATCCAAGTTCTTCAACTTTTAGAAACTTTTACTGAAGCAAAGTTGACGGTAATATTAACTTTTTAATTTATAAACGGTATGCGTAAAAAGTTTCAGGTAGTCACTGCTTTGGAACGTAGAGATTGATAGAATTAAATTATTTTCATGTTTTTTTTTCGATATGGGTGGAAATTTTTTGTTTGCTCAATTTGTTAATGGATGCTGTCATTTATTATTTGTTATAGGAGTTTAAGATAAAATTTACTTAAGACTCAAAATATGTTAGTCCTTAGTCCTGTAAAATAATTAAAAGTTTTTATCCCGTATACTTGTTACGCCTAAATTAATTTATTATATGAAAAGTTTTAAAAAACAAATAAAAACTTCCAGGCACTAAAAAGTAAAAAATAACTAAACGGGGATTTTCATTTAGAATAGATACCTAATCAGATATTTTCCAAGTCGGTGTGCTTTAATTTGTATCGGTACTGACATGAGTCGAATAAATCGAAAAAAGTCGAAACGTTAAATATTTTTTTGAAAATGTTATTCAAATAGTCATTATTATCGATACAGAGGCTGAATATATAGGTTTTAGAATTTTTGTCTGCCTGTATCTCTGTCTGTCTGGGAACGCATCACGAGAAAACCACTGGACAGATTTTGATGAAATTTGGTATGTTTGTTTCGTGTATTTCGGAAACGGCTTTAACGATTTGGATCAAATTTTGTATTTACACATAGTTTTGCTTTTTAAGTTTATCGATATACATATGTTTTTTTCTGAAAAAAAAACGCTATTTGTATACCTCTCCTGATAAACACTGAGCGAAGCTCAGTTGTCCAAATACTCTATAGATTATATCTTTACAAAAGTTGTACAAATGATATGCATTCTCACTTATTTAGTCTTAATTTTACGCTTTCGATCGTGCTAGGCTTACATTAGTTCTAACATCGAAGTTTCCTCTACCTTCTATTTACTGTTAGCATCAGTCAGGTAACACAGCATTTTTTAACTGGAGTTTAACAATATTTTAATTCAGAATCAAACTTAGAAATAAAGAGACGCAATGCTGTTTAAGCTAGGCTCATAAGTACTGACACAAACTGTATTATACATTAATCATTTTCACCGTTGTTATATTTAAAAAAAACATTATTTATTTTTATTATTGATATATATTTTATACAAAAAGCAGCACTAACTCAACAATTTCAAAAACAGCACTAATTCAAGCAATTTTTATTCGTACTAAGTTTTCAGTTCACAGCTATTAAATAAGTATACAAAGAGAATCTATCATCAGATTTACCTGAACCTCTAATAGATATTCTGGAGTAACGAGTGTATTCGAAGGAAATAGCAAATTAACACTCCGAACAAAATCAAATAAATTATTATGTAGATATCAGTCTTCATATATATTTTAACCAATATAAATAAATATAATTAAACTCTGGTTAATGCAGTGGATATGAATTTTGAAAATTCAGGTAGCAAGTTTGAAACTATGGCTAGATGGTAAAACGTGGATTCAAACGCTAATGGGTGGAACAACCTAACACCGACGAGTTTACCGACTACTTCGTTACTTACACAATACAAATGTAGATATGATATTACTGTGTAATTGTAATCTATACAGATAAATAAAATTGAAATGTCTGTTTGTAATGTCAAAATAACAGCGTTTTACTAAATGCATATAAACTTATATATGTTACTAACACAATTTTTAAAATTTTTGTCTGTCTGTTTGTTCCGGATAATCTCTGAAACGATTGGACTGATTTTGACGGGACTTTCACTGGAAGATACCTGATGATATATAAAAAAATTAAAACGTACCTAGGTAGTCTTATACTAATATTATAAAGAGGTAAAGTTTTGTAAGTTTGTGAGTTTGTTTGTAGGATGTAAGTAATCTCTGGAACTATTGAAACGATTTAGGTGAAATTTAGTATTAGGTGAAATTTAGTAAGAAAATAGTTTGAGAGTCTGGGAAGAACATATTATAGTTGTAGTCCAGAAATCATCCCTGAAGGGAATGAAAATGGAAATGAAAGTATGTATGGGGAATCAACCTAGGAACAAACCCGACCGTAGCGAAGGTGAGTCGTTAGTAAAGATAGAAAGTAAGTAAATTTTCGAAGTCATATTTCGATGTAAAACAAACATATTTGAAACATAATAAAAGTTTTTAAGTTACAATGTGATTAAAGTCTGAAATAAATAATAATAAATAAATCAAATTTACTCCTACCCCTACGCTATATATGCTAAATAAAACCTTACTCAGGAAAAAACGTGTACCTAGTACATATTGTATTGTACAACATCATTTGAACCCAGTCATAGTCAGCTCAATAAACTCACGTAAATTCATAATTTTCAACAGATATTAAAGAAAACGGCAATTAAATGGCATCTTTGGACATTGGTTGTGATGGGCTCTCACAATTTATAAAAAAATGTGAAAAGTGTTTTTATGGACTAAGATCCCACCGCAAGATTGCTACGTTCATAGCGTATTTAATCGAAATCAATTTTTATATACAATAATAAAAGGGGCAATATGTTTTGATCGGGGTGCCTATTCAAATGTGCCCGCTTATTTATTAAATACGCTATGAACGTAGCAATCTTGCAGTGGGATCTCGATCGATTATAAGTTTTACAGTATTTTCTTTAATATAATTGTTAAGTTTAATTTAATTATTGTTATTTTTTTTTTGTAATTGTATTCATTTTTTTTTTTGAATTCTTAATTAGTACTTTTAGGCATTATAAAACACTGTTTCTTTGCGAATGATGTGTTCTCCTATAATTAGAAATACATAAAAATATAAATTAGTTTTAGGTAGCTATATTGTAAATGTAAAAAATTATGTATACTGTTGGAGATCCCTATAAATTAATTAAAAAAACCAAGAAGGTCCAATTCAATTTAGCACTAATCATGACAATTTTAATAACCAACTTTTATCTTACAACAATTCAAGCAAATTATGCAACACGACCAGTTTAAAACTAATACACTATAATAGAGCAGACTATCCAGAGCATGTGCCCACAATATGCAATATGAATATTTGAACAAGCGCACAATGCTAGCGTTTCCCATACAAATGGCATCTGAAGGCGTCCACATACAAATAGAGAAACGATTTACATAGAAACTATGGCATGATCAAATATACTGTATGGAACTCAGCCGGTCAAGAAATTTTTAATAACTCAATTGGATACTAGCGAATTACCCAGGCTTCGCTCGTGTGCCCCTCTCGGTGCCTAACAGTAGCATATATATCACTCCAAGTTATAGTCTATCTGTGTTTTTTGGTTTTTATCCAAATGTGTCCAGCCGTTTTAGCATAAAGGTATAACAAACATACATACATATACGAACACTTGCATTTATAAGAGTAGTTTGATTAAAAAGCATGGTTTCTACGTAACACCACTTTAGTCTGTGGAGCAAATAATAAAAAGAAATTTCAGAACGTCTCATCCTAGCTTTCTAAGTACACAAGCTAAACCTTAGAACAAAATAACTAAGTACATAGAAATGATTCATCTCTATGAAATTTGCAGATTGCTACATTTATTCCGGGGAAATGGAGATAATCCCATGGGAGAGTTGATGAAAGTTTTACGATAATTCTGTTAGCATGCGGAAGCTACTAAACGCAAAAAATACAGTTGTGAGTGGTATAGTAAAGAGCAAACATAAGAAATAAACTCTACACGCTAAATTTTCTATCATATATGAATAAAAAATGAATAAGGAAACAAATTATTCAATGTTATAGCGGCAATAGAAATACACACTTTGTGAAAATTTCATCTAGCTACCTATTACAGTTCGTGAGATACAACCCGCTGACAGACAGACGGACAGTGGAGGCTTAGAAATAGGGTCCAGTTGGCACCGTTCGCGTACGGAACCCTAAAATATTGCGTTCTATGAAATAGTGTATTATTTAAATATTACGAGTGACAGCCGTCCTTTGCTCAGACGTTTTTTAGTATCTTTTATATTCCATGGGAGATAAAAATTACCTATCACTACTCTCTGTTCCATAAAGTACCTCTATGCAAAACATCACGTCACTACTTGCTCCCCAGTCTCCTCCAGCCTCCAGTCCTGACAACATTCACACAACACGCATTCCTATAAAATTTTACGGACTGTGTACATTATATAACAAAAGACAAAATATCCAAAAATAGTAAGTGTTTTAGCACTTTTAAATAAAACTATCTTATTTGGATTTTTCGCGGAATTATTTTCAGTTTAGGTAGTAAATATTGGGAACTAAAAATCATAATAAATCCACTAAAAATCCGAAAAGATATTTTCCGTTTTATTTAAAATGTCAAATATTGGCGTAAATCAAAATAAGATTTTTTTTTCATTTCGTCGCTGTCATTTGTATATACGAATATTGTATTAAAAAGAAAGCAGACAAAGTAATAATGAACATATAATTATATCTGTTATCTGAATCAATGAATAAATCAGAACATCAAAACTATTAAAATATTAAAAACATAAAAAAACGTGTACCAGTATTAGTATCGATCCCCACTTTCACTTCCCCGAATGTTTGTCTCTGCCGAAGGCGACTCTCACAGTAAATGTTTAATTGGCATAAGGAACTAAGGTCTTTTACACACAAGTTACAAAACAATACTACCATAACTAAAAAGATCCTAATTACTTCACGTGAAAAGGACCTAAAATCGGTAATTCAGATACAATTTAGTGCGGTTGAAACAGATTTTATTATGCCTATAAAGTTATTTGCAGCCGTAAATATAGTAAGGCTATTACCCCAGGATTGAGAGAGCGCCGTAGTTTACACTTAGAAATAGGCCACGAGCTTTGAATGAATAAGTTTGAGAGGTTCTGTAAATTATGAGTTACTGTAACTACACGATAAGAGCGGGATAAAATATTTTATCACAGTACATAAAAAATTAAAAGAAATCATTATATTAAAAGCTTTCGCCCAATAGTGGACAGCGATAAGATCGATGCCATAAAATTTATGCTATTAAAATTAAGGTCTCTCCCGTGACCAATGAATGCTATAAAGCATTCGAAACGTCGGGAACCAAAAATCAAAATAAATCCGCGAAATAATCCGAAAAGATAGTTTTATTTAAAATGTCAAATATTCGCGTAAATCTAAGAAAGTATTATAAGAACTTAGAATTGGTATTTAACTTAGAATATCTTTTAAAGAGATTTTGAAGTCGGTATCCATTTTTAGTCAAAATGTTATGTTCCAACTGAAACCGTATTGAGATACATACGAGTATGAGAGGGATTCACTAGGGACGCGTTTGCGTACGATGTTATTATTGGTTATTTATTACTATCAAGCAACATAATGTTAATGCTAATAATTAAAATTGTAATATTGGAATATGCGGTGGATTTAGAACATTAAAATATATTGCCTTGTGATAGTGGCCAGTATCAAATACAAACTCATTCAGTGAATGGACGTATTGGACTAAAATGTTGCACTGATTGAGTAATAATTTGATACGGTTATAAATAACTGCAGACCTAATACGAGTATACCGAAATTTTGCTTTAATAATTTTATATGTATGAATACGCGATGTTATTATTTTAGTATACATTTTACTTTATTAAACACAATTTCGGTACAGTCCTGGAGGATAGGCGATATAATTACGAGCTCTTTCATATTATGTATGAGAAGTCCAACCACGTTAAGAACATCAAGATTGGATGCATACGGGGCAAGACACTTAATAAGATATGTAGGTATTAGAAAGTAAAATATGGATGTTCAAAGACGTCGATACTCTAGGGCTAGACTAGACGGCGTGTAGTAGATTTTGAAATCTAATAAAAAAAATCTTTTGGTTTGAGGATTGGTGAAAATGCTGAAAATACTCGTAGATAGGACTGGAAAGATGTTCCTGATCAGGACAATACCGTTCTGTGGCTGTAGAGTCATAGATGATATGTACACAATACAATTAAGGTGTTTTTTATGTACTTTTATTGTGTACTGTGTATTATTGTAATTTACATGATATTTTCGATAAATACATTGGTTCACTAGCACTATAGATTTTTAATGATTTTATAAACACGACAGTCACTAATAACTTGCACAGTACCACCTAAAATTAATTGCTGACCACTATTTTTCGCCTTTAATTTCACTTACTATATCACTTCGCTCCATTTTTCACTCTATCTTGTTTCTTCTTTATGTTCACTTAGTGTATCGCCGTTTTATGCATAAGCAAAAACTTTCTAAATATAGAAAATTGGAAAATAATCTTGTAATCCTAATTGCTTCTATCTCTCTCGCACTCACAACAATTTACCGTAAACTATCTTAATGATCTACACTGCCAATTACGCAACAAAATTATTTGAATATAAGTTCAGCCAATCCGTCTTGCAAATCACAGAAAACATTATTAATTTATGATAAATAAAAGGCTCAATATTTTCTTAGATCTAATCTATTACTGGTTTCTGTAGGGGCGTTCCGCTGACATAAGGCTCGTTCGACCCCTAGAAGATCCACCCTTACCCTGTAAGATTCTTCTCATTTACATTTTCCTCATTTTCTAAGATATACGAATTTCAAATACAACAATGCCTCCTACTCTTCATATAAGGTATTTATGTTAATTAAAAATTTACTGCATAAAAAGAAACTTTTATTTCTTAAACGCCTTTGTTACACAAGGGGCTTATGATTTTTGCTGATTTAAGAATATGTGAATGTCCTTTAAATAGTTTGAGATAAAGTAATTTTGACTATTCCATTCCTAATTTTCAATTTAATTGGTAGTTTCTAACGCCGGAAGTACAATATCAGTCATGGTAGCTAAAGACTTCAGCAGAAATTCAACTTGCTGCGGATACTTCGGAGCAGTTCGTCTGTCCCACAGAGCTACAAGTACAGGTGCATCTTCTATTCCGTCATCACATTTTGATAGGACGACACTCATCGAGTCATAACTGGAGAGACGTCAGACGCAGGACTAATACCAAGATTTAAAAGAAACGAAAGCGAGAGTAGCTCAACGAAAACCCCAATAACTTTATAACCCAACACGGGACCTAAATTCAGGACATCATGTTAAAGTTCCCCATATAAGCTATCCACTAGACCAAAGTGAAAGATATGTCACCCTGAATATCCCTATAACTGCTTATTTAAAGGTAGAAAGTAAGTCCTGCTGCAATTCATTAACATTAGGAAAATGTCACCGTACGGATATTAAAGGTATTTTCGTTACGATATCACGGCATCTCTCAACGGGCCACCTGTAGTAAGACGATAGCATCTGTTTGAAGGCTAGAAGTTTGCTTTAATGCCTCCTTGGGTACACTGAAACGGTTGGCTATACCTTTTTTTTTTTAACGTTGGGAAATGCATTTACGCACGACGTGTGGGACTCACAAGCGTAATACAGCCAGTACTACCCACTAAAACCCAACAAAACCTTCCCCCGTCCTAATGGGGCGTCGCAGGATCGCTTACGCATTCAACTACGACGCCCCGACGGCAGGTCTGCCAAAGCAGACCACCACAACCATGGGGTTGCTCCAAGGTCCACTCTGCTATCAGAGAAGTACCAGGAGCAACCCGCATGGTACACCGCCCCCCGAAGAGGGCCACCTCCCACCGAAGTGGGCAACCTCCCTGTGCGTTTCTTGGCTTCGCGCCCGGTTGGATTGCCTGGCACTACTGAGCCCCCCACCACGACAAGGTGAACGCACGTTGGGGGGGGGAGGTTGGCTATACCTGCACGAACTCTTATTAATAATTATTTTTTTCTAATTATTATAAAAAGATCACTGTTTTTACTATTATATGGAGCATGCGTATTAGTCGTAGTAGAAGGAAATTGGGTCCCACATGAAGTAAAACCGAGGGACGTTGAAAGGAATTTTTTGATCTTTTGAGCAGAAGCTCACCTGCTTTGACGGAAGAAAAGGAAAGATTTTCTACATCGAATTGTCACTGGTGATGAAAAATGGATCAATTACGACCATCCTAAACTAAGAACGTCATGGGTTAAGCCCGGCAACTATTAACCTCATTGGCGAAGCTGAACATCCATTGGTCTAAGTTCCTGCTCTGCGTTTGGTAGGAATAGAGTGGTGTAGTTTATTGTGAGCTATTAAAACCGAATGGTGCACGAAAGGAGCCTCCCCGAGCGACGTATACAAAACCGAATGTTACTAAAACTAGGGAACGGTACCGACTTTTGATGCGTTAAAGCCGCGCATTAAATGAAGAACACGAACAAAGCGAGTGTAATTTGCTAGTTTAATAATAAGCTTTTAATTTTTTCTCTAGTAGTTACAGCCCATAAACGTCTCCATAACAATTTTTTCAAACATGCTTATAGATACATACATACATATACTGCTGCCATATAGTTTCACAGACCTGCTGGCAATTCTATTTAAACTTGTAGCCCCGTATGCATTTATATCGCCGCCATACTGTGTCATTATTTGTACCCACCGTAGCATGAACGTAGTTGGAAGTGGAGGGTTACTTGCAATAACTTTGACATATATTTATATGTAGATATTCTAAAATTTATAACTGAAACTTGCATTGCCCGTGGCTCCGCCCGCGTTCAGATGACCAAAAACCAAATTGTTAGGTTTTACATATTAGTATACTCTTACAATGCAGTTTTTGTATTTTTTCTCAGGAATGAGATATTTTCCCGCGGTAAAAAGTGTTGACCCGGATAATCAGCTATAACCATACCAAACTTCATCAAAATCCATCCAATAATTTTTCTGTGATGCGGTAACAGACAGTCAGACAGACTGACTGACAGACAAAAATTCTAAAAAGTATAGATTCGGCCTCTGTATCGATAATAATGTCTATTTCAATAAGATTTTCCAAAAAATATTTAATGTACAGATTTGACTCAGAATTATTACGAGCACAGTGGTGAAGGGTGATATTTTAGCAGGGGTAAGCCGTTCCAAAAATATACAATTTTTATATAAGTATTAATGCAGAAAGAAATAAAGCTTTTATTACATATATATATTTCCAAAAGAACATTTATACATTTAATAAATTAAATGTATGTAAAATTATAGCAAAATACTTTTTAGTAAGACGTCTTGTATGGACTCTTCACCACTGCAAGCTACAGTTCTGAAATCGGAAATAAAAGCTAGTCATCTGAAGTATAGATGTTTAATTTATATGCACACGAAAGCAAAATACCACTCGCTCAATGATTAATCATGGAATCTCAGAAAGTACAACCTCTACAAACTTGAAATTTTACAGACAGATAGATTCTTGATAGTGAATACAAGGGAGTCTTCACTTCTGTTGTCAAAAACAGTTCAACAGTTTGCAGATTAACACCTTCAAGTAAATTTCTAATAAATTAATTAAATTTCTAAGAAATCTATTGTTAACTGTAACGCCGGCGTGTCCGCGGTCGTGGAGGGATTAATGATATGTATTATATCTATATAAGCAAAACTTAAAAACACTCTTTAATGATGAATCGAACTAAAAAGTAAAAAGTGGGGTGCTCGATATCAGTTGTTATAAATATTCCATTGGTAAGATTTTTAAAAGTAGAGTTAGTATAAAAATATTGTACAAAGCACCCCACGCATTTTTCACACTAACATAAATATTCTCGTTAATCACTTTATTCTTTTAATATTTGATATATTGTCGTTGTTAAATGAGCAAAGTTTCAGTTCAATCTGAAGTTTTAAAGTGGGTAAAAATCGCGTTCAAAGATTGCGTTACAAACATATAGGAGGAACTAATAAAAGCATGTTAAAATAGCCCGAATTAGCGATGTCCAGTTTCATTGTATAAAATGAGGCATCTGTACCAGTATAGTATTATGTTATCTGTGGTACGTGTCAGCTCACCTAAGAGTTCGCGTACGGGGTGCCCGTTGACAAACCCGTTTTTTTTTGGTTTGAGCTGTTGACAAAGTCAAGCCAAACGCGTCACACTCAAACAAAAACGCACACACCACCGCCTCGTGCAGTAACACTACTAGCTAGTGTAGCTACGAGAACGACTGTTATTAAGCGTTTTTATGAAGCTTTGTCTCTAGAGATATTCTACTACTATCTATGTGGTAATAGCACAAACACAAGTAGGTATAGACCTTGAAGTAAAACTTCTATAGTAATGACTGAAATTTTTCTATGAATTTTCAATTTCAATCTGTAGATACTCATACCTTTTTTTTTAACGTTGGGAAATACATTTACGCACGAGGTGTGGGACTCACCGGCGAAGCCAGTACTACCCACTAAAACCCAACCAAACCTTCCCCCGTCTTAATGGGGCGTCGCAGGATCGCTTATGCATTCAACTACGACGGTAGATACTCATACCTACTCTAAATAATAAAATATCTTAAGTTTTAAGTTGGAGACAATCAATCCCTCCACGACCGCGGCCACGCCGGCGTGTCAGCTAACAATAGATTTCTTAGAATTTTAATAAATTTCTTAGAAATTTACCTGGAGGTGTTGATATTAAGCGTTCTTTATAAAAGTGTGAGATAAACACAAATAATATTGACATTATTTAAAAATATAATGAAATCGTAAGTAAAACTATCTTTTCGGATTATTTCGCGGATTTATATATTGATTTTTGGTTCCCGAGGTTTCGAATGCTTTACAGCATTCATGGTCACGGGGTATTTAAAACGTCAAATATTCGCGTAAATCTAAAAAAGTATTATGTAAATCGCAAGTAATTTATAAAAATGAAAATACGGTACAGAAAACTCTTGGCCTCTTAACAAATGAAATGCGCACTCAGTATTTGTTTGTACCTACCTCTTTATAGTTCCAGCGTAGTGTTGTGCGAGTGAATTGAAATAAACTAGACGCATTTGTTAAAGTGAAACATTTCAACGTGAAATTCATATAGAAATTTTAAATAATTTTCCATTTTTATTAAAATAGCTGTATGGTTTATAGCGTAGGTAATACATATAATAGTATTCGATATAGTCGACGACACGTTTGGCTCAGTTTGTAGCGACCCTACTCGCTGTGCCAGCGGTGGCGGGTTCGAGTCCCGCTGGGGGCATTCATTTCTGCGATGAGTACGAATGTTTGTACTCCAAACATGGGTGTTTATATTTATAATATGTATGTATTTAAAGTTATATATATGTGTAATGTATCAACTATCCGGTATCCATAACACAGGCCTCGTAGCTTACCATGGATCTAGATGGTGCTGTGTGTTAATTTCCTAACATATTATTATTCTTATTATATAGTAGTGTAGTAGGTTACGTTGTTTTAGTTGTTATATTATTTTCTATCAATTTTTATAATTGGAGAGAAGCCAAGGAGTTTAGGTATAGGATAGAACTTGTTTTGGTCGCATCAGACATCGGCTCTGTTTACACTATGTAAATCAAGTCTATCTATAGTTATCACTAGCTGTAAGTATCTAATGATACTTTAGTTGCAGTCGATAAGCAACAGTAGCTTTCTATTACGAAGAAAAATAAGAATCAATGAAATAATTTCACAGGTTGTCTAAATTAATTGATTAATTGAACGTCTGAACAAAAATGTGATGTTCCACCAACATGTGTCTTTTAAAGTTTGCGGCTCGATTATTTACAACTATCGTACACTCGCTCCTCGTCGTCGTTGTCGCTCGAGTTCGTCCCTAGTTACGTTTTAACACTTCCAGGTAAATTTCTAAGAAATATTTAAATTTCTAAGAAATCTATTGTTAATTGTAATGCCGGTGTGTCCGCGCGTTTACAATCACTATATCAGTAAGATTTTCCAAAAAAATATTTAATGTACAGATTCGATTCAATTACATATTTTATATGTAATTATAATAATCCCAAGGCATCATAAACCGAGTTGTTGGTAAGTGGCGACACCATGGACATGAGATCTCTAGGAAACAACAACAATCCTCCGCTTATGCCTTATATCCTGATTCGGAGTTGAGCGGAGAAGCTATGCAAGAAGCAAATGGGTTAAACTGCTCAATCTGCGTACTAGCGGAACAATTTTAAAGCCGATGCAACCTCTTTAGTTACACTAATATTACGTCAAACACGTAGTACGCCATTTTATAGGGGCCCATCTAGTAGGAGACTTGTCACAATCTGCCTAAGTTTCAATTGAGGAGACTGTTGACAAAAAATAACGTCTAATCGCTACTCTCATCCAAAAACCCATGTTTTCATTCCATTCCACAGTTCCAAAAATAAATATTGTAATAGGCAAGTAACAATTGTAAAATATCCCAAAATAGCAAAATATCACTCACCTACTCGCTGAATTTAAAGTATAAAATTAAGCTGTATTATTTTTTTAATTAGAAAGTTAAGTTCTTTAGCTAGAATTGAACCCGCTGTTTCTGAACAGATTCTAAATTATTGCACTTGACTACTTCCAGTATACTTCTTATGTAAGTTTAAGTAAATAACAAACGTAAAATAGTATTTAACAAGTATTCGAAACAGCATTCCGATTTTCTCTACATTTAGTTTACTCTGAACTGTAAAGTGCGCTTGGAGATGGAGAATTTGAACTCAATCGATAACTAATTTCAACTAGCCTTAGAGGAACTGAAAACAAAATAACACCAAGTCTGGGTAAAACTTTAAAAACATAATAAACTAACATTACATGCTTTTAAATAAAGGTTACGGCAAAAGTGACCAAACCTGTAAATATATTTTTTTTTGTAAAAATGAACATATCTACTAATATATAATATAACATACGAAAATTTATTGTAAACTATAAATCTAACATAGTTTAATTTCGTCATTCAAAGACCGAGTCACAATATTCATAAAACTTCACCTCTCATTTTCTTGTATTATATTGTTTTTATTGAGTATTACTACTTGTAATATAAAAATAGATTTATTAAAATCTGTCCAATTTTGAAAATGAAACACAATAATAAATAATATAAAAATTGTTCTATATATTATAAATAATGATAATGTGGTCATAAACAACATAATTTATTTAGTTTGTTAAAACAAACAAGGCAAAGGCAAGAGGTATTACAGCCAAAGAACCAACGACAACTTATGTAATAAATAGCAGAGCTTCGCCATGTGTCTCTGCTTGTTTAAGTAGACTTGTTTATGGCACATCGATAAATAACCAAACCCGGCATACATAAAAACGTTCACGTGACGTGATCCTGGGGAGGAGACGTGATAAATTGCTTTGGTATCTTGAATTCGTATTTTTTGTCATCGCCTAACTCTAAAGCTTTTGTTTTACCTAGTTTAAAGCGAATGGTCGGTAGTCTTTATTTTTCTTTTTTTTTTAAATGGAATCCAATCAATAAATCGAACTATTTATCCAGAAATATATTATGAGCTTTTCCAGCTAAACTGCATGTTTTGTGACAATATGAGTATATCTTAAATATTACATAGATTGTATGTTAATCCCGTCAATAATAATATGAACGCTTATAGAAAGCCGCGGTAATTTGTTTATAGCAGATGGTAAGGTTTACAAACTTAACATGTTATTTAGATAATTAGGTTCTCTCAAACATGCAATTTTCTTTACGATGTTTTCCTTCACGTTAAGGCACCGTAATTCGCACATGAAAATCCCAAAAGTGCGAGAACAACATGGTTTGAACTCGCTTCACTTGGTTTTCTAAGAATGCACCTTACCACTGGACTAATACTGCCTTAAAAGAAATTTTTCTATTATTTATAAGAGACTTACCTATTCTCAGGGCCGCATTTAGGGGAGGGCAGCCGGGGCTAGAGCCCCGGGGCCTCCACAAGAGAGGGGCCCCCACAAAAGAAATTAAAATAAATCAAATTCTGACTGGCGACAACTGTTTCGTTTTTATTTATTAAAAACAGTTCATCGCAGTCACGTAAAAAGAGGTTACAGAGGGATTATGATTAATTAATTATAATCATGCGTTTTTTTTGGTTCTGCACGAGTTTATTTCTTTTATAATTTTAAGGTCTGCAATATTATCGTGAAATGTGCATGCACTCAAAAATAATATTTTCACAATATTTATTGGATTAATTATTGCATTTTGTTCACAATTTCATGGATTTTAATATTTTGGTCGGAACCCTGATTATTTTCTTAAATAAAAGTAGCCTGAGTTACTCCCTATAACATTAGCTATCTTCCAGTGAAAGTTCCGTCAAAGTCAGTCCAGCCGTTTCGGAGATTAGCCGGAACAAACAGAAAGAACATTTATTTCGAAATTTATTCCGTATATTAAGCATTTCATTGCATTAAGTAAAAAACTGTTGTTTTGACATTACAAACAGAACATTTCAATTTTATGAACCTGTAGTTATAAATAAAATAACTGCATTTTTTTAATCATTAATTTATTGAATTCACCCACAATCAAAACATCACCCGCAATAAAATTGATGTAGAGTTATACAAATTTGTATACAATATAATATTTAAATTGATGATGTATGTTACGGGCGACGAGGCTACACGACGGCAGAATCTAGCTTAAGTCACGTCCCTTTAATGTACAATACGATAAGAATTTAGACTCACTCTAATAAGATTGTTAACTAGAAATGAAAAAACATGGGTTTGCTCACTGTGCCCCGTTCGTCGGATAGCCATAGAAGAGGCAACTAGCAAGAAAAGCTAAGGAAGGTAAAACTCCCGTTGATTGGGGTTTCATTTTGAAACCCTTAAATACAGCCCACTATATTTAAATTTAAGAATTTCCATATAGTATATCATGTTAAAACAAGTGAATAACTTTGGATTATATGCTGTTTGTTGCTGAATGCTGATATTATATAATATGGATGTTTGCTTTTTTTGCTTAATTGAAAAATAACTTTATCATAGATTTATGCTTGCATTAAGTCTATAACTTATATGGTCATTTTAAAGGGTAATTATATCTACATTGTTTATTGAAAATAATTTCATTTGTTTTACATGAAATACTTAAAACACTTGACTAAAAAATTGTCATTTTATTCGGAAAATAATTAGGGGCCTCCACTCCCCGGGGCCTCCACAATACTAATAGCGCTGTTATGCCTCTTTATTATTTACAGAAAATTATTTGACACTGCGGACTTAAAAAGTAAACAAAAGTTTTATAAATGACTGATATATTATTTTAATGATACACAACATTATTATTTTAATGATTACAAAAGTTTATTTTTTCCTTATAAATTACAACATAAACAAAGTCAATTTTGAATATACCACGTTTAATTCAGCAAAGGACGTTCCATTGACGTCGTCTCATTTCGAATTCATGAAAACAAATTTTATTTGTATGCTGTGAGATACGCGCGTGAATAAACTGAAGGTACATTGTGGCGAGTAAGTGTATTACTGACGCCTTCACTGAAAAGCGTGTGTAATATTACTTGACTTTTAAGCCGCATTTACATGTTGGCTTTGGTCGATCGTCTATAGTTTCTGTTTTGTATTATATCTCCGACCCAAAGGGATTGCACAAACAAATATGATTCTTTAACACTAGCTTATGCCCGCATCTTTCGCTATAAATAATGAACTGTACTTTTAAAGATGCTGTCGAAGGATACATTTACAAAATTCTCTAGTCTCTATAAAGTGGTTCGAATATTTTTGTATGGAGGGCTGATATTAGCCATCTGTCGACATTTTTTAGCGACGATTTTCTTATATTAATGGATATCGAGGACACAACAAAGAAAAAATATAAAATTGTGGTATGTGAGATTTTGGGATCATAATGCAGTTTTTTTTTTATTTGTTTATGTATCTTCATTTTAAATACACTAGTTTCATTTGCCCCACAAATTAAGAAAAAATAAAAATGACAGGCGAGAGACTTTCCTTCTTATATTATATTATATTATATTATGTTATTATAAATAATATTCTTCTTATATTATATCGTCATAAATAATATTATTCTTCTTATATTGTTATAAATAAGTAACTGGTTTTATACTTCAAAGAATTCTAAAACAATATCAATTTATTCACACAAACAAAGGTAATATATTAACTATTTCAAATACAATAATATTTTTTTAAATAAAAATCTAATCATTTATGGTAACAAATATAATATTTGTTTTTTTTATATATATTTTTTTGCGTAAACATTAAATCACCGTACTCTTATACAATACTAGCGACTCACTTGATCACTTCCCTTGGGGTTCGTCCGTAGACAAAAACAAATCTATCCCACGGGAACCGTACATTTTCCGGGATAAAACCTATGCGCTATTCTAGACTATAATCTATCTATATGCCAAATTACATCCAGATCCGTTCAGTTCAGTAAGGCACTGGCGTGATAGAGTAGCAAACATCCATACATCCTAGCAAACTTTCACATTTATTATATTAATAGGGAATAGCGATATGGATTTATAAAAAAAACAATGAAAGAAATTTATTATTATTTGTTAACGAAACTCTTTAAAGGAAAGAGGTAACAAAATATATACTGTAGTATAACTTGACAGTTAAAGTACGCGCGCCATTATGCAGTTATATTTGAGAAAGAACAGCTCGGGAGTAAATATAAACATTTTGACAACATTTTAGACGGTATTTTGTAAATAGTTTGAGTTTTGACGCTGAGTTGCTGATGCGGTACAAATTCGCAATAGTTTCACTAACAAACTTGGATCTTGCACTTAGAGTTCTGTAATTAGTGATGAATGAGTGAGCAAACGGTGTAGAATATACTGCGAAGTTAATAACACTTTTTTCATTACACATTTTTTCTACTTTATTTAATGAAAATAACAAAATATTCTATTTAGTTTTCTAATATAATTTCCTTAATATATTTTATATTTTTTATATGTCGTGTTTCGGAAGTTCCGAGGTCGTTTGCCCGCTGACACAGCTCACACGTCTGCACTACGTGTTAAATATTCATAATTAATATATATATATATATATTATGCTATGGGCCTCTGTTTACATATTAAAGATCCTTATGTAAATATTGCCTGAAATAAATGATTATAAAAATATAATCTAAAATCCCTCATCAAGTTACACGCAAAAATTATAAAATTCACCCGGTTGTCTTACTTGAAACATTCGTACAATACACGGTACACCATTTCAGCCACAAGTACTATTTTTGTTCGGTACCTGATACAATATTCTAAAAAAGTATAATATGATTGTTTCCTTTATTTATATATATCTTTAAACTGATATCGCATTGATAATTAAAAAAATCGAATTGCAAACATACTGACAGCCATCCAAAATAAACTTAGTTTGCATCTGACTCGATCACGCATAAGCAAATTGGATGCTATCTGGTCAAAGCACCCACCGTATAATCGAATAGAGCTCGTAAAATTTTGAATCGTACATCTAATGGGACCGGTGTACAACATAATGTTAGCGATAGCATGTGGATACTCAGACCACATTGAATCAGCAACCATCATTCCTACTGTATTGTATCTTATATCTATACTTATTTATATAAAACCAAAGATCTAAATAATAAGTATAGTTTCAATAAACTAAAATACACGCCAACTGTAATGAATAGTAATCGTCATAGAAATCGAATGACCCCAAACACGCATAGTATACTAGAAGCTATTGAAGAGTTCCATTGTATGTCTTGTATTGTCATCTGATTTTTAAATACTTAAAAATCTTCAATACGACACTTACGAATATTTTAAAATCGACTTCCAAATAGAATAGCTGACTGAGCTTATTTGATGGCGATTAACGACAATAATCCCGCTGAGTTTCTTTCGCCAGTTCTTCTCAGGTCTGAGGCTTCTTCTTTCCGAACTGGTAGTAGACTCGTGACGTTCAGTAAAAAATTTTAATAATTTAATGCTGTATAAAATATTTTGATTTGATTTGAATAGAAGCGGAATAAAAACTACCCTATATTGAGCATGAACACATCAAACATGTAACATTTTAATTATACAAACATTACATAGATACATTTTTTTGCTGTAATCGGGTAAATAAACTAAAGGCATGTTAAAAAATGAAAAGAACCTACAAAGCAATATATAATAATATTCATATAAGTCATTATAATATAATTCTTCTTACATTTACACCTAATTTTACATACATGAATTATATATTGAATACTGCGACCAGAAATGAAAATTTTCATTTTTAATTATTTTCTGAAAATGTATAACATATGTTTATGGTCCCTTGAAGTGTAGTGTGTGAAGACAAGCAGCTAAGCAATATATTATCTTGTCCCTAAGTTGCGGTTCACAAACACAATAAAACTTTGTCCACTCGCCGGATCCCATCTATACTTTTGGGAAGATTACATTTCTTTATAGTGGTAAACTGTGGTAAAGCACTATTTGTTTGATTAGTTTTATGGTAAAAACTAAACGGAAGGATTTATACTAACATGATTTAAAATAATTGACCAAAATCCAGTGCGGGAATCAAACCCACAAATCATGTTCTTTTTTTATTTCTTTGTAGCGTTAGCATAAAATGAGAATTCCCTCACGAGTTTCATACATATCTTATACCTCTTGATATTCTTAGCCGACCATGCCTATTGGCTATTTTTACTATAAGTCTTACCCTATAGCGGTTTGGATGGTCAGTGTCGTGTTATGTAGATATGTTCCCAATGTGGTAGAAGGGCTTCCGAGTTCCGTCCGAGAGTTAGTCTAATTTTAGTGCTATTATAAATAAATATTATATGAAAAAAACCATTAATCACATTAAATATACCTATATTATATTTATATTATTAAATAGGTAATATTTTTGTACAGTAAATATTATTATAAGTGTATATTTTTTCAAGTCAAACAAAAAAGTATTCTAACTACAACAAAATCAGTTTAGTTATTAATCAAATAAGCCTTTAAAAAAATCATGATCAATTAGGGTTCCGTGGTCAAAAAAAATATGAACCGCTGATGTAGTCAATACTGTATTCAAGCTAGGAAATTAAAAAGTAAGATGCATACAACTGTAAGGGAAATAAAAATATTGAGGGTTCATAAGATACCATGTAATACCAAATGTTTTGTTTGAATTACCTGATTAATTAAAAAGGCAGTGGTAGCCCAGTGGTAACGCGCTCACTTGGGAAATCGAGTGAAGCGGGTTTAAATCCCGGGTCTCGCACCTCTGATATTTTCATGTGCGAATCATTTCTAACTTGATTACCACTTGCCTTACGGTGAAGGAAAACATCGTGAGGAAACCTGCGTGTCTGAGAAAACCTAGCAAGTTTTCGAAAGACATGTGAAGTCCGCCAAGGCCGCACTTGGCCAGCGTGGTGGACGATGGCCTGATTCCCCTCGTATTGAAGGGAGGCTCGTGCCCAGCAGTGGGACGTTAAAAAAGGCTGAATACCTGATCATCTTGGTACACAATAACTTCAATATACCTGTATCTACCGTTGCGCTATACATATATACAAAAATAAAAGTCAAACATAAAACTCCTCTGTTTTTAAAGTTGGTTAATGATATTATTTTATATTAAATCAAAAAATATTATACTCGTAGATGAGAAAAACTAATAAGCATGTCTACTGAATACATTTTGAAAGAAAAATAAGAACAAAAATCTGTTTTACCATATTGAAAGATTCTTTAAGATTCACTGGTCATGGCAATACCTTTATCTATCAACATGACATAAGTCAAATGTTGACAACACTAAGTTGTTTCAATTTTCAAGTTTTTACAAAAAAAAATACATCATTAATTGTTGTAAAGCAACATACTATTTTACTCATAATCAATATGCGATGGAGTGAAGCAATAACGCTCGAATTTGTGAAAATTTATTTGAAGCACGAATGTTTATGGAATCCAAGTCACCCCGGTTATAAATTGAAGTACCAAAGGGATAAGGCCTATGTCGATATTTGTAATGAATTTAAAGATTCCACCACCAAATGTCTATCGGTCCCAGAAGTAAAGATGAAAATCAAAAATTTAAGAACAACTTACGTTCAACAAGTACACAAAATATTGCAAAAATCGAGTCCTGATTCAATATTTGAACCATCATTGGTTTGGTTTCACGAAATGGATCGATGTCTGAAACACATTCCAACTAATCGACATATTATATCGTCTTTTCAGGTTAGTGTTTCATTTCAATTTTTTTTTTTACTACTAACTTTAATACATAAGATAACAAAAAACTTCTAATTGCAAATACATAAAGGCATAAATAAACCTTTTTCGTACATTGATAATTAACATAATAACTGTGCATAATTTTGACATCTAAAAGAGCCTAAAATTAAAAATTGAATTGAATAATAATAACTTCTTAAATAACATCTTTTATCATCAAAGTTGTATAAAGTAATAAAAATATAAATTGTGCTTTTTAGGCCCCAGATACTGCTGACTTGGAAGCATCCTGTCAAATATGGGTTGATCAAGAATTAAAAAATGATACTAATAGCCAAAATCCAGACCCTCTCATTTCAAATTCTGATGACGACTATGACTCTCCGAAGACAGAAGATTCATTAAGTCCAATTAAAAGAGATAAACCATTAGCCTCTATTCTAAATAGAAAAAATAAAAAGAAAAAATTAAAGCACAGACCCACCCACAACTATGCCAAGGATAAATTTGAATTTGTAAAAGAAGACGAATTTGATATATATGGCAAATACATAGCATCACAATTGAGAAAAATGGATCTACAAAAAGCAATTAGGCTTCAATTAGAAATTCAAAGTATACTGAGTGAAGCTAGGATAGCAGACATATCTAGTGATTAAGTTAGGGATTCATTATTTTTATTTATTTGTAAATAATATTTAATAACTACACATTATAAAAAAAATGTTTTAACTATTATTCTTATAATTTTGTTGAATTTTAATTTGGTGATTTAAAATGGATTCTATTTTATATTTATTTGTAACTATTTGTGATAAAAAAACCTTAAATTATTGAAGTATGCATATTTTTTATAGTTTATGGTAATTCCTTATTTAGTCACATACTTTGTTTATACACCAAAGAACTAAAATAAGAATATATGTATATTAAATTATTATGATTTTACTAAAAGCGTTTTATTTAACTTATTTCTAACTTTTTAATTCTTGCTTCAAAATTGCTGTCTAAAACAAAAAGACAGCAAAAAGAACAAAATAAAATGCAAGTTGACTTTACTTTGGTTTAACTTGTAACTATGTTAGTCTCAGTGGAAAATATTGTTCTACTAGTAATTATTTTGATAAATTGTATTTCAACATTAACATCATTTTTAATGGTCCTCTTTAGTAATACATTCTAAACAAATATAAAATTATTATTATAATTATTATATTAATTACGATTTTACGTTTAGTATAGATTTCCGAGAGACGAGATATTTTCCCGCAGTAAAAAGTATCCCATATTATGTTGAGGCTTGAGCCGGATAACCATTTTATATATGTAGCAATATACTCTATGATAACCATTAACCAGCTATTTATATATGTAGCAATATACTCTATGGCCAGCTATCATTAAAATCTGTCCACTGTCCAGTGGTTTTCTCGTGATACGTTCCCAGACAGACAAAAATTCGAAAAATTAAAAGATTCAGCGTCTGTGTCTATAATAATGAGCAATAAGATTTTCCAAAAAATATTTAATGTATACGACTCAGAATTTTATTATATGTATACAGTATAGGTAAAAATGGAACCAAAATATTTATACAAAAGCTTGGGCTTTTTTTTCTGCGTCAATAGTAAAGTAAATATTTTTATGCTATATATTTTCAGTGTCTGACAGATGTCTCATGTCAAACTGACTTGTTTAAAAGTACTTACAACAAAAATATTATTAACAAAAATGAATGTTGAAAATAATACATGAAAAATATTATTATTTATTTATTTTTGAACAACAAAGCTATAAACAAACTTCAAAGTATATATGAAAAATAAAATAAGGTGGAATTATGAGGTGGAGTGAAAATGAGACATGCCAATTCGTACAACTTTATTTAGATTATGAGTCTTTATGGAATACGGAGCACGGAGATTACAAAATAAAAGAAAAACGTCTCAAAGCGTACAAACACATTATTTCTGATTTTCATTCCTCTACGGGTATATCATTATCCGTGAGTGAACTAAAAGTAAAAATAAAGAATTTAAGGTCGACATACTCGCAAGAGTTAAGTAAAATAAAGCAAAGGTCTAGCCCTGACTATACATACAAACCAACTATAAAATGGTTTGCATATTGGCACAAACGATTTAGACGCAATTCGCGTACAAATCAAATATCCGATACATTAAACGAGGTAAATATTATTCTAATATTCGATTGTAATATCTAACCGAACTTATTATTTATTTAATGTAACTATCATCACAGACGTTAAAGCAAATAATGTAATATTACTTTTCCCCGTGACTCACTCGTATTTTATTTATTCTGAATTGTTCTACTATTAAAGATCAAAGTGCAGATATAAGTGCTATAAATTTCAAGAAACAATTTTTCAAACCTGACTAGTAGTTCCAAGATTCATGAACAAACAAACTGGTTTTACAATTTTTAATTTAATTAGTATAGCTCATTTATCATTTTAGGAAGCTGAAAAAGATTCAAAAATGTGGATTCATGATCACACTGACAATTTGAATGAAGAAACACATCTTGATTCATTTACACCTGAAAACAATGATGACTATATTCTTCTATTAAAATCTGAACCAGAAGAGGCTCAGTTAAAGACTGATAACAATTCAAACACATATAAAACTAAAAGAAAAAAAATAAAACACCGCAGCCTTAGCACTACTTCAGAAGGCACTATTCGGGGAAGTTTAGATTCCAATTTAGATTTAAGTAAAGAAGATGAATTTGATATTTATGGCAAATATATTGCATCACAACTAAGGTCTATGGACTTGAAAAAAGCACTAAACTTACAGTTGGAAATACAAAGCTTGGTCAGTGAAGCAAGATTGTCAGATTTGTCTAATGAATAATTTTAATTAAGTTATTAAAAGTAAATAGTTATGAAATTATTTGCCATTATTTTTTAAATTATCTGTCCCTTGAAAGAGCACTTGAAAAATTAAATAAAAAAGTCGAAATGCACAAAAAATATGAAGATTTTAGTACAAATGAAATAATATTAATAAATATAATATTAGATGTACTTAATAACAATCAAGTGCGATGCACATGCAGGTAATAAAATTTAAATATGTTCAAAGTTGGGCTTCTACTGTATAAATGTATGGCTGGTCGAGAGGCTTCTTCTAGCAAGGCTTTTTCCATACTTATGCTGCAGGTCCAGAGATCAAGGGTTTGAATCGGTTTGATCAGACCAGGTTTCGAGTTTTTCTGTCACGCAACTTCCACTAGCATTACAAAGTGAATACTTTGTGGAATTATCACTCTAATCTTCTTCGGAAAGCACTTGAAATTTGTGAAATGTGATAATTATAAATAATGGATGAATAATGGAGTGTGAGTTAAGACTTTTTTATTAGAAATTACCCCTCTATGAGGAACTTTTTTTAAATTCCTTAATTATTAATATTTTTTGAATTATCAGAAAAAAAAATCCTTTATCTTTATTTGTTTATATGTAAAATTGTGTATATGAAAAATATTTTAAATACAATTTTCTAGATGTCATTCCAGATCCAAACAGCTATTGTATATATTTTTAGGAAGGAGATTTACCTTTTAATTGTTACCACTTTCAAGTTTCAACTTGTGATCTTGATATAACCCCGGTAGTTCTATAATAAGTTTATTACTAAAACTTCAGCTTCATATAAGCATAGGTTAAGGAGAGAGAATGTTAGGTAAAATTAAAGATATACACAGCAGGTCTCACTTTTTTATTGCTGTTACAGCATCCGTTTATAATACAAACAAACATCGCTTATGTTTCACTATTGAAAATTCAGATCCATCAGCGATACACGCTCCACATGTCATATCCAAGGATTATGAAAAAATATATATCGGTGACTATGCTGCTGTTATTAAGTCCTTAATATTTCATCTAAAACTAAGGCCAGTTAAGTACTTGGGAGTTCACGAACCTCGACGTTTTATGATTTAAAAAAATAATCGGAAGTCCGACTTCGAGGGCAGTGCGTATTTTGGTTTAAAAAAAATTAAATATCTAAAAAAAACTTAGAATAAATAAAGCCCGTTTACATGTTCTGTTTAAAATGGCGTGAGTCGTGTAAACGGTCTTTTTAAGACTAGACTGAGACAATCTCAATGTACCATTTTCATTTCAATACATCCAATGTGCGTTTTGTTTTGTGATTAATGTTGCCAGGATATTATATGCCCACAAATCAATCTTTTTCAATAAATCTGATAAGTGATAACATATAAAAGTAGCAATATTTATAAACAGTTTACAAACATACACAAACTTTAGAATGACAATTTGATTTTTTCTTAACAAGTAGGCAACACTTGTTATCGACAAACAAATTATTAAATACAACTTCAGATCTTTACAAGTAACAAAATGTTGTTTATACTTTACTGCATTTAAATATTTAAAAGCAATATGGACGAATATTATATGCTCAATAAAAATATCCCATACTGTGATATCGGTAAATTAGATTTCGATTCTGTAAATTAAATTTAATTATTTAAATAAAAAAATACTTTTTGTACTATTTCAAACATTTATCATGGCAACACTTCATCCATATTGTTTTTAGAATTTTCATGCACTTATTAAGTTAAGCTTATTTTAAATACACATCCCACTGTCTGTAATTTAAATTAAAAAAATTGTACTATATAAATGCAACAGGTTATTTTGGAAGCAATGCGTTGGAAGAACTTATATAAGCGGGTTACATAACAAAAATACAACCGAGTATTAAAGCTAAGTCACATAGAAACACAACAATAAATAGAAAAAAATAATAAAAAAATATAATTGTGATGGCAACAATTTTATATGTTAATGTTGTTTCGCCTGATATGTAATTATTAAATAAAAAAAACAAATGAGTTAATTCCTTAAATAGAAGGAAGGTTTGGATTAAGCCTTCCATTTTTATTAAGAGATAAGGGATTGTACTTCCACATACCGTTAATGACTCTTGAATAATAAAAAAAATAGAGTAACCGTTATAATAATATTTATAACATTGTAAAATAAGTTTTAATTTTTTTATCGTTCGTAATTTCTAACACTGAAAAAAAATCTTATTAAAAAAATTAAAAATGTTAGTATCAAGATTTCGCATTTTTTATAATACCAATAAATAATAATCTGTTGACTCAAACATCAATTCAATTAACTTGTTGACAATTACGTCGGAAAAAATTTTATACGTTATCGCGTAATTAATACTCAAACTAGGTTTTCACTGTCTGCTTTTTTATCTGTTTCCACAAAATATAGATGATATTAGACAAACAGCCTCAAGTCGTATTCATTCAGCCTAATTTTGAACAAAATGCTGCCCTTACGAGTCACTTAAAAACACTAACTGTCATGGCAACTACAGAGTTGCTTGTCCGCCATTTTTATTTTATATTTTTAACAAGAAAAAATATCGCAGCGCCCCTATATTTGACTAAGCTCGATTAATACTCTTGTTTTTTATAAATAATTTTACGATAACCATTAGATTCAATTCCTCATATCATTTGCTTATCAAACTGAAAGATTACAAATTTCCACTCACATATTTCGAAAGGCAACACTGCCAACGTAATAAATAATAAAACTATACAGTGTTGCCAGTACATTCTAAAAATATAAATTAAATTGGGGACGCTGCGTACAACACGAGAATTGGACTAAAACGTCAATAGACTATATTTATAGTCAATCGAATCTCATTTTGTACAATATATCACAAATGTAACAGAACACCATTCAGATGCAGCAGCGACGTTATGGAAGGTATCGATGATTGATAAAAATATACATATGTATATAAATTTAGTGAAATATTTTAAAATAAAACTATCTTTTCAGATTTTTTCGCGGATTTATTTTAATTTTTGGGAGCGTATCTTCCGTTACCATGATTGCTATAAACCACTCGAAACGTCGTGAAACAAAAATCAAAATAAATTCGCGAAAAAATCTAAGATAGTTTTATTTTAAAACGTCAAATATTCCCGTACATCTAAGAAAGTATTTAGTGTAGTAAATTAATATGGCGTATTTAATACTGAATACCGATTTCTTAATAGTCTGTGTACGTCACTCTTGACATGGTCATCGTGTAAGTTTGTTGATGTTAGCTTCTAACAATATCAATGATATGTAAAAAATAACTTATGAACCTACAAAAAAAATGTATGATTATATTATTATTTTACATTACTAATAATAATTAAATATGATATTATGACAAAAAGAATCAGTTCTAATTTTTGTAGGTTGATATGTTATCTATTATCCCTAAATTATCCGTACCCATTAAATGATATACAACATAAGCCTAAAACAACAAAAAAATATATCTAGCGCTCAGTGGAATTAGCAGTAAATATTTATTAAATATACTGTATATAATTACAAAAATTGTACTTTGATGAACACAAAAATAATACTATACCGCCATTTTAAAACCACTGTCATCATTACATATTTATGAAGATTCCCCACCGCGTCTGAATGCGATAAACTCAAAAATTACTGAACGGATTTCTTATACGGTTTTTACCAATAGACAAAGTGAGTCATCAAGAAGATTTGTATATTAATCATTAAAGTTTTGTAAAAACTACCTGAAATACGACGATGATTGTTGAAGATGTCGAAAAAAATCATGCTGACTGGAGCTTTACTAACGCGCCGAGTAAAACCAATAAAGTTATATGAAGATAATGTATTATATTCATCTTAAAAACACTTATTAAACTGTAACAACGCTACGTACCTAGGAACGTTAGTCACTAGTAGTAAATAACTGGAGCGAAACAAAATGTAAATGAGATATATAGGAAAGAAACCAATTTCATTCATACTTAAACAATGACCATACAAAAGAAGAAATGTTATCTTTTTTAATATCATTAGAAACTGATTTTATTCATCATTTTCTGGCAACAATCTGTCAATATATAATTTTATCAGTCATCGACCCATATCAAATTTGAATTGAAAAGTGGAAAAATAAACACTATTTCTCATATACAGTTCCAAGCAAGTCCTGTTCCACGCCGACACTTATAAGGACGTTATTAAGTAACAAAAAAAAATACTTTTGGAAAAATAAATTGAGATCAGACTCGGCCTTACAAGTATCAGTATGGGTTAAAACAATACTGACTTAAGTTTCGAAGATAGATTAATAGAAATAAAAACTCGACTACAATTCAAAATCAAGATGGCGATTGTAATTTTTTATATTACAATATAAATAATAAAGATGACAAAAAAAATACTAAAATTATATAATAATGCAATATTATAAAAATATTTTTTTTCCACAACATTCTGTTTGTCAGTATATGAAAAAGTTTTGATTTAGATAAACACAGTAACATCCGCCATATTGATTTGTAACGTCACACAATTAAAGATTATTACACTGTAGTCGGTTTAAAAGTCTATGAATTCGATATTAGGTCTTAAATCAACTAAAGCCAGCGCTAGTTGTTCGATATAAAGTTCGCATTGAGCATTAGATACAGAGCACTCAATTGCTCAGTTCGCTGAGCGCTCAGTTGGTGAATGCTCAATGCTCAGGCGTCTGAGCAGAGCTGTTTTGGAGTATAGACGGACGCGTTAGGGTCTAACGGGGAGCCGTCAGACAGTCGTAGTTTGGACACGGTGCCGCTCACTGGTGTGACGAATTCTGTTGGCATCACTGCGAGCATTTGAGCTTTTAGTTCTTCTATTTCTTTTTCTTGTCTCGATATTAAACCTGAAAATCGTAAAAATAAGCATTAATTTAAATTTTATTTGTTATAGCTTATATCTATCATAAATTACATCATATACAATATTTGGGCACTATAGTGGTCAAACTCATTGCGAACTCAAGACTAGTTGATTGTATGGGAAATATTATTTTATTGCACATGTGTGTGTGCAGACATATTAAATGCACTAAAAATCCAGTAATTATATTTGACCCGAGACAAGAATCGAGCCCAAGACCCAAATATCTGCAGCTTAACAAACTACTACAATACTCGATCTTCTGAGACTTACATCATCTACATGCATATAGCGCACCTGGCCAGTCTTGAGTGATAGCTATATATGCGTTTATAGTTACAATCTAGTCTAACTCACCTTCCTGTATCTGCATGTATATAGCGCCTCCAACCAGCCTTGAGCGCAAGTATCTAGTGTAACCTACCCTCCTGTATCTATATGCGTATAGCACAGCTGGTCAGTTTTGAGCGTTAGCTACCATGTGTTGTTGTTACTTAATAGCGACTATCTAGTGGAACTCATCCTTCTGTACCTGCATGTATATAGCGCACCTGGCCAATATCTAATGCAACTCACCCTCCTGCATCTACTCGCATATAGCGCAACTACCTAGTCTCGAGCGTAAGCTAGTACATGTATATGTGATTGCATCGCAAGTATTAGTGCGACTCACCCTCCTGTATCTGCATGTGTCGCTTGGCGTCGCCGAGCGCGGAGAGCAGGTCGAGCTTGACGCGCGTCTCGGCGGAGAGCGAGCGCTCGAGGTAGGCGGCGCGCTCCTGCAGCGCCGCACACGCCGCCAGCCGCGACCCGCCCTCGTCCGCGCGCGCCGCGCGCGCCTCCAGCGACCGCACCTGACGAGTGCGTAAGTACAGATAGAGACGCGACAGACAAAAAACGAGGGTGTAGCCAAAAGACTTCTGTATTCATTGATATACGATTAAATAACATAGATGTTTATAAACATTCCATTATAATATTATAATTTTTAATAAATAGAGAAGTTGCATGTTTTTTCATAAAAAAAATTAAAGCTTACCGAAAATTGTGAAGAAGAATTAAAAAAATAACAATTGATTTTTCATATAATTTTACAATTAAATGTGGTTTTTTTAAAACGTAAATTCAAACGCCAATGACGTCATTATATCGCTTTAGTAACGCCACCGCATGGCGAAATGATAAAACACATGTTTCCGTTATCAAAATTAAAAAAATTGTCTTTGCATAATACAGGTTATATTTGTTTTGAAATTATTTAATTGACTTAATTTTTTTTTTGTTATGACACATGGTGATCCAAAAATAGAAAATACAAAAGTATAGTGTGATTGCGATTAGCTCACAGCCTCAACGGATATAATGACGTCACAAACAATCACAAGTCATTTTATTTCGTTAAAAAATTTTACAATTTTTTATTAATAATAAAACAAAAAATGGAACTTTTAATCACAAAAAAAATATTTAAATATATTTTAAATGTATTATTCTTTCATTTGTATATAAATTTGTGGCAAAAAAAATATATAATGCAACTTCTCTATTATAACATTGTTTTTTTTTTCATTTCATTTATAAATTTACATTGAAATAAAAGAGGTATTGGGAGCATGTTCGTTTTCTCTCTTTCTAGAGAGTGGTCAATTTCATGACAGTATTGCTCAGTCCATTATCGATGTCTATAGTACCAACATGCCAGTGTAAATATTACCATTCCGACATTTCTTTGACATGCACACAGCATTATTAATATTATTAGCAACTAATGTATCCTCGCTTCGATGAAGAAAAAAAAGGACTGCTTTGTAATTACATATATCTATGTAAATAAAAATGAAATGCTGTTCACATAACTATAGAAATCCTGGACCAAATTCGTTGCTTTTTAAAACAAAATATGTAAAATTGAGACATACGGGAAAAAGAATTTTTTTTTAGAATAATTTTAGAGTTTTTTATGAATTTGAAGATTAAAAGTATTTAAATTTGAACAAGAAAAGTCTGTCCAGTTAGCTAATAAGTAATAACATACGTGTATATAAATAAAATATCAAGTGTGGTGCATCCGGTAAGTCTCAAAGCATGAGGTAGCATAAGTAGTATGTTTGCATTTACAGTGTCAAGTGTAGCACATATAGTCAGTCTTGAGCGACGAGTGTAGCTAGTATGTGTGTATATATTATATACACTATCAAGTGTAGCGCACCTGGCTAGTATTGAGCGGCAAGCGCAGCTTTATAGTCAGTTTTTTAATCTCAGAGACAAAACTGACATTACGTGGGTTGCCAGTATTTAGCAATTCTTAAATAGTGATGTGCCACTATCGAAAATTAACGTTAATAAAATATCGTTTTTTTATAATAAGTTATCCTGAAATAATGTGTAAGTACTTATTTGAAACGTAATAATACAAAATTAATAATGTGAATTGTAATGATACACTTCTCAATATAAAACTTTAAAGCGAAACGTCTAATAAAGACAAAAAGTTACGATTTAACAAACCAGTATCGTAGGTACAACACTGCACAATTAAAGAGCTGGCAACATTACTTGTAAATTTGACATTTGCATGTGTCAATTTAGTCTCTGAGATTAAAAAACAGACTATATTATGTGTGTATGTTGCACACTTCATATAAAGTGTGAAGTGTACCGCACCTGGTCGGTCTTGAGCGCGAGGTCGCGCTGCAGCAGCGCGGCGCGGTCGCGCGCGCGCTGCAGCTCGCGCCGCGCCGCCGCCGCGTCCGCCTCGTGCGCGCCGCGCCGCGACCGGCACCACTCGTTGTCGCACTCGCCCCTGCGTATCAACAGAAAACGCTTATTACTATCTATACAGATAAATAAAATTCAAGTGTCTGTTTGTAATGTCAAAATAACAGCTTTTTACTAAATACATGTGAAATTATATACAGTACTTATATGGATAACACAATTTTTAAAATATGTCTGTCTGTTTGTTCCGGATAATCTCTGAAACGGCTGGACTGATTTTGACGGGACTTTCACTGGAAGATAGCTGATGTTAAAGGGAGTAACAGACTACTTTTATTTTAGAAAAAGAATTAGGGTTCCGGTAAAATAAATTAAAACATACCTAATAATAATAATAATTAATTTCCTTCTCCCACATGTACAATAGAATCTAATATTTATAATAAACTATATAATATGTAATTAATCTGTATGAGGGAGAGACAGCTATCTATTTAAGCCACTGTATTTTATTATCTCGTGGGATAATTAAAGTATAACCTTTACCAAATTGTCGTGTTATTACACTCCCGTTCCGAACTATACACTATTTATAACATAATAGCTCCTCTCGCGCTATAACTACAAAAAACCTCGAAAAAAGTAAATTTCATACAAACTTTCATCCCCTATTTTACCCCTTTATGAGATGAATTTCGAAAAATGAATGCTAAAAACGTATTTATTTAATAGTATTGAAGAGCATTAATACTAAATTTGAAGTAATTCTGATCATAAATGTTTTTTTGGATTATATTATAACGTGTTTTTCCGTAGGAATTAGATAATCTCCCGCAGTAAAAAGTAGCCTATGTCACTCTCCAGTCCTCCAACTATTTCCACACAAAATATCACGCCAATCCGCCACTCCGTTTCGACGTGAAAGAAAGACAAACAACACACACTTTAACATTTGTAATATTAGTATGGATTTTCTTTTTGACCAGTCACATATACATACATATAAACATCATAAACAAAGTGATATAACAAATTTCAATCGACGACTCACGTGGGCGCGCGCGAGGCGGCGGAGCGCGCGCGCTGCAGCTGGTGCTCGGCGGCGGCTCGCGCGCGCCTCTCCTCACTCAGCCGCCGCTCTAGCGCCACACGTTCACTACACAAACATACATTAATAATTATTATACCATATAATATAAATGGGCACATACACACTTGCGCGAACACACGCACAGACATATTAATCATTGAGGTATACAACGTTCCTCGCTCAGAAGCCGTTCTAGCACCACACGTTCGCCGCCTACACAGAATGACAAACACACCATAATAATTAAAGTATTACACAATCAATGTGCACACACACCCACACACAGGCATATATGCCGAATTTATCTTACAAAATTTTCCTTATAATTAACATTCGACAATGATATTAAAAATTATAAAGTCGATAATTTACGAATGGCGTATATAAATATAAATATCAAGACCAGACCTGGGGCGCGAACCTGCTTCACTCGATTATTCAAACTAGTGAGTTTCTTTCGCCAGTTCTTCTCAGGTCTGAGGCTTCTTCTTTCCGAACTGGTAGTAGACTCATGACGTTCAGTAAAAAATTGTAATAATTTAATGCTGAATAAAATATTTTGAATTTTGACTGCATGACCAACGACCATTGACGACGCTATAGTAGCCCAGTGTTAACAGGCTCGCTTGGAAAACTAAGGGTTCCCAGTTCTCGCACGTTTGATAATTTTATGTGCGAATCATTTCCAACATAACCATGACCACTTATAGAGAAAGAAAACATTGTGAGGAAATCTGCACATCTGAGAGAATCAAGCCAACTTTCTTAAGACATGCAGTGGTATCACAGTCGTAACGCGCTCGCTTGGGAAACTGAGTAAAGCGGGTTCAAATCCCAGGTCTCGCACCTCTGATATTTTCATGTGCGAATCATTTTCCGACATGATCACCACTTGTCTTACGTTGAAAGAAAACAGCGTGAGAAAACCTGCATGTCTGAGGGAATCAAGCAAGTTTTCAAAAGACTTGTGAAGTCCGCCAACCCGCACTTGTCCAGAGCGTGGTGTACTATGACCTGATCCCCCTTTTGAAGGGAGGCCCACGCCCAGCAGTGGGCTGAACATGTGTACCTGGTGGGCAGAGCGGGCCTCGCGGCCAGCGCCCGGCGCGCCTCCGCCTCACTACTCCTCGCCGCGGTCAGCTCCTCTCGTACACGTTTCAGTTCCTCTGTCAACTCGCAGTAGGAAACCTGTGGAGATGATCATTTTAAGACTTCAACGTAAATCGTTCAACAGACTGACCTGAGACTTACATGTTTTTTAAATAACAAATAATAGATTTTTAAATTCCTTATATTTGAGTGTAAAAATCGATAAGGACGCAATTCTTTTTTCCTCTTGATAAAATTTCTAGATTTTTCAGTACTTTGAGTTGCAAAATAGATTTTTTTGACCTATGTACATATGATTATAATTGTATTTTTTTTTTTAATTTTAATAAAAGATTTTATTCACACTTGGTTTATCAGTACATATGTTCCAGTACGTACAGCCTACATCCAAGAAATTATTCGACGTCATTAGGTATTTTAAATAAAACTATCTTTTCGGATTTTGTCGCGGATTTATTTGTATTTTTGTTTTGTTTTGTTAATTGTGGGTAGGCTGTCTGTAACAACTATATAATACCTTAGAGACATCTAACACCTCAGTCTCTCCCGTGACCATGATTGCTGTAAAGCATTCGAAACGTCGGGAAACAAAAATACAAATAAATCCGCGACAAAATCCGAAAAGATAGTTTTATTTAAAATGTCAAATATTCGCGTAAATCTAAGAAAGTGTCATTAGGTATATTAAAATCTATTCTAGAGGTATTGTGTATTGACTTCATTTTGGTTATTATTATTATAGCAAGTGATTGATAAGACGTGATTGGAGAAATCATGTGCAGGCACATCAGTTCACATAAAAAAATAATTAAAGCAAACACCTCTTCCATAACATATTAATCACTAACATAAACCTTATGACTTACAATGGTAAGATTTTCAATTTCATTGACTAGGTTGGGTTTCTTCTAGAGTCTAGACCAGTGATGACCAAAGTATGGCCCGCGGGCCAACACCGGCCCGCGAAAGTATTTAATCCGGCCCGCCGAGGGTCCATCGACGTGGATAGTATATGGCCCGCTATAATTACGTTTTGACGGTCGAGAAGTATAAAGTAGAGTCTACTTAGGGCCGATTGTTCAGTCATCGAATAACTGAACAAATAACTAACTAGCGAATTAACTGACTGATAAGAGGACAAATAAAATTGTTGCATTTTTCAATGGCCAGATAGCAAGCGAATAGTTATCTGTGGATTTTAGTTGCCAACTTCACTTTAATATTGTGGAAGCGTGAAACACGCTTATGGTGTAATGTTAGAAGAGGATAGCAAATGCTTTGACGAATGCGTTTGTTTAACGTTTACTGTCATTTAATTTAACTGTCAGTGAGTTTAACTGTCACTTTCTTTAACTGTCAGTAAGTTTAACTGTCAGTTAGGTTGACTGTCAGTTAGCTTAACTGTCAGTTAGTTTAACTGTCAGTAACTTTAACTGTCAGTTAGGTTGCCTGTCAGTTAGCTTAACTGTCAGTTAGTTTAACTGTTAGTTAGTTTAACTGTTAGTTAGTTTAACTGTCAGTAAGTTTAACTTTCAGTTTTTTTTTACGGTCAGTAATGTAACTGTCTGTAAGACTAACTGTCAGTTTTATTAACACAGGTCTGTAATGCTGTAATGTTTTTATAACCTTATGATTAAAAGCTTTAACACAAAATGCATTTTTTCTATAATTCTGGCCCTCCTCTAGAATTTCTTAAACTTTGTGGTCCCCCACTAAAAAAGTTTGCCCACCACTGGTCTAGACCATTCTATGAAACATTTAAAAAAAAATAAACATAATTTTGTAAACTCAAGATTACCGATACTCACCATTAACCATTTTTCTCGTTCTTTAACCTCTTCTTCTTTTATTTTTCCTTTTTCTTCTCTTTTATCTTTCTCTTTTTCTTTGTGACTATTGCTATCTTTATTACTCTTTACACACTCTTTTGTACTTTCTACTTCTTTTTCTTTAACTACAAATTCTTTTGCTGAAACAATAATATCGCAAATGGTGAACTTTACTTTGGGAACTACAGACAATGTTATTTGAAATACTAACATCGATTTTTTTTTACTAAATGAATATGAAATTATATTCGGTACTTATAATCATATACGGTATTATATTAATACCATCATCCTCTATTGGATGCGACTAAGTTGACAACGAAATAAATATTTAAATCCAGTTTATTTTTACTTTTCCACAGTTTTTATATCAAATGATATATCGCTAAAATGGTGAAGAAAGATGACGTGAGGAGCATGTCTAAGAAAATCTAAATATTTCACGAAAAACGTGCGAGTCCGCAGCGCACTTGGTCAGCATGGTAGAATATGGCCTGATCTCCTTCGCATTAAAGGGAGGCCCACCCCCAGCAGTGGGACGTTAAAAAGAGCTAAATACAATACATATGTACATACTTATAGCTTACATCTCAATACAAACTTTCATCCCCATTTTCAACCCCTTAAGGGATGATTTCCGGGATAAAAAGTATCCTATGTCCTTTCCAGGGTATCAAACTATCTTCTTACCAAATTTCATCTGAATCGGTTCAGTAGATCCAGAGATTACCCCCTACAACGTCACAAACTCACAAACTTTACCCCTTTATAATATTAGTATAGATATACTCACTTTGTTCTGTACTCTTATGACTATCGCTGCTATCCTTATCTTTATTTTTATGTTTTTTCTTTTCTTCTCTTACAGTACTAGCCTCTTTCTTTTCACACTTCCCCGGCTTTCCGCCGCCTGGAAACATTCATTATTTTTATTATTGAGCATTTACATAATATAATAGAACATTTTAAGGTTTAGTATAGATTTCTGAGATATTTTCCCGCAGTAAAAAGTATAATCAAAATCAAGTTTCATCAAAATCTGTCCATTGTTTTTCTCTTGATGCATTCCCAGACAGACAGATAAAAATACAAAAAAAAAATAGATTCAGCCTCAGTATCGATAATAATGACTATTTCTATAACATTGTCCAAAAAATATTTAATGTACACATTTGGCTTAGTTAGAATTTTATTATATGTATATATATAAAGTTACCCTTTGCGTCGGTGCGGTCGTCCGCGTCGGGCGCGCCGGGCCCGCCGGCGGCGCCGTTGCTGTAGGGCGCGCGCGGCGCCTTGTCCTTCGTGCCGTTCCTCTCTAGCTTATCTAACTGGAATGTTTTGTTATTCATTCAATTCATTAACAATAATAATATACTTTTTACAAAGTTACATAACATAAACAAGAAGCGTAAACTTACATAATTATATATAAATCCTTAAATTATAAATTAACTCAAAAAAATTAGGTAAATAAAATTAGATCGGATAATTTAGAACCTACATGAACTGGGTTAAAAACCTGTGTCTCAGGTTATAACTAATACTTAATTTAAATTAAATCAAACTTCATACTTAATTAGGTTTACACGAATATTTAATATTTTCACAGGTCCAAGGGATTGCAGACCTGAGTATTTGATATTAATTTCAACTCAAAACCGCTACGCGTTCCAGAGAAAAAGAGTTGACAGACAGGTAGACAGGCGGACAACGAGGGAAATCCTATAAGGGTTTCTTTTTACCTTTTTAAGTACGGAACTAAAAATGTAGATTCCTTACGTTCGTATGAAATAAAACTGCCGTTAACTGCCTTGGTGGTGTAGTGGCAAGCATGTACGGTTGCACACCCGGAGGTCCTGGGTTCGAGTCCCGGGTCGGGCCAAGTTTAGTTATTGAGTCTTTCTGTATATTGAGCCTCAGTTACAGCCCGGAGTTGGGAAGTTGGCGGTGTTTCACCCCCATGCCTCGGAGAGCACGTAAAGCCGTCGGTCCTGCGTCGACACTCTCACCGGTCGTGTCGAATGGTCGTCCCACCGGAGTATGAGAGTGACAGGAATAGAGAGTGCACCTGTGTCTGCGCGTACACTTGTGCACTATAATATCTCCTGCGCAGTTGGCTCATCTGGCATGAGATGGGCCGCTGTGGCCGGAATCGGTCAGGAGAACATCATGAAGTAAAAATTTGTCGGCCTTAGATGTTCCACATCAACAGAGTTAGAGTGTCACACACCAACCTTAACTTGTATGGGGTGTTCCGCGACGCACACGCCGTTGTGGTCGCGCGCGCAGCGGCGCCGCACCGAGCCGTTCATGTGGCGCGCGTCCGCCGCCGGCCCGCTCGTGTACTCCGCCTTACACTCTTCCTTTTGAGCATTCTGGAATATATTATTTTATTATTATATCTATACTAATATTATAAATGTGAAAGTTTATTAGTATGGATGTATGTTTCTTACTCTTTCACGCAAAAACTACTGAATGGAATTTAATGAAATTGTACACTAATATAGCTCATACATCAGAATAACACATAGACTACTTTGTATTCCGGAAAAATATACAGTTCCCTTGGGATAGATTTGTTTTTGTTTTTCTAGTTTTAAAATGAAAATATCTTTGATTTTTTGGCTGATTTAATTTTGATTTTTGCTTCCCAGTGTTTCAAATGCTTTACGGCAATCATAATCACTGGAGACTCTCTCTCCGAGTCTCTCCGCGAATCCAAATCAAAAAAATAACGAAAAGATAGTTTCATTGAAAATAACCAAAATAAACATAAACTCAGTATGGCAAGAGTATTAATTTATAATCTATACTAATATTATAAAGAGGCAGGGTTTGTTTGTTTGAACGCGCTAATCTCAGAAACTATTAACCCGATTTGAAAAATTATTTTTGCATTAGAGAGCCCGTTTATTGAGGAAGGCTCATATCATATATTATACATAGTCTATTCCATACTAACCGTTAAAACATACATAGGGACGAATCCGAGCGAAGGTCGCTAGTATATAATCTATACATATAATAAAATTGTAACTAAGCCGAATCTGTACATTAAATATTTTTTGGATTTTTTTATCGAGATAGACATTATTATCTATACAGAGGCCGAATCTATAATTTTTAGAATTTTTGTCTGTCTGTCTGTTACCGCATCACAGAAAAACGACTGGACGGATTTTGATGAAATTTGGTATGGTGATAGCTGGTTATCCGGGTCAATATATAGGATACTTTTTACCGCGGGAAAATATCTCATTTCTGAGAAAAAAAATACAAAAACTGCAATGTAAAAGTATACTGATATGCAAAACCTAAGAACTTGGTTTTTGATCATCTGAACGCGGGCGGAGCCGCGGGCAATGCTAGTAAAGTATATAATCATAAAATATGCGAGAGCCTTGGCGACAGTAAGTATACAAGTTTACATGACATTATTTATGTACAATTAAAAAAAAACAATCATAATTTATATCTCACAGCACTATGAGATATTTATGAAATTAATTATTTTTTACCTCTAACAGTGCACTCTCTGGCAATGCATCTCGCAACAACTGAAAGTAAAACTCATTCTCTGCGCGCACCTGCCTCTGCCGCCTGAGCCTCAGGCGTTGTCCCACATACGCCTGCAAATATAAAATTACTAGCAGGACCCGCGGCTTCGCTTACGCAAGAATATAAAAAAAACTCTAAAAAAGTAGGTTTCATACAAAACATTCATCCTCTATTTTACCCCCCTTATGGGATGAATTTCGAAAAATGCTAAAACACGTATTCGTTTAATTGTATTGAAAATCATTTATACTAAGTTTCAAATAATTCAGATCGTAAATATTTTTTTGAGTTGTTTTATAACTTGTTTTCCCATGGGAATAAGATAATCCCCCGCGGTAAAAAGTAGCCTATGTCACTCTCCAATCCTCTATCTCCATGCAAAAAAAACACGCCAATCCGTCACTCCGTTTCGACATGAAAGAAGGACAAACAAACAAACACACTTTTACATTTATAATATTACTATGGACTATGGATATTACAGGGTATGAAATTATAAAGATAAATATGTCTTTTGATAATTATCGCAATAATTATCAGATAATTATCAAGATAATTATCAGATAATTATCCGATAAATTATCAAACAGATATAAACTTAACAATCCTTGTATAGGTATTGGTATTTGACTACTTGCCTATCATAATTTACGTTAGATAAATTATACACTTTTAACAATCACGGTAACCTTTTATAATTTTTTTTTTTCATAATTTTGATTTTTAACACATACAAATTTGGAAATAAAAACAGAATAAATTTAACCAACTATATAGACAGTATTTAACTAAATTAAAGGTTATGTGGTGCGATGTGAAGATCATTCACAAAAAAATAATGCCACAACCTTTTGTTGAAAAAAAATCTGTATAATTTGTTATGACCATTGTTTTATTATCAACTAGTGACTCACCCTCGCTTCGCTCGGGTTCGTTCCTAGCTTGATTCCCCATACAAACTTTCATCCCCATTTTCACCCCCTTAAGGGATGATTTCCGGGATAAAAGTCTTATATAAGATCCTATGTCCTTCCCAGGGTCTCAAACTATCTTCTTACCAAATTTCATCTAAATCGGTTTAGTAGATCCAGAGATCCTACAACGTCCTACAACGTCACTAACTCACAAACTCATAAACTTTGCCTCTTTCTAATATTAGTATAGTCTGATATTATAATGGAAAAAACCTTTTGCTTTTTACTGATTTTTTGACGATATGTTTGGCTCAATTTGCAGGGTTCGAGCCTCGCTGGGAGCATTCATTTGTGTGATGAGCGCAAATGTATACACTCCAGTCATGCGTGTTCATATATTTTATAATATTTATGTATTTAAAGTTATATATATATATATATATATATATATATATATATATATATATATATATATATATATGTAGTGTACCAACTATGTGGTATCCATAACATAAGCCTCGTACCTTTTTTTTTTATTAGAAATGGGCTCACTCTTGACCTTCATCTTAGCTCGAAGGCACAGATAAGGTCTACGATCTAGCGAGTTTGCCCAAGAGAAGCCTGTTAACACGCATCTTAAATAGATTCAGGTTATACACACTCGGAAAAAGCTTGTCATGAAACTAGATGGTGCTGTGTGTTAATGTCCCAGCATATTTATATTTACTGATATAAACTTAATACTTTTACGCATTCTGTTTTTAAATAATCACAAAAGTTCATAATAATAATCATCATAAATCATAATTTAATACAAAAAGTTGGCATCGATATTTATAATCCAAACTAATATATTTGTATTTTTTGACACCTCATTTGACATCATTTCATCAAAAGCAGTGGTAGCCCAGTGCTAACGCGCTTGCTTGGAAACCCAAGTGAAGCAGATTCAAATCTCCGGTCTCACTCCAGTATTTTCACGTGTTAATTATTTCAAACATAATTACCATGTCTTACGATGAAGGAAAACGTGAAACCTACGTGTCCGAGAGAACTTAGCAAGTTTTTGAAAGACATGTTAAGTCCCCCAGGTGATCAGCGTAGTGGACTATGCCTTCGCAATAAAGGGAGGCCCGTGCCCAGCAGTGAGACGTTAAAAAGGACTGAAGACAATACCTACATCAAAATCAAAAACTATATATTGATACTAATATTACCTTAACACCAAACCCGAGTGACAGCACGGGGTAGCCGAGGCAGTGCGCCGCCAGCGGGCGCCACAGCTCGAGCGGCACCGTGCGCGCGCGCACCACGCCCTCCGAGTACACCACCAGGCAGCACAGCGCCACTGTTGGCAGGCATATGCCTTTGTCTGCGACTGTACATGCAATCACACACGTTATTAACTAATCCGCAATAATACTTTATTAGATTTACGTAAATATTTGACATTTTAAATAAAGCTATCTTTTCGATTAATTCGCGGATTTATGTTTATTTTTGGCTCTCGACTTTGCACCACTTGAAAACCGCTGGACAGATTTTGGTGAAATTTGGCATGATGATAGGCGATTATCTAGGTCAACATATATGATACCTTTTACTGTGGGAAAATATCTCATCTCTGAGAAACCTATACTAACCGTTACAACATTCCTAGAGATAAATCCGAGAGGAGCGAGGGTGAGTCCCTAGTATATTATCATATAATCTGTTAGGATCACAATAAAAAATGTGATTCCATATTTATTAATATAAACAACTATTTCATTTTTCATTTATCAGATTAAAACTAAAAATCAGTACAGATTGTGTTTAAAAGAGAAGTAAATTTCATAAAATAAATAGCATTGTATAATAATTGTAAAATGTCTATCTAATTAGACTAAATCCAACAAGTCTGTATTGAAATTAATCTTATATTTGATATAAAATATATAAACATTTATTACTTACATGTGTACAACACATACTGTACCCATACATAGGTACTAGCAGCAAAGAACACATACTCTAGTGGTACAAAGAAGAAACATATCATGTCGGATGTCAATGCTATACATATGAAGAACACTGAAGATGCCTGCAAAAAAACATTGTTTATTAATATAAAGTATAACAAAGTGAAGTCAACTATATTCAAAACATTTAACATTATATATGACATTCAAACAAAAAATATTTACAATTTGATATCATGAAATAAAACAAACTTTGTTGACAAGCTTAGTCTTACATTATATGTATAAGTACATATGTGTTTTTTTTTTATTTATGTATTTCTATATACTTACAACACCATGGTATTTGAATGAATCATAAACTGATTTGATCATCATCCAGAAGGGCCACAAGAATTCAAATCTGAACTCCAGCATATAGTCAGCCAAGACCACTGTTGCCCAAAGCATTATGAACTTCAAATACAACAGAGAACTGGAAAAAACGATTTTATATTTTTCTTGTCTTATGCTAATTGATAAATTCAATATAAAAATTGTAATAAATTTTACACACAAGAATAATAGAAATGCCTATAACTTTCATCTCATAAAACTTTCATCTCATTCAATTCAATTTGAAATAAAATAACTGAATATTTTATTTCTTTTAGTCATAATATCTACCCTAAGCTCTGTTCGCCAGATGGTGCCTGTAGTCCATATATTTTGGTATGCACTAAACTTATTAAAAAGTTTATTAATTAGAAAATATTGCTGTTATTGTAGAATCCTGAAAATTCAAGAAAATTTCCATACGAATAAAAAGTGCTTCCACTCACTTTCCATACATTCCTTCGTTGAGTTTGTTGCGCTTTACGGGGCGCCGCATCTTGCCGGATTCGGCATTTCGCCTCTTCATATTTTTTCCTCCACTATGTTAATAACTAGTACAGGCTCTCCGCTTAGAATACTATTTTACAGCAAAACATTTAGGAAAACAATACTCAGTACGGTGGAGCTTTTTGTTGTCAATCGGCCTATGTCCAGAATTTACGAGGGAGACGGATGAATTATCGGCAAGCTCTTGCGTTCACTCACAAATAGTGATGTACTAGAATTTACGTAGATAAAACTAAAATGCTGTAAATAATATTTTACAGACGAGATATTATCATAGTTCTATTTCTTAGATAACATTGAATAATATTATAAATTGAATTTAACTTGTTAACATATCTTTTAGTAGAAATTAATGATCGAAGTGTAATTGAAATAAAAATCTAAATATCACACAAAATATCACTTTACGTGCTTGATTAATGGAGAAGAATTTTGCGTTTTTTTCCCGTCAGATGTCGCGGCTACTATAACCCTCAGTATATATTAGAGCTCTATAGCGTGGATGGATTTTTATTCATGTTATTTTAAATTCAATTAAAATGACAAATTGTACAGTGCCAGGATGCAAAGAAAATGGTTATCATTTAGACAAAAACTGAATAACTTGGGGGCTAAAGTTATAAGATGACCGAAATTGATGAAATCAAAATCTTAAGCTATGTGGACATCATTTTAAAGAAAGTGAGCTTAAAATTCTTAAATCCTTTATAAGTGAATATTTTTTTTATTTATTGTACTTTTTTACATATTAATTACAATGCAATTAATTAAATGCTCAAACATATTTTTATTTAATTGTATTGAAGAGCATTAATACCAAGTTTCAAGTAATTCTGATCATAAACAATTCTTTGCCCATATAAACTTTATTACCCTCTTTTACGCCTATGGGATGAGTTTCTAAAAAAGTATAATAAATACTCGTATATTTCTTATTTTTTATCTCATAGCTAAACACCACTTTCTGTGTACTATTTTACATTAAGAATGACAGAGTTTCGTACAATCTTTAATCCCCTATTTTACCCACTTAGGGATGAATTTTTAAAAAAGAAATTTATCGGATGCCTACATCATAATAAAAGGAATACGTCCTCTAAATTTTACATTTCTTCAATTAGCGGTTTAGGCTGTGTGTTGATCCATTAGTGAGTCAGGACCAACACAAGACGCACTTCTCCTTCTAAATTTTTCTTTCCGCTGGTTTAATTTCCAGGTACAATACATTGCACAGGTAAGATGGGAACACAATAAGAGCAAAAAGCCAGATATAAAAAAATATGAAATATATTCCTTAACCTCAGACTGAATATAAACAGGCCATACGTGTGGCGCTCTCGTTTCGAAAAATCTTCCCCACTAATGACATTATTTTATTTATTTTTAACCAACTTCCAAAAAGGAAGAGGTTATCAATTCGTCGGAATCTTTTTTTATGTATGTTCACCGATTACTGGAAGACGCCTGAACCAATTTGGATTTTTTTTGTTTTAAAGGGTATACTTTCCAAAAAATTTTTTTATAAAACAACAATATATTACTTTTTTAAATAGTTTTTTTATCGAATATGTTATTAAAAAACTTCCGTCTTCCAAATTACCTACTTCCTACGTCTACATTAAGACTGGAATAATAAGAACTTAAAAAAAAATCCCGACTTCCAGGCGGTAAAACGTAAAAAATAACTAAATGAGGATTTTCATTTAGAATAGATATCTAATCAGATATTTTCGAAGTCAGTGCCAACCGTGATGATATATGATAATCATAGCGATAGTGTATTATCTCCATTATGATAATAAATAATTATATGTATCAATAAAACACAAAATGTGTACATAACTATTTTAGTGTTGTACAATTTAAATCAATGTCATTGTCAAGTAATTGTCAACGTCAAGTGTCACATGTCATAGTCAATATTTGAATTTTTAAATGAAAACTTTTCAGTTTTCACTGAAATGAGCTGAATTTCTGAAATATGAACTTTACCTAATTATTTATCATAAGTACGTGTATATAAATAATATCATTAACATTGAAAAAATCAAGTATTGCATAAATAAATACAAACGTAGCACCTCATATTAGTTTGTATGATAAATAAGATAGATAAGAGAAGACCAATAAGAATAATTATCCTTATTGACAATAATATATCTGGATATGTTGATAAAAATGTAACAAATTACCTACATATATTTCTCTTCTATAAAGCAGTGGAATATATTTATTAATTAGCATATATATTACAACATTTCAAAGAAAGTATTTTTATGATTTTTCCCTTCATTTATTTAGGTATTATATTATGTTCAATTCAGGAAAAAGTAGAGGTTATGTTATTATTTTTTAATATAAAAAAACAGTGTTTATCTTTTGATTAATAGAACATTCTAGAAAGATAAACAAAGATAATGCCTTCAAGAAATATCTTGGAATTAACCAGACAATATTTAAATTTAAATCATATATATGTTCATGAGGCTTGGTTAATCGAGTAAGTATATATATGATATTTGTATAGTAATATATGATATTTGTTTGTATATTTAGTATGTACCGAAGTATAATGTGGTTAAATTATATTTTTAGAGACAAATGAATTAATATTGATTAGAAAAATCAGGGTATAAATTTATAAATAATGTTAATCTAAAATTTTAGATGTCTTGAACATTTCCTTGACTCTTACACAGAGAGAGATATTGAAATAATTCAAAGTAATGTTAAAGAGCAATGGTTTCTAAATGACTTAAGAGAGATTTGTCCTGGATGTTTGCCTGCAAAACTGAAATATATAGAAGAAACTACATTACCTTCTGTATATGTGCTTCAAATAAATTCTCTTTTTGATATTGGTTTGTATAAATATATTTTAAATGAAATATGTTTTCATCTAATAAAGTGGAAGTTCTCAATACCAGAAAAGATCTTGACATGATTGGATAGTTAAGAAAATGTAGTTTTTTTAAAATTAATATATAAAATACTCAACTCACAGGACGACCCGCTTATCAGCAATATTTGGAGCTTCAAAATGTTGATACTGAAAATATTGAAGCCACTAAAACATATGAGGAAAAAATACCAGCATGTCGGTCAGTATTCTGAAAATACTTTTAATTAATAATTTTAATGGAAGGACTCGCTCTGCCATGTTTAAATAGAGTTACATATTCATAATTCTTTTATTTTTACATGCATATTCTTTTTCTTCTTCATATACAGCTTTTAGAGCAACAAGAGCAACTGTTGAGTTTCTCGCTGGCTCTTTCCAGCAGAATTGTCTTCCGAGCCCGTGGTAGATTTCTCACGGACTGACTACACTGACTTAATTTAAAATTAAAATGTAAAATTGACGATTCAAAAGTACTTGTAAAAGTCTATTTGAATAAAGTATGATTTGATTGTCCGCACTTAGCAGATTTGCGCGTTGTACGTGAGCTTGTGCTGTTCAGTGAGTTTTTCTTTCCACCCCAGGGCATCCCAGTAGTCTAGCAGGCTGCCGGTGTTTTGGAAGATTTCCGGGAGTAATCTCCTGGGACCTAGTTTATTTTTATTTAAATTATTAAAATAATCAATTTTATTAAAACCATTTGGACCTACGGCATTCAGCTGTGGGGAACGGCCAGCAAGAGTAATGTCATGTGCTTGCAGAGAATACAAAACAACATACTGAGGAGTATCGCAAATGCCCCCTGGTTCACTAGGAACGACGAGATACATGAGTATCTGAATATTGCAACAGTAGCCTCAGAAATAGAACGCTATAAAAAAATATACAGCGAACGTCTTGCCCATCACTCCAATCCACTTGCTTCTGGATTGTTTGACAACGCCAACGTGGTTAAGAGGCTGAAAAGAAACCACGTACTTTGAGTAGACAGCGAGGCATTGGCCCTGCTGCTCTATCAGTCATTACCTACCGCACAACCTACCTGCTTATAGTTTGGCGACTGATTGCAGGGGACTACCACAAAAAAATTTTTTTTTTATTAAATCAATAAAGTCTTATCTATGAATGACTCTGAAACTTAATGATTTTAGAGTAACAAGTAGCATTGACCGCGGCTCCGCCCGCGTTCAGGTGACTGAAAACCAAATTCTTAGGTTTAACACTTATAATGCAGTATTTGTATTTTTTCTTAGAAATGAGATATTTTCCTGCGGTAAAAAGTATCCTGTATGTTGACCCGGATAACCAGCTATCATTATACCAAATTTCATCAAAATCTGTCCAGTGGTTTTTTCGTGATGCGGTAACAGACAGACAGACAAAAATTCTAAAAACTATAGATTCGGACTCTGTATCGATAATAATGTCTATTTCAATTAAATTTTCCAAAAAATATTTAATGTACAGATTCGACTTAGTTACAATTTTATTATATGTATAGATATAAAATATAACCATTGCTTCTCGCTTATCACTTAGAAATTGATTAGGATTCCGTAACTACATAGAAGAAACAGAAAGGGAACTTTGATTTTCATACTTTACTATAAATCTGTTTATTTTAACAGTATTGTATTTTACGTTTAGGCGAATACAGTTCTTAGTACCTTATTATATATATACAGGTGGTTACGTCAGACTCACCGGTTAGAATGCCAGTACTACCCACTAAAACCTAACAAAACCTGCCCCGTCTTCATGAGGCGTCGCAGGATCGCTTGCGCTCCTACGGCCCACTCTGCTGTCAGAGAAGTACCAGTAGCAACCCGCAAGCCTAGTGTTTCTCTTGGCTCTACTCCTGGCTGCATTGCCAGACACGAATGAGTCCCCTCTCTCCACACGACAAGGTGAACACACCTCGACAGGACAGTTCTTAGTGCCTACTTAGTAGGTAAATGAAGCATATTATAAGTATACATGATACATCATAACTATGCGAAATGAAAAGAGCGAGAGCTTGTGAGCGAGTGAGCATATGTTACATTTTTATTCTTTAATTGTAACGACAAAATGGATTTTGGTGACATTCAAAATAGTTGTAGCTTACATCCTAGATTTTTTATCATCCAAACGGATCCGCGGGCAAAGCTAGTTAAATCTAACACAATTCGAGCATGTTGTGCTACGGAAGACATGCTTTAATAGTCAGACTTGCAAATTTTTTTTTAGAATTAATGTTTATTGTTGCAGAATGTTGAAAATTATTATGACAGATGGTGTACAAGAGGTAACTGGTATCGAATACAAAACTATAAGAAATCTAAGTGTCAACACTATTCCAGGAAGCAAAGTGCTTATTAAAGGTAAAAACAACCTACATCCATTACTCGTAGTGAATTCTCTCTTTTAGATTTGTCACAGTTATTTTTTTGAATATAATTTCCATCTGTAAAATGAAACGCTCCCTTAGTTAGTAGCATGATGATATATAGCCTATAGCCTTCCTCAATAAACGGGCTATCTAACGCAAAAAGTATTTCCCAAATCGGATTAGTAGTTACTGAGATTAGCGCGCTCAATCAAACAAACAAACTCTGCCTCTTTATAATATTCGCGTAGACTAAAACGTACATATGAAAGTTATGTTTTAAATTTAGCAAACAATGTGGGGAAAACTGTCATAAATACAGTGAACTTATTAAATAAATATGCCATTATGTTCTTTTAAGATAACTAGCATTTCCCGCGGATCCGCCCGCGTTCAGGTGACCAAAAACCAATTTTTTAGGTTTTACATATTAGTATACTCTTACATTGCAGTTTTTGTATTTTTTCTCAGAAATGAGATATTTTCCCGCGGTAAAAAGTATCCTATTTGTTGACCCGGATAACCAGCTATCACCATACCAAATTTCATTATAATCCTTCCAGTGGTTTTTCTGTGATGTGGTAAAAGACAGACAGACAAAAATTCTAAAAACTATAGATTCGGCTTCTGTATCGATAATAATGTTTATTTCAATAAGATTTTCCAAAATATATTTAATGTACAGATTCGGCTTAGTTACAATTTTATCATAATATGTATGTCTTACGAAAAGAAACATGTATTTGCATTGAATCTACAGTAAACTATGTAAAGTTACGCCCACTTCGATGACGTATCCCTAGATCTGTAATTTCAATGTAGACTTACAGCTTGTTTTTATTCATCTTTCATAACCTCCTAAGCTTTTCCCTGAGCGCTATAATATGGGGCTCTTCAAGATTCGCGTTTTCAGGCCCTTTAAAAGTCAGCAACACATTGGTAATAGGGAATATGTGTGTGATTTAACTATAGGTGAAATATATATATATATATATATATATATATATATATATATATATATATTTTAATCTTTATTGCTTTATTGCTAGTTGAAACGCACGTCATTGGTCAGACCAAATATGATGTCAAAGTATTATCATAACAGAGCGATTAGCGATTTTGTCGCTACACACAAGTCTTAATTTTTCTATCTATGATCTATGATACGTTACACCAAGCGCGAGAAATGGCGTTTAGAGTATCCGTATCGGATTGATATTTTTAGCAAATAGAAACCAGACAGACAGACAAAAATTCTAAAAACTCTAGATTCGGACTCTGTATCGATAATAATGTTTATTTCAATAAGATTTTCCAAAAAATATTTAATGTACAGATTTGACTTAGTTACAATTTTATTATATGTATAGATAAAAGAAAACACTTAATGACATTCCCATCCCATTCATTAATATCTGCAAATGTGTATGAGTGACGATAGCCCCCTACCATCAAGCGGATAGTTTGCTTATTGCCCATTTTTCAAAAAAAGGAAATACATTTTCCAGGTCCAGTGAAGTGTCGCAAAGGGACACTCTTACTAAGTGACGGGAACTGTCAGGTGTTGGACGGAGAGGTGGAGTCTCTGATGAATGACAACTGTCAAAGTGCACTGCTTTGTAGGAAACTGGGCTTACAAAATATACCAGGTAGTGGTAAGTTTTTCCCTTAAATAACATTTTTTACCTGAATGTATGGGAATGTAACAGTATACTTACAATATCTGTTTCTGTAGTAGCTAAGAAGCTCTATAAAATAGTTTAAAATAATTGTAATAATCATGTATTTAGTTAATTTTAAGAAATTTTGTATGTAAACCTAACAGAGACGACAAAGCTCTTAAATAAAGAAAAAAAACGACGTTTTTAATGTTAGGAAATGCATTTACACGTACATATACAGTGGTCACCTTGCTTGAGGAATCAGGTGAAGCAGGTTCAAATCCCAAATCTCGCATATTATATATCATCATAAAGAAACCTCCATGTCTGAGAGATAGGAACTTTTCGAAAAACATGTAAAGTCCGCCCCGCACTTGACCAGCGTGGTGGACTATGGCCTGATTCCCCTCGTATTGAAGGGAGGCCCACCACCAGCAGTGGGACGTTATAAAGAGCTTATTTTACAAAGCTTAGAGTAGCGCGTTTCGACTTATGCACAGCGTACAAGATTTTAAATAAATTAATTTTAATCTGTGCAGGTCCGAAGGCAACAAATCAATCGAGAATCAACCAACCTGCGCCTGTTTGTAAGGTGCCTGTGCCTCCATCTGCATCTTCGATATCCTCTGAATTTCCTTCAACTTCTAGGACAGCTCCGGCTGATTCTAGAACTACTGAATCAGCTACTTTTAAGGCACCTGTTTCAAGACCTGACTTTTTTAAAACAGAAGAATCCGAATCAGCCTTTGGAACAGCTACAGCTTCTTCTAGAACAGAATTAGCTGCTTTTAGTGAGCCAACACCTGCTAGTCGGCCTTCAAGACTTGACACTTTTGAAGCAGAAGATTCCGAATTCGATGCGTTGGATATTGACATCGATCCCAGTGAAATAGACAAAATCGAGGCTCAATACAGTGGTGGAGTTAGGAGATTGTCAGATGACGTGACCATGCAACCAGAAAAAAAAGTTAAAATAGACCGAAGTGATGAATTTCCGATTGATGATGATGATGTGATATGTCTTGAAGATGAGGAAAATTTCAGTGACCACGAAATTTTCTTTGATCTAAATGAGCCAATGAAAAAAGAAATCTATACTATAAATGAAGTAAACAACACAAAAGATAAGAATGGTAAAATCTTCATAGTGAAAGCTAGGATTTTAACAATGCTTTCGAAATTATCTCTTTCCAAAACCGCGTGGAAGTCGAGCTGTACGTTGACAGATGAGAGTGGCAACATTGACGTGGAGTTGTCCAACGAGGCCCTCGAGACGGTCGTCGGCTACACGCCTAACCAAATGTATATTATGAAGAAGCAGTTAAAAACCCAACCAGAACTTAATGAGAAAATCAAATTGGTAAGTGCTGTGAGCATTTATTTCTTACTTTAAAAAACTCTGTATCATTTTTTAGCTCGATCCGGAATTTGAACCCAGAACCTTATAATCTCCAGCCATATATATGGGTTAAGAAAAAATCCCATCATTAAATTTATTTACACGAAATTCGTATATAAAGAGTTTCATATAGTTAAATAAAAAGTATAGAAAAACTAAACTGTATGTTATGTAACATTTTACATTGCTCAAAGTTCAAAGAGATCATAACGCTAATTGTTACTTGTATATTTTATATTTATTTACAGATACTAGTACAGGCGAAAGAAAAATTTCAAGTCCTACATTGTAAAATGAAAATAGAATTCAAATCGCCCACAGACAACCCGACAGTGACTGAATTTATTGATTTATAGGATACACTAGCAGTGCCCGCGGCTCCGCCCGCGTTCAGATGACCATAAACCAAATTCTTAGGTTTTATATATTAGTATACTCTTAGACTGCAGTTTTTGTATTTTTTCTCAGAAATGAGACATTTCCCCGCGGTATAAAGTATCCTATATGTTGACCCGTATAACCAGCTATGACCATAACAAATTTCATCAAAATCCCTCCAGTGGTTTTTCCTGTGATGCGGTAACAGACAGATAGACAGACAAAAATTCTAAAAACTATAGATTCGGACTCTGTATCGATAATAATGTTTGTTTCAATAAGATTTTCCAAAAAATATTTAATGTACAGATTCGGCTTAGATACAATTTTATTATATGTATAGATTAACAGTTAGTATGGAATAGATAGTGGATTCCTTGCTCTGTAAAACAAAAATAAATCTATCCCACAGGAACTGTAAATTTTTTCGGGATAAAAGGTAATCTATGTGCTATTCCAGACTATAACCTATCTCTATGCCAAGTTTCATCCAGATCCGTTCAGACATTCTGGCATGATTAAGTAACAAACATCCATCCATCCAAACCTTCGCATTTATAATACTATAATGCGAAGGGATTATAAGCAAGTAGAATCTGCAATCGGTATTTCTAATAGAAACCTATAAACTATTCGCGTGTGCCATAACCTAACAATGTGAAGACGTGCTTTTCATTTTTTCTTTTCTTTTCTTTGCATTTCTATAAACCATGGGATGATGGGGGTAAGGACAAACGACTTTTTAATTTGTAAATTGAAACTGTTTGTTTACATTTATTTGGATTTGACATCTATCAGCACCCTGAGTGTTAGCGTTAACACGTCACGTGACCATGTCGATGACGACTTACATGAATTTACTCCCCATACAAACCTGCATATAGAAGTTTTCACTTCAAAAATCTTTCCTCTTTATAATATTAGTGTAGATTATAACTATTTTTGACCATTTTCGCCATAAAATGGGAAAAAGCTGTTGTAGATTTTGTATAAAATTATAAATCCACTTTGTATAAAACTACTTTTAAATTTAAATATAATAAATTTAACTTGTGTTCTACTATCATACAATCTGCACTGGAGATATTTTATCGAACATCGGTACAAAAAAAAACCATGAAATTGTAAACAAAATCCGCGTAGGTACCTAGGGATGCACCCAAGCGAATCGAGGATAAGTCGTTTGTCTACCTACATGGTAATACCTATATTTAAAAAATCGGGTTGATATTGTGTGCAGTGTGCAATCTGTTGAACAATAACAAAAAGTGTCCGCTAAATAAAAACGGACATTCGGTTTTTTTAGTCTTCATATAGTGTGTAGGGAAAGGAACAACGGGGATATATATATATATATATATATATATACTTGTAAAAAATCAAAAAGGCAATGATATGACAAAAACATTTATTCACACACGTAAAAGCTTGTATGATACATACATCTTTACATAAACATTTTGTGAATACATTCATACAATCACATGACATCACTGCATATAAATTAAAGATTGCAGTAATCAACAACTTGTCTAAGGCCTCAAATAAAGGTGACATATTTTTCTTTTATACTCTTTATTGCTTCTGAATTAAGCCTATATTTTAATGTTAGTTTTAATTTTGTCTTTTTGATTAAGGAAACAGATATTGAAAGGTACAAAAATAGGTGGGAAATTCAATATAGTTGAAACGCAACACCATTGATCTGACAGAGAGCGCTGTTGTTTGGTGCTTTGTATTTTTCAAAAAAATAATAATTAAAAAAATAAACTTTATCGAAACTTTACCCATTTTATGCCAAATGTCGATATTAGGGCGGCCTTTTTTTACTATGCCCAGGTTAAATTTGGCACTGCGTTTAAAGTATCCGTATCTGTATATTCTTAACAAAAGTTTTTGAAGCTGAATAAATTTTACAATTATATAACGATATTTAAAGCTATTGTATAAAAAAACACGCATATTCTCTGTTGTGCGGGGCGCACCCTACTGTACTTACTTTTAAATGATACTCGGGAAATGCTATAAGGTCGCCAAGTATAAATGTAACTTATCATGAAGGCACTACAATTTCTTAACTTCAAAACCGTTTGTCATGAAAATTAGTATTTTTGACAACTCTAGCATTTGACAGCATTTCCATGAAAATCAATGCGCCTACTGCATAGATTTTCATAGTTTACTTAAACACATAATTATGTAAAATCTAATATAAAGTACATATAAAAATTGTGACTATGTTTACAAATAATGTTCTCCTATATAACCTATTATTCTATGCGAGTTTTAACAATACTCGACAGCGGAATCCGCGAATAAATACAAATACAATAATAATATGTAATGTTCGCGGATTCAGCTTTCGAATTAAATGCTATTTACCACAACTAGCCACGTGCTCTGAGACACTATAGTACATTGCGACCGTGTGACATCAATCAAAAAAGTACTAGATACACAATCCCATGCAAAAGTTCTCTTAAAACTATCACCAATTGTGTTTAGGTAATTATTCTAGTTGAAATAAATGTACAACCTTTAACACAATGCTTAAAGATGTTTTCACAAAAAAAAATATATATTAAAAGCGCGCTTGAATATTCCAATGAGCGCTCATTCGGTGAGGATATTTTTATCGCTGATTATATATTTAGTATGTTTTGATCGATGCCGTGTGAGAATTTATTCTCTTTTCCTTTCCTAATAGTGAGAAGACGCAGTATTCTGCCCAGGCACGATGGCATAACAAATTATATTAAAAATGAATCTTAAATAGCTATAAAAATATTTTAAAAATATACACTTATCAATAATAAAATATATGTATGTACAATTTAAAAAAATGTAATTGTACAAAAGAAAAGAAAAATATAAAAAAATATAACATACAATACTAATAATGCATTTTTTTGTATACAGTATATTGATCCGTTATTATTTGTATGTAACAACGCTAACATTTATTGTTCTTCATTTATTTTGTGCCTCCATACGGTTATCTATTCAAAAATTTAAGCTAATATATACATTGTAAAATCTAAATTACATTTTTAAAACTAGTTAATTTCTAATAGTTGGGTAAATAAAAGAAATAATTTTTGACAATATACTTTTTGCCTTTTGGGTTTGCTTTAATGCTTTAAATTTAAGTTCATTTGCTATAAACCCAACTGCTTTGCATTATTCAATACCCATATAGAGAACAAGTTTCATACAATTGCCCAAGTATAAGTACAAAATGAACCTTCAACCTTTACCGGAGCTCGAATTAAACCTTTATTTTATAGGGTGTCATCCAAGTTTTCCTCGGGTGAAACACCCGAAACTGTTTTAAACATATGGCACCCAGCTTCTGACTAGATACGTAACACAATACCAATGGCGTTGTGTGATTTCTTTTAGACCAGGGTCGATAATTTTTAAAACCAAAAAAATAATAGTAGGATGAAACCCATTAGAAAAGGAGGGGAATATTATAAAAATGAAAGGAAAAATAATTTACGGGCGATCTGACGTCGGGAAGGGGATGGGGGTGAGTTTTTAAGGGTAAAAAATGGTTTTTCTCGATTTCCGGCAAAACTAAAAGTCCTATCGAAAAAAGTTATATGGCAAAGTTGTAGGTAATAAAAAGATCTAAAACTTTTGTATTTACACTTTTTTCACATAACCTCAAAATTTATGTGAAAAAATTAAAATTAAAAAATATATTATAAATATATTAAAAATCTATAATAAAATATATGAAATATACATGAAAGTCGGCCAAAAGTTAGTTATTAGAAATATATTTACTATACATATTTTTTATATATTTATACATTTATTTCTGTAATATATTTTTTTTTCATGGGGGTATACTCACGATAAAATAGTGAAGGCATTATTAATTCGATTTTGTCTTTTCAGATTATCAGTATGGATGAATCTGTTTGTATCATCTGCAATAAGGCAGATGATAAGCAAGTGTATGAAATAAAAAAGGTTTTTGTTTTTTGCATTTTCTCAGAAGATCTCACCATCGGAAAGTAGAGATTTCAACGAACAGAAGACATACCAACTTTTTGAAAAAAGCTGATATTTTGACGGGTGAGTTTTCGATTAAAAATTACGGTGCTTTTTCGATATTAATTCAAAATAAGGTGAAAAAATAAATATTTTTAATCAAATAAAATATTCTAGCGTATTTGGGACATAAAAAGGTAAGTTTTCACCAAATTTCGTTAAAAAAAAATTTTTTTTGTAAAAGATAAAAATAAAAACCAAAAACTTGGTTTTTTGAATTTTTCACATAAATTTGGAGGTTATGTGTAAAAAGTGTAAATACAAAAGTTTTAGATCTTTTTATTACCTACAACTTTGCCATTTAACTTTTTTCGATAGGACATTTAGTTTTGCCGGAAATCGAGAAAAACCGTTTTTTACCCTTAAAAACTCACCCCCATCCCCTTCCCGACGTCAGATCGCCCGTAAATTATTTTTCCTTTCATTTTTATAATATTCCCCTCCTTTTCTAATGGGTTGCATCCTACTATTATTTTTTTTCACTTTTTATTATTTTTAAAGGCTTCTACCCTGGTCTATCTGGAGTGAACTGACATATTAAATTAAAAAAAAAAACGGATTATTTCGCGGTTTTTTTTGGGGACCGTGTGAGTGAGCATCTCCAGTGATTGCAGTAAAGGATTCGAAACGTCTGGAACCGAAAATCAAAATAAATCCGCAAAATGGACCCAATAGATAGTTTTATTTAAAATGTCAAATATCCGCGTAAATGTAAGAAAGTGATCTGACATAATCAGCAGTTGGAACTGGAAAACACCGGTTTTGTCAACGAGCACCATGCACGTGAACCATAGAGACCACGCCCACATGTACACCTATCATCAAGCAATTGCCATTTGAAAGCTTTGAGACGCATGTGTCAGCGGTGAACCTCAAGAGCCCACTCTCGTTAGCTTTTCCACTTCTTGAGACTTTCCTAGATCCTTAATAGTTCACATTTATCTTACTTTGTTGGTATACGATACTCTATTCCCCAGTCCCACATGCTAAGCGAGGCCCATGCCCAGCAGTGGGACGTTAAAAATATAATATAAATATATGGCCACATTTACCCTGAGAAAGATTATTGCACAATTTATGGAGAAATTTGCATATATTTTTACGTCCCACTGAACACTGCGTACTGCACACACTGGCACTTTCAATACTTGAAATTTATATGTAACATGACAATTATTGCTTACGATTTGTCTACTTACATAATAAATATAGTCTCATATATGCATTTTTTCACGATCATTGGAATATTAAACAAATTGGCATTTTGAATGTGTGTAAATTTAGTATTTGAAGTATGTGGTTACTTTCAAGTTATATTTATTAAGAACATTTTATGATACAACTATTTCATATTACCTTTGAGATTAGAGATACCCTGCGAGCTCTCCATTTACCACACAATACAATATTCTATATTTGTACATGTATAAAAAAAACTAAGGACACTTTAAATTTCTAATTTAAAATTAAAGATAAATCCAGATGTTGTTGTACAAAAATTGTCAAGTCGTATGCTGCGCTTTCTCTAGGTCTTCTACTTCCACCGGATCCGTTATTATCACTGTCATGTCAGATCAATAACAACTGCAAATATCAATAATAATGATATCAATAATCTTATCTTACTACTAATATAAATACGAAAGTTTCGATGGATGGATGTTTGTACTCAATTCTCGTGGGATAGATTTGTTTTTGCTTTTCACTAGGGACAAACATGATCAATTCTTGTATATACAATATACATACATATATATTTACATAATTCATGTTTTTTGGAATCTAACAATTTGGCTCAAATTTTGTGTATAGATAAGGTTTTGCTTTTTAAGTTTATTATAATAGGTGTCTTCTCTGAGAGAATGTACTTATTATATTTTTTCCGAAAAAACATGATCTTACAGAAAAAGATTGAAAAATTCCATAGCCGAGTTTCAATTCATAATATGTCAAAAAAGATACTTACTGTTGTTAACAGACTCGATTTTTGGTCTTTTGTTGCCTGACCCGACACTTCTGTTACTACTTTTTCTTCTCCTGTTTATTTCAGCAGGTTGTTCACTAGGCTGACCCACATAGCCATTGTGTCGATCTGTCGCAGTTACATCCGGATCTGTACCTTTAATAATAGATAAGGTAAATTGTATAATTTCTCTCTTTCGGATTTTTAATATCTATACTAATATTATAAAGAGGTAAAGTTTGTGATCTTGTGAGTTTGTGACGTTGTAGGGGGTAATCTCTGGATCTACTGAACCGATTTTCAAAATTCTTTTACCAATAGAAAGCCACGTTCTTTCTGAGTGTCATAGGCTATATATTAACCCGAAAAATGAAAAGGCTTTTTCGTGGTAGTCGGATTTGCAAAGTAAGTCGGAGAATAAACGGTCGAACGAAAACGTTTCTTACGAACGCTGCCTTAACGATGAGAGATATATGATTATGTTCTAGAGAAAAGTTGTAGAGCTTAATAATGCCTACAAAAAAGTCAGCGACAGCATATGTCTAACATTTTCGTATGTATGGGCGAACCCGAGCGAGCTGTTTATCTGTTTTTCTCTCTGTACGGGCTAATCTCCGGATCTATTGGACCTATTTAAATCTATATATATAAATTATATATATATAAAACTATAACAACTTATACATCTTAGTACACAAAAACTACTGATTGGATTTTAATGAAACTTTACAATAATATAGTTCATACATGACAAAAACAAATCAGCTACTTTTCATCCCGGAAAATTAAAGAGTTTCCGTGGGATAGTCAAAAAACTATAGTAACTTATACAGCTTAGTACACAAAAACCACTGATTGGATTTTGATGAAACTTTACAATAATATAGTTCATACATCAGTATAACAAATAGGTAACTTTTTATCCCGGAAAAATGTACTTTTCCCGTGGGATAGATGTTTTTGTTTATTTGTAACGTATTATGTACACAACATAGACCCCAAAACAATAGTTATTAAAAAATTGTCTGTTTGTCTGTATGTCTGTTTGTCTGTTTTTGTGTGCGCGTTTCACGTGAAAAGTAATGTACCAATTTTAACGAAATTTGGTGAAGTGATAACTTATTACTCGAGTCAACATTTAGGCTACCTTTTGTATGTATGTATGTATGTTGTATTCAGCCATTTTTAACACACGCACGGGCCTCCCTTCAGTACGAGGTGGATCAGGCCATAGTCCACCACGCTGGCCAATATCAGAGGTGCTAGACCCGGGATTTGAACTTGCTTCACTCGGTTTCCCAAGCGAGCGCGTTACCACTGGGATACCACTGCCTAAATACCTTTTACTTAAAGAAAATCTTTCTTTCCCACGGGAAAATATAATAACTGGTTTTATCGAGTCCTCCCTAGAAACCTTCCTCTGGCTAAGCCTTAAGACATACATCAAAACAATATACTAAAAAATTGTAGGTCTTGAAAAGTCCTACAGAAAAGTTCTGAATAGTATCTATATGTCTATCTCCTAAGTTACACTCGCAATATTTATTCTTATCTATACCTATAATAAAACTTAGTCAAATCGATGTGCGCGTTTCACGCAAAAAGTACTCAACCGATTTTAACTTCATTTTGTATAGTGACTAAATACTACTACTTATGATAGACATACATTAAACTTAAATTAATTCCATAGCCGTCAATATGTCAAAAAAGATACATACTGTTGTTAACAGCCTCCGTTTTTATTCCTTTATTGCCTGACCCAAGACTTCTGTCACTACTTTTTCTTCTCCTGTTTATTTCAGCAGGTTGTTCACTAGGCTGGACCACATAGCCATTGTGTCGATCTGTCGCAGTAACAGCCGAGTCTGGACCTATAATAAATAATATTAGAAAAGTTAAATTGTATAATTTCTCTCTTTCGGACTTTGCAGTTTATAAAAAAAACGCCTTTATTAAGTTCAATTTATATACTATCAGTGCTATATTATAGCTATCAGTGTTGTCAGTTCTAAAATAAACAAACCTATTTTCTTTTTGAAATTCACCCGGACAGTTATCAATGCTGTGAAATTCCTGTACTAAACCACAGAAAAATAACATTAAAGCTTGTTTTTATTTGTGTTTAGCCTTTTTTTATCGTCCCACTGCTGGGCGCGGGCCTCCCTTCAATACGTGGCCGATCAGGCCATAGTCCACCACGCTAACCGAGTGCGGGTTGGCGGACTTCACATGTCTTTTGAGAACTTGCTAGGTTCTCTCAGACATGCAGGTTTCCTCACGATGTTTTCCTTCACCGTAAGGCAAGTGGTAATCATGTTAGAAATGATTCGCCACCGCACATGAAAATATCAGAGGTGCGAGACCCGGAATTTGAACCCACTTCACTCGGTTTCTCAAGCGAGCGCGTTACCACTAGGCTACTAGTAACGTCATCTTAATTTAATCAAATACAATTCTCTAAAATGTGGTTTTATATAAACAATTTTGACTAGGTTGTGTTAATATTTTATTATACAAACTAGCGACTCACCCTCGCTTCGCTCAGATTCGTTCGGTTCGTCCCTAGGTACGTCTTGACGCTTAGTATGGAATATATACTTTTTTTTTAAAAAATTCGTGAATTTTTTCGATGTTTTAATAATTATTTTGCTATTCGGGGTGAAGACAAATCCAACAAAACAAAAATGATAAAAATTAGTCCAGCAGTTCTCTAGTTATAAGTGTTGTAACAACCCAACTTTCTTTTATATATATAGATTAGAATTACTTTGTATTATGAGCAGCTTCAACTGATTAACGGTTTGGTCGTAGCTAGCCTTCATCAGAGTGTCCACTTCACCGCCCAGCAGTTCGCAGTTGCCATCATTTAATATGAGAAAACGTAAATCTAATGATTCATGTTTTCTCAAGTGCACTGGACCTAAAAATGTTTTATAACATTTTATAAATATTCAATATATATAATAGATCAACTCTTAAGAATATTCAAAATAAGAAAAGAACCTGCATGATTTAAAATTGACTGTAAGTATATTTTTAAATAATTTGCTGATGCTGATTACTGTTATTTTTGAAGTTATACTTCTTTTGGCTCATTTGGAAAAAAATATGAAAGTAAAATTTTTACATGCGCGCGCACACCGACAGCCAAAAAGTGAGACGATGAAGTTAGCTGATAACTGTCTCTCCAGTTCCCGTGAAAACTTATAACTATATTCAAATTAGTTTCTTAAATATTCATAAAAAGAGTTTTAAGACAGTGGAGATAAAAAAATTATATTTATTTTTATTAATTTATCATTCCTTTTACAAACAGATAGCTGTGACATACGGTATGAAATCTTTAGCTATTTTTGTTCTGTTACATCAAAGAAGTATAACTTCTTATGTGCTTACATAAGTACATACTTTCATCTTTTTTAAATAAATATCTGTATGAATCATAAATTTGTGTTTGTGTTACTAAATAGTAAATACCAAATTATTTTTCGTACCTTTAATACGCATCTTGCAGCCTGGAACTGTGTTGATCCACAAATCCTTGATTGGCTCTAATACGCGTCCATAGATTTCTTGCACACCATCAGTCATAACCAATAATAAATTTCTGAAAATGGCAGAGCACTTATAATAATCTCCAACAGTTTTAAAATTATTGAATTAAGGAAAATGGGACCATAAGTTTTTGTATATAATATAATATGGACATTAATTATATTATTAAATTTAAATTACTCATATAATATTAGCAATTATCCTCATCATTTTGTCATTTTAAACATATTATAGTAACCTTGATAGTTGAGCTCATTTTAGGGAGATGGTTGATTTATTTTTAACCGAACAAACTTTCCTCGAAGTATAATTATTAAATATGAAACAGATATCCAGTAACTCTTCGGTATCCAGCCTATCTGGCCTTATTTTACTATCCGGCTGGATACCGGATAGCAACACAATATTCGGCCAGATACAGGATAGAATCGCAACATCCAGCTGGATACTGGATATTTATCTTGTAAAGGCAGTAGGTGCGGAAAGCTACTATCTAGCATACTTTGACAAGTGTTAGTACCCAAACTTGTCAAATTATTGTGTGTGTGCTTTGAGTTAACCATCCACCAACTGTAAGGGTCTCAAATTGATCAACCAAGTAAACAATTGACTTTGCTGACTGACACCCAAATAAGCCTAAATTCTTAAAATAACATATGCACTTGTCTCAATATACAATGTGACAACTGGCTTATTATATGGGCACCACATATCCAGCCATCCGGCCTTATGGCTCACCGGATATCTGGTATCCAATATCTGGCCAAACAACTATTTGTTTCATCACTAATAATTATAGCCTCTTCACATTTTTTCTCCAAATTAGTATAGAGATAACATCATACATAGGTACTATAATATATACATAATAGAAAACAGTATTGAGTTTGTAATATAATATACATTACTGTATATAATAAATGAAACATTACCTGTTTACCAAATCATGCTGGCCTGCTCTGTTTATCTCCCTTTTTAATCTTTTAGTATTTTTTAAACAATAATAGTCATAAAAATCTGTGAAAGTTTTATTTACAACTTTAATATTAAGTTAAGATTGTGCTATTTGTATAATACTTACATGAATGAAAATATACTTCTAAATTTAATATACTTACACAAATTCCAAATAGATTTAATTTGAAGTGTATAAACACCTTTTAACTCAGATGTGTTATCATTTAGATTCTGAGGTAAACATCCAGGAGATGTTTCAGTTAAATCATTAAGTAACCATTGTTCAATCACTTTTGTACATATTTCTTTTAAATTGTGCGAGTTATTATGTGAAGTCAATAAATATTTAAGGCACCTTAAAATATAAAAATAAGGTAAAATAATGTGTATATGATTTAAATATATGTTTATTCATTGAGTAAGAATCGGATCTTATTCCTGCATAGAACATATATAGTAAGGACCTATGTTCTCTAGTTTATTCAAAATACTTGGTTAAATTGTTTCAGAAATAAAGTATAAAGTAAGCCGCTTTTTCGTAAACAAGTTATGCACTTTAAGAAAAAAACTGCGCTGATCAAAACAACAAGGCGGTATAGACGGTAGGCGGTATAATACGTTTATAAAATAAGCACGGTTCATATGTTTGTATGTAATCGAAATAAGCTATAACTTAGTCTTTTAAATATCGTGATTTACACCCTTGTTATAATAAAATATACTTACTCAGTTAGCCATGATTCATTTACAAATATATGATTGGAGAGTAAAATAATTTTAATTGCACTTAACATTATAAATAAGACATCAAAACGTTTTTGTTTAGATATACAGTCTCTGTTAAAGTAAAAACTGCAATAATATTTTTATTATCAATTCGATTGTGTTTGTTTTTACTTTTTAGATTTTCATTTATAAATTATACCTATTTATATAATTTATCAGTATATATATTCATATAATTATAAATAAAAAAGCGCGGACCAAAGGTAATGTAGAGTCCGCGCCACCAGTACCACCATAGAGTATATTTTTATATACCTATGTAGCAATATACTCTATGAGTATATTCATGAACGAATTATTCGATATGTCGTATATTGCTAGTTGCTACATATAAAAAAAGTGGCCACCGAAATTCAGTATTTCTGATAGTTCTGAAGTCCGTTAGACGCGGCGCTGATAACGCAGAACCAAATGTTGCCAGCAATGTATCTCGAAGTTAAACTTTTTTTGATTTCATTAAATAAATAATTATTATGTAAGTTTTTACGTTCGTTCGAATAGGAAATAATTAAGATTCCCGAAAATTACCCTTCAAACTTTGTGAAAAATAAAACAAGTATTTTGTATTTATTATCTATATACGAGACGAGAGAAGCAATTAGCGCGCATGTCTTTTCGTTCTAATAGCGTCGCCCTTGCTATTTCGAGACTGTTCATACCCGTGCTTACAGTTCATACTTGCTAGCGCGCGCTCTATAGCTTGTGTATTCTAAGAACAATTGACACTCACAAATACTCCTGACAAATGACAAGATGCTGGAACTGTCAAATTTAGTTTTAGATTTTGCCGTAGGACTTCAGTCGTGGTGCGCACTCTGACCACTATATACGTTCTATGAGTTAGTGTTGCTCATCGATAGTCGACTATTGATAGTATATCGATAGTGGAACTATCGATACTTCGGCAACACTACTATGAGGCGGGACTTAAGAGACAATGACAACTCAAAGTTGACAGCTATCTAATAGTATTGCCAAAGTAAAAGAAATATTTATAGAGTTGCTTATAACAGAAACCAGAAAAGCGTAACACAATAGAACTTTTTTTTACCAAAGCCTTAATGTTAAATAAAATTTAAGACAAGTATTTAGTATTAAATAAACCAACATCGTTTCATTGCGTTTTTATTACACTACATGTTACTTATAAAGAAAATCTCTTTTATCTTGCGATTTTTTAATGTCCTTTTTTCACGACACGGTCGTAGGGTAACACAATAAAATGTTTCAAGATTTATTAGGGTATTTTTTAAAAAATTATTGACTAGTATTAATCAGAACACCAAAATATACGAAAACACAGAATTACGCCTTTAACAAATAGAAAGACTGTTGAAAATTTCAAGTGCAAGTTTCGACGATTTCACCCATATATATATATATATTAGAGATGTGTCGACTACGACTTAGGTCGACTAGTCGGCCAAGCCGATCATTGTTTCGGGGGATTTCCCTGATGCTTCGTTTACCGCTCACTCGCGCTCAAGTCGCAGCCGACGCCCGCGAACGTGTCAGAATCCGTTTTGTTTACTTCGCATTGTTTCTTGAATTTTGCTGTTGTGCGGGTCAGAGCGGTGTTTTTGTGTAAAAAATATTTTTTTGTAAAGTTAATAGTGTAATTGTTCATTAAAGTGTAAAAGTTTAATTAAAATTTCAAAAAGAAAGTCTCATATATAGATTTTTTTTGAACAATTGGACAATGATTCCCGCAAAGTCAAGTGTAACATATGCTAAATGATAATTTCTCGTGGCGGGCATGGGAATACAGCTAATACTACAAGTATGAACAACCATATTAAATACTGACATCCAAGCCTGATACCTCAGTTAAGTGCTTCGATAAAATGTTCGACCACAGACAATTTCTCGCAGTCGCAAATCCAAGCAGAACTACCTTCAACACTACCTATTCCGTCAACTTCAATTCAAAATTCATAATATTTTATTCAGCATTAAATTATTACAATTTTTTACTGAACGTCATAAGTCCACTACCAGTTCGGAAAGAAGAAGCCTCAGACCTGAGAAGAACTGGCGAAAGAAACTCAGCGGGACTAATATTAACTTGTTATCTTTTTTTAAAGTAAAATTATAATTTACAATATTTCTATCAAGTTGAAGTAGCCTGGAGGCGATCATTTCATTCCCAAGGTGTGCCATCTTCTATAAAGTCATTTATTGCCTTTAGCACACAATTAATGTTCTTTAACATTTTTTTTTTGAATTTGGCGATAGAAGCCTTTTGAACATTTTCTGGGATCCTGTTGTACAAGCGTATACATTGTTCATAAAAAGAATTACTGACTCTGTGTAGACGAGTCACAGGCATTACAAGTTTGTGTTTACTCCTAGTATGTTATACATGTCACACTTCTTGGAAAATTCCACATGACATATATAACATTTTTGTACACGTACTGAGAAGCAACAGTCAATATTTTTATTTCTTTAAACTTCTCTCTTAATGACACTAGGACCTAAACCATAAATTGCACGAATAGCTCTTTTCTGCAGGACAAAAATAGTAGTAAGATACCATAAGACATAATACTACGAAAATAACTAAAATATACTATGCGAGCTGTATCTACATCAGTAAGAAGTCTTATTTTTTTACCACGAACGCTGCAGAGCTGAGTCTACTCGCTAGCCCCTCAATATGGAGGCCCCACTGCAATTTCGAATCTATGATAATACCTAGGAATTTAGTGGAGTCTACAGGCTTTAACACTTCGCCACTTAATATTACACCATCATCAACAAGTTTGACATTAGGTGTTGAGATACATATATTTTTATTAATTTTGACTTTTTATTATTTAAGAATAAATTATTTGAATCAAACCAATAGACAACCTTTGATAGAGCATCATTTACATCATCGTACATTAGCGAATTGCGTGTCATCAGCGAACAATAATATCTCATGTTTGTCCTGTACAAAAAATGGCAAATCATTAATATAAATTCCGCGGTCGGGCTTAGCTAGCACCCATTGCTTGTTCAGTGGGTATAGCAGTATAGCTGGACAAAATTTCAGGTATCGTAAAATATGTGTTGTCAGATTTAAGCTGGCTCTCTAGCTATAGCGACAGTGATAGCCCAGTGACGCGCTCGCGTGGATAACCGAGTAATGCGGGGTTCCATCTCTGTCTCGCATATCTGATATTTTCATGTGCGACTCATTTCTAACATGATAAAGGGCTGTAAATACATATATTTTATTAGTTTCCTCACGGACTTACATACAGATATTTAATGTAAAATATTTATTTTCATAATGTAAAAATGACGATTTAAAAGAGCTTGTAAAAATCTATTTGAATAAAGTATATTTTGATAGATTGATTAAAAAATACGTACAAAGTAAGAAGCCGACTAGTCGGCACATCTCTAATAAATAAATAAATATATATATATATATATATATATATATATATATATATATATATATATATATACAAATAAAAACAAATCGTGGTCGGTAGATGTAAATCAAATACTAACTTAAAGCAGTCAGCAGTAAACAACAAGAACGTAACATGTTATCTATCGCACACGCAGGCGAGCGAGATTCCGATCTTATATCACACGGTAATGCGAATGTAAATATGTAGTACTAGTAGTCGTTGCTATGCATGTATAGTGATATTTCTTCAAACATTGCGAGCATATTACGAGTATTATAAATTCGTTTAAGTTCTCTTGACGGTTGCAACATTCGAATTTAATCTTATTAGTTTTTATATTCGTTAATTCATTTTCATTAATACTGTTTAATAATATTGATAAATATTCACAGAAAAGAAAATTTTACTTCGTCGGAACCGGGGTTCGATCTCCGAATCGTCGCATTAGTAGTTAACTTTACGGCACTAGACCATCTAGACCAGCTATACTCAACCTGCGGCCCGCGGGCCGCATGCGGCAGCATCAAAAATCGCATTATAACATATCTTTGTTGAAAAAGTAACTACATCGTTAACTTGGAATTACGTTTTCACTAAGACCTAAATAATTTTTGCGGCCCTCCACACCATGACTTAAACGTGTTTGTGGCTCCTATAAAAAAGGTTGAGTATGGCTGATCTAGACTTAACATATATTGCAAACATGCATCACTTCCTCGCTTAGGTGAGCTTTACATAAGGTTATTATCCTAATTACAGAGATCACTAACAACATATACATGTAACATGTTATATTATGTAGTAGGGTTGAACCCGTGCGGTATAATGACATAACACTATATTATGTATCAAAATTTAACTATTTAAGTATAATAATCTAGTTAATTTTGCTACATACAGTGTTATGCCATTATAGAAAAGGACACACACAATAGTATAATGTAAAAACACAAACTCGTAAAAAACTGACTTACAGTGTTATGCTTCTAGGGTACATTTCGTTGGCTCAATGTTACAATTTTAGTACTTATGTAGTTATGAATGTACAAGGTTCTATGTGTCATTAGCTACAGTTTTGCAAAAACAAACCACTAGATAGCGGCACTATACCTACAAAAAATTCAATTTTACATAGTTCTATGTTGTTTTTTTTTTAAATCACAAAATAACGCAGTTCTATGTAAAACATAGAACCATTCAATTTTTGCTTTTTTTTTAGGATAGCAAGGTTCTATGTTAAACAGAGGACCTTGCTTAGTTTTATGCTTATAGTTTTATTTACAACTAGCGGCTCACCCTCGCTTCGTTAGGGTTCGCCTCTAGAAAAGCACAAACAGGTATATCCTACGGGAACCGTTCATTTTTCCGGGATGAAAAGTAACTTGTTGTTAGACCGGCAATATAAGGTATCAGCATGCCAAATTTTACTAAATTAGGTGCATAAGTTGTTGTGTACTAAGTTGTATAAGTTACTATAGTTTTTTAACTATCCCACGGGAACTCCTTAATTTTCCTGAATGAAAAGTATCTTAGATGTTGACCGGGGATATAAAGTACCACCATGCAAAATTTCACTTAAATCGGTCCAATAGTTTCGGAGATTAGCTCGTACGAACAGACAAACAGGCAGAGAAACAAAAAAAAATGAAAAATCTGGATTTGTTCTATTTCTCTTCTGACGGGATATAAGAAGAGAACTGACTCGGTTTATAGCATTTTTTTATCTTTGTACAGACATTCGACTTCTAGTTTTATTATACATATACCGTATATATAGATAGAATAAATAACGTATAATATAAAAACTTTTTAACAAAAAAATAAAAACCGACTTCAAACAAAAGCACTAAAAAGTAAAAAATAACGGATTGGTAGTTTTCATTTACTATACATACCTAATCAAATATTTTCGAAGTCGGTGTGCTTTGCTTTGTATGGGCTGGCAACCGATTTCGAAAATATTTGATTAGGTATGTATAGTAAATGAAACTACCAATCAGTTATTTTTTTACTTTTTAGTGCTTTTGTTTGAAGTCTGTTTTTATTTTTTTGTTAAAAAGTTTTTATTTTTCCCTTTTTAGTGTAGACAGTAGTAGCAAAGTAAGGATTCTAACGTGTTAGGCTTGTCAAATCAAACAAAATAAGCCCAAACTCAAAGTATCTACTATTAGCCGTTGAAGAGTTCCACCTATTCACCTTCTGGCCTTGCCATCAGATCAGGTCAACAACACCGAACCACTGTACTATCAACGGAAATAGAAATACTTGCAAAGTTTCAAGTCAATATGACAATTAGAAGTAGGTTAAATTCATCATTAGTTGTTTTTCCACCCTTAGGGGTGGTATTTTTTTTTGAAATTTAAATGGGACCAATCTGACCCTTTTAAACAAAACAAAAATTGTCCAAATCGGTTAATAAATGACGGAGTTCTGAGGTAACAAACATAAAAAAAAAACCATACAGTCGAATTGAGAACCTCCTCCTTTTTGAAGTCGGTTGAAAACAGTGATATACGAGTATAATAATGAAAATAATTATAGCGAGTGCACCTTTGGAAATAGACATATAATATTGAGAACTTTTCAATAGACCTTTTTAAGAATTATAATTTTCTTGTACAATGTTTTGATCTATCTCTTAAGGTAGAGCCAGCGTTAGCCATATAAATTTTTAAGAACGATTCGATAGAACCAGTATTTGTTGTCATTATGTAACCATTGTCCAATCACTTATGTGTATATTCCTTTGTGTGAGTTATTATGTGACGTCAATAAATATTTAAGGCACTTAAAATATAAAAATAAGGTAAAATAATGTGTATGATTTAATTATTTGTTTATTTTCAAGTATAAATCGGATCTTATTCCTGAATAGTACATATGTAGTAAGGCCCTATGTTCTCTAGTTTATTCAAAATACTTGGTTAAATTGTTTCAAAAATAAATTATAAAGTAAGCCGCTTTTTCGTAAACAAGTTACCTATAGTAAGAAAAAAAATGTTGCTGATCAAAACAACAAGGCGGTATAGACGGTAGGCGGTAACAGGTTTATAAAATAAGTACGATTCATATCTAAGTAATCTAAAATTACTAAAATTACTATCGTAATTTACACCCTTAATATAATAAAATATACTTACTCAGTAAACCATGATTCATATACAAATATATGATTGGAGAGTAAAATATTTTTAATTGCCCTTAACATTATAAATAAGATATCAAAACGTTATTGTTTAGATATACAGTCTCTGTTGCAGTAAAAGTAAAAACTGCATTTTTATTATTTTCAATTCGATTGTGTATGTTTTTTAGTTTTTAGTTTTTAGATATTCGTCTATAACATTAAAAAAATAGCGCGGCCTAGTGTTGACTGTTGCCTGTCGATAGTCGACTATCCATAGAGTATATTGCTATTTGCTACATTAGTACAACATATTATATAAACGACTATCGATAGCATATCGATAATTAATCGATAGTGACTGATAGAATATCGGTAGTTCTAACGATATTATCGATACAATCGATAGTACCCATACTATCGACAGATGGAAATATGACAATACTATTCTCAGACCACAATACTATCGATAGTATTGGTGCTCACAAATCACAAACTATTGATAGTATCGATATTGAAGATTCGAAATAAAATAATATCGATGGTATCGATGCTATCAAAACTATCGATAGTTTCAGCTATCGATTGTAGCCCATTTTTCGACAGTATTGTACACAGTTCGCAGGTGGCAGTAAGCAAATCGATTTTTTCATACTGACTTTCTGGCTGTATGACCACGATCATTTCTATCATCTATGTATATTACTTTGGCTGTGATGTTACATAGAAAGTTTGACTCTAAAAATGGATGGAGGATAGACGTTGCTTGATGTCAAGTTCTTCGAGAATGGACTTAAAGTCCGAAATTCGTTCCAAGATACTTTCAATATTCTTCTCCCGCACCACATCTCAAGAGCGTCTATTCTCTTCCTCTCACTTTCTCGCAGTGAAGTGTGAAGGAATATGGGGAACACAAGCTCTTTAACTAGCCGGGTATTAGTGGCTTTGGTAACGTTACGGTAAGGCTAAATGAACGCCTTATCGAACTAGAAGATTATGAGTTAAGTCATATTTATTGGCAAATAGGTATAATGTAAGAAAAAACGCTGCTGACTTACTCTTCTACCAAAAAGGACATAAACTATCCCGAGGTGGTGTCGGATTTTTAATCCATAAATCACTCAAGAACGTCGTAAACGTTGGCAGTGTGTCGGAGAGCATAGCGTAGCTTGTAATCACTTATCAATTATCCAAGTGTTCGCCCTTACGGCTAAACACCCTCACGAAGAGGTCGAAGCCATGTACGAAGACATAGTAAAAGCTATGTCTCGTACCGACACCTACTACACTATTGTTTTAGGTGGCTTCAATGCCAAAGTGGGAGTACAAAGAGATAACAAATCGAGGGTAGGAGCAAGTAGGAAGCGAGATTGGCTATGGGCGTAGGAATCATCATTTCTGATGAACTCATTTTTTAGAAAAAGTGCCTAAGGAAGTGGTCCTGGCAAAACTCCGATAACACTACAAAGAACGAGATCTACTTGACGACTATGTCTCAGTGATTAACAGGGTTAAAACCGGCAGTGATCACCGAATATTAACATCAAAATTGAACGAGTACGGCTAATGAAGTCGACTCTTCGACTAACACAGCCAGATGCAAGCTGCGAAAGCTTCCAGCTAGAGCTACAGAAACATGTCGAACTGTCGTTTATTCCCGAGACTCTTGAAAGCAGAGAATATCTTGACCAAACTACACAACTTTGAGAAGGAGGCCAACCGAAGTATACTATGATGTTCTAATAATAATATAAATTATATAATAAAAACTTAAAAAAAGCGACTTCCAGGCACTAAAATGTAAAAAATAACTAAACGGGGGTTTTCATTTAGAATAGATACCTAATCAGATATTTTCGAAGTCGGTGCCAGCCTATGCAAAGCAAATCTAATATAATATTTCGATACATAAAACACATATTTACCTATTAGATATTCATATCTTAAAATATTGTCGGCTGGCACCGACTGGATCGCGATCCAAGTCTTAGAGCCGATTTCGAGACACGAAATTTTATATACTTTTATAATAATAAGAATTGCTCATTTATTATTTTAAGATAGACTAAAAATAATAAGATTTTCGGAAGTTTTAAACTATTTTATTAATATACTTCTTCGTGACACAATAGCATGTGTGGTAATATAAAAAATTATCAAATACATAATACAATCAACATTTAACGACACACACTGCATATACTTTGCAACAAAACGTTCTGAGAGAAGCGAATACAAGAAAGCACTATTTAATTGTTAATATAAGAATAAAATGTGGCCAAATTGAAAAAAATATACATAATTTCAATACTCGATATAATATATAAAAATGGTCCTTACCTTGTTTTTAAGGAATTATCTTTTATTACTTTCGCTTCCCTCAGATATTAAGATTAGTCAAACAAGGATCTGCAAGAACTAAATTGAGCACTTAATTCATAAGTGGGATACAAGGGCATTTATAGATAATAACTCAAAAACTTATATACTCTATATATGGAGACTTACATCTCGAAAATATAGATTAAAATTAAAACAAAACATATTAAAGATAAATAAAACGAAGTAGCATCATTAGTCGACATTGTATTGTAAAAATTATAAATTGATTTTTTAATTTTCACTTTCACATCAACAATATAATATGACATCACAAACAATAAATAATAACTACAGTAACGGCCTACAGTAGCCTTTACAGGAGATGAGCGATAAAATTAAAATTGTATAGATTAAAAATAAATTTCAAATGATCTTGGCATAACAAAATTCCTATAGAGCCCTAATCGCCCAACCGGCTATTACTTTAAACTTATAATAGATGCAAAAGGGAATATTTACCATGTTTAGCACTTAATTTTGAGAGTTCCCGATACTTCGGCACTGTTATCAGCGCCATTGTCACGGGTATACTCAGTATACTGAGTATACCCGTGACTGTTACTGAGTATACTGAATATACCAGTAACCATGGCGTCGGTAAATGCCGAATATCGGAAACTTTCAAAATTGCTAAATATAGTAAATATCTAGTTTTACATTACAATAATATGGTCAGTGAGCATGATAGTTTAAAGACTTAATAACTTATAATATGAACGAAACGAAAACGAACGAAATTAGAACTACAATAAGATGTTGACACCCAATGGAAGACTGTACCATTGAACGGCGAGAATAAATTCAATTTTTATTAAATATTATTACGTTGGTAGTGAAGTTGTTTTACGCATTTCCATCTTAGTCCTGAAGAATTTTATATAGCTTGACATTTCAACCTTAGATTTCGTCATATATATTTAAAGCTTAGGTATGCGATGGATATTGGGATAAAATACAACAAGGACCAATAACATTGAAAGTTATAAATAAAGATAATAAAGGTGCACCAACACTTATTATTTATAAGTAATATATTATTGAGATTTACTGTATTTAAAAAAAAAATTCTAAATAGCAAACTTTTGTTTTATATGAGCATCATGACAATATTTACTGAAATGTTTATTTTCAATCTTTCATCACTGACGAAAACAATAAAATATTCTCGACTAAGTTATATACCATAGAAAAGCATGCTGATGTAGAGTTATTTATATGATCGGCTAAAGTATGTTCATTTTGCTCCTAAAATTGCTAAAATGCCACTTTGAAAATAACTTCATGACGTTTAATATGGTAAAATAAACAATAAAATAAACATTGCCTTTGACATGAAAAGAATTAGGGTTTTAAACCACAGAAGATAAAGATTAAAAAAATGGAAAAATAAGTTTAGTTCTATTATATTCTAAGAAATAGTTTTCATCGTGTGGGAGCACCTTTAGATACATGTATATGAAGCATCTAATCAGTAACATAATTATATTGCAACATAACATTACATGACTTGAGCGTTTGCCGTTCGTAAAACTTATTCATTTCTAGAAGTGCGGAGGGTAGAGGTGAGGAGATCTTACCTTATACTGGAGACAAGTTGATAAAGTGTCCTGTAAATGGTAAATAACAGTTCAAAAATCAATAAGAATAGTGCTAGAGGGTATGATATGAATTTACCAGTTGTAGACCTGTAAAGTGTGCTGCGACTTCCGACTCGAGTGGTTATTGAAACTATTTGCATAGTCTATACCCTATAGTATACTATAAAGAGGAAATTTTATTTGGAAACCATACTAATGTTTTAGACCAATTTGACTGGTTCTGGAAAGGACATTTTTATCCCGGGAATCATCCTTTAATGAATATTTAACAAGGATGGGGATGAATGTTTGTATTACTGAAAAAAATGTGGTGATATAAAATGAAGAGTAATTATTTTTTATGAACTTTTAATATTTTTGGCGATTTCTTTAAAATGTACCCACTTGCTACAGTGGCGCCCTCTAATTTGAAGCTTTTCGACGGACATTTTTTAATCACAGAAATCATTCTCCTTAGTCCTACCCTCCATACTAGCAAACATACAGGAACCATAGACATATAGCCACTATTACCATAGATATAAAGAATTATTGATTGTATACAGATAAGTGTAATGAATTAAAAATCTTTTATTAAACAATTTGAATTGAAATAAGTTACTAGACTATTACATATTGTATATGAGGCCTTTTTCGTGAGCATGTTCTTCCAGAAAGATCATGAGAAATGGCAAACTCATGTTGTAAAATTACTTGAAACAGTATTTTCAACATTTATACAACGAGTTCATTATTTTGTTTTACGAACAGTAATCGCGATGAAACACACTTGTGTCGTCGAAGTAAAGCCAAAGCTATTTACAGCATACAGTCACTCACTGAACCAGTTTATACAATTCTCTCATAAAACAGGAGATACGCTTGGGCTCGCAGGACCTTTTCTTCGCTAACTTCTGACACCATGCTGTCTGACACGTAGTACCACTTGCCGGTAGTTCCGTGGCTGAGCGTCGGGCCTTCCCCGGACTCGTAGCCAGAGAGATCCGACTCTGAATCTCCGTCACCATCTCCCGCCGGGATGTTGGCGCTTTTGGGTAGGAACCACCATCTTGGATCTCCCAATTTGACAGGCGCACGCACTTTCACGTACGCCACATAATGGCCGCCATGCATTCCCCCTGAATGCTCCACAACCCCATAGAGGGAGTACTGCAGCTCGTTCTGACCGCGCGCAACGTTTGGCAATTTCTTAAGCTTGTCCATAGCGCAAAATGGCGCCAAATCGAGAATAGTCGGGAAATCGACGTGTTTAGACATTTTCCTGAACATGCATCTTGGTCCGATTTGGAAGCGTTTGAGGTGGAGAATCAGTATGGCCGGCGGGCTGGACACTAGGAACCGCTTAGTTGCATTCGTGTACACAGTTTTTCCGTCTTTTCCATTAATTCTTTCCGTGCACGTTTCACAACCGACTTTGTTGTTTCCAGTCAAGAGTTCAAGCGCGGTGAACTGGCTCAGGCAAGATTGTACACTGCACTCGTCTTCATCGCAGATATACCTTGTGGAGAGAGGATTTTGTCGGCCGTAGGACAAGATATCTTTCACACTATTGTCTAATTCCATCTTTGGTCTAACTGGTGGTGGTTCTACCGTTGTTTCTGGGGACGGTAATGTATTTAGCGTATCCATGTGGAGTTTTAGCTGTTCTAATTTGTTTGTGACAGCTTGCTTCATTTCTAACGGGATAGCATTTTCGCCCAGCTCATTAATGAACTCCCAGGTATTTACAAATAGGTCTTTGCTGGCTTGAGCACTGATTCCTCTTGAGACCACCTCGTTGGAGTACTCAGGAGCAAATGCTATTCTAGAAACTGGTCTTTCATATTCACTTTTAACTGGAGATAATTTGTTGTGTTGCGGACTGGACAGATCTAAGTTAATTTCACTGGACAGAGAGCTATGACTGCCCAATTCCTTACCATTTATCGGTGAATCAACATTATGAACTGTTTCTGTTGAATTATGTTTGGTTGTCTCCGGACTAGCAACACCTGAGTCAGGATTTGAGAAGTTTTCTATAAGAGGTTGGTATTCCAATGGAATAGCTGTGGGTGTGAAGTTTTTGTCTTTATCTGCTGCTTCCGGAGTGTTGTCGGTTTTCTCCTTATCAAGATCGACTGGACTTGTCCTTACAGAGTCAGAGCTGATGACTTTCTCAGAATTGTACCCTGATTCCATGTGGTACGCTGCGAAGTTGGCTGCAGTGTGTGGCACTGGTTGGGTGGCAGTTGCATGAGACTCAGTCTGCCTCGGCAAGTCCTCCAGATTATCTTCAACATCCGCATCTGATTGTTCTGATGAAGATTTACCATCTTCTTTACCATTCACATCTCCAGATTTGTCTTTGGATGTTGAGTTACCTATAATGATAAATAATACTCAATTAAGATCAAAATTTTAAATAAAGGTTATATATTGAATTATATATTTTTAAATTGAAAAGTGATCCTGAAGACGTCATATTTTGAAGACAAAAGCTATATAAAAATCATGATTCAATAAAAGACATAAAAAAATAATGTGTTGAATTTAAAATGAAGAATTCACACAGTTTGGGATGATATGATATAAGCTATTTCTTTCATTTCCAGTTAATGACAAAAAAAATGTTCTAATAATAAATTTTATATTAGTATTTTTAGTTATTTATTAATAGATTTAGTTATTTATTAATTATTAGGGTTATATGAGCTAACATTATAAACAGGTATGATTTGTATGTTTAAATTTAAGGGGTATACTCTGAAACTACGGAGTTTAATCTTATAAATCATAATAACTTCAATTGAAGTTAGAAAAAAAAGGCCATTGAGATACTCAATCGGCATGTGCTGCCTAAACCGTTTAATGACAAAAGAACATCTAGGAACCTACCCTAACAAAGCGTGTGTAATTCGTTTGTAGGCCATAGTTTGAAAATTGGTATAAACATATTTGTAAACTAGCGACATATACGCGCGCGTGCGTACGTTTTAATTTTTTTGAGCGAAACCCTATCTCTTTTTCTAAAATAAAAGTAGCCTAAGCTACTCTTTATAACATCAGCTATTTGCCAGTGAAAGTACTGTCAAAATCAGTCTAGCCGTTTCTGAGATTAACCGGAACAAACAGACAAAATTTTTAAAAATTAGTACCACATATAATTTCATATGTATTAAGTAAAAAGCTGTTATTTTAACATTACAAACAGACACTTCAACTTTACTTATCAGTATAGATTAATTTGGTAAAAACCATCTCTTATAGCCTTGCAAAGCGAGTTAAGCCACTAATCTAAACTAAATATTTGAGCATAAATATATATGTCAATATTGTTAGTTTTTTAAGCACCTTTGTTTTTTCGGGCCGCTTTTCTGGCAGCAATGCGTTTGTTTAATACATTCACTAGGTTTTTTGAAGACTTCTCCTCTTGAGTGTTGGTGGTATTCTCTTCTGAAATTTAGTCAAGGCCTTATTATGCACCAAATTTGGTAAGACAGTTAAAAGATTAATAAAAAGGATGGGTGTAAACTAAAAATTAAAAATATAAAACAAACTTTCATACAAATTTAAACACAGACAAGCAGGCAAGGACACGAAATTAAACATCTAAACACAAATCATTCTCTATTAGTTAAATAAAAATATTATGTTATGCACAGGGTACATTGACCATTGCCAAATTTTAAGCAGAAAAATTAAAAAAAAAGCAAAAAGTATTTAATCTGTAGTAAGCTTACCGTTAGGCGTTTTCCTTCTGACGAGCGCGGGAGGTTGAGGTCGACATGTCGCCACAGGGAGGGATAAATCTAAGAAATACTCCGCCCTGTCCGATTGATGGTAGCACTCCTGACACTCCAGGGTTGACACCAGAAAGCCACGGAAAACCTGGAAATAAATCATGGTACCAGATTATATATTTTGTCATATTTTAATTTTATGCAATGATTTTTAAATAATTTATTTCAAATATTGTTTTATTCAATTAATAGTAATTATTTTTTGCTTTTATGATAATTTATCTTTTATATATATTTTTTCTATTATACACCTATATTTAATGATTTTTTTCGCTTATTTATTTTGATTTTTGTTTCCGACGTTTCGAATGCTTTACAGCAATCATAGACTAGCTCATCACCGCAAAGATGGATTAAAATGAACGTCTTCAACAATAGTAAAAATGTACCTGTTCCGGTCGAAGCATGGTATCCGAGGCCTGCTGCCCATAGAACTTCACCTTTTGCTTGACCTCGCCATCCACCTTAGCTGGATCTACTTTGGAGCTCATGCCCAGACTGCTGAGTATCACTGATTGGTAACGACGGAGATCTTCAGATCTGAAATAGAAAAAAAAAAATCAATTAAAAAAAAACTAAGGATTTGACAATTGCTTTTTATAGTGCGGAATTAATTTAATATAAAAAGATGAAGAGAATCCAAAAGTATGGTTAATAAAAAAAATTGCGTTCGTATCGATACATCAAAATAATGTAACTCATAGGTAGCACAATTATTATAAAAAAATTATCAAAAACAATGCATTAATTGCGAAGCAACCTAAATGGTGTTAATCTCTAAATTTTAAATAAATATGCTTGTCTTAAATATTTAATTTAAAACATTACACCCTTTTACCCTATATAATATAGATTAATTGTAAGACCTGACGAGAAAACACTCGCGCAGCAAAAAATTTTTTAAGAGGGCGGCGTATATGAACCAAGGGAACTGACCAGAGTGAACTGAGGAAAGAAATAAATATAGTATATGAAGGGTACAGGCAAAGAACAGGGAATGTTCCATTGAATAAATTATGAGAAAAAAGCAATTTAAAGTTTAGAAGTATAATTTTTATTGAGATCAAAGTATGCTGTAACTATTCACTTTGTACTTTTGGACAATCCTCCTTCTTTACTGGTATGTCATGGAGATTCCCAGTACTCTTCTCTTTGGGCACAAATAAAACATTTTTTAGCTAAATTTGTTGAGTATTTGTAAAAACCAGTGATTGCGAATGCAAGTACCATAGACATAGACTTACTTTACATAGACTTACCAACACAAAAAAAAATAACAAAAATTGTGACACTCTCTCTTTCCATTTTTTCCCCCATTTCTTTGCCTGTACCCTTCATATGACAAATATAGCATTGATGTACAATTCATAAAAATATTCATATCCCAAATGAAGACAAACTTCAATAGGTATTATAAATATCCAGAGCCACCACCATCAATCACTATAAATACTTCCTATTCTTTCTCTATGACATAGAGTGGATACCGAGTAGGGCATAATTTGTGTACCTTACCTTACAGCTTCAAGTAAATGTCGCAATAGCTCATGGGCATCATGTTGGTCTCCACCTCCAAATTGCGGCAACTTGTTGACTAGCGCTGAGAGCAACTTTCTCGGAGTATACACACCACCTTCACCTGAAAATATATTCCATAATATTAGTATTATGTGTGTTTAATTAACATTAGTGTATGTTAAACTAATCTTAATAAAAGATTACTTATAATTAATCAATAAAATGTTTTGCTTTATAAAATGTGCATAAAAGTTTGTAAAATTATTATTTTTTTTTATATGTTTTTTTATATGTTGGGACATTAACACACAACACCATCTAGTTCCATGGTAAGCTACGAGGCCTGTGTTATGGATACTAGATAGTTGATACACTACACATGTATAACTTTAAATACATACATATTATAAATATAAACACCCATGACTGGAGTACAAACATTCGTGCTCAAAACACAAATGAATGCCCCCAGCGGGACTCGAACCCGCGACCGCTGGCACAGCAAGTAGGGTCACTACAAACTGAGCCAAACGTGTCGTCTAATTACATTTTAAAAATCTATTTACATTTTATTTAAAAAAATAAGCTAGGTATTACTTTGATATGATACAAAATATATTTTAAAATAAATCCAGATGCAGAATAACGGTTCACAATATATTGGCATGATTCTTTTAGATATACACTTGTAGTTTTTAGTATATAATAGAATTATTTATGACGAAAGTAAGTACTTAAGAGATTTACATCTCACTAACATGAAATCTGTGAAGCCATAGTTTGAACAAGAAAAAATATTTTTGTTTCAACTAATATATACACCAGAATTTAGTATTAGAATTCAAATTTTTATTTTTTAAAGAAATTGATTTTAAGATAACATTTATCTAAAATTAATTTCACTATCTTTTTAGAACATTACTATTTGAAATACATTGGCATATGAAAATAGGTCAAAGTGATTTTGTATTCTATTTATGTCAGCTTAAGTTATTTGACATTCTCGAATAATATGAAAGTTATGTCACTAAGAAAACTAAAAATAAATAATACTAGCACCTCACCCTCACTCCACTCGGGTTCGTCCCTGCTTACGTTTTAACGTTTAGTACTAATTTCTCAGAGACAAGATATTTTCCCAGAACAAAAATGTCCCATATGTTGACCCGGATAACCAGCTATCATTATATAAAATTTTATCAAAATGCCTTCAGTGGTTTTACCATGATGTGGTCACAGACAGACTGACAGAAAAACAAACAGACAACAATACTAAAACCTATAGATTCACCTCTGTATAATAATGACAATTTCAATAAGATTTTCCAAAAAAATATTTAATGGATTCGGCTTGTTACAATTTAATTATATGTATAGATTTAGCTTGATGTTTTCTTTACCTTTGATAAGATTCATATCTTCATGACATTGTTAAAGATTGTTACTTATTGGTATAAACTATTTGTAGATTTGCTTTAAGATATTTAGTTAATACAAAAAATCTTTAAAATTTATGGTGTTACATTTTTTTTAGCATTATTAAAAAAACTCTATCGAATACTTTCATATTATGTATTCTATTTCGCGGTGTAAGAGTCAGACGAATGTATACACATTTTCTCAATTTTACAGGAGGCAAAAATACTGGGTAAATTCGCCACTTCAAACTTTACCAGCTTTTTAATAGTGATAATATACAATTAACGAAAGAAATATATATATTGATATATTGGCATACTATTAGAGCTCAGAAATAGTTAACATTTACTTATTTATACAGGCTTACATAGACACAATATATATTTTTTAGAAATTCAGTTGACATACGTTAGTGTGGCCCTTACCTTTTTTGAAGCTTTTGTTATCGTACTTAAATTCATCATTCATTTTTATAAAATAAATATATTTTATAAAAATGCTTGCGACAATAAAACGTAAATAGATAATCGTAGTTTTGGTTCTTCAAATTTAGCATGAAAACACAATCTTGTAACACCCAAAACAACGTATAAGCTTTTACGTTGATGTGGTTCGTGTATGATATTGTGAACCAAACAATATTCTACGATTAAAAATATTGTTTTTGCAATTACGTTCCTATAGCCCTAACTGGTAGTAAGATAATTAAAACTAATTTAGCGGTACTCATGATACATTTTTCTGGTCCTATTGACAGTGGTTCTTATGCTATTTCGTTTTTTTTGGGATTTGTGAACTATTGACTAGACTGTTACGTCGTTTTGGCATTTCGTAAAGGACCACATTGTGACTAGTTTTATAAAAAAAAAACGATTTTTGATTTTTTTGTAGATACGTTCATCTGGTTCTTATACCGCGATTTAAATACTTCACTTGTTCTTACATGCTTCCAAAAAATTGAATACCAAATCAGTAGTGAAGGTAAAAAATATATACATACAACAGTTTAATACGTGTTTGGAGTGATAGAATATCATGTATGTGATAATTGTAACGAAATGAAAATTAAATGCTATCAAATACATAATTATGATTACAATATTCAAATATGTTTATCTGTGTTTGCTATTCCTTCATTTTTTAGAATATTTAATTGCATTCAAAAAAATATGTTCCCTTAATATATATAGTACATTACAATTTAATGTAAGAAGAAGAGAAGTTTTATTTCAAAAAAGAAATTCTGAGAAGAATTATACTCTAGAATATCTGTAGAAAATTAAATTATATCTCTTCATAAAACACGCAACAGTATTTTACTTAAACAACACTACTAAAATATCAACTATGAAGAGTACCAAAATAGAAGATTACAATAAACTTACCAGCTTGTAATTCTGCTAATGTTTCTGCCAAGGTTCTTGTTAAAGTTCCCCATTCAGCTAACTGTCCTGTTATGGGTGGCAGTTCCACTTCTTTGCCCTCATCACCATTATTATCTGCCTTAAGCTTTAACTTACCTCCTGGTAAAGTAAATTTTTCCCCAGGAGTTGCCATTTCCTGCAGAACATTCAACAAATAAGGAGTCTGCACTAAACACTGCATAACAGAGTTAAAGAAACATGTGTTTCCTAAATTTGTCAATCCACGAACTCGAGGCAAGTTCAAAGCAATAGCCTTATCTTTACCCTTATCTCGTGACATTGCCTCTACTGACATTGTTAATTCTAGGGTTGGTCCTTGACTTTCAAAAGGTAATTCTATTGGAGGTAATTTTGAATTATTTAAGGCTTGTTTCTTCAAGTATTCGATGCATTCATGTAATTTTTTAGAGCTAGAAGCAGAGACTTCATTGTTGCAATTGTAACAATAGATCTCCCAAGTTGTTGAATTTGCAGTTAAGGCATGACAGTCTGAATGAGGGGTATTGAAGTGATTCAGGGCGTGCTTATTTCGTGTTCGGCCACAGAGTTGACTTCCACAACGCAAGCACATCCATAAAGTAAGGTCCTCCTCGTAGTTAGGATCAGCGATTTCGTTTTTGGAATTCTTTTTACATTCTGCACATTCTTTCTCGAATCCTCCATTTTTTAGAGATTTTTTTAGTTTAGCAAGATCTACAGCTTTAGCTACATGAGCACATGCGGACTTATAAGATTCATCGCACGATTCGGTGGATTCGTCTCCATTTTCACTAGGATCGCTTTGTCTCTTCTTCTTAACCATTGTCGCGTTAATCTAGGTTAGGATTCGCCTGCAACGTAATCAGATACACAATTAAGAATAACTGCAGTAGCACAAAAAGAACAATCTGACAAATCTGTGTCGATAACCATTCCACGCGTGACAACGCACATTCACTAGAAGAAATTGTAATTATTAGAAGAAATTTACAAAGAAAATTAATACACTGAATGTTTTTTTACTTACAATTACATGAGATGCCTAATAATTATAATTTATAGACGTCACGAATATTGTAAAATTTCTATTATCCGAAATTTTGTCAGAAAAGTAAACCACTGTCGTCCGACATCTTTATAATGTTACCATTATTTAAAAAATATTTAAGGTAGAGTGCATACTGCATAATGACAAAATCGATAATATTAAATTGAAATTGATTGTGACAGAGCAAATATCAAAGTATCTAAGCCAGAAACTCGAATGGCCACCTGGCGGCGAGTAGTAGTGTTAAATTTGTGAAACGTCAACATGATATGATTTTCATTCGTGAATCGTGATGGATTTTTATTATCAAGTTGTAAATTCCTATTCATTTTATTAGTAAATTTGTCATTCTTTTTACGTAGACTTTAGATAGTTTAATATTATCCAAATGATTTTATATTTGTTTCAAAAAATATGTAGTTTGTGAGCATTAATTATCGTGAAAACATTTTATAAATCGTTGTTGTCACTAATTACTCGTGAAAATACAAAAAATGTCTTTACCGGGCAATGGTATTTTTGTGGTGCAAGGCGAGATGGCCATGCTGGTCACAGCTATGCGAAGAAGCACTCGGTGGGGCTCACATTCGTTTCCTAACGAGGAATATGACGTGCTCATGAGAACCTTTCAAGATTTGAAAACTATCTTAAATCAAGTGGATGATTTACGCCTCTTGGACCCAGCGACTTACTTAAGCCCTTTCCTAGAAGTAATCAGAAGTAAAGAGACAACTGGGCCAGTAACTAGCCTTGCTCTATCAGCTATACATAAATTTCTATCATATGGTCTGATAGGTGAGAAAATAATATTTCTTTTATCCTTTTTAGTTGGTAATATTTACTAATCTCTGTTATCATTTACTGGGCTAAAAATTACGTATACAAAAACAATTCAAAAGTTTGGAAAAATCAAGTAAATAGTAATACAGAAAAGACTGAAATTTGTTTTTGTACCTAGAATATATTTTAATAATAAGATACTGACTTTATGCTATTACTTTTTACAATATATTACAAAAACATTTTTTTACATTATTAAATTCAATTATTTACCCAAGTTTATATATTATATGCATTCTTTTTTTAATATACATTGTTAAAAATTATATGAAGAACCTGTAATTTATTGGATTTTTATAAATATTCTGTAATTTTATGGAGTTTAAGTATACTTAGACTGGAATGATATTTTAATATATTTATGACATATTTAGATCCTACACACCCAAGTGTGCCTGCTACTGTGGAAGACATAGCTGATGCCGTGACCCATGCTCGTTTTGTTGGCACTGATCATTCTTCTGATGGAATTGTCCTTTTAAAAATCTTACAAGTATGTTAATTTGTTAATTATAAACTAAAAGCTGCATGTTTTTGTAATAACAAAATAGCATATTCTTGATGGGAAGGAGAGAAGTGTTGTAAAACTTCCACTTTAGCTTTCTTTTTAGAATATCTTAAGGTTAAAACCAGAACCCTTTGCTACCCTTCGGTTGGTTAGTTAATTTGAATTCAGGGATGGATCCAACTCAGAAATGATAGGTATTGGACAGTATCAGTAATTTCATATATGAGGTCATTTTCATATATGAGGATGTAAAACTTTTTAGCTTCTAAGATTTCTGCCTCTTTTATTTTACCATAATAATTTTGTCCATTACATTCCCTATATCTCTATAACCACATCTCATATACTAAACAATATCCCACTTCTCTACAAGTAATTAATTATAACATGAGGAGTAACAAGCATACAGATGTTAACATTGATAATATTCATGTAATTAATAATTTTTCAGGTGCTTCGTACATTAATGCTAAGCCCCGAAGGTGCCATGTTGACTGACGAGAGTGTGTGCGAGATAATGCTTAGCTGTTTTCGCACTTGTTTTGAAACAAGATTGACAGGTAAAGATATTACTACTATTACTTTTAATTGTCAACAGTTCTAGTTTGAATAAAATTTTCAAACAAATATAAATATTTCTATGTTCATACTTAGTTTATGCATATAATAATTTTATACAATTTGTTTCTAATACACATCTTGCAAGTGCTTAGTATAGCTTAAATTTAGATACTTGCAACTGATATTAATTCAAAAATTGTCAGTTTAACAATAAATGTGTATAATACAAAACTTACTTCAAATATGAAGGATGTTCTCACGCGATGTTTTCGACTATCGTAAGCTGGTATTTATTATGATTCGTATTATTATGATATTATAAAATTAATATTATAAATGTCAAAGTTTGTGAGTATGTATGGATGTTTGTTACTCTTTCACTTCAGAATGGCTAAACGGATCCTGATGAAATTTGGCACAGAGATGATTATAGTCTGGAATAACACATAGGCTACTTTTTATTGATTTGTGTTTGATTTCCAAGAGGTGAACCCGAACGAAGCGAGGTTGAGCGGCTAATTTTTCTTAATAAATAGGTCACCTACATCAATGGTCCTGATGGCATGCATAACTTTCAAGAAAAGTTTGCAGTGTTTACTTTTATAGTGAATTTGAATTTTGTGTACCATTTCCAGAGCTACTCCGTCGTAACGCCGAACAATGTCTACGAGATATGACACAGCTCATATTCATGAGGCTGCCGCAGTTCCCACCGGAGGACACCACTACAAACTTTACAACTGTTGGTCTGTCCTTGAAGAGACGAGATAAAACTGCTAAGAAAAAAGTTACAGCCAATAGTAAGATAATTTATATTAATTTATGTTGCTTATGATATAACTCTACTTAAGCCTTTCTTTTTTTATATTATTTTATTTTTAATTTAATGATCACCCAATTATGAGTAGCTTTGAAAGTATTTTATAGTTTTTTATATTCTTATGTGGAGAGTACGAACATTATTTCTATTATTATGTGATTTTCTATTGTTTCTATATTTATAATAAAATGTGCATTCCGTTTTTTTTTACAAAATTAAAAGTCATGACAATATAATGTTTTCTGTAAAACATATTAAGATAAGTTCATTAATATATTTCATTTAGACAAATTAATTTACTAAAACATCTAAATAATAAGCATGACAATATTTTTGTATTTCAGCAACATAATTGATTGTATATAGAATTTAACTTTCCACAATAAAATATTATTTTACCTCCATGCAGAGCTAATAAATAAGAAAGTAATTTAAAGTGATAACTTCATTATTAAATGCGTAGTTCGCACGCCGCTCAATAGATGGCGTTGTGCGTATCTGAAACGCGCTATCAACTTGTTCGAGAGCAAGTATAAGGTGACGGCATAGTCCGAGAGCCGGCAAAAAGGGTGCTTACCGCTTTGATGGTACGCGTGCTCTAAGGGCGCGCGGGGTACGGCTATCAAGACATACCCAGCACATTATTTTTGCATCGGGAAGGCTGTTGGTTACCCCAATGTGCCGGCGCCTCCCTCAGAAGATTATAATATAGTTTACTAGCTGACCCGGCAAACGTTGTTTTGCCATCGATTGCTCAGTTTTCGACCGGAGAGGAAAAATGATTAAATTACTAAAATGGCTATTAAAAAATAAGGGTTGATCGTAGAAGGGTGAAAATTGAGGATTGTATGTATTTTTGTATCTTGTATCATAAAAAAATAGAAATTAAAAATTTTGTCTAAAAAATAAAAAAAGAAATTTAGGGGTGGACTACCCCTAACATTTAGGGGGATGAAAAATAGATGTTGGCCGATTCTCATAGATACCGGATAAGCACAAAAAATTTCATCAAAATCGGTCAAGCCGTTTCGGAGGAGTATGGCAACGAAAACTGTGACACGAGAATTTTATATATTAGATACACTTTGACTTGATACTAGTTGATAGTTTGGTCTCACTCTCTAGTCTTTAGTCACAATATTATGCTTATTTTTTTAAACTTGTCTCTTTATTAAATGTTAATGTAATTTTTTTTTAATTTGAATATTTAATTAACTGAACATGTGTAGGAATATGTCTTTCTGTTATATTTTTATTAATATATAATTATTATTATATATTCAGATATTATTTAAAACAAATAATAGCTTCACCATTAAATTTGTTTTTAAAAGAAAATTTCTATATCGTAAAATTATAATTTCAATAAAAAAAAATTTGCTTTTAAAAGGTTTTATTTTAAATTATAACTTATACGCTATATTGATGCCACTTCTACACTATATATGTACATGCGTATACTGAAAAGTTTCATATTTTTCGGTATTTTTAATAAGAATTATTATTTATTTATAAAATTAAACACAATTCTTTTTACAAATTTTTTGTTCAACAACATTAAAGGTACAAACTCGTTGGAGAGGAAGTCGTCCATTACCGAGCAGACGGTTGACAATGAAGCGGACGCGGACAAGCAGAGCGCTATTCAAACACATAAGTGAGGCTAACAAATAGTATTATATTATAAGTATAACTAGCTTTTGCAATTCGATTTATGGATAATATTGGAAAAATGAAGTTAATTTTACCTTTTTTTTCTTCTCTTTTTGGTTTTGTTGAGACTTATTTATGAAGATTTGTGTGTAAATATCCTCATATTATATACATATGTTGTTAAAGTGCAATGTAATACATACTTTATTTAAAAATAGTATTTCTTGTTAGTTGTTTAGGTTTATTAGTTTAGGTAATTTTTTTTTGTTTCACAATAACTTCAACTGATCATTCTCGTATCTTGTGTCATAATTTATTCAGTTGTACATCGAGCGATTCAATAATTAATTAAAAGTTTAGACTTTGTTTTAATCAAATTAAAACGTTACAATATATGTTAATAATATGATATAAAGAAAGATCTTATATGTTCATTCACCACATATTTAAACTTAAAAAATGTTTTGATATTACAGAATTAAGCAATGTATCTCTTATATAGTATCTTGTATGTAGTTTCGGCCACCATCATATTTCTTTAACATTTATATCAATTAATTTTCGCAAAGCTTATGTAAAATTATACATTTTTTGTGAATCGCTCTATACGTCGTATTATTTTGCTAATACCTGGGCGACCAAGATTCGCTGGGCATTTTTCAGGAAAGAAGAATTTAAAAATTAAATCCTTTTGCAAAATTTGATCTAAACCGTTAGAGCCGATATTTGGATTGCACTCTCTATCTCTGTGTCAAATTTCACCCAGATCTGTTCAGCCGTTCTGGCTTGGTTGAGTAACAAACATCCATCCATCCATACATTCGTATTTATTATTTATATAATATTAATGGGATGGGATTATCGCATTGCACATAGTCAAAACAGAAAATAATATTAGTAACTTAATAATTATATCAATTTGTTCGCAGTCAAGATAAAAACTTGTTGAATGAAGCAGAAATAACAATAGAGCCAGTGGACCAAGTGAAGAGTCCAAAGAAGCACACGCGACACTCCTCCATGGACCTCGCCAACGGGAACGCGTCCATCGCGCACATATTGGAGAAATGTGTGAATAATGCCGATACTGAGCAAGCCGGGGAAGTGCACAAGAGTGAGGAAGATCGGGAAGTGGCGGAAGGTAAAGTCTAATAATAAATAGGCAGTGTGTATAGAGACAGTGAGAAATTGAGTGAAGTGGGTTGGCTGATATTTTTATGTGCGAATCATTTCCAACATGATTACCACTTGTCTTACGGTGTAGGACAACATCTTGAAGAAATCTGCATGTCTGAGAGAAGCTAGCGAGTTTTCGAAAGAAATGTGAAGTCCGCCAACCCGCACTTGGCCAACGTGGTGGACTATGGCCTGATCCCCCTTGTGTTGAAGGGACGTCAGCAGTGGGTCATTAAAAAAGGGCTGAATACAGAAATATGTATTAGAACACATTTCATAATAATATCAACCATAATATTATGATCATGCCATTATGTGGAAGTAAAAAAGAAGTATTTTTTATATTTCTTGCTGGTTTTCACTCATTTCTCAGATTTTTAATATCGGTAAATACATGCAGGAGAAATAAACAGTCATTTTCATATCTTCATATAATTTACTAATTGAATCTTAAATTTTTCAGAAGCTAAAACAGAAGAGCCACAGCCACAAGAGGAGACTCAGAAGGAAAGTGTAGAAAAGTTAGAAGAATATGTGAATCACAGAGGAATAAGATTCACACCTCAAGAAGAATCACTAAATTTGCAGCCATATGGACTTGTTTGTGTAAGAGAGTTGTTCAGGTGAGTTCAAGTAGAGTAATATATTAGCTATATCGAAGGCTCGGCTTGGTTTAACCCATTTAAGCCCGCTGGCCCTGATTGGGGCCATTTCTTTAGATACCCTCAACTTTTCACTTTTTTTATTAACTGTTGGTTTTGATGTAAATGTGTTCTATCATTGAGTGTATCCTCATGATAAATCACATAATATTCAAAAATATTTCTTAAAGTGGCTCTAATTGATGGTTTTATGTACTACATTGTGTAAAAAGATAATTGACTAAAGGTAAGTCATAAATAATTGTGTTTACAATAAAAAATCTCGCATATTTTGATATTGTTCACTCGGCTATAGTTTTTCCTATTAATTGTTAAGATTTTATTAGGTATTTATCGAAAATTGACCATAATAGCTTTATTTTAGCGTAGTGTTCCCAAACAGGGCCAATGGGCTGATATGATGTTATTTATCGTTTATTTGTGACAGGTTTAGTTTCGGCGTAAATAATGACGAAACGATCGTTTGACGGCTCAATTGACTTTCGAGGGCTCGAAGAAGCCATTGAGTATATATTGAATGAGGAAGGGGATCCCGACGTCAGCTATGGACTAGTGGCTCTTCCCCTAGACCCCAGTATTATCACAGATAAAGAAGAAGGGAGGGTGACGATGATGTCTTACAAAATGCAATTCCGCGAGATTGAGAGACCAGGAAGAGTTAGATGTGTGAAGTGAGATATTTGGAAATAGAAATGTCGTTGAATGGGACAGCACGAAGACGAACCTTAGAAATACGTAGAATAGTAGAGCAGAATTCAACTTGGCGTAAATGTGACGATTCGTACGTTGACAAGCCCATAAGCAGTGAAGAGTGAAGAGTGTGCGAAACCTAAAGGAAGCCTTTATAAACGAACTAAAAGACCAAAGTCCTAGCATCATTTCTGAAAAAAAAATGGTGTCGAGATCATAGACATGAATCTTCTGAATACACAGTTGTTTGCCGTACAAAATAACAATCACGACTTCCAATAAATGTTAGTGACCTCAAAATATTGACCGACAGGAGAAAGATAGATGTAAACATTCCCTTTGTATTTCAAAATTATAACAAAGGCATATTAGAAGTTCATAAGGCAGATCAGTTGGTTGCTGTGCATAGAACTGCCATACGAGGCGAAAAATGCTGGTGGGTTTTGTTTACGTATATATTGTATGAGGCTTTAGCGAATGCCTGGCGTCTTCACGTTCTGGCCGTGGAAGATAAATGGACCAGCTCCAGTTTCTTCGATCCATAGACCGATATTATTCGAAGACTGAAGGCACTAAAAGACCAACGAATGAACAAATGAAGAATGGACGACGTCGTACACTTCCTTCATCAGTACCAAATATGAGTCAAAATGGTGTTGGACACTTTCATGGAAATTTACCAAGAAAGCTACGATGCGTTATATGCCGTAAGATAGCACGTTGGCAAGATAAAAAATGTGTTAGAACATTGTGCATCGAAACGGGATGTTTTGAAAATTATCACACATGAGCCCATTGGCCCCAGTTAAGGACGGTGTTTTTTTTCATAGAAGGAAGATTATTTTTTTCAGTTTTTTTTCGTAAAATTTATCTTTAGCATCCAATTGATAAATAAATAAAAGTGTTTTCAATTTTTTTGTGCTAGTTTGTATTTGGGTCCAAATGGGTTAAAAATCCCTGTTAATTTCGGTAATTCTATATTTTTTAAAACAAGTTAAATAAAAAAAAATATATCAGTAATTCGTAGAACCAAACCATAGTGCGATTTAAAAAATCGTTACCGCCATCCAATTAAAAAAACATAAACTATTTTTATTAATTATAATGAAGTATTATGTAATTCTGTATACCAGACGATAAAGTAGCTTAGACTGTACCTCTTCTATGGAACATTCCAGATTCCTGATCTCCCTGTGCAACCCATACGACAAGCAGAACACCACGGACATGGTGCAGCAGGGGCTCAGCCTGGTGGCCACGGCGCTGGAGGTGGGCGCCGACCACATCGCCGATTGCCCCTCGCTGCTCTACCTGGTCAAAGATCCGCTGTGTAGGAACCTCTTGAGTGTGAGTATCTGTATCTAGCTGTGCAGGATATCTCCTGATCTAGTAACATGGAACGGAATGAGAGCAATGTCGACAACGACGACACGTTTGGTTCAGTTTGTAGTGATCCTACTTGCTGTGCCATTCATTTGTGTGATGAGCACGAATGTGTGTACTCCAGTCATGGGTGTTTATATTTATAATATGCTTGTATGTATCTAAAGTTATATATGTGTAGTGTATCAACTATCTGATATCCATAACACAAGCCTCGTAGCTTACCATGGAACTAGATGGTGCTGTGTGTTAGTGTCCCAACATATTTGTTTTATTTACTTATTTATTAATATATTAAGTATTTCTTATTTCTCAACCTGTTCAGTGTGAGTCCATATGAGGTTTTTTACCTGTGCAGGAAATATCTCCTAACTGACATAGTCTGATGAGACCAGAAAAAGATCAATGTACTAAATGCAAGTTACAGAAAATCTTTTTGACAAAATTCAAATCAAATTTAAATTGATCGTCTGATTAGCATTATTACATTACATAATGTACATAATGTGCCTTATCGATAACCACAGGATCATATTTCTGTAACATTATTTTCCTGTGTAATTCTATTATATAAGTTTTTATTCAAATATTAAATAATCAAATAATTTGTATTTTCAGTTACTTGACACGGAAAGGATACCAATATTTGCTATAGATTTACAAATATGGTTCCTCCTTTTCGAAGCGCTCCGAGTCCACCTAAAGTATCAAATGGAGGCGTTTTTCAAGAAAATCATAGAAATAGTATCGGCAGACACGACTAAATCCATCTACGAACTGAAAGAGATCCACCACATCGCACTGGAGAATCTAGCCCAAATGTTTAGAATACCTGGATTGTGTACAGAATTATACTTGAACTACGACTGCGATATATATTGCACTGACGTATTTGAAGAGCTGGCGAAATTGCTATCCAAAAACGTGGTTTCCTCGACCGCCTACAACATCCACACGGTGTCGCTAGAAGCGATACTGACGATTATAGAGGCGATAGAGATGGGCACAATGCAGAAGGAGACGGAGATAGTGGAAGAGAGGGACAGAGAGGTGGAGTCGCGCCACGTGACGCTGGAGCTGGGCGGGCTGGACGACGCGTCGGTGGTGAGCGACCTCGTCACGCACGACATCAGCCAGTACGTGGGCGGCGGCCGCCACGGCAGGCCGCGCGCGCCCGCCGACCTGCCCTCGGAGGCTGAGCTCGACCATGTCAGGGATATGAAGAAGGTATGGGATTGCGCTGCATTTGACCTTAATAGATTGTACTGTCCTTAGTGTTTTCTGATTTTCCCAATTTTCCGGGCAACTCTGCCAATTAATTTTTCGTGAAAACCTTATTCGTTGTGTTTAAAATGAAACGATCTTTTCGGATTTTGTCGCGCTTTTATTTTCTATTTTAGTTCCCGACATTTCCAAAGCTCTACAACAAACGTGATCATGGGAGAGATTAAGGTTTTAGATGTCTTAAAACTTCAAAAGTCAATATATTGTTGTAAAAGACAGTACGTACCCGCTAAAATAACCCCGCGACAAAATCCGAAAACATACTTTCATTCTCGCGTAAACCTTATTCGTACTATTTCACACATTAAAAAACCAGCCCCACTGTACTCAAGCAATGCACTTACCAACGCACAGCATTTAATTTTTAAGAATTATATTCTGATTATGATATTAGATGATATTATGATATTAGATATATAATACTTTCTAAGACAGATTAGATTTTAATTCTAAACATTTTTTTTTTAATAAATATTATGATTAAATATATCAATATTATTTATTTAATATTATCTGTTATTATTATAAATTGCTGTAAAGCATTCGAAACGTCGGGAACCAAAAATCAAAATAAATCCGCGAATTAATCTGAACAGATAGTTTTATTTAAAATTATTAATATATATTTATTACAATTAAAAAAATATATGTATGTATATGAAAACATAAGATTGTAATAATTATAATCGCAGCAATTAAATTAAATAGATATATATTATATTTGCAGTGGGTAACCCAAGGCACAGAGCTGTTCAACCAGAAACCCGAACGTGGTATTGAGTACCTGCTGGAGCATGGAGTGTTCAGCTCTCCCCTGGACCCACACCAAGTTGCTCTGTTCCTCAGAGAAAATCCCGATTTGGATAAGAAAATGATTGGTGAGATTTTAAAATAATCATGCTGTAATAAACTTTAATCTATATTAATGTTATAAAGAGGACAATTTTTTTTGTTTGTTTGTTTTTATCAAATAGGCTCCGAAACTACTAAACCGCTTTTGATGAAATTTGGTGAGAAGATTGTTTGCGACCCTGACGTAGAATAGTTTTTATCCCAGAAAACATCCCTTAAGGGGTGAAAATGGGGATAAATACTTTTGTATATTATCAACTTCTCTGATGGCAGAGTGGACTATGGGAGTAACTTTTTGGTTCTTGTGGTCTGGCGCGTCATGTTTGATTGCGTAAGCTATCCTGCGACGCCACATAAAGACGGGGGAGGTTTCGTTTGTTTTAGTGGGTACTAGCGATTTATCCTCGCTTTGCTCGGGTTCGTCTCTAGGTACGTTTTAACGGTTAGCATGAAATAGAAATCTTTGAATTTCTCAGTTATTCTGTACTATTATATGCATGTATTATACATATAAACCTTCCTTTTGAATCACTCCATATATTAAAAAGAACAGCATCAAAATCCGTTGCGTAGTTTTAAAGATCTAAGCGTACATAGGGACAGACAGACAGCGGGAAGCGACTTTGTTTTATACTATGTAGTAATTACTGGATTTTTTAGCCGGTGATTCTCACATTACCACCTGTATGTCGCATGTGTGTCGCAGGCGAGTACATCTGCAAGCGGTCGTCGCGCGAGGAGGAGCGCGGCGCGAGCGTGCTGGGCGCCTTCGCCGACAGCTTCCACTACGCGGGCCTGCGCCTGGACCAGGCGCTGCGCCTCTACCTCGAGGCCTTCCGCCTGCCCGGCGAGGCGCCCCTCATATCCCTCGTCATGGAGAAGTTCGCTGAGAGGTGGCATGTGAGTGCGACTGGTTTTTTTTTTTGATCCAAGTTGTAAACTATATCCATTTCGATTTGCAATTCAAATCCGCTTAATCAAAATATGCTTTATTTAAATAAACTGTAACAAGCACTTTGTATCGTTAATTTTTAGTTATTTTTTTACTATTAAATGTTACTATCTGAGTGCAAGTTAACTTTACTAATCTCAACAGTAATTGATTTTCATACAAAATTACGTCCCCTTTTTCCCTTAGAGATTAAATTTCCAAAAATCTTTCTTAAAGAGTACCTATAATTACCTATAAAGATTTTACTCTATGTAATTTTTTAAGATTTGGTGATTCGTCTATATAGATTTATGTATTACTTGAAGAAATACGTCACCTTATCTTCTAGTTGAAGCATTCATAATATTGTTATGATGCTAAAATACTATTATGTACACATAAATACTTAAGTAAAAGAAAATAAAATACATATCCGTACTTGTTGAAAATGCTACTTGAAATAATAATTGAACTTACAGTCAACCAGATGGCGTTAATAGTCTTCTGAAACGCGCTATGGTTTGGTTCAAGATCACGACTTATCAAATTAAATAAATATGAGTGTCGTTCAATGCTAAGCACATTGTTTGAGAACGGCTGGATTGATTTGACCAATCGATGTTTTTAAAATGTTCGCGAGCCATAAAGATAATTAATAAAATAATTGTTCTGTAAACTGAAGGTCCTCTTTTTCTATACAATTTTGGTATGACCTTTGTATATATTTTTGTATGGTCACAAATATATTATGTAATTGAAATTGGGACAGGATAATTTCTGTCGGGTCAGATAGTTAACAGCTCTCTATGAACTACTATATCAATAAGTTACTAAAGTAATACAGGTGGCATCGTATCGATAAAAAAACACACAGCACGAAGAATTAATCACAATCATTCATTCACAAAATTTTGTAATGTTAAGTGTATAAATGAAATTTTGGTTGGTGCTTTACAAAGCTGTATAACTGATAATTAAAATAAAATTTATAATAATTATTAGATGTTCTTGTAAGAATGAAATGTTTTACGGTGTGTGAGAATTTTACTTTTTGATAAATACGCGAATATTAGATATTTTAAATAAAACCTTTCATATTTTTATTTAAATTAAAAGAAAATATAATTACTTTCAGACAACCAATGGAGAACCATTCGCGAATACAGACGCAGCGTTTCGGTTGGCTTACGCAGTTATAATGCTGAACGTGGACCAACACAACAACAACGCGAAGAAACTCAACCCGCCAATGAACGTTGAAGATTTTGTCAGGAATTTACGAGGATGCAACGGTTCCGGCGATTTCGAACAGTCCATGCTCGAGGCGATATATCATTCTATCAAGTGAGTTTTTATGTCTATATTTATGTATACAGCCCTTTTTAACGTCCCACTGCTGAGCACGGGCCTCCCTTCAATACGAGGGGGATCAGGCCATAGTCCACCACGGTAGTCAAGTGTGGGTTGGCGGACTGAGCATGTCTTTCGAAGACTTGCTAGGTTCTGTCAGACATGCAGGTTATCTTACAATGTTTTCCTTCACTGTAAGACAAGCGGTAATTATGTTGGAAATGATTGGCATATGAAAATATTAGAGGTGCGAGACCCGGGACTTGAATCTGCTTCACTTGATTTCTCAAGTGAGGGTGCTACCACTGGGCTACCACTGCTTTTTGAGTTTTTTATAATATATTTTAATATGGAAAGAGCTAGCGTTAAAAAGTAATTAGTTTAACATTATTATGATCTATGACGGGGTATTTACTAGAGATCAAGTTTTTAGTAATTTTTATAAGTTCACAGTATTCGCGTGTTTTTTATAATAAATTTTAATATGAGAAGAGCTGGTCTTAAAAAGTGATTAGTTCAAAATTCTTATGATATAAACCGGTACATTTACTCGTATCATGTTTTTTTAGTAATTTTTGTAAGTTCAAATTGTCGTCCCCACAGTATTTTAGTAATATTGGTATATGGTGTATTCGCGTGCGGTGGTACAGGAGCGAGGAGATGGTGATGCCGGCGGAGCGCGTGGGGCCGGTGCGCGACGCGTACCTGTGGCGCGCGCTGCAGCGCCGCGGCCGCCGCGCGCACTACCGCGCCGCGCCGCCGCTGCCGCACGCGCTGCACGCGCGCCTGCTGCCGCCCGCCGCGCCGCCCCTGGTACACACACACACCACTCTATATGTGCCCGTCGTACCCCTACACACACACTCCACCCTTTATATGTGCGCCTGGTACCTCCACACACTCCACCCTTTATATGTGCGCTTGGACCTCTACACACACTCCACCCTTTATTGTGCACTTTATACCTACATACACACTCCATTCTTTATATGTGCGCCTGGTACCTTTACACACACTCTATCCTTTATATAAGCCCCTGCTACCTTTGTGCCCGCAGCGTCAAGGGTGTAACAAATATACATAAAAATTCGCATTTATAATAATAATAATAGTCATATATGTACCTACATACTATTTGGTAATATAGCTTACCCGACTTCACTTTTGCGTTTATTATATTGAAATCAATTTATTTGTTTTAAAGCTATGTATGAAGCTATAGACAGACATGATTTAGTTTTATCTCTGGTGTATTATTTAAATGCTTATTGCAAAATAATATACTAAATCAACGAATTCACTTTTTATCCAGGAGAATTTATTTTTTTATTTTTTATCCGGGACGTTAGACCATAGTCTACTACGTTGGCCAAATGAAGGTTGATGGTCTTCATATCTCTTTTAAAATCTAGTCAGGATTGAATATGGTGGTGGTGTGGGAAGGTTTTTTCACAATGTTTTCTTTTACCGTTAGTCAAATGGTAAACATGTTGAAAAATGAATCGCAAATAAGTATTATATCCAATAGTGCAAGGTGCTGGGATATGAACCCACTTTTTTTTCGAATTATTCACATAACTATAGCGCTACCATCATTAAACCATTTAAATTTCAAGCATAAAAAAAAATCGCATCTAGTTTACTAAGTACAAAATGTACACAGGTAGCAGCGCTGTCGGCCGCCTTCGAGCGGTCGTCGCCGCCCACGGCGGAGGAGGCTCGCGGGAACGCGCGCGACAGCGCGGCGCTGCAGGCGCTGGCGGGGCTGGAGCGCTGCGCGGCGCTGGCGGCGCGCCTGGCGCCCGCCACGCTCAGCGTGGACACGCTGCTGCTCACGCTGTGCAAGTTCACGGGCCTGCTCACGCCGCATCACGCCTCCTATATAGCTATCGGTTAGTGTGCTCTTACTATGAGTTTTGTTAGTTAGGTTTTAACAATTTGGCTTGGTGTTTTCTGTGAGTTTTCTTATATATTACCTACTTACAATTGCGGCCTAGATATATTGTCCCTTTTATTATTGTATATAAAAAAAATATTAAGTATAGGTTAAGTATTCTGAATAAATAATTAAAATCACTTAAAATCATTACAAACAGACACACATTCGCATTAATAATATTATTGAGATTTTAAATAGAACTATCTTTTCGGATTTATTTTGAATTTTGGTTCCCGACACTTAGTTTTACTTAATACTAACAAGTCACCCTCGCTTCGCCCGGGTTCGTCCCTACGTGCGTTTTAATTTTCTTGAGCGGATTCCTAATTCTTTTTCTAAAATAAAAGTAGTCTATGTTACTCTCTAATCAGTCCAGCCGTTTCAGAGATTATCCGGAACAAACAAACAGACAGATAAAAATTTTACATATTGTGTTTTTCATATAAGTACCCTATATAATTTCATATGCATTTAGTAAAACGCTGTTATTTTGACATTACAAACAAATATTTCAATATTGTTTATCTGTATAGATTTGAAATATTCGCTTACATGTAAGAAAGTATTATCGAGATGACTATGACATGTCTCAGGCGTGTCGCTGGGGCAGTCCCGCAAGGCGCAGCTGGCGCTGCGGCGCGCGTGCGCGGTGGCGGCGCGCCACGCCGACTGCGTGCGCGACTCCTGGCGGCACGTGCTCGAGATACTCACCACGCTGTTTATTGGACGACTCTTGCCTAAGGTATATATAGTATAGAATAAAACTTTATACACACACTAACAGACACATCCATATCTATACTAATAGTATAAAGAGGAAAGATTTGATGTTTGTTTGTTTGTTTGTACCGAATAGGCACCGAAACTACTGAATCGCTTTAGATAAAATTTGGTAAAAAGATAGTTTGAAACCCTGGGAAGGACATAGGATAGTTTTTACCCCGGAAATCATTGGGGATGAAATTTTGTATGGGAAATCACTAAGGACGAAGCCGAACGTAGCGAAGGTGAGTCGCTAGTTAATAGTATAAATGCGACGGTAACTCTTTCTGTCTTTCTCTCTGTCCACTTTTACCTTTTCACGCTTAATCTGCTGAACCAATTGAGATAAAATTTTAGTATATACATAACTTGAGACTCGGTTAAGGACGTATCTTGAATTATATCAATTTTATCCCGGAAATCGACCCTTAAGGGGTGAAAATGGAAAGTGGAAGTATGTATGGGGAATCAATCATATCTCAAGTATATACAAAACTCATCATACCTGTGTATACAATATAAAAAAATGTAAAGAAAAATAAACATAAGTGTATTCGCAAAGCAGTGTACCATCACAAAAAAGAGGTAGCATATAGGATACCTTTCAACCCTTTTTAACGTCCCACTGCTTCGACACAGACCCTTTAAAACAATGGATCAGACCAAGTTTGGGTTGTGTTGGGCCAGAAGGAAATGGAAGAAATATTTTTTCTTTTATTAATGCAATCTGTTACCATTTATTTTAACGATTTTTTCCTGTTGAAACTATGACGATATGTAATATAATATTTATTCCTTTTGGTGTTTTTTTATTACTATATATTAGAGTCAGCTAAAAATGACTGTTTAATTTTAACTTAATCTATTTTCACAGTGCCTCGTGGAAGCAGAAGATTATTTAGCCCCCGGAGGCACAGTTTCGCTGATACGCGAGGTGGCGCGGGGCTCTGACAGCGGGTTGCTTTCCAGCATATACTCTTATATAGCACTCGGGGAGAGCTGTAAGTGAATTTTATGTATCATAATATTTTGTGTATTATAAGTAATTTTTCCTACTCTCTATGTATTTTGAGCATGTATGAGTATATTTGCACGTGTTGATACAACATACGTCAAGTGTCGATAGCGCGTTAAAAAGTCGTCCCAAGAGATCCTTACAAGCAGGCTTTTATAACGGTGTACTACATACAATTTGCGACTGCCCTTTGATTTTGTAGGATGGTTTAAATAATTTTGATAATTATTATTATTTAATCAATTGAGATATTAAAATATTTGCAGGATATAGTTGCTTGATTTATTAAAATATTACATAATATTTCCGCTTTATTAAATACTAAATATATCTAAAGTCGGTAACATATTTAATTTATGTGGTGAAACATTTTGACAGCAATTCGAGCGCCAACGCCCCATGAAAAGACGTTGATAGACGCGGCCACCGAGTGCGTGGCGCAGTGCAACTTCCCCGGCCTCCTCATCACGGAGACCAAGTTCCTGCAGCTGGAGAGCTTACAGGTAAATACTCTTGCTTTCTCTTTGTACTAAGTCAATGTTATTTCTGACTGATTTAAAAAAAAGAATTATAATTCTTTTTTATATTTACGCGAATATTTAACATTTTAAATAAAACTATCTTTTCGGATTTTTCGCGGATTTATTTGGATTTTTGGTTCCCGACGTTTCGAATGCTTTACAGCATTCATGCTGTAAACCATTCGAAACGTCGGGACAGCATTCATGCTGTGTTTTATTTAGAATTATAATTAGTTTTCTTTTAATAAATAAATAAAATCAAAGGAGGTCCCATATAAATAAAAAAATTTTTATCCATCAGTGTGGACCGATTAATTTTAACTGAATTTGAAATATGTGTGTCTTCTTTATTCTAATACCTCTTAAGAATCTTAATGTGTCGGGTAAAAACACTCTATGGCACTTTTTTGTCCTTATAAACCTACTATGTATATAGTTCTAAAACATCACGACAATTTGTTGCTGATTTGTTACAAAAAGTTAAATTAATTGGCAAACACATTTCAAGTAAATTTTAAATTTAAGAATAATAGATATGTGAGATATATTTAATTACCATTTTTTCTCGTTTTTCAGGAACTAATCCGCGCCATGGTGGCGGCGGGCGCTCCCCCGGACTCGGAGAGTGTTCAGATGAATCCACAATTGGAGGACATCACTATTTTCTTTTTGGAGCTGTTAGTGCAAACACTAATTCAGAATCGGTACGTATTTTTGTATATTTATATTGAAATAATTCAATTTTATAAACATTCCATTTTTAATGATTTTGTTGTTTAAAATATTTTGCACATTTTTCACATTCAAAATGTATGTAGGAATATACATTATTTTCGAGGGTTTATTACGAGTGGGATCAGGCCATACTCCACCACGCTGGCCAAGTGCGGGCGGACTGAGCATATTTTTCGTCAACTTGCTAGGTTCTCTCATGCCGGTTTCCTCACGATGTTTTCCGTCACCGTAAGACGAGTGGTAATCATGTTGGCAATAATTCACACATGAAAATATCAGAGAATCGAGACCTGGAATTTGAACCCGCTTCATTCAAGTCTCCAAGCGAGCTTGTTACTATTGGCCTACCACTTTTTACACACTTTTATTTAACATGTAATGTTTGTATGTTTGTGTGGGTCAACTTACTCTTGCAACTGAATTTTAAAACAGTTATCTACAATCGATTTAGTTGAAATTTTGCATATACTTTTAGTTTGAATGAATGACATGGTTAGTCAAGTAAAGACAATATGTTGTTACATATTGTCTTAGCAAGCTTTTGCTTTGGCATAAATAATTCTAAGAAAAATGTTTTTAAAAAAATATATAAATAATGGAATGTTAATAATTGATGGGTTTGATTTAATTTAAAGGTGATTTTCTTCTTTTTAGTTTAATTAATTAGTTTAAAACTTGTTTTTCAAAATGTTTTTATTGTTAATTTTGATTGATCATGTTTAACGTTAACCCAGCGGCCGCGCGCTGTCTGTGTATAATACGTATCAGAACGTAACGCTTGCGCGATGTAGAATACCACTAACGCCATCTATTGTTGAATAACTAAACTAACCAAGTGGAACATGATATGTCGTGCGTGCGTAGCGACCGCGCGATGTCGGTGTGGGCGCTGGCCGGGCCGCACACGGAGCGCGCGGTGCGCTGGGCGGGCGCGCGCGGGGCGCCGGCGCTGGCGCGCGCGCTCACGGCGCTGCTGCGGCTGGCGGCGCGCCTCATGCGCTGCGAGGCCGCCGCGCCCGCGCTGCTCGCGCACCTCACGCTGCTCTACCGCCTGCCCTACCGCCTCTTCTACCAGCAGGCCGATGTGGTCAGTCTGCGACTCATCTATACTCTATACAGATAAAGAAAATTGGAGTGCCTGTTTGTAATGTCAAAATAACTGCGTTTTACTAAATACATAAATATGAAATATATATGATACTTATAAGAAAAACATAATTTTTAATTTTTGTCTGTCTGTCTGTTTGTTCCGGATAATCTCTGAAACGGCTGGACTGATTTTGACGGAACTTTCACTGGAAGGTAGCTGATGTTATAGGGAGTAACATAAACGACTTTTATTTTAGAAAAAGAATTAGAGTTCCGCTCAAAAAAAATAAAACGTACCTAGGGATGAACCCGACCGAAGAGAGAGTGAGTAACTAGTTGGACATACATATAATAATACTTTACTTCACTACGATTTAGTATAGGTATGTTAACATATCCGAGCTATAATATTATCCTAGATACTTTTATCTGTGATACTAAAATTTTTTAAATAGAAGTGCTACCATTGCAGTGTAAACATATCTATGTTAACATATTTGTGAATGAATACAATATGTATTGTAACGAGATCAGGAAAGAGAAATGAAAGAAATGGAAATAATACTGTAATTTTTTTTCATGAACATATATTTATATTTGATACTTAACTAATACGCGCGGTAATGATACCGACGTCGTTGGTGCGTTTTTTAGACATAGTGTGCATAAACCCTAATATATGGGACACATCAAAACAACTCAAATTAGCCTAAAAGACTCAAAAATAAAGGAAGGCCCGATCCGGGATTCGAGACCAAAACCTCCGGATCTGCAGCTGTTCGTGCTAATTTCTAGACCGCCGAGGCAGTCACTAAGTGTACGTGTGTGTGTGTGTGTGTCTGCACAGATCTCGTGCGGGCTGTACGAGCTGGTGAAGACGTCGGCGCAGAACGTGCACAGCGCGCAGGAGTGGGGCGTGCTGCTGTCGCTGCTGGCGGCGGCGGGCGCGGGCGCCTGGCCGCGCCGCCCGCCGCCCGCGCGCGCCGGCCAGCTCACGTGTAATTATTTTTTATTACAGTGAAAACATGCTTACAAAACAAATATCTTGAATATAGACATCACTTCACGCTATACTAGAAGGAGATTTAACTATACTATAGTTTAAATTTTTCGCATCGTAAAAGAATCTCATTATTTTTTACCCTAATGCGCCAGAACAAGTTAGTACAAACATAACAAACAACAAATACTACTAACTTCAAATAATTATAAGGTTGCCTGAAACATATTGATGTCTTAGCAATATGGGCACCTTTTGTACACAGTCCTAATTCTATTTATCTTGTTGTACAAGTTTTCTAACTTTTGTGGGTGAATAAAAAAGAGGATCTATTATTATTAATAATTTATAATTCCTTCCCATATACTATTTATGATAGATAAATTTGGTTATATAAAAACCATGGTTTTGATATATATGTGATTTTGGCACGCTTGATATTATTTACTAGCGACTCATCCTCGCGACAAATCTTGCTTGTCCATACAAACTTTCTTCCCCATTCTCACTCTCTAAAGGGATGATGAATGATGAAATTTCTTCTATATAAAAATTAGCCTGACAATAACAAACACAAAAAAAATCCAATTTGGTGATTTCGATCTGAAGTTATGCGTGTACATACATTTCGGTGATTCATTTTTATTTATATAGATTTAAAAGATTAACATTACTATTCATCGCCAGGTGGTAATTTAAAATTCTGGCTTAGCACAGATAGTTTATCATCTTAAGTATAACACAACAGTTAGTGATGAAATTGACCAATAGGAAATATCCTTTTGGTAATTTTTAATTTTAAATACAAAAAATGTCTAGGACGTGTGCATAGGAGTGACATAATTAAATCTGTATAAATATTATAAATGTGAAAGTTTGTGAGTATGTATGGATGTTTGTTACTCTTTCACGTCAGAACGGCTGAACGGATCTGGATGAAATTGGGAACAGAGATAGATTATAGTATGGAATAACACATAGGCTACTTTTATCCCGGAAAAATATACAGTTTTCGAGGGATAGATTTGTTTTTGTTTTTCTAGTAATATTATATTTAACGTATTATTTTATATTAGGTTCAAGTCCGTCAGAAGGTTCAGATGATGAAAATGAGAGACAGCCGACTAGTATATCTTCAGAAAGTGAGCTCTCGCATTCTCCACAGACGCAAGGATGGATATTGGTAAACATTTGGTTTTCCTTGGCAATTGGTTATAGTGTAAGATTCAAGGCAAGATTGTGCTTGCTTACTGAAATATACGTTGTTTTGATATTTCCTTGTTGGGCTCCATCTGTGGAAGATTAGGTTATTTCAGTAATACTTTATTTCAGTTACCTTCAATGACAGTTTAACTTACTGATAGTTAAACAAACTGACAGTTAAACTGACAGTCATGCTAACTGACAGTTAAACTTACTAGCCGTTCATAAAACTGACTGTTAATCTTACTGATGGAAAAAAACCCCACATGCCAAATTTCAGCAAAATCGTTAGAGCCGTTTCTGAGATCGCCGGTATAAATAAACAAAAATTGGTCATTTAAAGGTATTAGTATTTAGAAATATCTATTCAAAAAAAATTGTGCAGTATCGTCACTTTTCAATTGTTAGTTTCTTATCAAATTCATCCTTAATTGCCAGAAATTCTCATCTTTGGCTTTTTGTACTTGTCAGAACCTAACGGAGCCTATAGAAATCTACTGTACTATTAATCACTCACAAAATTGTAACCTTATACATGTCAAATAAACGTATTGAGGCCTGAGGCATTGAGTATTGAATTGTTTTTTTTACCACTTTATACTTAAAAACCCATAGCAGATAAAGAGCTCTTCAAAAGAATTTGCTACGGGCCCCGCGCTTGTTTAATCCGGCACTGCTCGTGTCCCACCTCGCACTCCCCGCACCATTATTTTTGATGATTTTTTTTGGGAAATGCATTTACGCACGAGGTGTGGGACTCACCGGCAAAGCCAGTACTACCCACTAAAACCCAACAATACCTTCCCCCGTCTCAATGGGGCGTCGCAGGATCGCTTACGTATTCAACTACGACGCTCCGACGGCAGGTCTGCCGAAGCAGACCACAACAACCATGGGGTTGCTCTAAGGTCCACTCTGCTATCAGAGAAGTACCAGGAGCAACCCGCAAAGTACACCGCCCACCGAAGTGGGCAACCTTGCGTGCGTTTCTTGGCTTAGCGCCCGGCGGCTTAAAAATGAAATAAATGTAGGAAAATTTCAAAGTAACTAAGTATAAGTACAGTCGGAAGGTCGAAAAAAAACCAAAAACTAATTTAAACTAATTTTACTATAAAATTATACTTTTACAATTTAAACTTATTATTTAAAATGGATGTATGACCTAATTTAAATTAGTTATTACAATGATGGGAAAAATATATAAAATAAAACTCATGATATTTTTAAATTGCAATTCTGCATTTCCAATTGGTGACGTTAATGTCAATTTATTATTCGAATTTAGGAAATTGATATATCAGCGATCCTACTGGGGTATATGTCTGTAAATACCTTAACTTTAGTTTTAACAATAAGACAATAGCGAGTGGGTAATGACGTGACGGTGGCAGGTGAAGAATTGCGCGTCGTCGGTGACGGAGACGGTGGAGCTGGAGCCGGAGGCGGTGTCGCTGCGCGCGCACCGCGCGTCCGCGCTGGCGCGCTGCGCCGAGGCGTTGGCGCTGGTGGTGCGCGACGTGGCGCACGTCACGCCGCACAGCTGCCGCGCCGCCGTGCGCTGCGTGCGCCTGCTGGCGCGCGCCACGCTGCATGCCGGTACGCACCTACACATGTACGCACGCACGCGCACGCACGCACACGCACATACGCACACGCACAAACATACACGCACTCGCACGCACGCACTCGCACGCACGCCTATACAGTACGCTTCAAAATTACTATTCTCTGACGATTGTGGAATGAATCTTGCCTACACCCCCATAATGTTGTTTGTTTGAATGTGCTAATTTCAGGAAGTACTAATCCGATTTGAAAAATTCTTTTTGCATTAAATATTAGCCCGTTTATTAAAGAAGGCTATAGGCTGTAATATCATCATGCTACTACCCAAGGGAGCGGAGCAGTAATCATAAATGTAAACAAATCGGACAAACTTCCATACATTTTACTAATAGCATAAAGCCAAAGTTTTTTTTTTGTAATTTTAGCGTGAGCGAAGCCGCGTGTTCTGCTAATCAAATATAAATGCATATATATGTAATACTTTCTCAAAACGCAACTTATTTGTCATTTTCAATAAAAAAATCTTTCCTAGTCTCATTTAAACAGTCTTTCGTCCCCATGTTTTCTGTAAAGCATTCGAAACATTGTAAGTCATCCAAGTTTTTTTTAAATATATAAATAATTATATTCCAGGCAAAACCAGCAGGAACAGTGATGAGCGGTCGCGCGGGCGCCGCCGCCGCAGCGACTCCAGCGACGAGGAGCTGGACTCGCTCGACCACTACCATATGGTCAGCATTCAGGTACCGCTTGGCATTGTATATCCGGCTTGCTCACACACTCACTCAATCACTCACTCACTCTCTCACTCTTACAGTCACTTATTTACTCATAGCAGTACTGCTACCTTATCTTTGCCTTACCCTTACTTTTCTTGGGTCGTTTTGAAGAGACGATTTTCGCCTGATATGTATTAATTCACAAATGACATCATACCCGTATTATTACAATTTTTTTCTAAATAAAAGCCTATACCTAATCTTCCTACATAATCTGTCTTTCTATTGGTGAAAATTGTATGCATATATTTACAGTAGTTTCTGAGATTAGCTCAAATCAACACAAACTTAAGTTTAATTTATAATATGTAGTGAATAGTGATGTTGCATAACAATAATAACGATTTATTTAAAACGTACACTTTTGCCGCACTCACAAAAATGCGTAGTTTTGCTTCACTGTAGGGTGGTCTATGTTGTACTTTCTTAGATTTACGCGAATGTTTGACATTTCAAATAAAACTATCTTTTAACAAAACAACACACGATAAACGTTACTGACAAAAGACTGTCTGTATCAAGTATATAACGCCTTTGAAACGTCTAAAACCTTAGTCTCTCTCGTGACCATGATTACTATAAAGCGTTCGAAACGTCGGGAATCAAAAGGTATATGTATATTATGCTATCGGTCTTTGTTTACATATTTAAGATCTTTTTGTAAATATTGCCTGAAATAAATGATTAAATAAAAAAAATAAAAATCGAAATAAATCCGCGAAATAATCCGAAAAGATAGTTTTATTTAAAATGGTCTACGTTATATTCTGGTATATTGGTATTTCAGTAACAAAAATATAGATTTTTGTCTTCTCGCAATATTAGTATATCAATAATTTTATTTGTTGTTGTGTTATTTTTTTTTATATTTCTTTAATTTATAATGCTTATTTAAATACACAAAACTATTTTCTAAACTTCAACTGTTTTTTTACACAAGTACATGTTTACGAATAAATATATTGCACTTTTTGCTAGCTTTGCTGTTTGTATAATAAATACCAATTGATATTGAAATAATAAACTTCAGTGTTGTTTTATAGTTTTTATTCTTTTACGAGAACAAAATGTTATGTTTATTTCAGTTATTGGACTTAATGCACACTCTACACAGTCGCACTGCGCAGATATTCAAATGGTGGAGTGATGAAGCTGATCAGGGGCAAGGTAATTTAATTGATTTACTAAACGTTCAAGGAGTCTGCCCATTACACCGTCTCACACCATGACCGTGCTATGAACGTATTAGACACGGAACGAGCATGGCACGGACTACTATGCCCATTAGACCGTATCAACAGCGTATCATACCCGTACGATAACAGTTTTAGTGCCACGTATGCTCACCGTTGCGCCGCCTGCGCGCACCGGTCCCACGACGTCACGTGCCAGGCACGGAGCGTACCGGCAACGTTGTTATCGTTTCGTGCGTGGCACGCGACGGTGTTGGTCGGTGACGGAACGGTCTAGTGGGCAGAGTCTTATACTTTTCAATACAAAGGATATTTTTTTGCCTGAAACGGTTCTAGCACGGTCATGGTATGAGATGGTGTAGTAGGCATGCTGTCCTTAATTCACACCTCTTGGAATAGGGAATATGCGTGGGATTTAAATAAAGGTGAAATATATTTTTATAATCTTCATTGCTTTTAAATTAAGCCTATATTAATATTTTTTAATGTAATTTTTTTTATGATTAAGAAAGTAATTTTTAAAAAGTGCAAATATAGGTGAGACATTCGCACGCCATTGGTCAGACCGAATATGACGTCAGAGTATTATAACCCCAGCGATTAGCGATTTTGTCGCTACAAATTGCGTCATCATTTCTCTGTGTATATCATGCTGTGACGTCACGCCAAGCGCGCGGATTGGCGGATGTTTAAAGTATCCATATCGGTATAATATTTAAAAAAAAAAAACTAAATTCCAGGTTTGGAGCTGGCCATTTTTTTCACAATTATATGACTATGTAAACTATGTCCGAAAAAATTTAAAAAATTCATGCATATTCCCTATTAGAGGCTCAAAAAAGTTCAACTTTATTCGATTCAGTTATTATTTATATTAAAGTACTAGCATTTCCCGCGGCTCCGCCCGCGTTCGGATGACCAAAAACAAATTCTTAGGTTTTACATATTAGTATACTCTTACATTGCAGTTTTTGTATTTTTTCTCAGAAATGAGACATTTTCCCGCGGTAAAAAGTATCCTATATGTTGACCCGGATAGCCAGCTATCATCATACCAAATTTCATCAAAATCCCTCCAGTGGTTTTTCCGTGATGCGGTAACAGACAGACAAAAATTCTAAAAACTATAGATTCGGCCTCTGTATCAATAATAATGTCTATTTCAATAAGATTTTCCAAAAAATATTTAATGTACAGATTCGGCTTAGTTACAATTTTATTATATGTATAGATAGATATATTAGAATAACACTAAGTGGCACAATTTACAATTTCTTACATTTTTTGTCTGTGCACTAAATCTCGTTAATTGTGTAATTTCAGCTGAAGAATATGACTTGTGGGAGGTGGCTTGGAAGCCGCTCTTACAAGGCATCGCAGAGTTCTGTACGGACAGTCGGAAAGAGGTAATGCTTATATACTTAACTTGATGTAAAAGTTGATGATTTAAAGTGCTTGTAAAATCTATTTTATTAAAAGTATATTTTTATTTATTTAAATGGTGGTCAGATGCTTTCCTAGCATGCCTTTGAGGCGTCGTCCATCATGTGCTGTTGCTTTTTTTTAGTGATGCGAATGTTTGGACTAAAGAGTCATATAACGCCAAATAATGTCATAGTCAAAAATAATAGCCTGATTTTTCTGTTTATGTTACTATTCTCTATTTAAAGACTTAGAAGGAAACATGAATAATAAAAATAATATTATATTCTTAAAATAATAATATTATATTATATTCTTTTGTATGTTTGAAGCATTAGTTCTCTTTTCTTAAAAGGTAGATACTATAATATTTGTTTTTTTTATTACAATAAAATTCGTCAGTAATTTTTATTTAATAGGTATAAGGGAAAGTTCTGTCGTTTTTGAACACGTGCACTTTTATGCGTTGTCGATCCTTACCAAGCATTCTGATCCAACTGAAACCGGTTTAAATAGTTAGATTAGTATATGATTGATGATTTATACACATTTTTTCAAATTTAAGTCAGTTTTTTTTAACTTTTAAAACTGTCAATATGAGTGAAGAAAAATTGCACTTATGACATTGTATGTTATATGACTTCCAAAAAGGGAATAATGCGATGAAGGCAAAAAAAACTGGTGTGACGTGTTTGGAGAGGACGCAGTAATAGCTCGAATATACCAAAAGTGGTTTGGGAAATTTCGTTCAGGTGATTTTTCTTTGAAAGATCAACCCAGTTCAGGAAGGCCATCAGATGTCAATGACGAAGTGCTACGCAGTATGATCAAGACAAATCCCACGTTAACTTCCACAAAAGTAGGCTTCAAGCTTGGAATTCACCAGAATACTGCTTTAGATCACATTGAAACGCTTGGTTTCGTTTCTAAACTCTCTGTTTGGGTGCCACACAAATTAAGCGAAAAAATTTAATGGACAGAATTTCGATATGTTCTTCAAATCTTGCTTGTCACAAAAGGGGGCCGTTTTTGGACTACTTGGTGACTGGAGATGAAAACTGGATAGTTTATAAATACGTGGTTAGAAAAAGACTATATGTTTATAAAGGGGAAACACCACCGTCCACATCCAAAGCTGCCGTGCATCCGAAGAAGGTTATGTTTTGTTGTTGGTGGGACCGCAAGGGTATAGTGCAATATGACTTGCTGAAAGCGAATGAAACGGTCGATGCTGATCGTTGCTGTCAGTAACTTGATATTTTAAATAAAGAAATTCAACGTAAACGTTCATATTGGCCAACAGAAAGGGGGTGATTCATCACCACGACAACGCTAGACCACGCATGGCAAGAAAAACCATACAAAAAATTGCAGAGTTGGGTTGGGAAACTTTACCTCGGCCAGCATATTCTCCAGATATTGGACCATCTGACTATCATCTGTTTAAGTCGCTGTAATACTTTATCGATGGAAATAAATATATAAATTATGATGGTGTCCAACTAGCAGTAAAATAGTACTTCGTCTCCAAAAAAGAGGAATTCTTTTTCAGTGGGTTAGATAAGCTGCCATATCGCTGGCAGACATTTGTAACTAATAAAGGACATTATATTTTGGATGGTTTTTTAATAAAAAGTGAAAAAAAAAAAATTGTTCTTTCTTTTAGGAAAAAAACGACAGAACTTTCCCTTAGACCTAATATAAACATTTACTCAATTATCATTCAGTATACAAATTGTAATTTGTATACTATTTTAAACACAGTTATTTGGCTTCATGTTTAGTTCCGTCCGTATAATTCCTTGGTGCAAGTGGCATATTAATGGTTGCTCCACACTATAGTGCCGTATGGTCACAGTCCGTTCTCGGTCCGATATCGGCCTGGTAAAGTATTTCTATACAAGGAACGTCGCTGGAGTTCGACTGGAACGTGAATTACTGATAGTGTGAATGCGGTGATTGCCTCTCGTTACTCCAGGTGGCGAACAGCGCGATAGCGTACCTGCAGCGCGCGCTGCTGGCGCCGGCGCTGGCGGCGCTGGGCGGCGCGGGCTGGGAGGCGTGCTTCCAGCACGTGCTGCTGCCGCTGCTGCGCGCGCCGCCGCGCCGCGCCGACGCCGCCGCGCGCGCCGACACCGTGCTGTGCAAGGTGTTCCTGCAGCACCTGGCCGCGCTCAGCGCGCGCGCCTCCTTCGCCGCGCTGTGGTGCGCCGTGGTGCGCGTGCAGCAGGCGCTGCTGGCCGCGCCCGCCGAGCCGCTGCGCGAGGCCGCGCGCGAGTCCCTCAAGAACATGCTGCTCGTCATGCACTCCGTTAAGGTACACGCACACGACGACAACACCGTGCTACACTCTGTATTGCTCATGTCATGTTTGACGACGGCACGATGTAATCGATTTTGTATATTTATATCATTTATTCAAAAAAGTATTTCGTTTATTTTCTATTTATCCCTTTTTTTAAATCCCATTGCTGGGCATAAGCCCTTACTATATAGGAAATCAGACTAACAAGCTACAGATACTCTTAACAAGTTGGTCAAGTGTTGGTTGATAGATTTTACTCTTACACCAGATCTCCTCATTTACTCTTACGTTCATTTTGTTACTTTAATGAAATTACTTCGGAAAAAAACTTCTTTTTATATCTGCCAAAAATAAAATCAACCTTTTTGATTAGAATGTATAAAAGATTAAAAAAATAATCTATCGATAAATATATAAGTTTAAAACTTCCAGATATTCAGTAATGGCGATGGCTACAATGAGCTGTGGTACATCACTTGGGACATTATTAATGAATTTTTACCCAACTTAAAAGAAGAATTATTCCCTGAAGGTACTTTAAATGTTATGATTTTTTTTTTAATATTTTCATAACAAATACCCAAGTTTATTCAAACTTATTTATTTGTTTCAGCAAACGACAATATGAAGCAAACATCGCAGTCTCTTCCAACCCAAGTACCAAATATCCCCCTCATCCCCATCATGCCGGTCAACAGTACGAACGTTCCCAATCAATTACCAAACACCAATAAACAGCCAATACAAATACAAACAACACAACAAATCCAACAACAGCCAAATACACAACAAACCCACCAACCAATACAAATAGTAAACATCCAACAATCCCAACAATCCCCACCATTACAAAGGCCCGTCCAATCCCCAAATATTCTAGTGGGTCCCAATATGGGCCAACCCCCAATAGTAACCCCCATAGCCGTAAGTGCGACCCCCATGGGTAAAGTGTCACAGCCGGTAAGCGGCATGGTGCCCATACGAAACCCCTTGTACGACCAGACCGGCCTCACGTCTTCTGTTTTACTACAGCCTTTGAATGAGGTGGGTTTAATTCCGATATGTGTATTACAAAAGGACTGAAGTAACGTATTGTTGACCGACTTTGACAAAGCAAGTACTTACTTTAGGTGTGTTTGTTTTTTTGTTGTGCGATATCTACAACATTGGTGAATCAGTTTTTACGGTTGGGAATATCTCAAATATGATCTCCTACGAAAATTTCCCTCGAAAATTTAATATATATATATATATATATATATATATATATATATATATATATATATATATATATATATATATATATATATATATATATATATATATTATTTGAAGCTAAATTATTAGATGTTTTGGTTAAAAAATATATATCACGCGGAAACAATCTTCGCGTATATTGACCAAGATAAAAACTTCGTCGATCTCTTTTTCTTTGGTCGTGTGAAAAAAGGACAAAATATTAAACACTTGCATTTATAATATTATCATACAATGAGCGTAAAGTTAGCTTTAATTATTTTGTCACACCTTTTTAAAATAACTAGTAAATTTAATTGACATTATGGAATTATATTTATTTATTTTTGTCAACAAAATTTGTATGAGACGTTAAGATTTTTTTGATATATCCAATCCTTTATTATTTTATCCTTTTTTTTCTTAATTACAAATTGTCTATACACAAAACCTATCGATTTTTAATACACCTACAAAAACTGACATAGCAGACGATTAGACACATATTTTTACACTCTGGCAACTATCTAACATTCGTCTAAATATAGATAAATAAGACAATATTGTAATTAATTACAGATGATCTCAACACCGATCGGCATATCCATACAGACTCAGCCACCGACCCTGTATCGGGAGAAAACCAATGAAACCAGCGAGACCAACGAGACCAAGGAGACCAATGAGAACAATGAGATCAACGAGACCAACAAGACCAGCCCCAACTCTGACGTGATAGAACCACAAACGGACCTCTATAACGAGTACATAACAAATCCCTACAACGAAATCAAGGAGATATCAGAAAAAGACGCCACTTTATACGACCCGGAGGAACAAAAGGTGGATATAACCCCAGAAACTCGACTTTTATCCCAAAAATCGTTAAGTGCAAATGTGACACCTATGCATAGTAAGAATAAAGCTCAATTTGGATCAACAGATAATGTGAGAGATTCAAGCATTTTCAATTTTTCTAGTTACTTCGGATCGGTCAATGAGAAGGGCGTGTCTGATTTCGATGCACTAATGTCCACGCAAGAGGGATAGCTCGATTTTGATGTGTATATAGGAACCTGGTTGTAATGTATATGAAATAATTATTTTTGTTTTTGATAATAGGCTAATTGTATGATAATATAAAAAAAATTGTTGGGCTTTGACGTTTTTTTGTACAAAAAATGTAAATTAATATTTGTTAAGAATTGAAATAATACATACTACAGCAAATATTTTTCAAAGAATTCTATACTCATTTCGTGGAAGCGTTCATACTTGATTTATCTGTAGTAGAAAATAAAACAAATTTACATATTAACTATTGTTATTTGGGATTGAACAGTAATTTAATAACGACCTTTGTTTTATATGAATCATATGTATGTTTGTTCGAACTTTACATCACCAAGTATACAATATATATATCGATACATATTTTCGATTTTTCCTTAAAATTATATATTAGAATATCGATCTTTAAAAATAAAACAAAGATTTTTTTTCATCTGTCCTATACATAGGAAATTTTATATACATATTATTTATTTTAAAATATTTCGTCGATTTTTATGACAGAAAGAATATATTTAATTTAAAAGAACGCTAGATAGCAAAAACTGGAACATAAAAAAAGCAAGCTTACAATATTTTATATAAACATTTATAAAATATATTCCAGTTCTCAACATCCGTGTTAAAATCTAGATAAATTCGATGGCCTATGACTGATAGCGTAACGCGTGCGTTGACACTCTCGTTTCGCGGAAACTCGCGAGATTGGAGATAGCTTCGACTGTGTATGGCGGTTTATTATTTAGTCTGACAGGTTTCCATGAAAACCGTTGTAGAAAATTACTTCACTATATTATTATATTTACTTATGTATAGGCGTACTTTTGGTGTTTCTGATGAGACCTTGATGTACATATACATAGGTTTTTTATAAGCGATAAATTAAATATTTGGGGGATCATTTTTGAGCGAGATTTGCCTTTTTTTGTAAAATCGAGTTTTTTTGGAAGAGATTTAAAAATTGCCTTTTTTCAGATAAGCCACCTAAACAGATAAATTTACAAAGCAAAACCCTATGTAATTTGTTCCAAATAATTAGAGCCGTTTTCGAGAATAAGTAGAGTTTAAGGTTTCATACATAATGTGTTTGGCCGGAGAGGGAAATACAGATGTAGCCAATAATAGTCATTGATAATTAATAGTATTATTTTTTCTTTTAAGGAAATCTTAACTTTTTTTTTATTTTCGAAATAAAAACAGTAAATGTATAATATTTGATTTTTTCTTTTGTTTTTCTGCTTTTACATTGTTTTTTTTTAATTAGTATGTTTAATTCTAAACATAATATGCTTATACATATTTATGACAAGACGTTTATTCATAATACAGCTATTTTAGATGCGCATTATCAGGAAACGGTGTATATTGATTCTAGGATGTCCTAAGCAAAATTTGATATGTTCTGTCAAATACTGCACTTGAGTTTGACTTAGATTTTTTATGAACTAGATAACATGCCGCCTACATTTTAATATACAAGCATAAAACAAAGGCCGTGATTAAAATATTGCTAACTTATTAAAACTAACTTAGTCCAGCGTGATGTATATAACTTTGGCGATAGTAAAAAGGTTTATTATTATAAGTATGAAATAAAATATTCTGTATTTATTATCATTATATATTGTTGGCCTAATTTTTGTGGTAAAGAAAGTAATTAATGAAATTAGCATTTCAATCAATCAATTATTTATATATGTATAGATGGCCATTTAAGTTCTTCGACGAAGGAGTTTAACATTTTTTTTTAAATGTAGACATTGTAGTAGACAAATATGAGTGCGTGTAACCTTTACGCGCGGTTGAAGTAAAACTTTTTTTGGCGCTGTGGCAGATAACTAATTAAAATTTAAAACATCAAAATATTTTTTTTATAAATTTATTAGTATTGTGGGATTGAGGATACCAGCAATAAAACCAGCACACCACAATCACTTTAATACGTTTATTAAATTACAATAGTTTATTATGTTTTTGCAGATTGCATCCTTTAAAACTAAAACTTTCTCATTCAACACGGCCATTGGCCGAACACACTCTGTCCCTTTCACTCATTCTTTCTTTCATTCACACTTCACTCGTACTTTTTATTTAATTTATGCACAATATTCATCCTACAGTGATAAATATTCATTTTTATAAGAAATAATTATTATAAAATTATTAATAATAAATATATATTTTTATAAATAATAATAATTATAAAACTATATAATAATTTTTTACAAATGAATAATAATAGACTTACTTCCGCGACGCTCATTTTTTCAATATATTGAATTATCCCTCAGCCATGCCTAAAGAAGTTTTACTTTAAAAAAAATCATAAATTGAAGCCCAATTTGTGAAGCATGGATTTTTGAAACTTTATATGATGTATATTTTAGAATTTTTATGTTTTCATTTTAAGCAACGCGTTTGAAAACTTTTACTTCACTGTTTTATTTTATGTTTTAAAACGTAAATGGATATGTGTTTTATAACTTTTCATCTTCTATTATGACAATTTAGGAAGAAGTTAAGACAAAGTCAAAAAGTCGTTATTAATCCACGATTCTTATGATACATTATTATATTTGAGTGTATGTTATTTTTCTATTTAACCGACTACGGCGATGTAAAGAGGGTTTGACTGTAACTATCTCTATGAATTTATTTTATGATAATAAAAAATTTTCTTCGGTTTATTATCCATTTAAAACTGTTTGATGAGATACATATAAACTATTTAGGTTATAATTTTGTGTATTTTTTTTTCGTTTTTTTTTCTATCAAACAAATTACATTCCACTTTTAATATTAATTGTTTCGTTTCACTTAAATTAGTTTATTTTTTATTTTTGTATAGTATTTATTTTGCAACAGATAAATTATCTTCAGGGTCTTTGAATGGAATGGAAGTGTAAATTATGTAATTAAATAGTTCATTTTGTATAGAGAGTTATATATTATCTGTGTAATATTTAGATGTTTATTAATAAAATGTGTTTATCAATTAGTATGTGAAAATCTTTATTTTACCAACTCGTTCATTGTAATTTAGTTTTTTTTTTATTAAAATACTGATATTTTAATTGAAATAGGATTTTAGTTTAATCTAGATACATATATCGCCGTCTCAGTGCTTATATGTCAAAACGACAAATTTATTTTTAAATAAACATTAAAAAACATAAAAAACACATTTTACTTTAAAAAAGCCAAAATTTTTTTGTTTATCTATGTGATGTAAAAATATATTTTATCTGATGTATAATAATCTTGGAAATAAAACTTTATCTTTAAAATTGAGGGAAAAAACTGTAAAGTAGTTTATGTAGTATTTAATATTCTATAAAGTAGGTTTAAAATGAAAATACGTTTTTATAGAAAATCAACAGTATAATATAGAGGAAACTATACACTATTTACACATTTTGTACAAATATCGAGAGCGCCTTCACAGAAGGCATATAGGCACTTAATGCTACACTAAAAGTCTTTGAGACGATAACACTTCACATACATATCTAACAGTCTATTATTTATACTCTAGAGACGTGGAGTGGTCTTTTGTAGTAAGGGTGTTGTGGTCTCAGCAATGGCGGGGCGCAGCAAGGGGCCTTTCGCGGGGGGCAAAGCGCCTTTTTCCAAACAACAGCTGACTTCCTCGACCAAGCCCACGCCCCCGCCGCTATTCCACAGGATAACCACAAACACATAGACACTCCGCTCGATCCCGCGGTATTATCTATGTTTCCAGCTTCCAAAGCCGCTAGCAGCGCTAGATTACTCTGTGCTTCTCTATTCCGAGCTTCAACCACGCGTGTGCCAGTCGCAAATGCAGCTAATAACAGGTAAAGTAAACCTCCAGCGGCTGCACGCGCCGCCAACCTTCCCACTCTCTTCGCACCTCTAGAATCTAACGCTCGGCGGACTCGCATTATACCAGGGCACGCGCCAATGGCTAAAGCTATCGATGTTATCAGCAAAGCACCCCTGGGGACTCCAATCAAAGCCGAAACAGCTGTGTCTGACACTCCACATGTACCAGTGAGCTCGTCCGCAGTAACTTTCCGAAGAGCTAACGCTGCAGCCGTCCACGCACCAGCCCAGCCCCAGGCGACTGCGTGCAAATACGCAGCGGCCCGTTCCAACGCTTCAGTAGACCATTCACTCGCCGCTGTCAAATACCACGACACGCAGGCGTTTGTGAACCAGGCGTCTGCAGCTAGCGTGAAGTAGTATGTCAAAGAGAAGAAGGCTACGCAAGTGGGGGACGCTAAACCATCTACTGCCAGAGTGATTCCTGAGCATGAAACAGCTTTAGCTCCAAGCCACCCTCGTGTCACGTGAGCTAGTGCAACTATAGCGTGGCATGTTGCCATCCAAACCACTGGCCTCTCTGGGTAGCGGTATCTAGAAGGCTCTGCACAAAATGTCAACAACGCGAACGAAGTTGACAGTAATGAGAACCAGGCTAAAGTAATCATCCATATTTCAGCAGTCTTCTTGTCAGATTGGGTGTACCTCGCGTGCTGACCACAGGCAGGCCAGCATTCGCCGGTCGGTGCCCGGGTGTGTGCTGGTGGACATCCGTGATCTCTTAGCTCATGTTCGTGGAACGGCCATCGCGGCATTGGTATCGGTTCTGGTTCCAGTTCACTTGAGTTTGATGGTCTCATACACAGTCTGTTTGGCCGGAGAGGGAATACTGAACAATCGAGTTTGATACTTGGGGGCAGTAGTTTGATTTGATCCTTGCAATCTTCCACGACTTTTTCGCAAAGTGCTCTGCAGGCGCTCACGGAGCCCGATACTTGCACTGAACAGAGCGGGGCGAAGGCCGAGCACAGAAGGAAGCGCGCATACATCGAGCACTCGCTCGATAAGATATCAGCGAATGCTGTCATCTGCAACAAAATGAAATTCATTTTAAAACAAAGAAATTTATTAGGAATTAAAGTTAATAAAAGGAAAACTAATATACGTTACGCAAATATAGTCATGGACAAATATAATAGTAATTTAATATATAGATATGTGTACAGAAATGAAGTGATTTCGGAATTGAAAAATCAAACTACATTTAACAAAAACCTATTCCGCCTCAAGTTGCTCAAATATCATATGTTTATCCAAGCAAATAAATAATAGTTAAATACCAGGAATCAGGTACCTCTAACTCAATGGATTAGCTAAACTAAACAAACTGCAATAAGTGCTTTGAGCTCGTATTGAGTAAATGAAGACTCTATTACCAAAAAATAAGGTATATTTTTAATAAAAAACTGTCGATAAGTCGGTATTTGTATCAATAGAAACCCTTGTATGTGATCCAAAAACATCTAAAACGTGTCGCGTGAGTAAATGTCAGGTAAGGCGACGTTCTGCTGGATAGATAGATTCTGCTTCCTATTAAAATAATGTTAATTTGAAGAAAAATCTAATCAGTCCATTTGAACATCTCGTAAGGAATAATATGTTAAAATATGAAAACTTTTAGCATTTTTGATTAAAGCCCATATTTATGTTCAATTTATTATCTTTTAAATAAATTAATTGTCAAAAAATTTATATAAAAAATAAAAATATATAAATAATACATAACTGCTTTTTCATAATAATACTTTAGTGTGACTGCAGCTTAAAAAGATCTTTTAACGAAAATATCTTAAGTGGTGCCGACATACTAAACCTTTTTCGAAGGCAAACAAGCGTGTTTGCTCACTATTGTTGGTAAAACGAAACGTTTCGAGAAAAAACTCAGAATGCTTCAGTTCAGAGCCACTGTACCGTCGTCTAAAAGGATAGAGTAAAGTAGTTTGCTTTCTTAATCCGGGATATCGAATAGCTGCACTTAGGGACGCTTATTCATTCTTTTTATTATAAAGCTTTGTAAATACACAATATTTAGACTACTATATTTATTAAAGACTAGCATTGCCCGCGGCTCCGCCCGCGTTTAGATAACCGAAAACCAAATTCTTAGGTTTTACATATTAGTATAGTACAGTGCAGTTTTTATGTTTTTTCTCAGAAATGAGATATTTTCGCGTGGTAAAAAGTATCCTATGTGTTGACCCGGATACCCAGCTATCATCATACCAAATTTTATCAAAATCTGTCCAGTGGTTTTCTCGTGATGCGGTAACAGATAGACAGACAGACAGACAGACAGACAGACAAAAATTCTAAAAACTATAGATTCGGAGTCTGTATCGATAATAATGTCTATTTCAATAAGATTTTCCAAAAAATATTTAATGTACAGATTCGACTTAGTTACAATTTTATTATATGTATAGATGTATGTAATAAAGATTAAAATAAACATTTTTTAAAGTTAAAATAACTTCGACGGATAACATCACGTTTGGTTTTTTAACAACCATACACTGAGCTATACCAATGCATGTCTGTAATATTTTTTCTCTACACTTTGAACGGCAAGTAGAATTAAGTAAAGAAATTTTCAACCCAAACATAATTAGCTTCGGACGTATTCTGTGAACCGAAGCTTTTTGTTAGACGGTTAGGTAGGTACTGGCGAATTGCGACAAACGATGACGAATTGTCAATGAAAATGAAAAATGGCTAATTGTAGGCTTTATGCTTCATTACCGTTTTGAATTATTTACAAATTAAAAAAATAGTTTTAATTTGAATATATCAGATGAAATATAATAATAAGATTTCATAAACATGTTTTTAAATTTTTAATGTTTATAATTATAAGTATGTCCCGATTTATAATTAAATTCTAATAAACATTGCATGTTAGACGTATGTAACAGCGCCACAACCTTCTTCAATATACTAAAAAAAAAACAGATTGTATATTCAAATTCAAAGCAGTTTAGCATATCCTTTTTAGATTTTCAAATGAGAAAAATAAAAAAAACTAAACTCACTAACGAATTGCCCGCCTTATGCGATTACAAAGCGACAAAAAGTCGATCCCTTCATGGCAATCAGGGAATCATTACATCTAATCAGAGGGCAGATCTGAACAAACCGTTCAATTGGAAAAAAAACAAACGAATAAGGTCCGTCCTCCACAACCGCCGTTTTCACAAAAAGCCGGTGACCTTGCCTTTGTCTCCAGTCATTTGCGCCGGCTTTTTATAATACGCCGGGAACTTTGATGCTGGGAATAATATGACGTAACTGGTTGAGAAACCAGTTGGGTATTGATTAGGCGGGACAAAGGATAAGCGACCTAGAGTTGGATTTTTTCATTTGTCAAAGTTTTGTTGTTCATTTGGCGAGTTACTGTTGTTTGTAGTAAAATATTAGAAACTTAAAGTTAGTTTTGATGATTGTTTGATTAAGTATATATCTTTTACATCTAATATTAAAAAGTAACGGCATTGCTATCAATGAATTTCGAAATCCTGAATTTTGTTACAACTTACAAGAGAACTTTCTGTATTATCAAGGTCGTTTTACATTTAGCATTGTAACTCTGCATAATTTCTATTCGAGTAATCTACACATATACTAATAAAATTGTAACTAAGTAGAATCTGTACATTAAATATTTTTTGGAAAATCTAATTGAAATAGAAAATCTAATCGATACAGAGTCCGAATCGATAGTTTTTAGAATTTTTGTCTGTCTGTCTGTTACCGCATCAGAAGAAAAACACTGGACAGATTTTGATGAAATTGTGTATGATGATAGCTGGTTATCCGGGTCAACATACAGGATACTTTTTACTGCGAGAAAATATCTTATTTCTAAGAAAAAATACAAAAACTGCATTGTAAGAGTATACTAATATGTAAAACCTAAGAATTTAATTTTTGGTCATCTAAACGCGGACGGAGCCGCGGGCAGTGCTAGTTTAAAAATAAAAATACGATTTCATAGTTATGTACAGAATGTTAATTTCACCCACTCGCGGCCACAAAGGCGGGGGACAACAAAAAATTAATTACCAAAGGATTCTGAAAATAGAAGCGCGGCTTTGATCTTTAACAGCTTCGAAAATAACCACTACGTCGTAACTAACTGTACAGACGTTATTAAGAAATATTTGTTGATTATCGTTTGCAATGGTTGCGTAGATTCTGTGTGTACTGTTCTGTATTATATGAGGTCATACACTTTTGAGAATTCATTCTATAATATATTAAATGTAAAAGTACCTCTGTCTATCCCCTTTTCACGCTTAAACTGCTGAACAGTTTTCGATAGAATTTGTTTACGGCATAAATTGCATTCTGGGGACGGATACGAGCTACCTTTGATGCTTAATCTACTTACAAGCCGAGCAAAGTCGCGGTAATAGACTAGTTAAATAATATTGCCTTAAGCGGACACCGAACCGCCTCTATGTTATGTATATAGAATGATATCACTTACGTGACATTTCACTTATAATAAGCGAAAGTTAATTATATTTAATTGGACAATTCTATGTACATATATTTATAACATTGCGCGTTAATTAATGCCATATGATATTTGAGAGCGGTTTGGTTTACATAACTTATTTTACTTAAAACAAACATAAAAAATTAAAATATAATAAAATCTGTTATTATCCAAAATATATAAGATTAAATATTTTCGCACGAATCTAGCAGTTACGCCTAGTTACGACATAACCACTTTGAGTTACCATACAAGTGATTGATATTTGCTTACTTGTGACCTTTCCATATGTTTAGTTAGCTTGAAATGAGTTGCTCAAAGAATATAATTTAACTCGCAATTTATTTATAATTTAACTAGAGCCTTTGCTTTGCTTGAATAATCGTCTATTTAAGTGCTTTTCGACTTTATACAAAAACGTTGACTTTTGCAACATACCCTACCCCATACAAATGGTGATTCCCCATACAAACTTTCATCACCACTTTCACCGCCTTAAGGGATTATTCCCAGGATAAAAAGTATCCTATGTCCTTCCCAGGGTCTCAAACTATCTTCTTATCAAATTTCATTACAATCGGTTCAGTAGATCCAGAGATTACCCCCTACAACATCAGAAACTTACAATATTTACCTCTTTATAATATTAGTATAGATATGGTGAGTATTCATCATTTGGCAAACGATCAGCGCCATCTTTTGGCAAATCTTATCACTATCAGCAGCTTATATACTAGTGCAGGTGAATTAGTAACAAACATACACACAAATAAAAACTTTTGGATATATAAATAGTGTAACAACCTACACCCTGATAGCTGAGTACGTCGGGCGTGAAGCGACTTCAAAGCGATAGCGATCAAAGGCGCCGCTCGAGGGCTTCGTAAATAATTGACATGTGGAGTAAATGTTACATACTCCTGAACCTACAAAGATTGTGAAATGTAAACATTCGTAATAAGATTCTCGAGTTAACTTATAACTGTATTACATATATATAGGAATAGTATTGCTATTTTAATCTTAATTTGCCCAATCGTAGTACTTGTTCAAACGGTACACCCATCCAATCACTATAAGGAAATATCAAAATTTTGAATGAAATTTATTAAAATGTATACATATAATAAAATTGTAACTAAGTCGAATCTGTACATTAGATATTTTTTGGGAATATTTCAATAAAATAGACATTATTATCGATACAGAGGTCGAATCTATAGTTTTTAGAATTTTTGTCTGTCTGTCTGTCTGTCTGTTACCGCATCACGAGAAAACCACTGGACAGATTTTGATGAAATTTGGTATGGTGATAGCTGGTTATCTGGTTCAACATATAGGATACTTTTTACTGCGGGAAAACATCTCATCTCTGAGAAATAGGGACGAACCCGAGCGGAGTTAGGGGAGTCGCTAGTTAATTCATAAAAATAAGGCGTGAAATTACCGCTATTCTACTATGCCTCAAATGCATCATTTTTAAAAATCATACACACATATTTTGTACTGGTCATAAAATTGGCAAGCATAGAATGTAACACTAGTTCTATATACTATCAACTACACTCTCATCTAACACATTTTTTTATTTCTTCACAATCGAGAGTGTGTATCATACGGTCCAGCATCTAAATTGTTTATCCGGCATCTCTTTGAAGTTCATGCCTCAATTAGGGCTTTCGATTTAATGATTGAAACCGGTCGTTCACCCTCAGTCTGAGTAATTGAACGTTTATTAACTTTTATATCTTTACAATATGATTAATTTCATTGTGCTTTCGCTTTAAGTGCTTAAGTGTAAGTAAGAAAAGTCTTGATAAAAATGTCTCACCTATAAGTATATACCTATTCTTAAGTACCTTAGTTACTAGTCGAATAAAACATCTCTAAAAGCTAGGTTTCATACAAACTTTCATACCCTGTTTTACCCCCTCGTGGGATAAATTTCGAAAAATGCTAAAACACGTTTTTATTTAATTGTATTGAAGAGTATTAATAATACTAAGTTTCAAGTAATTCTGATCATAATTTTTTGGGTTCTATTATAACGTGGTTTCCCGTGGGAATGAGATAATCTACCGCGGTAAAAAGTAGCCTATGTCACTTTACAGCCTTCCAACTATCTCCACACAAAAAAATACGACAATCTGTCTCTCTGTTGCGACGTGAAAGAACGACAAACAAACAAACATACTTTCACATTTATAATATTTGTATGAATATGGATATAGAAGTATGGATGTAAGAAATAAATAACAGCTAAAGTACCTTTTTCTCTGATGTGAACCGATTTTCTTTTTTGTTTAGTTTTACCGATAAAAAGTCTTAGTGTTATCGATAAAAAATTCTAAGCAGTTTTTTTTCAAATTAGGTAATAATTTCAGACTAGTTATAAATTATAATGAATAAACTAAAATCGCTAGTTGAATAACTAATTAAAAAAACGTTTTTTAATATACGCATTGAGTATTTTATATGTAAAACGAATTGTTCCCAAATGTGAAATCTGACTAAAGCTCCAGCTGCCTCCATTCACTCTATTCCGGACTCGCCATAAAAGCGTTAGAACTTAGAATTACTTTTTACAGCGGGACTTTGCACATTGACTGCATCTACATAATATATTTCTTAAATAATAAATATATTGGGACATTGATGGGACATTAACACAAAGCGCCATCTAGTTCCATGGTAAGCTACGAGACCTGTGTTATGGATACCAGATAGTTGATATACTACACATGTATAACTTTAAATACATACATATTATAAATATAAACACCCATGACTGGAGTACAAATATTCGTGCTCATCACACAAATGAATGTCCCCAGCGGGACTCGAACCCGCGACCGTTTGCACAGCAAGTAGGGTCGCAACAAACTGAGCCAAACATGTCGTCAAAATAATAACATTTTATTTTTCTTGTATTTATTGTGAAATCATTAATATACGTAAAACATATTATATATATCATTGATTATCTTTATATCTTCAAATGTATACTAAGTATTATCTATTTTTTTTCCATAAAGTCATGGCTTCTTTATAGATTAATTATTGTAAGTATTATAATGAGACGTAATTAAGGCATAATTAGAATATTTATTTAAAAAGAGCTTATCATTCACTATTACATAGTACACCTATACTAATATACACAAGTACATGTATACTAATATTATAAAGAGGTAAAGTTTGTGAGTTTGTGACGTTGTAAGGGGTAATCTCTAGATCTACTGAACCGATTTAGATGAAATTTGGTAAGAAGATAGTTTGAGACCCTGGGAAGGACATAGAATAAATAAAATAGTTTTTATCCCGGAAATCATCCCTTAAGGGGGTGAAAATGGGGATGAAAGTTATGATGGGGAATCAAGCTAGGGACGAACCCGCCCCCCCAACGTGCGTTCACCTTGTCGTGGTGGGGGGGCTCAGTAGTGCCCGGCAACCCAACCGGGCGCGAAGCCAAGAAACGCACAAGGAGGTGGCCCACTTCGGTGGGCGGTGGGAGGTGGCCCTCTTCGGAGGGCGGTGTACCATGCGGGTTGCTCCTGGTACTTCTCTGATAGCAGAGTGGACCTTGGAGCAACCCCGTGGTTGTTGTGGTCTGCTTTGGCAGACCTGCCGTCGGGGCGTCGTAGTTGAATGCGTAAGCGATCCTGCGACGCCCCATTAAGACGGTGGAAGGCTTTGTTGGGTTTTAGTGGGTAGTACTGGCTTTGCCGGTGAGTCCCACACCTCGTGCGTAAATGCATTTCCCAACGTTAAAAAAAAAAAAAAAAAAAGGGACGAACCCGAACGAAGCGAGGGTGAGTCGCTAGTAATACATATAATTATTATGTAACCTAGAGAAATCTTTCGTTCTTTAAACGATTAAAATAATGTGACATTATTAATAATAGGTAGGTATAATATATGTACATATAAAAGAATTTAAATCCACCTAACATTGATTAAAATGAAAACAACGCCACAAGAAAATGTTAATTATCTTAAGTTTAATGATAGCAATTAAAACACAAAATTAAAGTCAGAAGCAATCACATTATGTACGTATTTAAATGTGACGCGATAGCGGATGTGACTACATGAAATTAAGGACCGATTCACACGATAATGTCGATCACGGTTCGTTTTAGTTCTGGTAAAATACTTTTATACAAGAGACAATAAATGCATTTACACTATCAGTAAGTAAGATGAAATTTCCAGTCGTATCAAATTCCAGCAATGTTTCTTGTATAAAAAAATAAAAATAATTTAGCAGATCTATATCGGGCTGAGAACGGACGGTGATTGGCACTATAGTGTGGAGCGGCCTTAAACGTTCCAGTTTCAGCGAGTGTGGAGAGTTCTTTTAATTAGAGCTTTCCATTTATATTCTTGGTTTTATAGTTCGGTAATCAACGCTTGGTGCTTTAAATTGGCTTGTCTCCACCAAATTCCAGTTAGTGGCAACCTTGTTAGCGAGCTCTACATTTGGTAGTTGGTTCACAAGTTTTATGTTAGCGATTGTCGTATCTCAGTAAGATATTAGTGTGTCTCTCATCTTCTCAAGCTTTGAAAGCAAGTCGAGTTTCTATCAGTCTATACTTCAATGATATCTATACTAATATTATAAAGAGGTAAAGTTTGTGAGTTTGTGAGTTTGTGATGTTGTAGGGGGTATCTCTCTGGATTTACTGAACCGATTTAGATGAAATTTGGTGAAAAGATAGTTTGAGATCCTGGAAAAGACATAGGATACTTTTTATCCCGGAAATCGCCCCTTAAGGTGGTGAAAATGGGGATAAAAGTTTGTACTGGGAAGCAAGCTAGGGATGAACCCAAGCGAAGTAAGGATGAGTCGCTAGTGAAATATAAAATGAATATATGGTGAAATCATTTCGGTATAGTTGACTAAAAAAGTTAGTGCGTCTAGTGGCTATATCATGGTTACTTATATATTGCTGTAGTAAGATTAAAAGGTGTAAATGATGCAAACATAAGATATAAGATTTTTGTCTACATTAAAAGGGATACAATACCTGCACCGAACAATATTCTAACTCAGTATCAAAGAAATTCTGATTTTGGATTTTGAATAAATTTGATGAATTAATTTCTATTTTCATTTACATCAAAACTAAGTTACAATGTTGTTCTTTCTAATAGTATACTAGCATTGCCCGCGGCTCCGTTCAGATGACCAAAAACAAATTCTTAGGTTTTACATATTAGTATACTCTTACATTGCAGTTTTTGCATTTTTTCTCAGAAATGAGATATTTTCCCGCGGTAAAAAGTATCCTATATGTTGACCCGGATAACCAGATATCACCAAATTTTTTATCAAAATCCCTCCAGTGGTTATTTCTGTGATGCGGTAACAGACAGACAGACAAAAATTCTAAAAACTATAGATTCGGCCTCTGTATCGATAATGCTAGTTGCTAATAAAAATACCGAATAATCTAGATTTACAATAATATCTGCCTATCATTAAGAATTAACAAGCGTTACATCAACGGCCGCTAACTCTCACAAAACACTATTACGAATAATAAAGTTCATAATTTTGCTATGCAACATTAAAATCTATCCCCTTACAATACAAGTGGTTATAATAGCTGTGCTGTGAATTGTGTACTATAGCAAACTTCGAAAGTTGAACATTTACTCAATATAAGGCTTTATCACTTTAACAATAAAGGTTTTTAAGACGGTATTTGTATATTTGTTAGAACCAAGAGCGATCGGTCACAAGATTCATCCGATTATGTATTAGCTACGGTCGGTCGGAGGCGGCTTCGTTTAAGGCTTAGTGATGGTCAAGACTTTAAATTGATATACAAATTGCGGTAGAGATCGATGAAAGCATTCTGTAAAGTACAGTAAGCTTTAGTGTCTATGTCTAATCTATGCCATTTTAATAAATTATTTTTAAGCCTTAAAAATTTAATTTTTTTAATAGTCTGGTCCAGATTAAATTATATAATTATGTGTTTGGGTACCACTTAATAATATATATATATATATAGCCTATAGCCTTCCTCAATAAACGGGCTATCTAATGCAAAACGAATTTTTCAAATCGAATTAGTACTTCCTGAGATTAGCGCGTTCAAACAAACAAACAAATAAACAAACAAGCTCTCTTTATAATATTAAATATAGATTGATGACGATGTTCTCCTAGCCGATTCCGGCTACGGCGGCCAATCTTATTGAGACTGGCCTACTGCGCAGGAGATATTATAGTGCAGCGCGTGTACGCGCAGACACAACGTGCACTCTCTATTCCTGTCACTCTCATTCTCTGGTGGGACGACCATTCGACACGACCAGTGAGAGTTAAGGCGCAGGACCGACGGCTTTACGTGCTCTCCGAGGCACCGGGGTGAAATACCGCCAACTTCTCAACTCCGGGCTGTTACTGAGACTTACTATACAGAAAGACTCAATAACTAAACTTGGCCCGACCCGGGACTCGAACCCAGGACCTCCGAGTGTGCAGCCGTACATGCTAGCCACTACACCACCGAGGCAGTTATAGTAATATAGATTTCTCTCCATCTACTTTATTAGAAACAAGTCACCTCTTTCAATTCGCTACGTTTTAATTTAATGCATCTTCATATTCATTCAGTTACACTAATGTCTCGAGACGGGCTGATATTCGCGTTAAGTTCTGGCAGATATAGCTGTCAGTTGCAATCGGTTTACGGGTGAAGTCATTTTCATTAATATGTGACTTGCACCATAGAGGATAGGATGTGACTTGTATATTATTAACTAGCGATTTACCCTTGCTTCGTTTGGATGCGTCCCTTCGTGTCTAACAGAAGCCTATATGTTACTCCCAAGTCAGGAGTTCCCAACCAGGGGGACGTAGATGGAATTTATTTTGTATAATTTATAATTAAAATAAATAAAAATCGGTAAAATAATGTATTACGCCGGTGAGTCCCACACGTTGTGCGTAAATGCATTTCCCAACGTTAAAAAAAAAAAAAAAAAAAAAAAAAGGTTAGGTTAGGTCAATGGGATTTGGAAACCGATTGAAGCGAGTTCAAATCCCGGGTCTCGCACCTCTGATATTTTCATGTGCGAATCATTTCCAACATGATTATCACTTGTCTTAACGGTGAAGGAATACATTGTGAGGAAACCTGCGTGTCTGAGAGAACCTAGCAAGTTTTCAAAAGACATGTGAAGTCCACCAACCCGCACTTGGTCAGCGTGGTGGACTATGGCCTGATCCCTCTCGTACTGAAGGGAGGCCCGGGCCCAGCAGTGGGACATTAAAAAGGGCTGAATACATACAATGTTTCCTTCGTCTTTAAACTCGAAATACATTTTTAATAAGAAAATATAGGCATTATGTTAAAAAAACTTGACCTTACACAAAAGCGGGTGCGAGTTTTTTTAAAAGTTGAGTAAAATGTTTGTATATGTCGTATCGTAAACTATATTTTTGACAAAATTCAGCCCATCATTTTATCTATAAATATAATAAAATTGTAACTAAGCCGAATCTGTACATGAAATATTTTTTGAGAAATCTTATTGAAATAAACATTATTGTTTATACAGAGGCCGAAACTATAGTTTTTAGAATTTTTGTCTGTCTGTCTGTCTGTCTGTCTGTCTGTCTGTCTGTCTGTCTGTCTGTTACCGCATCACAGAAAAACCACTGGATGGATTTTGATGAAATTTGGTATGGTGATATCTAGTTATCCGGTTCAATATATAGGATACTTTTTACCACGAGAAAATGTCTCATTTCCGAGAAAAAGTACAAAAACTGCAATGTCAGAGTGTACTAAAATGCAAAACTTAAGAATTTGGTTTTTGGTCCTCTGAACGCGGGCGGAGCCGCGGGCTATGCTAGTTAGCCTATATTTATTTTAGTTTCTAAAGTAAATTCATTTTTCAAAGCACATTGCAAACTTGTTCCCGACACCTCACAGTCTGACCTCGAGCTTCCAAATAGTTAATATTACCTTAGTGTGTTAATACGTTCGTCACTGTTGATGTACCGATGTCTAAATAATTTTACTTAGCACATCGTAAATGTCGCTTTATATGTGATTTCTAGCGTTTTGTATATCGTTTTATTACTGGCCTTGGATATATCTATCTTGACTTTGTAATTTATTATTATTTGATCTGTATCTTGCGAAAAATATTGTTTTTGTTCCCATTTCGTATATAATTTGTGAAAACGGCATTTTTTATTTCTCATGTGATAGTTTTATTTATAAATTAACATATTAATATTATAATTACTTACAAATATCAAATTTAATACAAGTATCAAAATTATAGACACATAATTTAAGAACGTTTTGTAAATAATATTTTAAATGCAGTGGGACAGTTGTAATATGTATTTTATACGTAGACACTACGAATAAATAATAAGTATTTATTCGTAGCCTAGACATGCATTAGTATAGGTATATAATTACCTGTACATTGGTATATACATATGTATATTGTATATACCTTGTCGTTTTGTCTGTGGATCATAAAGCGTTTAGATTTAATATCAAAATAAAATAATACACCAATACATAAGCATAATGTACCTGAATTAATTATGATTTATCTACGACATGTGCGTTAACGTGCTTTGATAGATATAGTAATATTGACATACTAATAAAAAGCTAGCTATGTATCCTCATTGAAACAAGCAAAGGTAAACAAGAAGGTTTGGCTCGGAGCCCGGCGCCAGCTGTTATCAGCTGATAACGCAACGAGGACAGGCTCTGTTTCAGGAATTCCAAAGTTTCTCAATTCGCCTCAACTAAAGAGTTAAGTATGTAGTTAATACCAATTCTTAAAATTATGCGAATCTTTGACATTTTGTGTGAAAATGTTTTTTCGGATCTATTCGCAGTTTTTTTTTGACGTCGACGATAAGAATAATATAACTGTAGAAAATTCGAAAATATTGTTAGTTTTTCTATTTGATTTACCAGTAAAGTTTATATTTATACAAGTTATACCTACTCATTATAAAAATATTTTTTTCGTTATACACAAAAAACGACATTTTATCGACATAACACTAAAAATAAGTTCTATTTCAAAATTATCACACGGTTTGTACGTTAACTTCTATATCAATTTAAAGTGGCAAAAGTAACATTTCTCACCTCAAAACTGAAAGCATCATTGCCTGCGAGAAGACCGACACATTTAGTGTGCTACTGAAAATTGAAAATCCCATTCTGTTGGAGAATTATTTTTGTCAACATGACATTTTGGAATTTGGGTAGAATGTAAAATGTATAGTGTAACCTGTAGTTGCTTAATTGATAACTTAACTATAGTCTAAAGACTATAAATTGTTATTCATTATTTATAGATCATATTGATTCTTCATATTTTGTTAGTTATAATTTTATATTTTAAAATATTAATTTGATGTTGATTATTTATATTTTATTATTTATAATTTTATAATATTAATATAAATATGAGTTTGTTATATTTTAAATATTAATATTTTAAAAGTATTGTCATCCACCGTGGGATAATGTGTAATCAGTATAAGATAGATGGCGCCACATTACCCCTAACGGTGGTGACATAGAGTTTAATTAAATACATACTAAATAGTTGTGATAGTCATTTTGATTTTTGTAATTTGTAGGGCATTCTGGAGAAGTAATTAAATAAAGGAGAAATTGCTGAAGCTCGAAGTTTTACTTGGAAAATCATTAATAATAATAGTTATGTATATTATGGTACATACTCCACAGTATTAATTTCAATTTGAATGGATCTTTTCTTTGCTAAATGAAAAATAACTTAAACAATGAAACCAAAAATAGAAATCTACTATATCTATTTTTGGTTTTATTGTTTCAGTACAGAAATAACTTTTTAGTAAAATGCATTCTCTTAATTAATTTATTAAAGTATTTTTTTATCTATAATCTTAAGGTCTAAAGTATTTTTTTATCTATAATCGTAAGGATCTATAAACTAATTTATAAAACATGAGGATATTCGGTCTAGGTGGCTTGCTATCACAGGTATAAGCTTAGTTTTTATAAAGATATAGACAACTTTCAATGCAATTTTACATAGTCATTATTGTAAATGAACTAAAAATGAAAGTATGTAGATAATATCAGCTTTGTTCCTCACGAAGTTCTAAGATAACACGGCGTCACGTGATACGATATTAAATTGCTTTCGAATTTTCTGTTTTTTTTATTTATCGTCTTATGTACTTTCGAATTGATTACTTTCAGTTTTCGTTAAAAATAAGAGATAAAAATAAAAAAATATGTAAGATAGATAAGGTATTTTTAATTAAATATAAAAATGAAAGATATTTAAAGAAACAGAGTATTATTGATATGTTTAATATTCTAAAACAGTAGCTGAAAATGTAAAATGCTGAGATAGTACCAAAAATTCTTTTAATAATAAAATTTCTTATAGAATAAATAAATTATCCATTGGAATTGAGCATCACCTCGACGTCAGCGCAGGTTGCATTCGAATGCTGCCGCTATATAAAAAGGCAATTTATAAGGCATTCGACAAAAAAGCCGACCATTCATGCTTCAAGCATATAATTGACAAGACTGGCGATAACGCTTCTATATACAGTATAATGACAAACTAATATCCTGTGGCTTTGCTGCTTTATTTGAAGAAATATTTTTAGCAATTTTATAAATATATGTTTGTATTTTAATAATAAAATGATAATTTTCTTGAAATTATAAATCAATTTTTGATTACCGTAAAAACAGGTTTTCAATATATATTAGGAAAAATTGTTAGGTACCTCTATTATTTCTTTAATAATTTCATATATTTACGTGAATATTTGACATTTTAATCGAGAGAGATTCTCCCGAGACCATGAACAAAAAAAATCAAAATGGATCCGCGAAAAATCCGTGAAGATAGTTTTAGGTTTTTCTTTGTTCCGTAATACAAAAAAAAAAACAGAAAATTCCGTAAAGTATAAGAGAAAATGTTAAATATCAAATTAATTTAACAGCCATGTAGAGAGCTTGTTTTGAAGCTATAAATGAAATTCCAATAATGAAATGTTGACACTTAAGGATCGGTAAGTTTTAATTACTGGTATATTTATAGTACTTTTATTATGGCAACATTCTACAGCTTACATCTCGTACCTCATTACGGATTATATAATGAAAGCTTCGCTGGCAGTTAACATATAAAATCGAAGTAGCAAATGATTTCTGAACTAATACGTTAGTTAATATACGTATAATATACGTACATCAACAAAATTTTATTATTTCGTTAAGATATAAAATAAGCTATAAACTCAATTCGATTCTTTTTTACTACTTGATCGCATTAATTAAACGAGTGTTTAAAGACTTGCGTTTACCCTTAAAAATGTATTTAAAAATTTAATTGAGATAAATATTATTTGAACGAAAATCTAAAATGTTCGTCGGAGCTATTAACAAAGTTGTTGTAAGTTCTTACGCACACAATATGGTTTTGTAATGGTTTTGTATGGTTATTCTGGACGTCTGTGGTCTACAAAGCATTATGCACGGCCGAGCGTGTCGGATCGGGGAATCGAACCCGAAGCAATAATTGGGCGACATTCCTCAGACGCAGGAGGCAGATGATAAGTATAAAGGTTTCCATTAAACGAATTAAATTATTGTGTATGGAAATTTTGTTAGTAAATGTTACTTTGCATGATATTCAGTAAGAAATTAAAACACGAGTGCAAACAGGTCGCATGAATATGCTAGTCGCGTATTTATAACGAGTTATTCGATACAAAGTATTAGTAAAGGTATGCCGTTGAAGCAATGAGTCAAGATTTGAGGTTTAATTTCCAATTTATTACTGTTAAGCTCGTACAAGCTCTACATAAATACGCATTTAATGACAGAAAAGTGGTTTTTGATTACAAAACTCGAAATATTAAAATGGTGCTCAGATAACGTTAATTTATATTCTGTGAAGAAATTCGGATTTGGAAGATATTTAGATTTTATAATCGTTATTTTATCTTTAAAATTATAAGTACATAATTATATAGATTTTAGAACACTATCAAGATACAAAATAGTATATGACAGTTTGGCACTTCCTAATCTAAGGGAGATTCGACCAACTAAACAAATCTTGGGTTTGAGCAACTAAATTGTGAGACACAAAATGTTGACTTCACTGTATTGCATGTATTTCAATATAGGGTAAATTCAAAGAACGAAACGCGATTTTACGTTGTGAGCGCGAAATCCTATCCGCTGAAACGGCTGGACGGTTTTGGATGAAACTTGGTACACAGATAAAAGAGAAAACTATTACCTAGGAAGTAGGAACTTGATGGAGGACAGTGCTTGAGCGAAGCGAGGGTAAATCGGTAGTAAAAATATAATTAGTTAATATAATTAAATGTATTGTATTTAGAACTAACTCCCTTATATTTTACAATGTAATAACAAATGCAGGTCGTTGTACCGATGCGTTTGATCGCGCCGCCGCAGTCCGACCCCCGCGCGCCGCTACGTATCATTGCAATTATCGTAAGTATTTATACATGTATTCATTAAATGTTTTAAATGGTTTAATCTTTCAACTTTTATTTTTATCTTTGATCAAACTGATACAAAATGTCAGCTAAATAGAAAAGTTATTACTATCAATTAATTAAAGGACACGCGAAAATGTTTTATCCAATTAATTTTTATTCTATACTAGCTTCGCTCGAGTTTGTTCCTAGTGAAAACCAAAAACAAATTTATCCCATGGGAACCGTACATTTTTTCGGGATAAAAAGTGACCTATGTGCTATTCCAGCCTATAATCTACCTCTGGGCCAAATTTTATCCAGATAGGTACATTCAGCCATTCTGGCGTGATTAAGTACCAAACATCCATCCATCCATCCATCCAAACTTTCGCATTTGTAATATGAATGGGATGCAACATTGCTACTTAAAATTATCTCATTTCTGTTTTAGATTACTATGAAATATTTTATTATTATTAAGTTATAAGTAAACATAATCTGCTAACTTTATAGTATTGTATACATACGTATTGCGTACATATTTTATACTAGCGGCTCACCTTCACTTCGCTCAGGTTCGCCTCTAGAAAAACAAAAACAAATCTATCCCTCGGGAACCGTATTTATTTATATATTTCCGGGATAAAAAGTAACCTTTGTGTTATTTCAGACTATAATCTATCTCTGTGCTAAATTTCATTCAGATCCGTTCAGCCGTTCTGGCGTGAAAGAGTAACAAACATCCATACATACTCACAAACTTTCACGTTTATAATGATTATATTATTAAGTAATTTTCCTTCAACTTTTTTTGCTGTCTGTGGAAAATCACTTAATTTCAGTCACGTATCTTCTATAAAATTTAATGAATTCAACATCTGCAATAAATAAGTACTTAGGCAAGTATTTACGCAAAAAGCCACCAAGGCATTTCTCCATCCACTCTACATAGAGTCGTCGCAGTCACACCTATGGCACAAAAATAGTTTATTATAACACCTTTAATTTGTGAACATATCGAGTTCATCGAAACCAGTTTTAAAATAACTTAGCACTTTTTTTAGTAAAAAATGTTGGGCTTTGTGCGTCCGCCTACCTGCTGTAATTAGACGGCAATTTGTTACCTCCGGCTCCTTTGCCGTTTCGTATAGGCGCCGCGGGCGAGGGCTTCGAAAGGCATTTAGTTTAAAGCAAGTATTGTTGTTGGGATATTCTTATATAACATTGATGGAAAGTAATGAAACCCCCAGTTATTTTAGATAATTAAACGTGGCTTTTGTGTAGAATTACTTATAAGTTTTAACTTTTTCTTGTGTCATACAAAATGTAGGTACATAATAATATTTAGATTACGTATATTGTAACATTACTTATTTATTTTTAAATATAATAGCTTAACAACAAAATTTTAATGGGTCTATAGAAAACATAGTTATAACAAAACATATTAAAGTAATATACTAGTGATGTTCGATTTTTCACATTTACAAATGCGAATATCATCTCCAATACTCGCGAATATTAACTTTCAAATAAAACGCAAAATGTTAAGCATTTGACATTTCGTGTCGGCCATGTTTAAACCGAACATATCCGATACACGTTGAACGAAGAACGAAGTTTGTCACATAAAGTTCATTCGAAAAGATTTGTTGTGATTTGAGGTTAGTTTAATATTATTGCATTTGTCAAATTTAACTGACACCTATTCAAAAGTGACGAAATAAAAAAAAATATGACCAAAGCAACAGTACTTGTATATTATTCGGTATCCATTAATTCCATATAATTTCCTTTTCAACCGACTTCAAAAAGGAGGAGGTTCTCAATTCGACTGTATGTTTTTTTTTATGTTTGTTACCTCAGAACTCCGTCATTTATTAACCGATTTGGACAATTTTTGTTTTGTTTGAAAGGGTATACTTCCACATTGGTCCCATTTAAATTTCAAAAAAAAATACCACCCCTAAGGGTGGAAAAACAACTAATGATGAATTTAACCTACTTCTAATTGTCATATTGACTTGAAACTTTGCAAGTATTTCTATTTCCGTTGATAGTACAGTGATTCGGTGTTGTTGACCTGATCTGATGGCAAGGCCAAAAGGTGGATAGGTGGAACTCTTCAACGGCTAATAGTAGATACGTTGACTTTAAGCTTATTTTGTTTGATTTGACAAGCCTAACACGTTAGAATCCTTACTTTGCTACTACTGTCTACACTAAAAAGGAAAAAATAAAAACTTTTTAACAAAAAAATAAAAACCGACTTCAAACAAAAGCACTAAAAAGTAAAAAATAACTGATTGGTAGTTTTCATTTACTATACATACCTAATCAAATATTTTTGAAGTCGGTGTGCTTTGCTTTGTATGGGCTGGCACCGATTTCGAAAATATTTGATTAGGTATGTATTTAATAAGTAGGCTTTAATTACTTTTGTTTGAAGTCGGTTTTTATTTTTTTGTTAAAAAGTTTTTATTGTTTGTCAAATACATTCGCCAAATAATAGCATCGTTTCTTGCGAATATGAATGCTAATGCAAAGAAATATGCGAATATTCGTTGTCTTCGTTATATAATCGCTGTCTGTACAAGAAATATTTGAGAAAAACTATTATTGGGGGTCTTTATATATATATATATGGTAATAGGACCCAAAACAATGATTTTAGCTGCGGTTTTCATAAATGTATTGTAGTAAGCTTCACTTAACATTTAGTACTTGTTTTATTTATGTATATGTTCATAAATAAAAAAGTTATGTCAAATTAAAAAATCGCCCAGAGACGAGCCCGAGCGAAGCGAGGGTGAGTCGCTAGTTATAAATACGTTTATAGAAACATAAAATTGTATTGTTTGATAATTTCTAAACATATTACAAACATAACAAATAAATGTTTATAACATAACAAATAACAACAAAAGGCTGATATTATCAAAGTAATACTTCCGTTATAATTCCCTATTCTTCGAACTAATCAGTTCAATGGTAGACAAATCTAGATTTTGTCAGCGATCCGAAATGAGAATTTAGGCATTATCAGACTCCGTCCCTATCGTGCGTTATCAGCCAGTTATCGAGTTGAAACAATCGTTTTCAATTAATAGTATCTAGATATTGATAGATGTTATCGCAATTTCATTGACGTATTGTAACAAATTATAAAAATAAAATCTAAATTCCCTAATCGTGGTCATAAAAGCCAATGGCAAAGGAATATTAAAACTAAGTAGATAAATTATTGCTTAAAATCATTTAATTGTAAATATTGAAGTTATGGTAGTATTTTTTTAAATAGAGAGAGAGAGAGGGAGAGAGAGAGCATTACTAAGATGATTTTTTAATAGGAATATGAAAATATATTATGATTAACAATTAGAATGAATATAAGTCCCATATTAACATATTAATCTAGTTTAATTTATTATAATTGTTTAAAACCGTAACGAGTGTGTATGTACTTAAAATTTCAGTCAAAGTGAGATACACTACAGTTATACTTAATTTTTTACAAATAGAAATAATATTCCACCATATTACTAACAAAGGCTAATGACCCTTACGAGATCAGATCGTGCACGGACCGGCCCATTGGCCCCAGATCCAGATAAACGCCGAATTTGTGCCGACTCTATTATTTTTTTTCAAGCGACTTTTAACTCAGACAAGAATTACAGAAGTATGAATCTTCTTTATTATAACACACAATAAGAATAGGTCATATATAGACCCTAAGCTTAATTCTAGAAAGAAGAATACTGTATGCTAATTTAATTAACTTAATAAGCTTAACTTACTTGCAGTTAGATCATATTTCATATATATATAGATACATATCTATTTACATAGAACCTAGATAGTATATAAATAAAATATTTACATGCATTTAAAAACTGATAAGAAATCAAGGAGACTATGATTTGGCAAACAGACAAAAAGTTTTTCCTTTGAATTACGAATGTGTTGATAACATAAAATGATAACCTTGCCTTAATCATGTTCAAAAATTATTACGAGAAAAAAAAGTTGCTCTACATCTAAAGCGGAAGTAGAGACATTTCTTTTTGATAATTTAACCGTTGTACGGATTATTTAATGTGATATGAGTATGCGAACAATTTTAATTTAAAACCTATTAGTAGGAGATCCCGCTCATCTCATCAACATATTAACAAACACGACCCAGGAAGGCTACCACTAAAAATTTGCTCTAGGCTATTTTTAATAAAAAAACCTCTAGTCTGAAGATGTTTTGGTATAACAATATCAGGTAACGTGGATTCGAAAAAGACCGCCAACTCTATGATGGAATTTTCTACAAGTCTTTTACTTTCGATTGATACTAAATTATTACAGGAAAAGAGTTTTTGTACTTTAAAAAAATCTATGAAAAACAAACCCACTAGGTCGTGTTTTATTGTTTGGAAACTTTATTTTGCCTGGAAAAAGAATGAGGGTTCCACCACATAGATGGAGATCTTAGACTATATAATTGTCAAAAAATGTCACGGAGAATATTCAAATCGACCTTTTTCGATTGATTGTTTATATTCTAACGTAATACAGCCCAGTGCGTCAAGTAGACCATTCTTTATCGCGCAAAGTTTCTTAGGGAAACCTATGTGAAGCAAGAGGTGGATATCAGCATATAAATATGTAAATACAGATTAATTTAATCAAATTATATTTAAATTTTGTAGCATCTTAAACTATTAAATTATTGTAATTATAAGCAATATAAGATCACTTTTAATAGAAAAGCCGTTTTCGATGTCTCTTTTATATGATCTTAGAAATACCTGATGATGTAAAAAAAAATATGTACAATAAAATAAAATATGTCTAATATATAAATATCTCGTGTCACGATGTTTGTGGTCGCACTCCTCCCAAACTATGAAAGACTAAACTAAGAAATGAAATATCTAGGTATGAGAATGGGTCGTAAAGTATCTTTCATCATCCTACCTTTTTTTAAGTAACTAGGGGCGAACGCGAACGGAGCCTGGGTGAGTCGTTAGTGTATTATATAAAAATATAAAATTTCTTAAACACAACACAAAGTTATCAGTTGAATAATAGTTATAAGTTTTACGAATGCTCGTTCCTTTGCCATCGGTAATGATAAACTTTATAACTCGAGTTATATTGTTATTATCATGTCAATAAACTTGTTTTATCACATCAACTAATTTATGTATAAATCGATAACTCTGGCTTTATTTATATACATTTTTTCCAGTCCTTTTCGATTGATATGTAATAAGCAAGAGGTAGCATTATCGTTGTTATCCTTTTCCACGTTTTGTACAAATATATGAATTTTCAATACATTTTTTTCGAGCAGGAATTGATCTGGCGACCACTTGGATAGTCAGGACAAGGAAATATATATATATATATATATATATATTAAAAACACTAAAAATTTAAAGTACTTCTCAAAACTTTTAAACAACTATTGTTTTGATAGCATATTTTTGGCTTGTTCTATCCTAGAGTGAATCAAATTACCGAAACGTAATACCACATATGTATGTCAGTCAAATTTTTTGTAACTTTGGCTATTTTACTGATTATTCAATTTCCTGCGCTTATCGTTTTATAATTAATATGTATTTGGATCGATTGAGATTGATAACTCTACAAAAATTGTCATGAGATTAAAAATGTTCTTTAAATACAAGTTCTAGTGTAGTTAGTCCACGCAATAATTATTTACAATATAAAATTACTTACAATTCACAAAATAAAAAATATATAAATAGATATAGTATTTTAAGTAAAAAAATGACATATGATCTAATCTACCTAGACTATAGACCTAGCATAACTTATATAGGACTAAAACTCGCAAGCTGTAGTGCAAGAGCCAAGATTGAAGACTGTAAATCAAATACAGACTCGGCTAAGTAACTACGGCACTCAACACTACATCTAGTATTTTTAATAAAAAAATATATAAATTTTCTTATAAATAATGTAAACTAACCTCTAAGTGGTTTAACAAAAACGGTTAAAGAAGTATTAGAGAGAAATAATACTACTAACTTGTAGCACTTGACGTGACGAAAATATGCAAGCGACATACGTGTGTCCAAATATGACTACGAATTAAACAATTAAAACTAACGAGTCAATAAACAATTTTCATATATGGTGACAATAATACGTTTTTAGTGTTACATTTTGTCACACCGCGAACGTGTTAGACTAGATATATGCGACACAATGCAATGAAATAAATAGATACAATTTGAATAAATATGTCATGGAGGTAATTAGTAGTTCATTGCAAAAGTATGACAATCGTCAAATATTATTTTTACTAAAGTTTTTTTTGTACTCTACAATATAGTATTGAAATCGGCTAGAAGTGGCAAAATATACTCGATAGAGCTTAATTTGTTAGATATCCTTGGTTAAACTTATAGAAATATATTTTTTTAAATAAAAAAGCAATATAATAAATTGTGATAATATCTAATGGTTCTCAATTTTTTTGAAATAAATAAGTTTAAAATTAATACTTTAATAATGACCTTGCAGAATATCGATTTAAAAGATTACAAAATTAATATCATCACGTCCATAAAACTGACATAAAAATATTTTTAACCATCTTAAGTTTATTATTAAGGTTTTTTTTTCAATTGAGTTACAAATCTATTAGTTATCCAAATGAAGTAGAGCATGTTTACCCATTCCCATCACGTGTAAGCAAGCAGCAGCTTAGCAAAATTGAACAAATGCTTTATCGTTTTTGTCCATATATCGGTGCCTGTGAAGCTTATCGCATTACCGATACACATCGCCACTCAGTGATAAGGGATATAAATAAAAATAAATGGTTCCTCGCAAAGATACCGCTATCGATAGTTTATGAAATGCCGGTGGTCCTTATTGATTCGACTTAACATCTATATTACTGAAATAGATTACTTCATTAATTACACAATTTACAAAATATTCTCTGTTAAGTCTACATTTTCTATTTAAACATGTTAAAAATTGTAGATATTTTATAAAATAAAAAAAAAACACTATTTGATAAGAATACGAACATATTACCATTAATTACCATCGTAATCTCATAAATATTAATAGCTTTCGAATTAATTACTCGTCCAATGTTATTACTATCGCTAAACAAAAATTACTTCACAATGGATAGGGAATAAAATGTTTTAAAATACAGCACAATTAAAATTAATTATGCCATCGAGTTTTAAAAGCCCTTAATGTGGTCCGGCGAACCTGTTTGGTATCGCGCGGTCGGTCGGCGTCTTTGATCCGCGAGTTGGCGAAGGCCGTTGTCATAAAGAATGGTTGATTAGACATGTGACAAGGGCTTGTACGAAGCGAACGATCTGTTATACTGCAATTTAAAGGATTTTATTCTGAGATAGTTCGGATCCATTTTTATGTCATCGAGATTTTACTAATTGTATCGAAAATAAATAAATAATAAGCTCGATTGATCATTTCCGCAAACCAATTTGCTAGCTGCATCGAATAAACTATTTATTATTTTAATATATTAAATTTATTCAACGTGATACTTAATTGTAGCAATTGCTAATTGAAATTTATAGCCGATTAATAAATTAATGACAATTTATTCGCCATGACTACGTTATTTAAATAACGGTACGCTATATAGAGACGAGATAAAGATCGGATGTTAAAAACACAAAACTTTTTGCTCCATTCTCGTTTATAAATGCAAATTATAAAAATATATTCTCATGGAAATGCGCAAGTCTTATGGTTAGCGCTAAAATATTGCAAACAAAAGAACCTTTGAAGTCCGCGACTTGAGTCATACGAGCACATGTGTAACATCGGCGGCCTTTGATTATACGATAGCACAAAAAATGTTTATACACGCAAAAACAGTGAACGTGATTCGTGGCGAATTTAATAAATACTAAATTCTTTCTTTGATATGAGCTCTAATAACAAACTCGGCTTTCTAATTCAAAATCCACATTCTCTTTAAAAGTAAGTTTGAATACAGAATATAAACACATCCCTCGCTGAATCAATTACAGCACAATTCTCGTGTGAATCGAGCTTATCTAAAAACTAGGGGCCTCAACAAACAACAGAACAGCTACCCCACAAAACAGATACGGTAGTATCAGTTTAACAAGTCGTTAAATGTATTCAGTCACCACTCGTAAATTTATCCACCCTGTGAAAAACACAAGAAATTTTCTCCCCCTACAAAGCTAAGGGCTTTGGATTTAATAAGCTTTAAACATGGTTTAACTCTTGTTAGATATGCGAAAGATACTTTTTAACATATTGCTACTGTCGACTGGGAAAATAGTAAAATATAATAAATATATATAAGAAAAATAGTATAAATATATATAAGAAAAAATTATAACGAAGATACTGTATAAAAAATAACTAATGCAACTCTACAAAATATCGAAACTAAAATATAGAGTTTGGGGTCATGATAATACAACAAGGCAAGAATAAAGGGTAATTGAAAGAATATTTAATAGCAATATAATGTAAAAAATGTTATAAGTTTAATTCAATATTATTTATTTGCTTGGTATTTAGATTGATTTTTTTACATATAAATATGAACTTCACTTACCGCTTCCTCAGCTTCCTTTTGATCTCTGTGGCCCATAAGATTGGGCATAGCAGTCCAATTGTATCCAAGATCTTGACATTGGGACAGACTGATCCTCTCGCACTTGCCACCTTCTACCTCCTCCTGGTCAGCTGCGACCAACCAAACCAGGAGTAACACATAGAAAATCCTAGCCATCATTGCTTCACAGTTACGAAGTATAAAAAATAATATTTATTTATTGTCATATTTAAACTATTCAGTCAAGAAAACACAGCACTGTATCGTATAAAGTTTACAACTTCTGTTGACCGTGCGCACGTCCGTCTAGCGATAGAGTTTGAAGCGGACTGATTCCAATTTCGTGCGCGGCTCAGTCGGCGGCTCAAAGGCAGGGAACCGGTCGGCCGCGGCCGGTGCGTCCTGACCGTGCATATGTTTCGATAAAACTCTGAACGCTCGAACAGGGCATTATGAAGAAAAAAAAAGAAAGGTGCCTAATCAATGGTCATTTTGTAGAGTCGCTGTGGAACAGACAATAATAGTATCGAATTAAGCGGATATTTGGATGTATTTTACTTTAGATTATGAAGCTGAGTACAATTCAGAGGTTTTGTTTTATGACGTATAGCTAAAACACAATTAATACTCAACTAACTGCGTAATTAGCTCCCGACTTGGGAAAGATGCAAATATTAAATAAAATACTTCTATATACAATCTTAATTATTAAATATTTGATATAATTTATAGTAAAAAAAAGTACAAAATGAATTGCGAAAACGTACCACCCCTTCATCGATCCCGGAAGATGTGCGAAAGGGATACATAATGGCCTTTATCGCTTATTCTTTTATCTTTCAGACATCCCAAGTAGAATACACAATTAGGACCCTTCATTACATCACTCCAATAACACCTTTAATAATTCATCATTACAGCGGATTTCAAACTCTGCTACACTTGAAATAACTTTTAAATTCTATACGGGAGTGTATATCTCGGTTGGTTATCTCGACCATTATATCCTGAGCTCCACATGTAAGAGCATTTGTTTCATGTTGAAAGTGCAGAAAGGTTTGGTTTAGAGTGGTCATGGATATGAATAGTTGCATTGTGCGAGAGGGACGGGCGAGTCAAAGGCGCCGCCGTGCGCGTACGCAGTCCGGACGAGAGCGGAATGCCTAATTAAGGCCGCATGCGTGGACCGTGGACTATAGGGTGTAGAGCTTGGTCAAATTTATAAGAGTTAATGAGTTTCAAGTAATTCTCGCTTTTTATATTGACACTAGCATTGCCTGCGGCTCCGCCCGCGTTCAGATGACCAAAAACCAAATTCTTAGGTTTTACATATTAGTATATTCTTATAAAGCAGTTTTTGTATTTTTTTCTCAGAAATAAGTATATATAAGAATATTTTCCCGCGATAAAAAGTATCCTATATGTTGACCCGGATAACCAGCTATCATCATACCAAATTTCATCAAAATCAGTCCAGTGGTTTTCTCGTGATGCGGTAACAGACAGACAAACAGACAGAGAGAGAAAAATTCTAAAATCTATAGATTCGGACTCTGTATCAATAATAATGTCTATTTCAATAAGATTTTCCAAAAAATATTTAATGTACAGATTTGGCTTTGTAACAATTTTATTATATAAGTAAAACCTAAGAATTTGGTTTTTGGTCATCTGAACGCGGGCGGATGCTAGTAAATTAAAAAGTTATTAAGTATTTACTTTTTATATTAATTAATCATCATGTATCTAGTTCAACATATTATTACAAATACACATTTCCATATCTAAAATTTAGAGAAACGATATTTAATAGTGCCTCTGATAAGGGATAAGATAATGACAAAAATATTGCATAAATTGTATCATAGCCATTTTCTTACAAAACGGCCCAAACGATAGTCAAGTATTAGATTAGAAGATAACGATTATTTAAATGTTTTCAAACAGGCTTTGTATGATATCATCATCATCAACATAGTCAGCTTGCTTTTGTCCATTGCTGGACATAGGCCTCTCCTTGGCACGCCACTGAGCTCGATCTTCAACTCTACGCATCTAACCGCTGCCAGCTGCTTTGCATATTATATCGTCGCTCCAGCTAGCTGGAGAGCGTCCTAAACTAATTTTCCCGAACCGTGGTCTCCACTCTATAATCCGTCTACTTCATCGGTCATCGGTTCTGTGACAAGCGTGACCAGCCCACTGCCACTTCAGCTTGCTAAGTCTGTCACTATGCCAATAACTTTGGTTTTTCGATTTTTTTCACACTGTCCCAATTCAATTTTTCAGAGATTTGTAAGTATGTATATATAATTAAGTATATTTGTAATACGTAATTATATTATCTAAATATAAAAATGTACAGCAAATATCCCCTATAATTATACCAGTTGAATTTCATGTTTTTTAATTGTATTTTTTATTTCAGAATAAAATATTCTCTTTCTTCTTCGTCACACTCTTGGCAGAGCAGTCGTGGTCATCACGTGGCGACTTCTGTAGAAGCAGATGTGATACGCTTCACGATTCTTCGCCACTTCTTCCTGTCGGCCAACATCTTAGCGCACTGTGGTTCACCGCGTGATTGATCTTCTTTGTACTCTGTTGCCCTCCGTTTTGCCCTGCACGACAAGGAATAAAATATATTAATGTGAATTATTCTTTTGTTCCATTTTTCTGTATCTAATCTTGATTTGGATAATTATGGCTACCTACTATTATTTTAATACATTTTTATTATATATATTAGACTAGCGACTCAACTTCGCTTCGCGCGGGTTCGCCTCTAGGAAAACAAGAACAAACGTATCCCAAGGGAACCGTATATCTTTCCGGGATAAAAAGTAAACTTTGTATTATTTCAGACTATAATCTATCTCTGCGCTAAATTTTATCCTGATCCGTTAAGCCGTTCTGGCGTCAAAGAGTAACAAACATCCATACTCACAAACTTTCACATTTAAAATATTTTTACAGATATATTTGATATATTAATACAATATATCGTCAAAAATATATATAAGCAAAAATTTTTACAAAAAATCGCCAGTGAAATTTAATTAGACCACATCCCACGTACATTGGGGCGAGAATTGTAATGAATACGTCAGATATGGCGGCGGGCGATTGACGGCAAATGCAAATGTGCAGGAAGCGCCCGCTGAATAACTACCGATCTGCCGACCGACTATCACTTGTGCCAAATTAATTAATATTTACGATGTTTTTATGACTCGACTGACTGACTCGCCAACACTCGAGCACGTATCAACCCAACACAACGCTTCTATACGTACAGCCAGTATTTTATTACTAGAAAGCTATTTAGTTACACTCGGCTTTGATATCTGATAGCAACTTACATTAAAAACAATTAATTTTTTACGACCACTATCTAATTAGAAAATTTAAAGCTGTTGTGAAAATTATTAGAATTTTATTAACCTATTAAATACGAACGGTATAATTATCGTGCCAAAGAAAATATGGCAGTCGAATTAGAACCTTTGGAGGAGGCCAAAAAGCCGATGACTGGCACAATTACCGCGCGTCTGGCGTGGCGCGGGGTCGTAGACACAATTAAGTGAATTTACCAGTGTTTGGCAAAAACAAGGACGCTTTCTGGACTTGTAGGGGATCCATTCGTCTAAAGTATTGAAGATAAACATTATAAGTTTTATAACTTCTAATATGAAACTTTACGCTGTGCTTTGGCTGCTTTGAAGATTAATAAATTATTATACTCTTTCTTGCTTTTTGTTATTGACTTTGTATCGTCGTAATAATGATATTACTATAATAATCAAACACACATAAACGTATAAATTCGTTTTTAAAGAAAAAAATTGTCACATTCTGTTTTGACATTTTAGACTTTAAAACAAAATACAAATTTTTAATTTTCTAATTTTATTGTTTCCAAGTTTATTTTTAGATTTGCCGTTAGAACATACATGGTCACATTACTACAGCGGTACAATTTGCCAGGAATGTCAGCCCCGGACTCGTCACGCAAAAACTATAACGCTCAGCTCCAACGAGATTTTCGCAACAACAAGGACTTTTATAAATATTGGGAATTATTTTTTCGACATGCCCTTGAAGTTTGTAATTTGAAACTAATATATATATATATATATATATATATATATATATATATATATATATATAACGGCTCCAATGATTTTTATGTACACAGGTGGTTTCGGGGGCGATAAATCGATCTAGATTAGTCTTATGTCTGGGAAAACGCGTGCTTTCGAATTTTCATGTGCTTTTCTTTCGCATTATTCCACGAAAGAAAATATGTTCGATAATTACGCACGGGCATAAGCATCATGGTCAAGCGGCCAAGGCGCAAGATTGACAATCATAGGTGTCCGGGCAAGTTTTTAGTTTAAAAAAAAAATACTTTAGGCCAAAAACTCCAAGCGAAGCTCGGTAACCCAGGTACTGATTATATAAACTTCAAATAATTCATCGTAGCTTTACATTTCTTAAAACTTGAAAAAAGTCGCATTTAATTCAAACTGATTCAAAAATTAATATCAGCTTTATAATACGATATAATTTACACAGTATTTATAGGAGTAGTGTACAAAAACATTTCATAACTTATTGTTCTGCGGTAGTGCACTGTCCACATGACGAGACTCCCCGGTGTTCGAAGAGGTGTTAATACAGGCCCCTGCTGTGTCGATTCTTAGGAGTTATAATATTCATGTCTTTGGTGTTATATCGCGATATTACAACGTAGTCTTACTAATAGTATAAACGTGAAAGTTTAGATGATTGGATGGATGTTTGTTGCACAATCACGCCAGAACGGCTGAACGGATCTGGATGAAATTTGGCACGAAGATAGATTATTATCTGAAATAGCACATAGGCTACTATTTATCCTAGAAAAATGTACGGTTTCCGTCGGATAGACTTGTTTTGAGACGCACTAGCGTATAAATATAAAAATATATATAAATCATGCACTTTATAAACATTATATAATTAAAAAACCTTGCGAAATTTCTAAAATAAAAAAAACGCAAACGCAACACCATCAATTCTTGAACCAAATCTATAGGAAAATTAGGGTCATAAAATTTCATATCAGATAATAAATTCAATTGCCACTTTAACGCCTTAAGCTCTACATATTCAACAGGTTTTTGAATACAATTCGGAAGGAAGGTTACAATGTAGGTACAATGTGGTGTCATACAAAAACAAGTGGGTAGGGTGACGTTTGGTGGACTCATGCTCTGTATTCAAATGAGCGACTCCTGACATGCTTCTGAACATGCATTATTCAAAGAATAAAATAAATTAGAAATGTTGTCAAAAGTCTATACGTTCTTCTTCAAATTTTCACACTTTTTGCTTTGCGAGTAACCGTACAATCTATATCTACTTATATATATTATAAAATTGTGACTAAGCCGAATCTGTACATTAAAATTTTTTGAAAAATCTTATTGAAATAAACATTATTATCGATACAGAGGCCGAATCTATAGTTTTTAGAATTTTTGTCCGACTGCCCGTCTTTCTGTCTGTCTGTTACCGCACCACAGAAAAACTAATAGAGGGATTTTGATGAAATTTGGTATGGTGATAGCTGGTTGTCCGGGTCAACATATAGGGTACTTTTTACCACGGGATAATATCTCATTTCTGAGAAAAAATGCAAATACTGCCATGTAAGTCTATACAAATATGTAAAATCTAAGAATTTGGTTTTTGGTCATCTGAACGCGGGTAGAGCCGCGGGCAATGCTAGTCTACAATAAGTATTTCAAGCGGCATAATTACTTATGATGATGCTAGACAGGACCAAAAAGACACTTCCTCTGTTAAAGATAAGCATCTGTATTTTTAATCTTTTTCTGGGCGACTACAAAAAAGAGAAATTCAATTCGACTCTATTTTTTATTGGCTAATTGAAAATCGATTTTCGTTATTCTTTTTTAAAGACTAAGTTATGTATCAAACATGATCTCTATAAATTTCAAAAAATTTCATCCCAAAGAAGTAAGAAATAACACTTTAATTTTTGTATAAAGCAATTTTCAAGTGAAACCTTTTTTTTAAAAAAAAAAAGTACCTAATGATATTCACGTATAGATACATATACATATATTAAAAATCAAATTACCATAATTAAGGTGTAAGCGTATACATTTAAAAATTAATGAACATTCAATATAAAAAGCATTGAAGATATAAATCATAATGGAACATTTTATATTCATATTAAAACTGGGATTTTAATTTTTTTTACAATTTTTATTAATAGATAAATCAATCACATATAGAGTCCGGCGAGGTTCATCTTCACTCAAAGCTATCACAACTTGATTGGCTTTATTATTAAACGCTATAATAATTATTACGATCCCGAATCTCTACATAGAGCGGATATAACCTTATAAAATATCGAATACGAGTCGATTTCATCTAAATATATGTAAATTATACGAAACGTACTAAAAATTAACAATTCTCGTAATTGAATACGAAAAACTCAGGATATTTTGAAATAATTCTATTACATCGTTCTAATAAACATCTAGATTACTATATATTTTCAACCGACTTCAAAAAGGAGGAGGTTCTCAATTCGACTGTATGTTTTTTTTTTTTTATGTTTGTTACCTCAGAACTCCGTCATTTATTAACCGATTTGGACAATTTTTGTTTTGTTTGAAAGGGTATACTTCCAGATTGGTCCCATTTAAATTTCAAAAAAAAAATACCACCCCTAAGGGTGGAAAAACAACTAGTAATGAATTTAACCTACTTCTAATTGTCATATTGACTTGAAACTTTGCAAGTATTTCTATTTCCGTTGATAGTACAGTGGTTCAGTGTTGTTGACCTGATCTGATGGCAAGGCCAGAAGGTGGTTAGGTGGAACTCTTCAACGGCTAATAGTAGATACTTTGAGTTTGGGCTTATTTTGTTTGATTTGACAAGCCTACCACGTTGGAATTCTTACTTTGCTACTACTGTCTACACTAAAAAGGGAAAAATAAAAACTTTTTAACAAAAAAATAAAAACCGACTTCAAAAAAAAGCACTAAAAAGTAAAAAATAACTGATTGGTAGTTTTCATTTACTATACATACCTAATCAAATATTTTCGAGGTCGGTGTGCTTTGGCTAAGTAATTAAAGCCTACCTATTAAATACATACCTAATCAAATATTTTCGAAATCGGTGCCAGCCCATACAAAGCAAAGCACACCGACTTCGAAAATATTTGATTAGGTATGTATAGTAAATGAAAACTACCAATCAGTTATTTTTTACTTTTTAGTGCTTTTTTTTGAAGTCGGTTTTTATTTTTTTGTTAAAAAGTTTTTATATAACTTACCCTTTTAAACTTCTTTCAAATTATTGTTTTTTTAATGGTAATAACTAACCTTTTGTATTTTAACCTAACGCTTTGTTTTCAATATACATTATAACACTAACAATTACTCGTAAACGTGGTATTACTATTTTCAAATATGGAATAATTATAAAAATATCGCAAAAACCGCATTATTTATCGGCTCTACATTTAGCATTATGTCTATTTTTAATTCGTTATACACAACCGTCGGCAACGGTCAAAAGCAACGAGTTCACTATAACTCTGCTTCTCATGGCTGTAAAACTCATAAACAATTTCTTACAAATTAACACATATTCACTAAGTTTCTGACTTTTATTTTACAATTTAATAGCTTTGGTAAAATTCACACCAATCTAATCTTCTGAATACTATGGGAAAATCAAAGACTATTATAATGCTGGTATCATACTTTTTACATGTACAGACTTTTTTTCAGGCAGTGTTTTTTTTAAATAAAATTTAACATGGTATTATGTGTAATACATAAATGTATGATGACAATTGGATTAAGAATGATTGCAATCGTATGACTTAACGAGAAGAAAGGTTGTTATCGAATTTTGGAACGCGAACTTATTTTATTAAAACAAAACAACCGCAAAATTAAGCAAATATTTCTTTAGTACTCTAAAAGTTACTAGAATTTATAATTCAACCCCAAAATGTCGCTGATAACATGTTGTTAATACACCTAACAATTATTGTATTTCTTAAACAAAAGATCTCTTTTTAAAAAACCTCATAATATAATCCCTTGCCTTATTTCCACTCAAAATTATATATTACTAGCATTGCCCGCGGCTCCGCCCGCGTTCAGATGACCAAAAACTAAATTCTTAGGTGTTACATATTAGTATACTCTTACATTGCAGTTTTTGTATTTTTCCTCAGAAATAAGATATTTTCCCGCGGTAAAAAGTATCCTAGGATCGCGCGCTACATCGCCCGGTTTATATAGCTTGAGCAGGCGGTCGAGCGATGCGGGGCAGAGGGGATGGACTCGCCGTAGGCATCTCAATGCTCGCCAAGCATTAAAAATGTTTCGCTACTAATTACTTCTAACAACGATATCTCAAAAACTATTCATCTGATTGATTTAGTGTAAAGAGCAATTTTAATCTGCATTAAATGACTAAGCTAACTAAAATATTCATTTGGATAAGGATTAATACCGAACTAAAGAAAATAACTTTGAAAATAACGTAATGTTTTTAATTAAAAATGTTAACATAAAAGTGGTTATTGTAAGTCAACCGTAAGAGATAGAGATATGCTATCGCGGACTTTTTTGTAGCATTTTTATAGATTTTGAATTCTCTAGTACATTACTTAACTGTATCTTTGCTAGTTTACGCGGCGTTCGCGTGGAAAGTTCCCATTTGGCGAGATTTTTTGCGACCTCTTCAACATTTGTCGCCGTATTTCAGCTAATTTACATAAAAGCATAATAAATTATATACCTAAACCTTCCTCAAGAATTACTCTTTCTATTGTTGAAAACCGTATAAAAATCCGTTCAGTAGTTTTCGAGTTTATCGCGTTCAGACAGACAGGAGGACAGACAGGAGGACAGAAAGACGCGGCCGGGGGACTTATTTTTATAATAAGTATAGATTATATTGTACAAAAGTAGTAAAAGTGCAAGGGTTTCAGAAATAACTAAACAACAATAAAACTAAAGATATATTTGTAACTAAGCAGTTACCGTTATTCAAATAAACAAAGAGGATATAAGAGTTTACAATATCCTGAATATTATGTTACAAGGAACGGGGTTAATAAAAAGTTTGCACAATACTTTGTTTACTTCGAAATTTATAATTTAACTAGCAACTCACCCTCGTGTTCGTTTCGTATAGAATTCTCAGAGATGAGATATTTTCCCGCAGTAAACAGTATCCTATATGTTGACCCGGATAACCAGCTACCATCATACCAAATTTCATCAAAATCCCTCTAGTGGTTTTTCCGTAATGCGGTAACAGACAGACAGACAAAAATTCTAAAAACTATAGATTCGGCCTCTGTATCGATAATAATGTCTATTTCAATAAGATTTTCCAAAAAAATTTTAATGTACAGATTCCGCTTAGTTATAATTTTATTATATGTAGGTATAGATAGATAACAACTACCTTTGTAACTCCTTTGTGTTGGAAAAATCCTAACGATTATTTTTTTATCAAATATAGCGCTGGCTTAGAGTTTGAATTAATAAAATAAAATATTTTTTCTTCATATTCCATTCAAATTAATTTAAGAATTCAACCACGTTTCATTTGTCATTTGGAAGGTGTCAAATAATAAAAGAACAGGTGAAATAGTTACGTAGCTAGATAGATAGATAGCAGATTTAATTATATGTATAATATAAATTAAATAGTACTAATGTTCGCTCAGTGATCGGAATTCGATCAACATTAGTATTGAAAATTATAGGAAAACATAAACATAAATAGAATTTTTCTATATACATATAAAAAAAAACTTTGTCAAATTTTTTTTGTTTAAACAAAAAAGGTTGTAGCTATTAAACAAAAAAAAAAAGAAAATCGGTTGACAAACTGTTCGTTTTGTCTTTGCCTACTTATCTATACTAATATTATAAAAAGGTAAAGTTTGTGACGTTGTAAGGGGTAATCTCTGGATCTACTGAACCGGTTTGGATGAAATTTGGTAAAACGATAGTTTGAGACCCTGGGAAGGACATAGGATGCTTTTTATCCCGGAATTCACCCTTGAAGGGGGTGAAATTGGGGATGAAAGTTTGTATGGGGAATCAAGCTAGGGAAGAACCCGAGCGCAGCGAGGGTGAGTCGCTAGTATTTAATAATATAAAAATAAGTAACATTTTAATTTGATTTTTAACTTCATATAATATTATAATTGACGACACCGGAAACATACTGAAGTTAAATAGCAACGAGCGGCGCAATCTTCAAATAGTAAAGATCAAAGCGGTCACTCCGCGCCATCGTCACAACCCTTCACACTTCCGCCGATAAACTATTTATAGGCAAAAATAACTTTTTTACACATCACTTCATTTTTAATGACACGTGTTAACATCGCATCCAGCTCCAGACTTTGTTTGAAGTTTACACTTTTATACACACTTTACATATGGGTAATGTGATACTTTTTGTTTGTTTGTGAAGCCGTCATTTTAATGTTTTATTTTATTTGATTTTTGGCAATCGCCTCAGATCTTTGTATATTTAATTATTTATAAAAAATATTGTAATATCTCATATAAAGTAAACTTAACGTATACACTTAAACTTAAACCGATCTACATTTTTCGCAATACAATTTTATTTTGCTTAGTAGAAAGAAGCTATGCTAATACTATAACTTGAAAATTCGATGTCCAGAACAAAATCTTTAACATTTTATGTACATAAATTACTTCAAAGATTAATACATTTTATTATTAGTTACAAACTATCCATTACGAATACGTTCCTTAAACGACCATCAACAGCATAAACTTTTAACATAACAACACGAAATAAAGACTTAAAGGGTTTTAAAACACGTGGAGACAATAGCGGCACGATCAAAGGATTGTCGGCGCCTTTGAAATCACCGGTTAATTTTACACTGTGTGCCCACACTCGACGAACGCGGAGGGTTCACTTTGTAGATTATTATTTTTTTTGTTATCAAGTTTTTTAGGTTGAGCTATAATTGCCATTAGTGAAATAGTTCAAAATATTTTTGACTTTGAAATTTTCCTTTGTACTACTTTTTGGTCGCAGCTCTGCTCTCGTGGGAGGTATCAAAACGTAGCCTAAACTGATCCAGAATATAGTTACACATTTATTCATTCAATAAGTGTGATTTCAATCGTTTTATTTCAGTTGTGTTGTATCTTATATTTTCCGTTGTGATATATTTAAATTTTTAATATAAAATCAAAGGCTTATAATAACGCAATCCCGCCATTGCTTAAAAACATACCTTTCATCTAACAAAGTCTATGTAGATATCTGATACTCATTTAAAAGCGTTATCTAAAACAAGATATTAGATCTGGAATCAATTTGAGTGAATTGTGATTCACAATGCCGACAAAATGTTCTCATTTTTATTCTTTTACATTTTAACAAATATTACTTATACATAGAAAAATTCCGAATAATGTCAATTTAACAATCAACATTGATAGACATTTGCTGAAAATTTAGTTAGTTTGTTTTAACTAGAAAAATATATATATAATATATATCTAATTTTTAGTAGTTTATTTTTATAATTATCATGCGAGATGTCAAAAATTAAATCGAGATCCGATGATCTCTGATGTAATTTCTTTTACCTAAAAAGTAAGTGTACACCATTTTCAAAGTTATTTTTAAAATAGTTAAAAATTCCCTAAGAATGGATATTTTTAAAAATCTTATGGGGCTCCCTTGTCATATATATTAATATCTATCTCCTTATCTATAATTAAATAGGCAAAATAGTAACTTTTCCTCCTCTGTTAGTCAACCGATTTGCTTTTTTTGTTTAGTAGCTTTTGACGAGCTTATCGTCAATACTTTTTTTTTTGGAAAAGTTAATTTTTATATTATTATTATCTATCTCAATCTATACTTATAAATGGAGAGCCGATTTTTTTGTTCGGTTATACTGCGATAACTACTGAACCGATCGGAATAATACTCATACCATAAGATGCAGCGTGTTTCGGAGAAGGTTTTAGTATATGATACGTTGGTGATTAATGTACTATGCAGGCGAAGCCGAAGGAAAACGCTAGTATTACAATATATAGATAAGTTATATTCATACATGTTTTTCTCAATTTTTTAATACTGATTATAATCGAATTTCGACCACTAGGCAGAAGACAAGTATAGAAAAAATCCATACAAAAACATAGAACCGAATAGACTTTTCGAGTCGGTCAAAAAAATATTAGCAATATTATATACTCGTATTTACAAAAGCAAAACAAACAAATCGTTACTCAAAGATATTTATATACTATAGTAGGTACTTTCTTCGACGTATAAGTCAGGTTGTGTCGAAGGCATCCTGGCAGTTCGAGAGAGCGTGAAAAATTTATGAATACCGCTCTGACAGCTTCGACGCTTACAATATCTTCATTTTGCTGCAAAATAAAATGAAAATCATAGGCAATGATTTATTTATATCTTTAAAAAAGTTATTAAAAACATTTCAAACTTTATGACAATTTATTAAGACTTATCCAGTATAATTCGTCTTTTACAGAAGGTGGTCATAATGTGACGTCAGCTATATTTTTTTATCAACGAAAATATCTCGGCGCTCTTAATATCAATTTCTTTTTAAATAATTTGGTATCTAAGTTTTTTGCTTTTAGTTTTTGATAGGATTTTATTCCGGATACAGATTGTACAATGGTAATGGTAGCTATACAAGTTTTTTTTAACAAAATATTTGCTTATCATATCCTGATACGATAATTAAAAAAGTACGCATTACTTAAACGGAGGTTGTGGGCTCTTATATGAAGTTAATGTTTTTTATCAACGTTACTATGATATTGTGCCGACTAGGTCAAGTTAAAAAACTGATATTATGATATACATATCTTAGATTTACGCATGTGATTATACGAATGTCTATTGTCTACCCACAAATATTATACTATAACGAAGAGCGAAGCGAGGGTTCGTCCCTAGTGAAAAACAAAAACAAATCTATCCCACGGGAATCGTACATTTTTCCGGGATAAAAAGTTACTATTAGAGACTATAATCTATCTCTGTGCCAAATTTCATCCAGATCCGTTCAGCCATTCTGGCGTGATTGAATAACAAACATCCATTCAAACTATCGATATTTATGGGATTTGGTGAGAAAAATGCAAATGTCGCAAAAATATCTTACAATTTTAAAATTTATAACAAATAATTCTAATGAGAGTCGCTATAATAACACAATTTGAAATTGTTTAATTCGAATTACTATTATTATACTTTTTTAAAATGTCTATAGAAACATGTGGAACAACAAATCAATATAAAACCGCAAAAAAGAACGAAAAAAGAGTTTTATTTAAAATCCAAGAAGTGATTGAAGTGTGTGAACTCCGCATTAGCTCGCACTGTTGTAATTTCGATGTCTACGTAAATTAGTGAAAGGAGGCATACAGCATATACTCGTAAGTCTTATATTTCTATTTTCGATTATCGTTGTATATTAGAAAAAAATATGCGTAATTATTTTATTTTGTCTGTACACGATGCAAAATCGTATAGGTAACTATGTTTTACATAACAACCAAACATACAATTCATACCTTACATTATTACTGCCTTGGTGGTCTAGTGGTTAGCATGTACAGCCTCAGATCCAGAGGTCCTTGGTTCGAGCCCCGGGTCGGGCCAAGTTCAGTTATTGAGTATTTCTGTATAAAGCTACATCAAATTCCCATAATAAATATACTGTATGTAAGTTGTATATATTGTATTTTTTCAAAGCAAAATAAGTGGCTTAAGTATTAAAAGACATATTTTATACTAAAATATGCGCATGAGAATGTTCTTATCTCAACAATTATAGCATTTTTTTCTCTTAAAATATTTTGTAAAATAGATACATACCTATATAGATACAACATATAAGTTAAATGTTATCACAGTTTTTTTTTATTTTCGAAGAAATTCATTAGGTTTAACTTTAAAAAACTATCTATAATAAAACGGGTCCTTTTGTAAAAAGCAAAGACTGCTAATGACTTAGAAAACTTCAGCGATAAGCAAATAATTCTGACATTATTCTCCAAGTATTTTAATAGTTTCTAACGGCTAGAATAGTGAGTCTTTACCATGAGACCCTATAGTATTACATATATTATAATAACGCCATACGAATGTTACTACAGATAACGTATGCTATGAATAAGCCATACTATAGTATTATATGATCTGTGGTCATATCAATGCTTTCTTTTTATACTTCAAACTAGCGACTGACCCTCACTTCGTTTCAGATTCGTCCCTAGATAAAAACAAATCTATCCCACGGGAACGGTACTTTTTCCGGGATGATATATAGCCTATAGCCTTCCTCAATAAACAGGCTATCTAATTCAAAAATAATTTTTCAAATCGGATTAGTAATTCCTGAGATTAGCGCGTTCAAACAAACAAGCAAACTCTGCCTCTTTATAATATTAGTACAGATTAACATGGAAAGATGGTTAATCAATAAACATATTTGGGAAATATGAGATTCATACGTATTTTAAAAATCTATACTCAAAATAGGATAGAAAAATAATTACTACACTCGATAGCGTATATCGAGCAAGACGTCGAAGTAGAGGCACGAGCGTGGAATGTGTTTTTATCCAGCATATAATGCGAGTTCTCGGGAAGCAATCATTTGACCGTAATCAAATTGACGCACAAAAAATATCGAAATCATCACCATGGCTGCGACCAGACTGTCGACGTCTTATTCGTTTTTAATTCTCTAAAGAAATTTTATATTCAGGCTTACTGTTTAAATAAAATGTAATTTGCTTATAATGTAAAGCTCTGCTTATTCGGATGAAAGGCAACTTTTTAAAGGCCTGCAAGCTTTTTATTACTTCATATTACTGTAGTAATCGCTAACTTACAGTTATGTTATATACATCTTCAATATCAATAATGATTAATTAAGATTTGAATGATGACTCTACATTTAATTAAATTAATATTTATATATTATATTAAATATTATAATAATTATACAAAACTTGCATTTAAGTCTACTACTATTTATTGTTACAAATCTATACAATCAACATATTGTGTTACAGTAATTTTATAGGCTTATTGAAATGGAAAACAAAGAACATCTACAAATGATTTAATACTTTCATACGAAACATAATTATCCGATGCAAATGTATAGAACACGCCGCGGGTGTACAGGAAAGAAAAAAAACAAAACCACACGGCTTTGTGGCCGCCGCCATTATAGAGTCCATTACTCGTAATTACGAGTCATTAGCCGCTCCCGGGGTATTAATGCGATATTGCCTTTTAATATCTCGATCTGCTGTGCATATGTTGCGACACGCGGCTTTGTCTGCCATACTGGATAAATCTAGTACGTATATATAATTATAGAGCTTACACATTGCTAGTACGTAGCTATCACCATCTCCCTGCCCATTTCCCAATCACTTGGGGTCGGCGCAGTACATCTTCCATACTGATGAAAGGATTTGGCAAAAGTTTTACGACCGGCCGCTTGCCTGACGTCAACCCTCCTTGAGAATGCTATTGTTCTTCTTGTAATATGCACAATGCACATTCGATATTGTTATCTTTTAAAACATATTATATAGTATTTATTACCTTACTCAAAGTTTTAATTTAATTTTATGATATATTTTGAAACTAGCGGCTCACCCTCGCTTCGCTCGGGTTCGTCGCTAGGTACGTTTTAAATAGATATAAAAAGAAAAAATCTTTCTTTCTCACATTTTAATTATATGTTTTAATACTTACCTATTCCGGACTAAGAGAAATCCAAAAATTAAAATATCATAAAAATTGGAACGCGGTCGAACGGGATAAAAAGTATCCTATGTCCTTCTCCTGGCTCTAAACTACCTCCCTGCCAATTTTCAGCTAAATCGGTTCAGCCGTTCTTGAGTTATAAGCGAAGTAACTAACACGACTTTCTTTTATATATATAGATAAAGCTTGAACACAATAATTTTTGTTTTGACGTTTTCATTTTTTTTTAAATCGGTAGTACTTAGGTATATAGAGTCTCATATTACCATCGCTGGTTGCGTCCCTTTGTATTTATAACTAGCATTACCGGCGGCTTCGCCTGCGTTCAAACTTCTGATCGCTAGCAAACTTCACAAGATCACCCGCTCGGCTAATCTTAACATTGCCTGAAAATTTCATCAAAATCGCTCCAGCCGTTTTGGAGTCCATAGGGAACATACATCGATGTTTATATAGATAGATGATATACAGACAGTGCCACCTTTTGGCAAATTGAATTACTAACAGGATATTTTTTTTACTTACACAGATAGAAACTCTTGCATTTAAAATGTAGTAGAAGCTTCTTCTTGATTGCTAAAGTTACCGAAATTAGTTATGTTTATGGTCCTATTATACAATTAAATTTCAATACTCATATAGGATAGGTATTTTTATTGTCTTCTAAAGATAAAATTGCATAACAGTGCATATTGCCTTCAAAGGAAAAAGTGTAAAGTAAATGAGATTTTCGGAGGAATGTTGTATCAAGAAGCTTTACATTTGGTGATCTCGTTAGGGGCCACCTTGCAAAGGCTGTAGTGTAAAACATAAAGATTTATCTTTGTGGAGAAATGGCTTTAAATATAAATATAGTAGGATTGTAAATGAGTTTTTTTTAGATGAGATAACTATAGCTAAACCACAAATCATATAATACTATACTAGGCTAAACTTAAAAAACTAAACCAAATTAAAAAAAATAACTAAATACAAAATTTCGAACGGATCTGGATGAAATTTGGCATAAAGATAGATTATAACCTGAAACATCATATAGGTTACTTTTTATCCCGGAAAAAATATGGTTCCCGTGGGATAGATTTAGGGACGAACTCGAAGCAAGGCGAGGATGAGTCGGTAGTTTTAAATAAGTATGTTTTATAATCACACAAAAATATGTCCATGTTTTTTTCAATGTATTAGTTAAATTTCTTATTTATATATTTTTTGTACATCTGTACTTATTATATAATTCTCTTATTGCTTATATAACTTAAACAATCAGTATTTTTTTACAAAATCATGTATAGTATTTTTTTAGAATATCTCGTATCCGTCCCGCGGATCGTAAAAAAATGTAATTTGGTGCAGAAAAGACGCAATCTTTTTAACAAAGAACTTCCAAGTAATTTACTACAGATAGAATTTACATTCCGACATTATTATAATTATGTATATATTAAGTCTTTTATTTACTTTAATTATTTAGGTCAAACCTACCACTTTTTGAGATCAATTGGATCGAATGGCATAATTTAACTATAGGAATCGAAATATGGCGGTTTTTTTTAAATTTTGCGGTTACTATGGCAGTAAGGACAACTTTTTTATTTTATCCTTTTGATATTTGAATACGTTTCTATTATATAAAAAGTATTTAATGCAACAGAGCGACATGGTCTTCTTAATGACAAAGCTCTTAAAAAAAGAAAAAATAATAAATTTCCTATATAAAACAGCACTAGTAAATGATTGACAGGCTGTATTTGATCTTTCCAAGTCCTCACTGAATGATTATAAACGATTCATCTATTTTCAACGTTTTACAATAAAAGATCTTCAACTCTGCGTTTGAACTTCTATAAAATATAAATAGCATGTATTAATGAAGGAACAGGATCTCTGGTGTAGTGGTATCTGTAAGATATTGTCACGCACGAGTGATAGACGGACAGCACAAAGATGCGCGGGCGCAGCGGCCTCTCTTTGTGTACATAGGGTTGCTGTTCTTATGTTATTTTTAAGTAAAGTATATTTTACAATAGCCAATGTTTTTAGATATTCATAGATATAACTGTCATTAACAAAAGTGGCATGATTTTTTACTTCCCTTTGGCAAGTAACAAAATGCCATGATATTTTACTTTAAACCTTAGCAAACATATCATAATCCACAAAAAAACAGATTCGTGTTTACTACAGTGCAATTTTAATAGTAAAATTTTGATTATTAATTTGAGGTAAATAATAATGAGTAAAATAATTTTATTTCAACATAATATTTCGTTCGTCAACCCTACCTTTATGAAGTAGCAGAGTCTGCATCATTTGAACGATTTGTGTTCACTGCCGCGTGACGATGGTCTTGACAGAGTAAAAAAAAATTATATCGCCAGAGGATTACAATTATTAAGCCTATTCGTAGTTGAATTATAACTAATGTGTGCTCTTGTGTGACAAAAAATGGTTCTTTTTGATGACAAGATATTTTTTATTAAAGCATGATTAAAATCACAGTTTTGCTGATGTAATAGACGGAAATGATTTTTTGTACAAGATAATAGGTACTTGGCAGATGTGTTACATGTAAAAAGACTTAAAGTATCCATTGCAAGGTTTTTTAAGATGCCGCCTTAAAAAAATCGCCTTTCAAAACTTAATCATAAGTAAAATAAATATACAAGTTTCGTTGTAAAGTCCAAAAACCTATCAATTTAAGATATATTAAATTCTTGAAAACAATTCGTATTTTCGTATTAACTTGTGGTGGTGAAGACTTATGTAAATAAACTCTTTGGATTGCTATAAAAAAAAAATTTAATAATGTTCCTTAATTAGCAAATACGCTTTATAAATATTATGAATAAACCAAAATATCGTCATAAACACGCAAAAAATAACCACAAAAATTAAAACATTTTTTTTTCATTACGAATATCTCTACAAATATATTTTTTTGAAATAAGTTAAAATTATAATAAGAATATATTGACATTAGTTAAATCATACGAGTACATGATACTTTGTTACATTTACGTGATATTTGAATAAAACAATCCTATTTGACTTTTTCACAGATTTATTTTGATAGGTATCGGCACGGGAGAGACTAAGGTTTACGACGTCTCAAAAGACAGGAACCAAAAACCAAAAAAAAAACCGTAAAAATTTCCAAAAAGACAGTTTTATTTAAAAACACATACATACATTATTTAATTTACTATAGATATAAGTAGAAATAATGCGAAGGATAGTGAAGTATTCTTTCTGTAACTGAAATGTACTGAACTAGCTAAAATGTTACGTCACATTAATGATATTTATTATTTACACAAGTATATATTAATAAAATTCACATACAGCAATGAGAACAAAAAATGCAAGTGAAAAGTCAGGCCATGCATTACCCACACGTTAAAAGACAGATGTGTTTTTCAAAGGTCAAGCTTTATATTTCCCATAAGTGATTATTTACAGCTAATTAAATAATAGTTTACCAAGCTAGCTGTTTTTTAAATCAACTACTTAGTATGTAGACGTTATACCCAATAATCGTTCTACACCAGACATAATTACCATCACGACTTTCATAGGGGCGAAGCTTACTATGTTGCCATACGTAGCTATTATGAATTATGTCTTATTAAATAAAACAAAATATTATTTCAAAAACATAAGGTATGTAACAAATATATATTATTAAAAAAATATCTGAAATGACAAAAAATTGCCTCTATATAAAAAAAAATATAATATTAACTACCAAATGACTTCAGTTAGCAAGGATTTATTCACTTGAAACATTACGAGTATTAATAAAACTATGAAGGATTTTTGTGAAGTGGGAATCAAATGTCACGAAATGACATGCAGCGAAGAGGAACCCAATTTTAGCACTGGTAGATGTTTATTTTGCTATAGTCTCTAGATTTAAACTCATGTTAAGTGTAATAGGTACAGCAGACGATGGAAAAGCTAAAATTCGAACGAACTCACGTAAAATTATTTGTATACTTACTGTATACATTGCCATGTAAAAACAAACAGTAATTCTATACAAAAGGAAACAAAAAATGAGATTATTATGTAAATTTTATCCATATATTATGTATATTAAATTATTTATTTGTATTTATGAAAACAATTTGAAGTGAACTTCAAATGTACTCGTACTTCTGTTCTAATAACTCTATTCCACGCAGAATATCAATAAAACGAGGAATAAATACTAAAAGCATTATAAAAAGTCGGTCAAGTGAGAGTTTGACTTACGCCTGAAGGTTCTATGTATATATCAATAAGTGTTGATTCTATTTGCGAATCAATATTCAGATATTTTCGAAGTCGGTGCCAGCCGATGCAAAGCAAATCTAATATATTTCGATAAGTAAAATAAATATTTACCAATTAGATATTCACACCTTAAAATATTGTCGCCTGGCACCGACTTCGAAAATATCTGATTAGGTATCTATTCTAAATGAAAACCTCCGTTTAGTTATTTTTAACATTTTAGTGCCTGGAACTCGGTTTTTACTTTTTGTTAAAAAGTTTTTATTTTTCCATTTTTAGTGTAGACGTAATAAGCAGATCATTTGTAAGAAGAAAGTTTTTTAATAACATATTCGATTAAGCAATTTATTTAAAAAAATATATTTATTGTTGATTTTTAAAAAACCGCTCTACCGATTTCGATAAAATTTATATGGGACAAATTTATTGAAACAAAAAAAATTCCAAATCGGTTCAGGCGTCTTCGAGTAATCGGTGAACATACATAAAAAAAAAGAAAAAAAAGATTCCGACGAATTGATAACCTCCTCCTTTTTGGAAATTGGTTAAAAAGCGGTTAAAACACCACGCTTAAACGTCAGAAGTTAGGATGGAATGAGCAACTCCATATTTTTTTATTGATATAATGTTATTATAATCACAATAATCTTCTAAATCGTTGCATATCTATAAATATTTCGACACGACCCCTTCACTCACACTTCGATGGATATCGTGAAGAAATGCATGGACACCTCTCTCGTTTTTCGATCTCAGGTTTTGTATTAATCTTATAGATTACAGTATTCTAAAACCATTCAACTTAATTGCATATTGCAGTTAATAGCGATTAATCGTCCATCAAAATAACTAACGTGGCTACTTCGGTTTACTGCCTATTTATTATTACTTCTAATTTACACATCCTTTTGAAGTAGCGCATTGCGCAATTAATATTTAACGTACGTACAAAATTTATCGTCCGTCCATTGCAATATTGTGATGAAAGAAACGTGATTAAATGTTAAGGTTTTTTAATTATCACGATCACGAAACAGCGAAATATGTAGCCTAGATATGAAAATTTTCATTTCACAAATTATGTATCTGTGCAAAAAATATTGTAGATTGATTGGTCTAATATTGCATGAATTACTGACAAAACATATTTCAGTCAATGCCATCTTGTGATTAAAAAAAAAGTGTGTCTATGCAACTCACACACATGGTAGACGTGAAACTTCAGAAAAGTAACCTACGAGAGAATGAGATGAATATATTAATTATTGTATAGATTGTCAGGAGTAGGATAATTGTTAGGTTTAGTTCTTTTTTTAACCAAGTTTAAAAGTTATTTTACATTTTATTTAACACTAGCGAACTTAGGGTACCTCGGGCCTACGTTTTAAAGGTTGGTATGAAATACGAATCTTTGAATTTCTCGGCTTTTCTCTACTATAATATGCATGTATTATACATATAAACCGTTCTCTTGAATCACTCTATCTATTTCTGAAAATTGCATTAAAATCCGTTGAGTAGTTTAAAAGATCTAAGCGAACAGACAGCGGAAGCGACTTCATTTTATACTATGTAAAGATATATTACATAACATATTATTCAGTATTATTTTTCATTTCCTGTGTAATGTATTGTATCTCATTCTCTCGCCGGCTTAATCCTATTTATTTATGTGTTTGTCTCTTTCTCGTGACGTATTTTCGTTCCTCGAGTTTTAAAATCACAACGATTCTAAAGAAGTTTACTTCAAAATGTTTACTTAAAGGCAATAAGACCAACACGTTTGGAAAGAACTGCCTTACTAACGAAAGAAATTGACACTTAACTTTTGCTTTTAGGCAAACGGATCATTATAAAGCTTATTATCAAGCAATAATAGGTACATTATAAATTCATAAATTGGATATCATTCGCACTATGAATAATAATCAGCATTTTATAAAATTAACATTGAAATTGAAACGTAAAGATGGATGTCTGTTTCTATACAATTGAGTGTATGCATGTACGAGTTCGTTGCTTATGTATGATCGTATCGTTACATATGGATATGAATAATTATAATTTATTACATTGGCACTTGATGTATAATTAACACAAAGAACTTGTCAGTTATTATTTACGTCTTTTATTAATTGTTGAACTTCACATAAATACCAAATAAAAAAACTTAATTCTGTAATAAAAACCATTAAAGGTAAAAAGAATTAAAGGTTTTTCATAAAAATAATTAATATAACCCTATATTCTTTTACTAGTATCTATCTACCTTTATCTATACGTATAATAGAATTCTAACTAAGCCGAATCTGTACATTAAATATTTTTTGGAAAATCTTATTGAAATAAACATTACTATCGATACAGAGGCTGAATCTATAGTCTTTAGAATTTTTGTCTGTCTGTCTGTCTATCTGTTACCGCATCACAGAAGAACCACTGGAGGGATTTTGATGAAATTTGGTATGGTAATAGCTGGATATCCGGGTCAATATATAGGATACTTTTTACCGCTGGAAAATATCTCATTTCTGAGAAAAAAATACAAAAACTGCAATGTAAGAGTATACTAATATGTAACCCCTAAGAATTTGGTTTTTGGTCATCTGAACGCGGGCGAAGCCGCGGGCAATGCTAGTCTGTACATATAAAATTGTAAACACGCTCTGATCATTTACCAACCTAACCTGACAGACCTAGAGGACTAATAAATTGTAACATAAATTATTATGAAACTAATTATAAATATAATATAACCTTTTCTGTCCAAAGTGTTACTTCTTTGCTCTTCTCCGTAAACAAGTGTTGTCAGCAATTATTTTTTTCAACCTTGATCAAGCTATGCAAAACTAAAATAAAGTAATCAATTTTTTAATATATAAAATTCTTTATTTAAGAAGATCTACAATCAGTATAAAATACATTTATTATGGTTTTAGATTATGTTAATTGCGCAAATGTGCGCCAGTGTGCGGTCTCCGATGCGACGATGCTGACATTTATAGTCATTTAATAATGAGGTAGGTTTACGACGATCTTTTAGTTTTATTAAATTTTACAGATTTGTGCTTTTTTTATCTTAAATAAAGATTTTAAAATGCACCGATCGCGTTATAAAAGGAAAAATAATTGAGTTATCAATGTCGGTAGCGAACATTTATTCATTTATCAATATTATATATCGTTATGTAAATATTAATTGTTTTTCTTATACAAATTTATTAGCCACCAAGAACGGACGTGAATTTGGGGGGCCCTGCGTTCTATAACACCTCTTGTGGGTCTAAACTAAATTATTGTCATTTTATCTTTATAAAATCTAGAATGATAAATATTAAATCATACTAGACGAAATTAAAAGAACGCTAGTGTTTGGATTGGATATAATATATTAATTGATCTCAGGGTTAAAAGGCCAAATTACCTTCGTTTTTTTTATTTAGAATATTTTTCATTTTATAAATTCACAATGTTATCCATTGTTTTTAACAGAGGACCCATTATATCTTAGGGGCCCTGAGCTGAAGCCCAAAAAGCCTATAGATCCGCCCCTATTAAGTACAGAGGACACAATAATGTAATTGCAATAATGTTGTGGGAACGTGGTTTACATAACCCCATTTTTTAATCTATCTTGAAATTTCAATGAATGAGATTTGATCACAGTGGTCTGCGAATAATTAAACCGGTCACATTTGGTTATCCACGCAGCATCCGGACAGGAAGACGTCACTCCAGTGCACTCTCTTGGTAATAATCATAGCGTAATAACAGTGGCTGATGAGGAAATGTAAACTGATTGGCTATTTTACGTTATATAACATATTTTGTAATTAGTTTTTATAGATTGTCTTTGAAAGTTTATATTTCAAACATACCTAAGTACAGTCTATGCCTTTCACTCCTAAAGTACGATGGGCCTTCTCAACTCCGGGCTTCTATTAAGTATTAAAAAAAACAAATAAAAGTCGATTTAGTATTATAACATCAAAACATGAGTTATCTCTAACTCAATTAAATGAACAAAACAAAAACACGTTTAAAGCAACATTTTCAAATTACTTGATTGTTTCCACTACAAAGTTGTAGTCGAGTAATTCGTAACAGTTGATATATTTTATGCGCCGGCGCAGGCCCTTCGTGGAACAATAATAATAATCGACGCGAGTACACTGAATGGGAAATAAATTATACCCGACCCGTAAGGATGGAAAGTGTCGATGATAATATACCTGTGATATATTTTTTTATAAGTATAAATTAGGTATCTTATATATAATTTATGCTTAAAATAAATATGTAATTTAAAGTCTGTGCTATTAATGATATATTTTTTGATAGAAATATGTTTACATTTTCAATTTGTCTTCTTATTCTTCTTCTTTCTTACCTAGGAGATACTGATAATAGATACGTGCAAAACAATTATTTAATAACTAGCGGCTCACCCTCGCTTCGGTCGGGTTCGCCTCTAAGAAGACAAAAACAGAACTACCCCACGGGAACCGTACATTTTTTCCGGATAAAAAAAAACCTTTGTATTATTCCAGACTATAATCTATCTCTGTGTCAAATTTCATCCAGATCCGTTCAGCAGTTCTGGCGTGAACGAGTAACAAACAAACATCCATACAAACTCATAAACTTTCACATTTATAATATTAATAATACGGATTATATCGTCCCCGGGACAGTTACCACACTAATATTGATTGACGTTTGAGTGAAATTTGAAGTCGAGACAGTCAGTTTTATCGATGAATTGATTTTATCCCTGAACTTTTATCGATGTAAATTTACCTATAAAATAATAATAATGATAAATGCTGTATAATATTATTTTTATTACATCTATACGGTGTACTCCTTTTTCGTTTTAATGTCACATCTATCCTAAAGTGACCTGGAAGAGTTGAAGGCTTCTTTGTTCTGTATATGTATGATGAGGATTATTTGAGCTTTTTTACCGTTTTTTTTTCTTATGTATTCATACATTGTAATTTTACTAATCGAATTTGCTAATTTCAAGAACAGCCTCCAGAGATATTTAATCACGGCCAATAGGTTTACAAACAAACAAACAAAAAAGCAGCATATACAAACACTACAGCAAATTCGCACAACATTATAATATTTTTTATTAAAAAATAAAATATCGATAGTGTAGTAGCGTACCTCCCTACCGCCTCCAGCGATGTACGCACCGACAGTCGCAATTTTATCCTCCGCTCGCCGCTCGATTATTAAATCCTGCCGGCCCGCCCTAATGCCGCCATTACGGCCAATATAATAAAATGCTGCCCGAGATCGATGAGGCACGATTATATTGACATTAACATTATGGCTACGACGACTGCACTCTGTGCGGAAGATGTGTTATTACTTTTGTTTTTTTTTTCGTAGTTATATTCTATGGAATATAATGATTTGTAGATGTTTTTGTTTAGTTATTAGCTTGGTCGGTGAGCCGGCTTGGAAATGGTGTGGGTTTTACACTTGTAGCTTTAATTTGTATTCTTATTGAGGTATAGAAATGAAAGCGAAGTTTGCAAAATGCAATTTAGATGAAAGCTTAAATTAATTACATTTGTTTCATATAATTATTTTTGTTTATTCATAATTTTTTATTTACTTATTTATAAAGCATAGCGATTTTCTGTCGGTCTGTTTTTGCGCTTATAACTCCTTTTTTGTATTATAAGATGGTAGTATCAGGCAAGGTTTATTGGCTTCAATAAACATTTAATAACTGTAACTTAGAAGTTAACAATTCGATCCTTGTCAAGACATTTGCTGTAAAAATTAATTAAAACTCCAACCTGACCCTTTCATTTAACCGGACATTGGCGAAATATTTTGTGTTCAACTAGCATATAAAAGCTATTAAAATAAATAATTGTTTCGTGAAACAACCTATATATTGAGTTGCAAAATATTTATTAGGAAAAAAGGTATATTTAAAAAAGAAATAAGACTCCATACAAGAATAATAAGTTAACGTATTTAATTAACAAACCAGGATACACAACTCATCAGTGTTTACGCACGGACTGTTATAGCATTATACGAATAGTTATATCGAGTATGGAAAATAATTATTCATAGGCAGGTTGAAAATTACGAGCTTGCAGCACGCGCTTCGAAGTTGTACGAATGTATGAAGACGTAGATGTGAAGTTATGGCGTGGTGAAGCTTTTACGATGCGGCGTCCCTTTGAGCTAAAGTGTTGGCCTCAGAGCTAAATACAGCGGTACCTATATAAATTGAATAGAGATATCTAGATTTTGTTAATAGGTTTTTTGTTATATATATACTAGCGGAATCCACGGCTTCGCTCGCACTAAAACTACAAAAAAATATCTAAATAAGATAGTTTCATACAAACTTTCATTTACCCCTATTTACCCCCTTATAGAATGAATTTCGAAAAATGCTAAAACACGTATTTATTTAATTTAATTGAAGCGCATTAATACCAAGCTTCGAGTAATTCTGATCATAAATATTTTTCTGGATTGTATTCTATCGTGTTTTTCCGTGGGAATTAGATAATCTCACGCGGTAAAAAGTAGCCTGTTTCACTCTCCAGCTCTCCAACTATCTCCACACAAAAAATCACGCCAACCCGTCTCTCCGTTTCGACGTGAAAGAAGGACAAACAAACAAACAAACAAACAAACAAACAAACAAACAAACAAACACACTTTCACATTTATAATATTAGTATGGATATACTAATTCACGCTGAAACGGCTGGGCTTATTTGGTTGTACACACTTAGGCTATGAGTTATGACCTAGACCTAGAGTAGCACATGCTTGTTAGGAACCTGAACTGAGGCTATATTCCTAATTTTAATATACAGAGTACTTCAAATTTCAATCTTCATTCTGGTTTGTCCGCTGGTCGCTACTCTCATGACGCAAGCCACTTTGCGGCTATATCTCAAAGATAAGCTATTGCAATTCTGAACACGCTCGTCTATTCATAGTCAACTCGTGCTTGTATTGGTATATACGATATAATATTTATATGGAAAGTAAAGTGTTGTTTGCGAAATTGTTTCCAGGAAGTTTAAAATTTAATTTTATATTCAAAGGTGTACACGAGGTACATTGTACACATATTATGATATTAGTATGGTATGCAATGGGTCTATTTCCAAGTACCTATAGTTATTTTTCTGTAACTGTAATTTAGGGACGTTAGAAAAAAACTGGTAGGTATACATATAATATGTATACACGATTGCACTACGTGTTAAATAATTTTTAAGTTTTATAATTAATATATATGTTAGTTTTAAGGTATATATGCTATGAGCTTCAGTTTATATATATTTAAGAAATAAGATCCTTTTGTAAATATTGCCTGAAATAAATGATTAAATAAAATAAAAAAATAGAAATAATCATGTTTTTAGTAATTTTAATCTTTCAGGTATACATTGAGTTTCCGAGCTTTTTTCTACATTACATTATTACTAGCAGAACCCGCGGCTTCGCTCGCGCTAAAACTGCAAAAAAACTCTAAAAAGGTATATTTCATAAAAACTTACATCGCCTATTTTACCCCCTTCCTATTTTGCATCCCTCCATTTAACAATGAATGGAAAAATGCTAAAACACGTGTTTTTTTCAATTGTATTGAAGAACATTAATATCGACTTTCAAGTAATTCTGATTATAAATAGATTTTTGGGTTGTATTATAACGTGTTTTCACGTGGGAATGAAATAATCTCCCGCGGTAAAAAGTTTATTTTAAACAAAGTAGATTTTATTTGATTACTTGATTGCAAAATTTTCAATATATAATCGATAAAATCAGCAAACATGATTTAGGAACACATTATTTCTAATTATTTAAAACCTTTTTGTGATAGATTTTTTACCTTTTGTTCATGAGTAATAAATTGATACATGTAATGCCATTTTTTTTATAATTTTTTTTCTGGTGAGGCCCTTTGCTAGTAGTTTTTATAAAAATAAAAATCTTTTAATAAATACAATTTATTACATGATACAGTGTACAGTGTATATAATTACGTACTTAGTGCGTATAAGTTTGTGTTGCCATATAATAAATTAATAATTTGAATATTAAAACATATACAAATATTTCAAAGACGATAAAAATAGGCTAAAATTACCTTTTTTAACAAACAGTAAACTTTCGAAGACGAAAAGTACCTTATATGTTATAAGGTACTTTTTACCGCGGGAAAATATCTCATCTCTTAGAAATCACTACTAAACGTTAAAACGTACCCAGGGACGAACACGATCGGAGCGAAGGTGAGTTGCTAGTAAAATATAAATATATTATATTTGTAGTATAGCTGAATAAACAAACTATTTTTCACATGATACTTACTAATTTAATAATACCCACAAAGCGATACTCTGTTCTTTAGTTTCTCATTTTGATGTATTTCAGAATATACTGAATATCGGGCCTAGACGATATGAGGGCGAATAACTAGTTATATTTATTTTGGAAAAACTTTACATCTAAAACTAAAATTTAAATAAAAAAAAAATGTGGTAACATCTTAATGATTTCAGATTTACAGTTGTGGATGGAAAGTAAATACATAAAACATTAAATTAAAAATAATATAAAAAGATATGGCATAATAATAGGTTTCAACAAACTGAATATTTAATTAACCTGTAAAACATATACAAAAGTTATCTGTTAACATATAACCTTAAAAAATTGTGATACTGGCAACACTCTGGAAAATTAATTTAGACAACAACTGGCAATACATTTTTATATAGTAAACAAATTTAAACAAAGATGATTATTTTTTATCCTGTAATTAATGCACCTGTGCTAAGTATGAGTAAAAACGTATCGCCATCTTGTCTGTATATTACATGACATAGTGGCCAAATGGGAGCTGATTGTAATATATTTTTAAGACAATAGGCCACATCTTAAAAGTTTTCCAATTTAAAGAAAAAGCTTTACTTCTTTTAAGTACCACTTTCTACCACCCCTCTACTTTTAAATTTTGTTTAAAGGCTGGTATCATTTAATAAAAAAATTGAATTAAAAAAATCATTATAATGTATTGATTTATTTTACTTAAATAAGTTATGAAGGCATCATTCCTTGGCTGCGTTTCCACTGAGCACCTTGTCTTCGATTATGATTGGCTCGAGCTGATTTGTGTTTTTCTTTTTTATCTCTACTTACTAACACCTCCTTTTCTTGTCCTTGTCCTTTAGGTTTCCCGACAACATCCGTATTTCTGAAAAAAAAATAACTCAATATAATGAATATAATGAAATTTTCATAGTTTATGTCCAAAAAATAAAGACAAATTAATTTAATTTTTCAAAATTTTGTTTAAATAAATCTTTGTATATAGTAGTCCGATTAGTCAAAACAAAATCTAATTGTCTATTTTCATTTTGTATTACCTCTGAATGGTTTGAAGCTATTAAAAAGTTATTAAAACGTCCACTATCAGTTATTTTATTTAAAGAAAAAGAATAATTTTATTAACGTCCCACTGCCGGGAATGATCTATCACGTCTTTCGCCTCAAAAACTAGATATTGTGACAAAACTAGATATTCTCTCAGACATGCAGATTTCTTAACTTTCTGTTTTAACTATGAAACATATCGGAAATGATGTTTGTACATGAAAATTACGAAAGTGCGACATCCGCTTTAATTCCACTTCACTCTTTTTCTAAAACTGCCAAAAAGACTAATAAAATGTGTCCTCACATTATCGACTGTTATATCACAGATCAAATAATACTATACAAGTACAGAATCCTCAATTTCACATCCTTGTAAGAGCTTAAATACGTTGAAACGAGATAAAAAATTAATAAAGTTACGAGTTTTAATGAAATATCGTGCAAACTACTCGACCTATGCAAGCGCCAGATATCACGCCCATTGCGACGCGTATGTACATTAATTAATCTAACTCCTAAACAAATAGAGATCCCATTTTGAATTTTCTTGTGTATTTTTAATATACTTTAAGCTATATTTAAAAAAAAAAGAAGAAAAAAAATTTGGTCGAAGTGACTGAAATTCAGGTTTGAAAAGTTTACTTCCGATTTTGGACATGAAAAAAATTTTTTTTTCTTAATTTCATTTTATTGTAAAAAAGAACAGTATTTTTTTCAAACTGTATTGCTATATTAAATATTTAATTTTAATTTTGTGAAATTCGAAAAACTACTTTCATAAAATTGATATTACAATTACGACAATTCTTCAGAAACCGATAACTTGTGAAATATACATTATAAAAAAAAAAAAAATTGTGTTTACATTCATACATATTAGAAGTATAAATGGGCCGAATATGATCGATTTTCAGAACCTCACTTTTTTTTCCTGTCCACTTCACGTGAAATGCCCCTTTTTTAAATCCTAATATTATACCTTTTTGGGATCTATTTATCATCTTTTATTAATTTTATACAAACTTTAATAACAATTCGATACATATAGTGCCATCTATTGACATTTATTTGAAATAGATTGTCTTAGTTTCTGATGAGATCCCATGGTTATACTAAGATTTACAGATATCAAATCACTCATACGGCATACCTTGGTGGTGGCGGACGATGGCCCTTCCCCCTACGAACTTGAATATTCGCTTCCCTGCGAGCCCTCATTTCCTCAGGGTTCACGCAAAAGTCAATTCTATTTCTATTGTTATTTGGCTTCTCTTCCTCTACCTCCTCTGATTCATCCGATTCCTCCTGGAAAAAAAAATGATTTGATAATATTCTCTATATAGGTACTATGTTGGTTTAGTGAAGTAGGCACTAGTGGGTAGCGTGTATGGCTGTCTGTGTAGGCCTTATCTCTAACGGTGATTGTCGAGATGTCGTCTGTCTATCAGACTTTGAGAAAAAAAGAAATATAGAGTAACAGGAGAATCTAATTATTTTTATATTATTACTAGCGACTCACCCTCGCAGACCATAACAGAGCACATCACGCATATCCCCCTATTGCACGGTGCGCGGGTGAGACGCACCCGACTGTCTTATCTACCCTTTCATATTATGTCATTCGGGAAAAGTTTCAGGGTTATCGGTTAATACTGCAAGTTGCCACGAGATGTCACTGTAGAGAGCTTAAATTTGGAAACCGTTTGCCATAAAAATTGCTATTTTAACCTATAAATTTGACAGCATTTCTGTTAAAATGAATGATTCTAAACTATTTTCCGTTAAAATGTCCGAACGAAAATTAAAATGAATGAGTGAATATATTGAACGTATGATTTTTTGTACTGTGGCCATACTGACCTGTACTTCTCTCTTCTGCAGAGCTCTCGGTGTGACGAAGGGGCGGCGCTCGTCGGTCGCGTCCGTCGGCGCGATGCCGTCCGAGTCGTATGTGTCGTCGTATTCGTCAGAATACATCGACACTTCGTCGCACACCAGGCTGGAATAAGGATACATGTGAATAGCATATTTGGGGATGATAAATAATAATAATTAAAAAGTTGTTTAGAAACATCTATCTAATATTTATAAACGTACCCTGCATGCAGGCTTCAAGCGTACTCAATTTTATTTAATTTATTTCCATATATTATTTTCACTCTCATTTCTTTTATTTTTATTTTTTTTTAACTTTATTTAGTAGTTTACGTGACATACCTAACCCACAAATTTCAGCTATATACAACAATAAGTCGTCTCAGTGCTTATTTGTCGAAACAACCAATTTACCTAAAGAATTGACATTTAAAAATCAATGGTTCTATATTAAAAACTCTTTAATATAGAACCATTGATTTTTAAATGTCAATTCTATTGGTATAAAAGATACATTTTACATTTAAAAAGCTGAAAAGATGTATTTTATCTATGTATGTACATGTATATAAATCGGTAAAAATAAAGCTTTGTTCTTGAAATAGGGAAAAAAACTCTCTACTGTAAATTACAACAAGTATTGGTCGTTTGAACAAATAAGCACTAAAACGCCGAATAGTCTCTAAGCACAATAGCTGTGTTATACGGACAAAAGGACATAAAGAAATTGATAGAAATGTAAAATAAAAGTAGTTCAAATCCAACAAAACCACTACTTACTTATATTTACTGTATATATCCACTCTCTTTTTAACCTCAGTCTTATCATCCAGCATGTCTTTCATATTTCTGTATTTTTCCTTCTTTTTTCCAACATGAATCTTGGATAAGTCGACGTCATCTCGTGTCATGATGTCGAACTGATCTCCATCGAACACATTGAGCCTTTCAATTCCAGTTTCTAAATATTTCTTATCTACAATATCTTCTGGGATTATTGGAAGACTCGTGTCTAAACCTAAAAATATAGATAAAAATACATGTAAAATAAAGCCTCCAAAATGTATGGACAACCCTGACTGTAAGGAGGAAATGAATTTATTGCACAATTTATTAAGCGCTTACCTCTCAAAGAATCCGCCAAAGTATCCTCTAATATTGCATTAATAACCCGTTCCGCGCTAAAACTATAGTGTTGCAAACATTTCAGAACATAGCCATCACCCAAATGTGGTAAAATATCTTTTACTTCGCTAATTAATGATTGCTCTCTTATACTATCTGGTATTTCGTTGTCTTTTGACGGTCCTGGAGCGTTGTCTATGGACTCGATGTGGCCGTTTGTTAGATTATCTATGGTATGAGTGTTTATCAGCTCTTCGGGGATCGGTTCGTCGATGTTTGAATATATCGCTTGTAATATAAAATCAGTCTTTACCGTATCACTGAGAGCGGGTTAAGGATATATTTTTAGGTAAAAAAAATGGTTTAAAATTTACTTACACTTAAAACAAGAAAGAATATATCAAAGCTTAGCACAATACAATGAGTAAAAATGCAAATAAAACGTTTGTTAAACGCCATTTAGAACATGTGTTTAAGTTACATAAATTAATTTTATACTTATTTCCAATCAATGTTTCGAAATATACAAAGTCAAACCCTAATTAAAATATAAAGAAAAAATCGAAATCTATTTCAAACACAATATATTAAAGGATACATATCAGGATATGCCTGCTTCAACATCTCCAGATCCTCGTGCACCGGGTAGCAAGCGTGGTAGTCCTTGATGAGGAGCCGCTCTGACAACAGGTCCATCATCAAAGATAGATAAGCTTCGACATTGGCTACAATACTGCCTCTGTTGTCAATAAGTGTATCGTTTTAAGGGGATCAAAGTTACAGACAAAATTTTAAATTTGACAGAAACTTATCAATACATACTCGTATAATTAAAAACTAACAGTATCATAGCGAAAACAATGTGCGAGTTTAACGCAAAAAGTACTGAACCGATTTTAACAAAATTTTGTACAGTGATAACTTATTACTCGAGTCAACATTTAGGATATCTTTTACAACACGAAAATCTTTTATTCCCACGGGAAAACACAACAAAAATCTTTCTCCTAAGGTACTCTATTTATATCTATTCAAAACGTACCTAGGGAAGCACCCGAGAGAAACGAGGGTAAATCACTAGTAAATACTAAACAAGAGTTTATGACAATTTTATACATCTGTTGAATCACTTCAGGCATAGTACTTGTTAGGTTTCGTCATTATAATTTACAAAAACAAATCTATCCCAAGGGAACCGTACATTTTTCAGGGATAAAATAGTGTAGTAGTAGCCAATGTGTTATTCCAAACTATAATCTATCTCCGTGCCAAATTTCATCTAGATCCGTTCAGCCGTTCTGGCGTGAAAGAGTAACAAACATCCATACTCACAAACTTTCACATTTATAATATTAATACGGATTCCGAATTACATAACACAAAAAAAAACTTAACTACTTATTTTCTACTACTGTAAAGGCAAATTTACAAGTGAGTAACGATTAATATGTAAGCAATCAAAGTACCCATTTGTCCATCACAAAACTTTGTTTGATATGCGCTTGACGATGGAATAGAAGAAGTGGATTTCAAAAAAACAAGATGTGTAGCAATTAACATAAGTGGTTATAATTATAATTTTGTCTAATGACCAATTTGTACTATTCATTGCACAGGCCATTCGTGTCTTTATTTATGTTTCACTTAAGCTGTCGGGGAATTCCCGAATCAATTGCAATAAAATTGTATACACAATAATACTTCAGCAACATTCTTTGGGAAATCCCCTAAATATCAAAACTCCATACTATATATCAAAGAAGACTTTCCTATCTTTATTTATATTTCACTTTAACAATGGGGGATTTACCAAAACGAATATAACAAAATAGGTACAATATTTCTAATAATTTTGTGATACTACTTTGGAAATCCCCGTAACATCTGATTGATCATATTTTATAAGAATTATTCTAGAGTGATAGATATTATAATTTATAGTATCAAACTGCTGAAGGGATTTCAATGAACCTTTTTTATTTCATTATTGTGTTAATCTGTAAAAACTTTTATGTAACTCCAAAGCTGAATCCGTGAACATATTTCATGCAATATGTGCAATATACTTGCACTACTCTAGTGTAGGTACAGATATATAAGTTATGTTACAGTAAAAAAAAACATCTTTTAATGCTTATATAATCATAACAATAACACAACATGACACTTTGTTTTACCTTTTAGTCTATTTGTACTTAATATTCTAAATGGATAATTTTTTTAAGATACAACAGATGACTAAAATAAGTATATCTATATATAAATAAGTATGATGAGTTATTGTGGGTTGTATTATAACGCGTCGTCCCGTGAGGATAAGATAGTCTCCCGTGGTAAAAAGTAACCTATGTCACTATCCAGCTCCCCAACTATCTCCACATAAAAAATCACGCCAATCGGTCACTCCGTTTCGAGGTGAAAGAAGGACAAACAAACAAACAAAAAAACACACACTTTCGCATTTTAATATTATATTAGGATATGGATGTACTTACTCTCCATCAAGTATAGCATTCTTGTAAACAGCTAGAATTTCCTTCAACATGTCTATCAACTCGGCTCTTGCTAAATCTATATAGCCTTCTACTTCGGTGAACGTTATACTGGTTTCGTCTCCCACTTCTTGCAACTTTTCATACAAATGCGGTATCCCATATTCGTAGAGTTGGACTATACTGAAAAAGTGGTTTTGGTAATGAATCTTTAATCTTTGACATTTTATTATCTCTATTATTTAAGAAAATGGGCAATTCAATGTTAAATTATTTAATATTTTTTTTATTAGCACACTACACCATCTAGTTCCATGGTAAGCTATGAGGCTTGTGTTATGGATATCAGACAGTTGATACACTACACATATATAAAAACCCATGACTGGAGTACAAATATTTATGCTCATCACACAAATGAATGCCTGCCTGAATAATATGTGTTAATATATAAATATTGTGTTAATAAATAATAAAAAATAGAGTTATAAGTGCCACTTAGACAGAAAACAAATCTCACCTTACAAGAAAATTGATCTTTTTCATTAATTCTGCACTCTTTGGGTATACTTCTACAAATATCCTTAATGTCATAGCCATGTCTAACATATGTATAACTAAATCTTTTAAAATACTAAATGTTATTTTATCTGGATTTTTACTTCCAGAAGGCCTCTTAATTTCACTAAACCCTTTAAATGTCTCCGGGAGATTCGGTGGTTCTTCACTTTCATAATCTTTGTTCACTTGTAAGATTATAAACTTGAATGCCTAGAAATTAACAAAATATTGTTGAAATATTCTTATAATACACATGATGTGTTTTTTTAATACTTGAAACTCAAAAAGTAATTTGCCCTCCATACTCATACCTCTTGAACAAATACTAAAGCTTGTATTGCATCATTCTGATATTTTGGCTGTATGGTAAATACCGTTTCCATGAGTTTTGACATGTGTCTAGTATTATCTGCACCATATGTTAGGCATAAATCCCATAAAACTGGTATTGTGAATATAAAATTGTTATATATAAGATCTGCCATAAATTCTTTTGTCATCCATTGTGACTGAAAAGATAAATAAATGTAAAATTGATTTGATAATATAAATAATGAAGGTTTTAGTTTGATTTCTTAAAAAAATTTACTTATATAATAATAAATGTAATAATGTGCATATTTTACTAGAGATGAAGACTGAAGTTAATACAAGTAATGTAACTGTTGTAGGATTAATACTAAAACTTTAAATAATATATTTTATTTGTGTGACATTTTTGTAAATATATTTATTTCAAATGAATGAATCTTTAATTTTCTATTTTTAAGTAAATTTATATCTTACCTTACTCTCTTTATTTGTAACAAGTCTGCTAAACACAACTAGAATAAGTCTTCGAATCTCTTCATACAATTTCTGAACATCTCTGCTATCATGTAATTCAAGGTATGGTGGGTTTGCATCTTGTATGAATGAAATTATTGCATCCATACACTGTGGATGGTGTAAAATAGTACTCCAAAATCTAAATAATATTAATTAAGTTAAGAATGTATTTGTAATTAAGTAATCCAAAAAAAATTGTATTTTTTTACCTATGATGTTCTAATTCAAGTAACCGCTTTATACTTCCTAAATAAATTTCCATTTTTGTTTTCCAAGCATCTACTGCACCAAGCAATAAGTTAGGTCCAGAAGGAGGTCTTTCATATTGTATAAAATCTTTTTTCTCAACCCAATACGGATCCTATAAAAATATATATTTTATTTTGATAAAAAAATTCCAAGTTTATTGTTAAACTAGGGACTCATCCCTGCTAACCCATTCGTCCTTACTTAGGTTTTAACATTTAGCATAGATTTCTCAGAGATGAGATATTTTCCTGCAGTAAAAAGTATCCATATGTTGACCTGCATAACCAGGTATCATTATACTAAATTTGATCAAAATCCATACAGTAGTTTTTCCGTGATGTGGTAACAGACAGACAAAAAATCTAAAAATAATTATAGATTCAGCCTCTGTATTGTTAAAAATCTCTACTTCAATAAGATTCTCCAAAAAATATTTAATTTACAGATTCAGCTTGGTTACGATTTTATTATATGTATAGATTATGAATAAATAACGACATTAATATTACACAATTTATTCACATTAAGTGTATGAATTGTGTAACATTTTGTAAGAGTAGTACTAATGACATTATAAGTTTGTTACGAGATTATAAACAAAAATTATTTTAATTTTATACCAAAGCCTTTATTTGCTGTATTACACCTGAGTTTTTTACAGATACTGTTACAATTTCTACAGGCAAATTGTTGGGATTCTGAAAACAGTTAAAATCATTACCTATGTGGCAAAGAATAAACAAAGTAAAATATTACAAAAAGTAACGATTTCTTTAAAATCACTTACACTAAATTCACTGTCATTATTCATTTTATTCTATTAACGTACGACTTGATAAAAATATGTAAGTTAGCTTATAAAAGGTTAAAGAAATAAAATATGAAATTGACGATTTCTCAGTTCTCACTGCAAAATTAAATAATCTGTCATATTAAATGACAGATGTGTAAATCTGTCAACCTTCAAATAAGAATTTTAAAAGACAAAGATTATATTGTAATAATGATAGTCAAAATGATATATTAATCGTTATTCTACAAAATTAAAACAGTTCTAAACAAATACGGATTAATTAATTCTTTTTAAGTGCTATGAAAATTAATTTTATTTAATTAAAAATCGCAATTATTTTATTTACCCTATATTGGAGTAGTAAACAATTTACTACCGGGAAGTCACAGAACTTTTTTGTTTGTGCGTATAATGTTAGTAATAAAAAAAATATTATAAAAATTAAAATCTAGAAAGTTCTAGAAAGATGGGAAAATTTATTCGCAGTCGAATAAAAATATGTAAGGTTTAAGAATTAAAGGAAAAATCCTTTTAGCCAGGAGATAACATTTGGCCACTTTGAATAAGACGTTTAGAGATTGGCTGTAGGAGAACAAAAGGCACTGCTGGATGATATGGTCCATGGTTAGATCCAGTTTACAACGGTCGCATAGATCATATTTTTGTCAGACCACTAGTGTTGTGGAAAGTTACGAGTCTAGCAAAGAAAATTATAATATTATGTTGATTATATAAGCTTAGCTTCATACATTAATTATTAAACACTTCTAACTTAACCATAAGCTTTCAAATTTTTTATGCAAAATAATATTATTTAGCTATTTTTTTTTTGTTTAGATTTATCCACATCTTATTTGGAATACGGACTCAATCTAATATGATCATTATTATGAATCTGTTATTATTTTTTAATGTCAAATGTCAATCACAATTGCAAACCAGCAAACTCCAGCCGTTAACTATTTGTCATCCATGCCGTTAACTCTGAAAAAGTTTAAATTTTGTAAACAGTAAATCTTCAAATTTCAATCTTGTGGCTTGTGAATAATAAAAGGAAAAAGTAAATTAAACTTGATTTTAACAACCTTCAAGTCTAATTAAAATAAAGGATAACACATAACTCATGAAAGTATGGTATCCACTCTTAATGTATGTATAATATAAAAAGTAACAAAATATATAATGAAAAAAACTGGAACAGACCCTAAAGTTAAAAAAACACTTGTTCGAAATTATGAGAAAAAAATACGTATAGAACGTAAAGGAGTCCACGATGTTGATGCGGGTCCATCTAAATTAAATAAAAACCCACATAAGCCTTTAACACAAAGAGACATTAATCTCGATGAGCCTACATTGTGCTCCAGCGAAGTTTTAGCAAGCTATTTATCAGACGTTCGAAAAAGTGTACCACCTCCACTTTCTCCTGATGATTTAAATATAAATAAGTCTCATATTAATGCTAAGGTAATCCACTAATTTAATTTTATTAAAAAATTGTTTAAATAAGTCTAAATTGCATGCTTTAAATTGAAGATATATATTTTTATATCCAAGGTTACTCTTATAATGCTACTTCTTTCAGATAACCAAAAAGCTGAATTTCCATTTCAATGATAGAATATACAAAAATTTAGTAGAACTTAATGCGGATATTACTAATTTACAAGACAAACGGGACAAAAAAAATACTAAAAACAGAATATCTCTTAAAAAAGATCTCGAACCATGTATAGAAGATTTTTGTCAAGAAGAAAAAGAACCAGATGTATGCCCTAATGTTCCAATTTTAAAAAGAAATATAACATTATTAAAAGGAGTAGAAGACGGGAGATTGCACAGACTCATTGCTTCTTTTGAAAAACTATAATTTGTAATTTTTCAATTAATGTTATAAATAAAAGATTATAGGTAATAACTCCATAAATTTTTTGTGTTGTGCCATTTACAATTTCATTATCTTCCTAGCATTGCCCACGGCTCCACCCGCGTTCAGATGACCAAAAACTAAATTCTTAGGATTTACATATTAGTATACTCTTACATTGCAGTTTCTGTATTTTTTCTCAGAAATGAGATATTGTCATGTGGTAAAAAGTATCCTATATGTTAACCCGCATAACCAGCTATCATCATACCAAGTTTTCTCGTGATGCGGTAACAGACAGGCAGACAGACAAAAATTCTAAAAACTATAGATTCAGACTCTGTGCCAATAATAATGTCTATTTCAATTAGATTTTCCAAAAAATATTTAATGTGCAGATTCGACTTAGTTACAATTTTATTATATATATGGATTAAAAGATGAACTGAACTGATAGACAAACTATGGTCATCCATACAGAAATAATATTAAAAACAGCTTAATGCAAGCAATGAGTAAAATTATTATTTATTAAATAAAAAATTATACTGATCTAAATTATTTTAAATTAATTATATGAAATAATTATCTTTATGGTAATTAATAGTCTTATTTAAATAATTTTTAGTTGAGAATGTCAGAAACATTGAAAAGCACTGTTTAAATAAATTATATTTTTAACATCGCATGAGATTTTAAACTATAAATGAGGGAAGAATTTTTAGGCAACCACTACCTACTCACCCGCATACTACATTCTGCTTCTTATTATTTAGTTTATTATTACCCACATACGAGAAAAGACAAGAAGACGAGGAAAATATTGAAAATAAAACTTAATGGTAAACAACTGATTTCTTTATTTACTCAGTGACGTCATTTTTTGGAATTTATCAATACGTCATTTTTATATTAACGTAATTTTTTAATTAATTTAAGACAATTACATGGCAACATCAACAAACGATACAGGGATGACCGGTGACATCTCGTTATCACGTAATCAACGTTATTGCTCTATGTTATAAAACCTCTGAACGCTGTAATTTATGACCAGTTTTTTGTTCGGCAACGACAGCGCGCCGTCGCGACTCGCTCGCTCTGCAAGAAAGAGAGACCGATCCTCCTCCTCTATCACCTGCAGTTTGCCAATAATTTTGTTTCATTCAGCTGATTCAGTCAACTTCCGAGGTTGGTCTAAAGTGGTTGTGTTTCTCAAGCAATCCCGCATCCCTTAAATTCAAAAAAAATATATTATAACAAAACATTATAATGGCTGGAACGGAAATTATAACAAATAGTGAAAGTAATGATCAATTTTTTGAGGGTGTCGAAAAGTTAATCGAAATTTGGTTTACGCCGGTAAAACACGCGGACCTCCGAAAAATTACTCGGTAAGTACTTGATTTTTGGTAACTAGTAAAAACTTCTTTCATGCATCGTTCTCTGTTGTTGCGCAATTTTTAGGTTACCGGTCAAAATTTTTATTTTAATGCTCATTTGTCATACTTAATTTCATTGGAAAACTTACAAGAATTGTCATTTTCTTGATACAATGAATTAACTATAATACGAGTTTTCTTTTTTATTATATGTAATTTATTGTGTTGGCTTAGTTCTACATTTGTTATTGTTATGGAACGTTCTAGAATCAGCTGTTCTGAATGCCGGTTATAAAATAGTTTGTCGGCTAGTTGCAATAGACGGCGCGTTATTTAAGTATTTTTTGTGAACAACGTTTAGACAAAATGACATCGATTATTATGTTTAATATAATATATTTCTATGATAAATTAGTTTTTCATAGCATATCTTAATTTTTCAAATTTTCGTGATTCTTTAATTAACACCAGGTGGCAATATTACCTATATTTTTCAATAATCTTTTGCAAATGAATAAAACCAGAAGTTGTTAAAATATTTAAACTACATTTTTAAACTACAATTTACTTATATTTTTACTTATTAGCAGACCAAGTCCTGTAAAATCTCCTCCCAACTGGTTTAAAATAATTAACTGGGGCCCAAATTTTCAGAACTGGTTTCCCAAGAAAGTTTTTGCAATCTTTATAACTGCATCTTAAATACAATGGATGCTCTTGGACAGATACTTGATTATTTGGCCTGTTTAAATGAACTGGCCAGTATTAACATATTCTGAGAAACTATGGTAATATTGTTACTAAACTTAATAAAATAAGACTTAAAAAGTATCAAACATATTGTTAACAATAATGAGATTTTTTTTTTATTTGCAGCCAGCAATGGGAGAATGTATTGAAGATAGTCCGCTGTGAAATAATTTCTTTCACACAGAGCGAGCAAGTTGATGCCTATGTTTTAAGGTAAATAGTAATTATTTATTAGACTCATATCCATTTTAGCTTAACAGTTGTAATTTGTACATTAATTCATTAAAAGAATACTTCAATAATAAACATTTTATTAAAAATAGACTACAAAAAATTATACCAGGTATTGCAAGTCTAGTGTCCGACCCGAACAGGGTTTGCAGCCGAAACCGAAACTTCGGCCTCGGTTTCAGTTTCGGCCGAAACCGAAACATATTCAAACATGTTCAAATTTCTAATTATGCTGAAATATAGTTCATGTTTTATATGTTAAGTAGTGATCTAGCGACTACACCTCACTTGGTTCGGGTGCGTCCCTTAACAGTAACTTATGTTTTACCCATATTATATCTAATACTTGTACTGAATTTCAAGTTAGTAAATAGTAACACACACGCACACAAATACACTTAATATACTCATAGTGTCCTGACCGATCTCCCAACATAGCTGAGACTTGTGAATAAGTAGAGACCTCTACGAAACAGGCACAATTGCACTTTTTATACTGTCACTCTCAATTTGAGTCTCAAACTCCGCCGGAACGGCAATTCGAGACGTACTAATATCGCCGGTGATGAGGCGGAGGACCGTCGGCGTTATGTGCTCTCCGAGCCACGAGGTTGAAACACCGCCATCTCTCCATTTCTGTTTGTTTCTGGTATTCCACTGAGAACTTCTTGTCAGTAACCCAATACACTATATTGAACCCAGAACCTCAGGATCTGCAGCCGTACATGCTAACCACTAGACCACAGAGGCAGTATACACTCACACTTTTGTAAGAATAGTGGTGTGTGTATACATATAACCTTACTCACCATGATGCACAAACTTACCCGACCGGAACGAGACAATTCATAAACACTGAGTTGCAGTGCGGCCGAAAATTCGGCTTGTTTTGGCCGAAACTGGCCGAAACCGATACCAAAACCGAGTTTTCGGTCGGTCACTAAATGCAACTTATCACTATTTTCTCAATAAAATAAATGATAACGTAATATAATTGTTTTACAATTATTTAATAGTATATGTTTAACCTAATCAATAAGTACATAATATCCTTAAAAAATATTAGAAGCTAAACACGCCCAATTAAAATCGATAAATGTCACCTTTACCCGACTATTTATGAAATTCAGTGATGTAAACATAAAGGATAGACGCTTACGCTATTTAAAACCACGTGGGCGTTGATAGATTTACTTTCGTTTTCTTTTCTATAATTACTGATATTTTCAACCAGTTTTGCGTAATTTTTGTTGATTCATTTTGTAATAGTTTACACAGAATAAAAAAATAAATAAACATTTATAGCTAAAGGATTTTTTCTTTAAAAGTTTTCTTAGATTAATCTACCATATAAAATAAATCTGTACACATTCATTAAACATTTTGGAGAATGAAAAATTGCTAAAACACTTAGGTAAGAGTGCGCCATATGGCCTCTACGATTCGGATTCGGAGGAGCGGGATGACAAGATAATGTTCTATCGTGAGTAAGAAGTATAAAGCAATAGATGCTCAACGTGTTTAAGCGCCCAACAGTTTTTAATTAACTATAAATGAATTAAACAACCAATCGGAAAAATTAAATTCGGTAACTGAAGAAATACTTCTAGGCTTCCCGAAAAACAAAAATCTACAAAAACAGTGAGCTGTTTCTGAGATAAATTGCAATACGTGTGCAAAACATGAATTTTTCAAAAAGTATGTATTATAGAGAAAATTTTCACCAATCGTGTTTTCAAATTTGGTAATTCAAGATAAATATCCGAAGTATCGTTTCTCTAAACATCAAAGTTGTAACTTTCACAGATTCTGAGATAAGTAACGATGTCTAGGTACAAAATTGCCGTTTGCACACTGTTAAGACCAGAAATAATGTTTCGTCTATTTTTAAATTTTTCGTTATAAAAATAGCTGTAGAATAGCTAAATTGGGTCTTTATGTGGAGACAAACGATACAATTGAACTCCAAATTACCCCTCACGGCAATTTATTTATCAAGCAAGTTCTAAAAATACGAATATTGTCGACGTAATACTTTTATCGACCTTATGTAATCTAATTTGACCATTCATGGCCTTATCGATCATATCGAAGACATTCGATTTTAATGTTGTTTAAATAAATTACATATATTATTATTTTTACTTAACTATATACTTTCATAGATTTACGCGAATATTTGACATTTTAAATAGTTTGATTTAAAATCTTTCGGATTTTTACGCGGATTTATTTAGATTTTTGGTTCCCGACGTTTCGAGTTAGTAGTTTTCTGTAACAACTATATAATGCCTTTGAGACATCTAAAACCTTAGTCTCTCCTGTGACTATTGCTGTAAAGCATTCGAAACATCGGAAACCAATAGTTTTATTTAAAATATAAGTCTTTTTTATAGTTCACAAATTTTCTTTCGCTATAAAATGTCAAATTAGTTGTTAGTAAGCTAAAGTAGATGTTTTGTGAATGGATGTAGACTAGAAGATTTCCTTTTTCCGTAAAGTCTCAGCAAATTTCGTTTACATCATATGAATTAGTAAAAACTAAATAAAGTGTAAAAGTGTCTACATTAACAGCTATGAAGATTTGCGGATAAATTCAGTAAATCAATCTGGTACAGGTATATATTACAGATATAACATTTGACGTTACTACACACATATTACATGCCAATAGGTTTAGTTGAGAACAATATACAAGATAAAGTCGTAGATTAAATTACTATTCAAAGTAACACATAAATAATGTGTTAATCGCTGTACCGAAATAAAAAAAAAATCTTAAAACTCCTTAGAATATTTATTTTTCTCCATTTTCTATAACTTTGCTTGACATAATTAAAAATAAAGACAGGCAATATCGGTTTGATGCATCCGTATGTTAATAACACATTCTAAGTCAAAATTATCATAAAGTAATATATCATAATTTCTATAATATGCTACTTTAGATATATGCGAAAATGGAATATTTTTTAAAATTCATTATTTATAATTAATTTAAATAATATCAATACTATCAAGGAGCGTTATCTAACTTTAATATAAACAGTTGATTAATCAAACTTCTAAAAATGAGGCAAAAAAATGCTCTCAACCCCTCTTATCTCAATGACACGGTCTTTGTCCGGGTATGAAAGAGCACATAACTGACGTATTGCAAATTAGTCACCCATTTAAGCCCCTAAGATCAGGGTATTATCGAAGGTTATCGTGTATAGTAAACTACGCGATTGAACTGGAGCAGTGTTGCCACCATGTGACAGTTAAAAAGATAGTTGTTACAAATCTTTTTTTTTTAAATGTTGCTATCTTAGTCATCATCATCATCATAGGCCTAGTTCCATCAACAAAAAATGATTTAATGTAGCATCCGGTAGTTTGCATTTCCGCTCATGGCTGAACAGCTAGCTCGTGGCTATCATACTAATATTATAAAAATATAAAAGTTTAGATGGATATTTGTTACTCAATCACGCCAGAACGGCTGGACGGATCTGGATGAAATTTTGGCACAGAAATAGGTTATAGTCTGGAATAGCACAATAACAAACACCGGAAAAATATACGGTTCCCGTGGAGTAGAGTTGTTTTTCTAAAGACGAACCCAAGCTATGCGAGGATGAGTCGCTAGTATATACAAATACGGTTATTTATAAATAAATAAATATGTTGGAACACACACACACACATCACCATCTAATTCCGTGGTAAGCTACGAGTTTCATGTTATGGATACCAGATAGTTGATACACTCTACATATATAACTTTAAATACATAGGAACCTATTATAAATATACACACCCATGACTGGAGTACAAACATTGTCAGACAGTCCCTCAGCGGGACTCGAACCCGCGACCGCTGGCACAGCAAATACGGTCACTACAAACTGAGCCAAGCGTGTCGTCAGGTTATTTAAATAAGTAAATCTACAAAGGGCTCTCTTATCTAATTGTTAGTGAACAATCTTGATATTTATATATCGCGAAATTAATACTTATTTTTAATTATTTTACTATAACTGTTAAGTATCTAACAACTCGTGACGTTACACAAATATTCTCCATCTTAGTTAATCTAGTGATAAAAATAAACCCGATTTTTACGCACATCAGCTGTTCGTACTCGTAGTGTTTGGTATACGTAGTCGTCTCGACGCCGCGCCGCGTACCGCTGACGCTCGATCCCGGGCATGTTGCCAAAATGTGATAGTGAAAGCTTCGCTCATAAAACAAATACTATTTTCATGGAAATGTATTTTGACCTTCCTTCTATAAAACAACGTGTATGTTTACGTATCCCAAGTGATTATAAAAGGTAAAATTATCAAAGATTTATCTCTATATTGGATGGATTAGATTCTAGCTGCTGTGTGTATGTATAAGCGACACCAGTTTCAGAACTATTTACATATTAACAGTATTTTATCAATTGTATAAACGTATGGATACTTTGATAGACAGTTTTATAGTGACTTTGTCGGTTGAAGAGACCACTGCAACTTATCCTTAGAGAATCTGCTTCCCGCCAGTCTGCTATATGTATGCTGTGCCATTTTTGAATAATTATCTATACATAATATAATAAAATTGTAACTAAGCCGAATCTGTACATTAGATTTTTTTTGGAAAATCTTATTGAAATAAACATTATTATCGATACAGAGGCCGAATCTATAGTATTTAGAATTTTTGTCTGTCTGTCTGTCATGTCTGTCTTGTCTGTCTGTCTGTTAGTTACCGCATCACAGAAAAACCACTGGAGGGATTTTGATGAAATTTGGTATGGTCATAGCTGGTTTTCCGGGTCAACATATAGGATACTTTTTACCACGGGAAAATATCTCATTTCTGAGAAAAAATACAAAAATTGCATTGTAAGAGTATACTAATATGTAAAACCTAAGAATTTGGTTTTTGGTCATCTGAACGCGGGCGGAGCCACGGGCAATGCTAGTTTTAAATATAATTATAATTTAGTATTTATAATATATTAATACGATAATTATGTTAAAAGAAACCAAACTTTAGTACTCTCTAGTATCTAGTCTTGGAAAATCTATTCACTTTGAAGATAAACGTTATCAGTTATCACATCAATATTCCGAAGACAGCTATATAATAAGGTTGACGTAAGACGCCCAGCCAAATCGTCTCGCAGTAAAAATACACATGCGATAACTGTTTATTCACAAAAACAAAATTTTCCATGTAAACAGAACTATTTATAGTATAAAACAACACATTTGACTCAGTTTGTAGTGATCCATCCTCCTTGCTGTGCTAGCGATAGCGGGTTCAAGTCCGCCGGGGGCATTCATTTGTGCGATGAACACGAATTTTTGTACTTGAGTCATGGGTTATATTTATAATATGTATGTATTTAAAGTTGTATCTGTGTAGTGTATCAACTATCTGGTATCCATAACACAAGTCTCGTAGCTGACCATGGAACTAGATGGTACTGTGTGTTAATGTCCCAACATACATATTTGTAAACAAAAAGCCTCTCTTAAATGCGTTTTATTGTATGTTAGAGGTGCCATATTTAATGTTGACAATTGAAACCTTTTCATGACTAGGATCGATAAACCGCTAAGGGCGTGTAAATATATTTTTTATATCTGTCGTCTGGACTCATGAGTCAGATTTTTATGTAGCGATTTTTATTAAGTAGAATGTCCAACTGACACTCTTAGAAGCCACGAAATAAAAGAATTCAATTGAATTGAATATGTAGAATTATATTAGCATATTATATCTTATTTTTTAACATATTTTACTACTCTTTACTCGATATTTGCCTTTAATATTTAATACAGCTCAGTGGCGAAGTCCCCTACAAATTTTAAACACCGTACTTAACATTGGGCTACCACCCTTCATTTTATTTTATTTTTTCTGTCTGAAATGTACTTTTGATATCACTGCACTGTTTGCAAATAGGGAAAAGTCTAAGGGTATTTAGAGCTGCTATTTTTATTTGAACTTTGAACTTTTCATCCCCTCATTCCCTCACTTTTCTAGAACAAAAGAGCTTTTTGCGCGTTTAACTTTCTTATGTCTGATGTGAAGAATTTTTTTGTCTTTATTTATACAGTTTGACCTGTTTGTTAATAAGGAATTAGTAGATACTATATTAAAATTTACTTTTTTGTCGAAATTACTTTATAGTGTCAACTGACTCGGTCTGTCCATTATTAGTTGTTCATTGCCCACTGTGGGACATGGCAAACTGTGATATATTATAAAATTTAGTTATAATATTTTCAACTAGCATTGCCCGCGGCTCCGCCCGCGTTCAGATGACCAAAAACTAAATTCTTAGGTGTTACATATTAGTATACTCTTACATTGCAGTTTTTGTATTTTTCCTCAGAAATAAGATATTTTCCCGCGGTAAAAAGTATCCTAGGATCGCGCGCTACATCGCCCGGTTTATATAGCTTGAGCAGGCGGTCGAGCGATGCGGGGCAGAGGGGATGGACTCGCCGTAGGCATCTCAATGCTCGCCAAGCATTAAAAATGTTTCGCTACTAATTACTTCTAACAACGATATCTCAAAAACTATTCATCTGATTGATTTAGTGTAAAGAGCAATTTTAATCTGCATTAAATGACTAAGCTAACTAAAATATTCATTTGGATAAGGATTAATACCGAACTAAAGAAAATAACTTTGAAAATAACGTAATGTTTTTAATTAAAAATGTTAACATAAAAGTGGTTATTGTAAGTCAACCGTAAGAGATAGAGATATGCTATCGCGGACTTTTTTGTAGCATTTTTATAGATTTTGAATTCTCTAGTACATTACTTAACTGTATCTTTGCTAGTTTACGCGGCGTTCGCGTGGAAAGTTCCCATTTGGCGAGATTTTTTGCGACCTCTTCAACATTTGTCGCCGTATTTCAGCTAATTTACATAAAAGCATAATAAATTATATACCTAAACCTTCCTCAAGAATTACTCTTTCTATTGTTGAAAACCGTATAAAAATCCGTTCAGTAGTTTTCGAGTTTATCGCGTACAGACAGACAGGAGGACAGAAAGACGCGGCCGGGGGACTTATTTTTATAATAAGTATAGATACTAAAAACTTAAAAATCCAAAGTATACTCAAAAATATGTCTTGGAACTTATAATTAGATATCAACACGCAGTAAGTTACATAAAAGATGGGCGTGTGAGCCTCATTACATGTATGTGACAGCACGTGTTGATGTTGACACTATTAATATAATCAATTAGCAATTAAAGTGAATCGTTGACTTTTAACACGGAGATCTTTTTTATTGGTGTAACGAACTAGATAGAGGTTATGATGTTATTATGAGATGTATCTCATTGTTGTAAAATACAATGACGAAATAAAAAAATATGTTAAGTTAGCAATGATTATAATTATTAGACGTTATTCACTTATTATAATTAAAACTCAAATATTTTTAATATATTCAGCCCTTTTTACCGTCCCACTGCTGGGCACGGGCCTCCCTTCAATACGAGGGTGATCAGTCCATAGGGCATAGGCCATTTTTAGAATTTTTAGGGCATGCATAGAATTATTGTTCCCTACTTTATTTATCAATGTCGAAAGTAATAAAAAAATTAATTGATATGTGTATAATAAATGCGTGTAAGTCATTAAAATAACACTGTGTTACTTTTTATGCATTATTTACTTGCTTATTGTTTGCTAGTTGAAGATAACATAGCGCGCGTTTTAGATAACAACGGTTGTGTAACAAGTAAACGTAGTAAAAAAAAAATTCAACATTCTAAAATTCGTAACTCAATTCGAGCGAAATCGAATCTTGGTCTTCTGGTACTCAGTTTGTTCACTCAGTTTGTAGGTACCAGGCATGCAAATGCTACAATTCGCTATAATTAATATTTCGCCACTTATTTAGTATTGTGGATGATTGCCGAAATTGTTTTGTCTTTAGTCTTTACTGAGAATACTTTGGTCATCATTACATATGTATGTAGGTACTTTCAAGTTTCAAGTTACATTTTATTTTATTGCATTGTTTTGACATTTTATGTTTCATTACAAAATAATACGGTCTCGTCGTGAATATGTACATGTGTTTAAAAAAATTATTACTTTTTCTTTAAATAGAAAAAAAAACCCATTTAATATGCATCAGATCAGTGATGAAATGGGTATCCGATAACTATATTTAAAAACTACGATTTATTTCTTTAATAAACTGTCCAAAAAAAATCTGTGAGGTAAATAATATAAAATTATCTTGTAAAGGCAGCAAGGTGCTCAAAGGTACACTCTGGCATACTTTGACAAGTGTGGGTATCCACGGTTGTCAAAGTATTGTGTGTGTGCTTCGAGTTAACAGTCCACCTGACCAATTATAAGGCCCGCATAGTGATTGAGCAAGTAAACAATTTTCTTTGTTTCGCTGATCATTAAGTCATGATAACACCCAAATAAGCCTAAATTCTTACAATAACACAATATGCACATATCGCAACATATAAGGTGACAAAAGCCTTATTATCCGTCCAAACAGCAATCTGTTTCATCACGAAAATCAATAGTTCAAGAAATAATATCAAGAAAATGTTTCAAGTCCCTCGAGTAGAGACAGAAAGGGCAGGTTGAGACTTGAGTACCAAACATTATAACTAGTGATCTCGACTTACCCTATTCCCTTCTCTTAATATGAGCTCTCACTAATTCTAATTTAGTAAATAATATAAATTTCTTATATACTATTACAATTTACAATGTTGCAAATGATGATTAGATATAGCTAGCTAGCTATATTCATCGTATTTGTGTTATAGTCATCCTTATCGCAGTTTTCACTGTAGGTACCTATATATCCTGAAACTAGGTCACTAAAACGCCATTAGCATTTAGCAAATAAAACATCTTTCTATTAACTTTTTAATTTTTAAACACTTATGTGACATTACTGGCAACATTACAAATGTGTATGATTATTAATTAAATATCTTACATTATATTTTATTTAATGTATTAAATCGACAGTTTGTTGTTACATTTTAACAAGCTAACCTAGTTACAAAGTTAAATACCCTAAAAAATACATAGGAAATGGTTATTTCAAAGTTTTTGTAGAACTTTCTCACATGCGAACCATGCATTATCGATTAAACGATAAATTTCTAAGCGGCCACTTTACGTGTTACTTCAGGAGAGAGGTTATGGGAAGGTCAAGGTGGAGTGTTTCGGGCATGCGCAGAGCACTTTACGCCAGATGCGGCTACACTTAAGTCGTCTAGAACAGGAAATGTTTAGAACTTTATTGTAAAAAATATTAACTTGATACCCATCGATATCAACTTGAACTGCCGAAGTGGTAGATACTGGTCGTAGATATTTTTTTTTATTCTTTTCTATAATTCAACACAGTTATAAAAAAACTAGCGATTCACCCTCGCTTCGCTCGGGTTCGTCCCTAGCTTCCCCATACAGACTTTCATCCCCATTCTCACCCCCTTACGAGATGATTTCCGGGAAAAACTATTTTACTCACTCACTTTTCATATCATGTGATTTAAAAAAAATATCTTATTTTAGTATTAAAAAAAATTCTTTTAATTTTCTTCTATCGGTAGGTACAAATCTTTCTGACAAACACAAAACAAAAAAATTATCCAATTTGGTGCAGTCGATCTGAAGTTATGCGTGTACATACATTTCGGTGATTCATTCTTATTTATATAGATTTAGTAGCTGATGAAAAAAAGTAATTAAAATTTATGCCATGTTTTCAAAGAATGCGCTATTGTAGGTATAAGCTTGACGTATTGTCAGCTAACGATAGACGTAGCGTTTTATAGAAACCTCTAATGCCCGATTTCACCAACATCCCATAAGCTACGACCTACGTATGGGATCCCTAGCTTAAAAGTTCCCCTAAACTAGCCCCTAAATTAAATTTCGTTTTACCATCGTCAGATTCGTCATTCTAGTACCTATATTTAGGTGACATTTTAACATTTAGGTGACCCCTAACTGTCGGTGAAACAGAAACTGTCCCTTAACAGCCCCCTAACCATGCTTAGGGGATCTCTAAAACTTAGGTGGCGTTGGTGAAATCGGCCATAACACTCGTTAGCATAATTTTTAGGTAGTGTACATAGTTTACTGAAAAGACGCAAATTTTCTAAACGTAAGATTGCTTATAATGATGGCTGTCGCGACATCATACATGCAGCGTCTGGACGCTACACCCAGCGTCAAAACGACTGAATAATTATACATATACATACAATAGTATCTACAGCGTTACGCCGAACGCGGCGTGCGGCATTTGTGACTACGGCCTAACAGTAACAATGTAAACAAGTTCCTAGAAGACACGTGTGTCTCAGCTCGTAGTCAGCTTACCTACTAGCTGTGCCAGCGGTCGCAGGTTCGAGTCCCGCTAGGGTCATTCATTTGTGTGATGGGCACAAATGTTTGGACTACAGTCATGGGTGTTTATATTTATAATATGTATGTATTTAAAGTTATATAGGTATGTTGTAGTGTATCGACGGTCTGGTTTCCATAACACCAAGCCTCGTAGCTTACCATGGAACTTGATGGTGCTGTGTGTTCATGTCCAGACATAATATATTTATATTTTATTTAATATTTAAAGTTAAAGCCTTGCGAAACGATCACTGATCAGATCGGGCCACAAGACAAATATAGTTAGCAAAAAACCGTCTTGCTTGTAGTTTATATGACCTCAGGCGACCAATCTTCAAGGTCCATTGCAACAGTCGAAATGAAGATAAATTATTTCAAGGATCTGTTACTAGGTGTATTGTTTAGTTAGGTGTAGAGTGTCTTGACACTTAGTTTATAATATTTAGGGAATATGGTATCTTTCATATGAATAAAGATGATTTTGAAGCAAAATTTTGTTAATTGTTAACTTTTTCAAATGTACCATCAATTGTATGTATAAGCATGGCCATACTTGTACTGTGTGTAAGCTAGTGTATTAACAGCTTGTAATTTAAAATGAACTCATATTAGTTACATATATTTTTTGAAATTTGTTTAAGCCTTTAAATTTTATAATTTTGGCTTAAAATTGCTTCTAATGGAGCCCGTAGGACGTTGAGAAAGGATGTCATACCTCTGTTGTTGACTGAGATTTTTCTCATACTCATGTGGATGTTTTATCTTATCTAAGTTGTTTACTTAATATATTTATTTATGTGGATTAATAAAAATTGAATTTTTTTTTGTTCGTCTCCGTCTGGACATGTAGATTTTTTTGCAACTAATCTCTATACATACCTATAATAAAATTCTAAAGTCGAATCTGTACATTAAATATTTTTTGAAAAATCTTATTGAAATAGTCATTATTATCGATACAGAGGCCCAATCTATATTTTTTAGAATTTTTGTCTGTCTGTCCGTCCGTCCGTCTGTCTGTCTGTTACCGCATCACAGAAAAACCCACTGGAACGGATTTTTATGAAATTTTGTATGGTCGTAGCTGATTATCCGGGTCCAACATATAGGATACTTTTTATCGCGGGAAAATATCTCATTTCTGAGAAAAAATATAAAAACTGCATTGTATAAGTATATTAATATGTAAAACCTAAGAATTTGCTTTTTTCTCATCTGAACGCGGGCGGAGCCGCGGGCAATGCTAGTATAGAATAAATATATTATGAAGCCACATGCACACGCTATATTATAATATGCTACGAATATACAAATACAAAGCCTTTAATATCCGTTACTATCACCGCTTATTAAAGTCATTTGTAAATATTAACGATTCCAACGGGCTCTTGTTGCGTGAACCTCGTCTGTTTTAACCTTGGAATACTTTCATTTTAGGCATTACAGTTTCATTGTTAGCTTCTGCCTACTGCGATGGTCGATAAATTAAAAAAAAATACGGACCAAAGTATTTTTTAAAGCTTTAGGGAGCAGTTGTAACTCTAGATGTTCGGTTTTGAAATTTTTATATTTTGGCAAATTGTGCAGATAAAATAGAACGAGAGGTAGGATACATCTATACATATTATAAAATTGTAACTAAGCCGAATCTGTATATTAAATACTTTTTGGAAAATGTAATTGAAATAGACATTATTATCGATACAGAGTCCGAATCTATAGTTTTTAGAATTTTTGTGTCTGTCTGTCTGTCTGTCTGTCTGTCTGTCTGTCTGTCTGTCTGTCTGTCTGTCTGTCTGTCTATATCCGGATATCCGGGTCAACATATAGGATAATTTTTACCGCGGAAAATATCTCATTTCTAAGAAAAATACAAAAATTGCATTGTAAGAGTATGTATACTAATATGTAAAACCTAAGAATTTAGTTTTTAGTCATCTGAACGCGGGCGGAGCCGCGGGCAATGCTAGTAATAAAATATTTCCTGGTCTCCTCAAGCGTGTTACAAAATCGCATTAACCATATGAAACCTTAACGTAATGTAACCCGACAAGGAACTGCAACGAAGCGTTCATTCTGCTTTGCGGCTCACCTTGGCAGGGTTGAGGCCGCTGCTTGTTGGCCCTCACATTGTAGTGGCGCCCAATTCTAGTGCAACATTTATCTACTATTATTAACATATTTTGTATTGTCTGGCTGTGTGACCTGGTTTCTATGATGCCTTATCGTATTCCTTTATACGATAATAATTGTTCTAAAAATAACTGTCACTGTTTACACTGTTACTATATATTTATTTATGCATATAATAAAATCGTAACTAAGCCGAATCTGTACATTAAATATTTTTTTTGGAAATTCTTATTGAAATAAACATTATTATAGATACAGAGGCCGAATCTATAGTTTTTAGAATTTTTGTCTGCTTGTCTGTCAGTCTGTTACCGCATCACAGAAAAACCACTGGATGGATTTTGATAAAATTTAATATGGTGATAGCAGGTTATCCGGGTCAACATATAGGTTACTTTTTACCGCGGGAAAATATTTCATTTCCGAGAAAAAATACGAAAACTGCAACGTAAGAATATACTAACATGTAAAACTTAAGAATTTGTCTGAACGCGGACGGAGCCGCGGGCAATGCTAGTACATAGGTATAATAAAATTGTACCTAAGCCGAATCTGTACATTAAATATTTTTTGGAAAATCTTATTGTAAATAAACATTATTATATATACAGAGGCCGAATCTATAGTTTTTAGAATTTTTGTCTGTCTGCCTGCCTGTCTGCCTGTTACCGCATCACAAAAAAACCACTGAAGGGATTTTGATGAAATTTGGATATGCTGATAGCTGGTTATACGGGTCAACATATAAGATACTTTTTACCGCGGGAAAATATCTCATTTCTGATAAAAATTTCAAAACTGCAATGTAAGAGTATACTTACTTATCTGTAAAATCTAAAAAAGAATCACCTGAACCGGGCGAAGTTTTAGTGAATGTTCTATTTTTAAATATTTTTAACATTATACCAAAGTATTGTTCTCCCTCGTGTCTTCTCCATTCTACGTGACATTGGCGAAGTATTCTGTGCTCAACTGGCACGTTTTGAAGCCATTAACAAGAGAATTAAATTGAAAGTATCATTCTGTATGCGATACAAGCACCGCACTAGTGAACCCCATGTAATTTCCAATCGGCATGATCCAAGAAGTTGAAACGTCAATTTTCATATTTCTGACAACAAAAATGAAGAAATACGTACAAAACGTCCTCTATTCGTCCTCTAAAGGGGTGAAGTTTTTCAAAAATCATTAATTATTGCTCTTTTTCGTTTAACCAGGAATACATAAAGGCAGTTAGTGAGTGTTACGAGTTTTATTAGGTACAAGATTAAATAGACTAATACTAGGCCAGAGCAAAATTTCTATTTTAAGTAAAATGTCCAAACAGTATAATTATTAAAAGTATCTAAAAGAAAACGTGTATTTTTGACCATTTTTATGATGCATGAAAACCCGCTAGTGTTGTCATTTCATGATGATAAATATAGATTACGTATAAGCACCTGTTTCTTACAATTTGAACAATCTAGACTAGAGTCAAGACGTTGGTTTATAGAGTGGAAACATTTCTAATTTTAAACGGCGACGCGCATATAGTTCATCGCTGTTTCCTGACGCGCAGACGTGTACCGCTGAACGCTTCACTTTGATGTGGTAAACACAGCATTTGTAGTGTTTAAGACTACTGTCAGATACTCGCATTGCCCACGGCTCCAGCCGCGTTCAGATGACCAAAATGAAAATTCTTAGGTTTTACATATTAGTATACTCTTACAAAGCAGTTTTTGTATTTTTTCTCAGAAATGAGATATTTTCCCGCGGTAAAAAGTATCCTATATGTTTACCCGGAGAACCAACTATCAACATACCAAATTTCATTAAAATTCCTCCAGGGTGTTATCTGTGATTCGGTAACAGAAAGACCGACAGACAGACACAAGTCTAAAAACTATAGATGCGGCCTCTGTATCGATAATAATGTTTATTTCAATAAAGATTTTCCAAAAAAAATCTAATGTAGGTACATATTCGGCTTGATTACAATTTTATTATATGTAGAGATTTATAACGTCTGATGGGCGTCTGCGGTTAAGACTTGCTTACATCGATACTTAATAAACAAGAGTTCCAGTCTCCCATTTCTGTGCTTGCCGCAAATATTTATATAACGATATTTGCCTCATAGCTTCTCTACCTTGTCATCTTATAAAGACTAATTATTGAAGGTGATTGTTTTCATTGACTTAAATAACGTACTTATGTATAATAATGCAAAATTTTATTCAGCATGTAGGTATGATATATATATAACATATATTATATGTTTCTAACAGTATATATAATAACTATTTATGACTAAAAAGATGTACTCGTATGCATACTGATAATACTTTTTTAGATTTACGCGAATATTTGACATTTTAGGACGTCACGAGGAGGCCGGGGAGGCAGTACAGGTACAGGTCTCTCCCGTGACCATGATTGTTGTAAAGCATTCGAAACGTCGCGTCGGGAACCAAAAATCAAAATAAAAACAAAACAAAAAATTACTAGGTAACTGACTGACTGAAAAAAATTACAAAGTTAATAACTCTCCCTTGGGCTTCGCCACAGTCGGGTAAAAAACGTTTTTATATAACTTAATTATATTATAATTTATAACCTATCAACTAAATCATGTTTTTTTTTAAATTGACGAGGATATCGCATATCATAGGTACTCTACATGAAATTTTAAAAAATATACTCGAATTGAGTATGTACATATATCTTCCTTATTAACGTCATTGAATAAAACTTCTTTTTATCATTTTATTGGCACAGATAAATTATGAAGTTCAATAAATATGTTACAGCTAACATATAAAATGACTGCATTGAATCCAATTGACCCGATAGTTTTTTGGTTCATACTTGTTGATATATGAACGGTCTGTCTGTGTTTTGGCCACGATCAGACAGTGTGGACCAACACGTGCTTATATTACTCATGTGATTCCTAAATAGTAAGTTTATTTATAGATTGTTAAGTACATTATATGCTTATTCATAAATAGAAATGTAGATTACAATTTACATATGGTTTTTATTTTGCAATAACAACTTTCTTCTGCTAGGGTTATAAATCGATTTGTATAATAATTAATGTATCGAGTAGATTTTTTGTTGATCTTAAATTAGGTATAATTTTAACTATGGTCGTCATAATATGGCGAGTACCGAATGTTTACTATATTAAGCAACTAGCATTGCCCGCGGCTCCGCCCGCGTTCAGATGACCAAAAACTAAATTCTTAGGTGTTACATATTAGTATACTCTTACATTGCAGTTTTTGTATTTTTCCTCAGAAATAAGATATTTTCCCGCGGTAAAAAGTATCCTAGGATCGCGCGCTACATCGCCCGGTTTATATAGCTTGAGCAGGCGGTCGAGCGATGCGGGGCAGAGGGGATGGACTCGCCGTAGGCATCTCAATGCTCGCCAAGCATTAAAAATGTTTCGCTACTAATTACTTCTAACAACGATATCTCAAAAACTATTCATCTGATTGATTTAGTGTAAAGAGCAATTTTAATCTGCATTAAATGACTAAGCTAACTAAAATATTCATTTGGATAAGGATTAATACCGAACTAAAGAAAATAACTTTGAAAATAACGTAATGTTTTTAATTAAAAATGTTAACATAAAAGTGGTTATTGTAAGTCAACCGTAAGAGATAGAGATATGCTATCGCGGACTTTTTTGTAGCATTTTTATAGATTTTGAATTCTCTAGTACATTACTTAACTGTATCTTTGCTAGTTTACGCGGCGTTCGCGTGGAAAGTTCCCATTTGGCGAGATTTTTTGCGACCTCTTCAACATTTGTCGCCGTATTTCAGCTAATTTACATAAAAGCATAATAAATTATATACCTAAACCTTCCTCAAGAATTACTCTTTCTATTGTTGAAAACCGTATAAAAATCCGTTCAGTAGTTTTCGAGTTTATCGCGTTCAGACAGACAGGAGGACAGAAAGACGCGGCCGGGGGACTTATTTTTATAATAAGTATAGATAAATACGTAACACGTAGTTTACTAAACGAAAGATAAACATAAATAAATAATAACAATACAATAAAATGGCGGTAAAATTGAAAAAAAAGAAATGATCTTACTGGGAGCGGATAAAAATATAAAAAAAAAAACATTAGAAGATGGTCTCGTATTCTCGTAGCTCGATACATTGTGTGCAGTACAGAGTGTACAGTGTCACGTCCCTAGTATCCCGTAAATATAGCTCGTAACCTACGTTATCTGGGACCTAATGAGAGTAGTGCATGTACTAAGCGATATTGATCGGGGCCTGCGCGTTCGCTGTAGGGATGACGCAGTTATTTACCACCTGTACCTACGGCCTACGGTTACGCCTCACGTTCACTTGACTTGATCTAGCTATTTTCAAGTTTGTTTTGGTCACATTTTTAATTACTTTTTTGTTTTCCTATAATTGCACATAATAATAGCTAGGTTTTCCAACATATAAATGTTTTACACAAATTCATGTGAGCGTCTAATTTTAACTGTCCTTGATTTATCGCAACTTAATCTGTACGTTTCGACCATATTAAACTGCCTGAATTTACGAGTTTTCATAACTAACTTAATACTCTATTAAATGAGAGCTTTATAGATCGAATCTGTAATAATTTGTGCCTCTTTATTTGATATTCATCAAACACAAGTTTTAGGTGTCACACTAATGTTTTGTAGCTTTTTATATACATATTTTCATAACATGAAAGTATGAAGTTGAAGCTATATTAAATTATTATGTTACTAGCAGAACCCGCGGCTTCGCTCGCGCAGAAACTACAAAAAATATCTATAATACAAACTTTCATCCACTATTTTACCCCCTAATAGAAATGACCGAAATTTCTAACACACGTATTTATTTAATTTTATTGAAGAGCATTAATAACAAGTTTCAAGTAATCCTGATCATAAATATATTTTTTAATTGTATTATAATGTGCCTTCCCGTGGGAATTAGATAATCTCCCGAGGTAAAAAGTAGCCTATGGGCTATGTCACTCTCCAGCCCTCCAACTATGTCCACATATAAAACTTCGCCAATCCGACTCCGTTTCGACGTGAAAGAAGTATAAACAATCAAACGAACAAACAAACAAACATACACACTTTTACATTTATAATATTAGTATGGATTCAAATACAATGAATAAACTCGTATGTCACGTTTACTTAAGATTTGCTATACGAGGTCAAACATAAAGGAAGCCTGAAAAAATGTGCTTATTTGTTCTATAACATGTAGACGCACGTGGTTTTTTATCTAGATAAAATAGTATTAACCTGTTTGCGTAAAGAACTGACAGTTAAAAATTTTTTATAACGCTTCTCTTAAGAGTTTAGTCATTGATTGGTGCAATCGAATTTTAAAGATTTATGATTATGAACACGTTCTTCCCGCTGTGGACGGTAACATGAGATAACAATGAATGTGGAATATAAGATCTCATTTCGTTACTTCTATGAATTACACCCGAGTTTTTCATATCAATACTAAAATTGACACATTGATGACTAATATTACCTATATGTATACCAGAGACTCACTCTCACTCCGTTCGTCCCTACTTACGTTTTAACGTTTACCATAGATATCTCAGAGATGAGATGTTTTCCCGCAGTCAAAAGTATCCTATATGTTGACTCGCATATCATCATACCAAATTTAATCAAAATCTGTCCAGTGGTTTTCTCGAGATGCGGTCACAGACAGACAGAAATTCTAAAAACTATAGATTCGGCCTCTGTATCGATAATAACGACTATTTCAATAAGATTTTGGAAAAAATATTTAATGTACAGGTTCCACTCAGTTACAATTTTATTATATGTATAGATGACTACATACTATATATTATGATAATGCAACAGCACCAACTTTTTATATAGTAGTAGCGACTCAACCTTGCTTTGCTCGGATATGTCCCTTGATCGATTTAGGAACACATAAGACAAACGTATAAAGAAAAAAAATGTACCAGGAACCTTCGCATGCGTATACACCCATCAGAATTTCATCACAATCGGATTAATGACTTAGAAACGCATACAGATATTTATGTGACCTACGAACATTCATTTTTATTTATGTGTATGTTCAGTAAATATTTATTCGGGAAAAAATGATGTGTTAGACGATTGTTTGGTACGCATTATAGGAGCTAACCATTTTTAGCATTTTTCTTTCTTTGTGATGACGTGTAGTACCTACTAGTGATGTAACGAATATTCGCTTACACGAATATTAGCATATTTCTTGACATTCGTATTCGCATTCGTAAATGTTTGCGCGGATGTTTTGCGAATATGAACGTCGGAAAAAGTAAATGACATGTCAATAACAAAAAGGTAAACCAAACAAGGAAATATTATTTTCTTATAATATTTATTACAAAACCATAAACTTTCTAATTTACAGTCGTGCAATTATAATTATCAAATTTTATTAAATTGTAACGAGACTTCACTTTAATATTTGGTATTGGTTTAGTATTGTAAATAATCAACTTTTCATTAGAATTTACAAAACCAACAATATTTAATGTTTAACATTCATCAAACTAAAATATATTCTTCTCTTATACTTTAATCAGTCTTTATACAAATTGTCTACTATTTTGAACTTAAAATAGTCTTCTGTTATCAAAATAGAATACCTATTAATAAACAAAACAAAAAAGATAACCTCTATAAAACTTCTTTTAGACAAAAACATAAATATTTGCTTGACATAATAATTATCGAACGTGTTCTACTCTTAATGTTGTGTTATGATTATTACAAAATTTGACTTTCATTTTGGACTGTAAAAATGATCATCTTCTTTTATTAATTGAAAATTATAATATCAAAAGAGGTTATAAACCACTATTCAACATTTTACATATTTTTAACAAAATATTTTTTTTCAAAAATGTCAATTTTTTTTTCAAAAAATTCCAAATTCAAAAGTAAAATACTCGCATTCGCATTCTTGAATATTGATGGGAGACGTTCGCATCTGCATTCGCCTTCGCGAATGCCTAAAAATTTATATTCGTTGCATCACTAGTACCTACATATTATATGAAAATGTCTACGGAGTAAAATGTGAAATATGCGTGAAGGGATGGGAAGCTGCTTAAAATTGTACACATTTAAGTATTCAGTAATGTTTTTATTTTGCAAATCAACATTAAGAATCCTAAGATAGCTGATGAGTTTGTTTTACAATTTTCAAATTTTCTTTTTTACATTTTTCATATGAAGACGTAAGAAGTCGAAGGTTTTTGCTTATAAAGTTATATAATATAAATAACCAGACGCTATGTCAGACGGGTCTTCTCATGTCGATAGTAATCAATGCACGCGCTACTCGATAAGTGTTATGTAACAAGACTGATAAAGTACTCAGTGACTAGTATAATATGTATGTAGGTGCGTAAGTAATATTTGCGCTTTAATAGTAATGAAATAAATTATTTATAAAATAATACAAATTTATCTATACACTAATATTATAAAGAGCCAGAGTGTGTTTGCTTATTTGCTGAACGCGCTAATCTCAGGAACTACTAATCCCATTTGAAACATTCTATTTGAAATTTACATTAGATAGCCCGTTTATTGAGGAAAGGCAGTACTATAATATATAATCTATTAATTCGGGGCGAACCCGAACGAAGCTAGGGTGAGTCGCTTCTCGTTAGTTGCTATGATATATATATATATATATATATATATATATATATATATATATATATATAGAAATCACGTATTTGCGAATTTTACTCTTGTTTCTAATTTTTTGAACAGTTCGGATGATTTTTAAGAACTACATTAAAGTATGAGATATGTAAGAGATATTTTTGTTTTTACGTTTACCTATATGATTCTGCAGTTGTGAACCAATTTTGCAATTCAAATTTAAATAAAAGCTCCACCTAAGGGTTTAATAATTACTTTTAGATGGTTTTAGTTTAATTTTATTGTACTAGGATATTTCCAAAGAGGGTTGACGTCAGGTAGGCGGCTGGTCGTAAAACTTTTGTCAAATCCTATTAGCAGTACGATAGATGTACTGCGCCGACCCCAAGTGATTGGGAAATGGGCAGGTAGATGACGAAGTACTAGGCGATACACAGGGCCGGATTCATCCTTAGCACCGAGCCGCACCTGGGCATAGTAAAAAATGCCGCCCTATTATCAAAATTTTGCATAAATTGCTATTTTTGGAAAAATTAAAAAAAATATAAATAATTTCAATTTTTTGAAAAATGTACTAGTTAATTTTTTTAATTAATCATTTTTTTGGAAAATAAAGAAAGCGTTTTCGATAACGCGAAGAATTTTTTTCCCCACCCTCCCGAATTTTGCCGCCCCTGAAAATTTGTCGCCCTGGATACTCTAGCCCCGAATGCCCCTAGTGTAAATCCAGCGCTGGCGATCCGTTTTCATACGATAATACGTCTTTATGATTTTAGCCTCGTGCAGGAGTTGAACTTGCTAGAACAAGTGATTAGATATAATTTTTCATTTTTATTAATACGCATAATTTAGTTTGATATAGTTTCATATTATAGTGCCCAATCAGTTTCCGAGTTCAAGTAGCACTGATAGGGTATCAATTATTTTTTGTTAACACATAAGTGACCACTTATCTACGGTCAATACTATATAACCTTTGTTCGCTTAATCAATCCCAATTTTGCTTCTGTTGATATCAAACACTAAAAAAAGTGCGTATGTGTGCAATTCACACATGGTAGAAGTGAAACTTCAGAAAACTAACCTACGAGAGAATGAGATGAATATAGAGTATCAATCAGGAGTGGGATAATTATAAGGTTTATTTTTTTTGTAATATTTTTACAAAGTTTAAAAGTTATTTTACATTTTATTTGACATAAATATACATTATATATTATTCAGTAATTAACTTTATTATTTATCACTTCCTGTGTAATGTATTCCATCTCAAATAACAACGGTTACCACGGCAACATAGCAATGTTCTGTCTCATTCTCTCGCCGGCTTAATCACATATATTTATGTGTTTGTCTCTTTTTAGTGTTGCATTTCCGTTTCATCGAATTTCAAATCACAACAATTCTAAAGAAGTTTCACTTCAAAAAAATTCTTGGGCTTTCTTCCGTTGTTTTATTAATAGATTGATTCTAAGCATCTACGTTGTTCTTTTTTATAGCGGAGAGCTTGTATGTATATTATTCGACGACACGTTTGGCTCAGTTTGTAGTGACCCTACTTGCTGTTTCAGCGGTCGCCGGTTCGAGTCCCTTTGATTCATTTGTCTGATGAGCACGAATGTTTGTACTTTAGCCATGGGTATTTATAATATTATATATTCTTTATTGCACTAAAAAAAGTAATAAAAAAAAATACATAGAAAATGATGTGGACAAAGGTGGACTTATCTCTATAAGAGATCTCTTCCAGTCAACCCATGTATGTGGGAAATAGTGTTAAGTAGCGGGACAGAAAGAGAAAGTGCAAAGAAAAGAAAAGAAAAGAAAATAAATAAGAATAAGCATAATATGTAAAACAAAATGAATACAATATATAAACATACACACTATATTTCCATATATAATATATAAGCATAAATACATAAATACAAATATTACTTATAAACAATACATAAACATTAGAGAGAATAAATAAATACCAAAACTACGAGTATATACATACATACATATACATACATACATAAACATACTTATATTATTACGAAACAGAAAGATGTATATTTTTTAATTATGAGCTAGAAAATGCTTCTTTAAATTGACTTTGAATGCATCATTAGAAGGGCTCTCCTGTAGGACTTTGGGAAGTCTGTTCCATAACACTGCAGCGTGTACCGAGAATGAGTTTTGGAAAAACTTGGTGTTGCTTCTCGGTATGTCAAGCATCGATGTGATGCAGGGCCGCCTAGAACGTAATATGTGTGTATTTAAAAGTTATATATGTGTAGTGTATCAACTATCTGGTATCCATAACACAAGCCTCGTTGCGTACCATGGAATTAGATGGTGCTGTGTGTTAACGTACCAACATATTTATTATTTAATTATTTAGTTTTATGTAACATGTCTGACCTTTTTATCAAATGATTAGTTCTTTACACTAATTACATAAGGAAAATGTTTTATTATCCTCCACTATGGTTTATTACTTATGAAACCGTAAAATTGAATATACCGTTAAATTGACCGAAATAAAATTATAATCAGGTAATTTATACTAGTAGAATTCGCTAATTCGCCCGCGTTCAATTTACGAAGTATAGCGACATTTATTTTACTCTCCCTCGCTTCGCTCGGTTTCGTCCCTATGTATATTTATGTAATATTAAATTATTTGGATATTGTTCATATAAAAACACTGAAATTGCTTTTAAAAATGGGGGTGGGGGTGAAAAATACTTTACGACCTATTGTCATACCTACCAAATATCCAAAAAAAATCAATATAATCGGTCGAGCCGTTCCGGAGGAGTGCGACCACAAACACCATGACACGAGATATTTATATATTAAATTAGATATACTTAGATAAAATGTAGGGTTCACGATAAAGAAATTTTATTCTACGGGTATTATAAATTCGATGTTGTTTTGTACAGAGTAACATTTTTACATAGAAAACATAAATTTGACTTCATACGCCTTTGTGATAATTAACCCAGTTAGTATTAATTGTTGACAAATCATTTATGTTGGATTTAATTCATTCGATCAATATTTAATTAAGTCTTGCAAGTAGTACTTAACATTAAATACACAATGACTTGAAACGGAGTGTAATATAATAATAATAAGAGCGACAGTGATACACTCTATTTTTTTTTTTTAATACATAATATAAATATTAGGGTTAGTTCAATATGTGCGTTTTTTTATTCTATGGTTCTTAGCTATTACCTACATGTGCCATCTGAGATGTTCCATTAAATAAATAAACATGGTAAAATATATTTTTTATTGTTTACAGCGAAAGTAGCATGTTTGTATCCCGTCGTCGCTGGATCCTCAAGACGTGCGGCAAAACGACACCCCTTCGCTGCCTGCGCGCAGTGTTGCAGCTAGCACAAGAGGCTGCGGGACATTCTCGCGTGCAAAACGTTTTCTACTCGCGTAGGGAGTTCGCTAGACCTACAGCACAGTTGAAGCCGCACGATAACTTTGATTCAGAGGTAATTTTGCTATTTAATTATTATATACTAGCGACTCACCCTCGCTTCGCTCGGGTTCGTCCCTAAATTGATTCCGGCATACAAACTTTCATCCCCATTTTCACTCTCTTAAGGGAAGATTTCCAGGATAAAAAGTCTCCAAACTATCTTCTTACCAAATTTCATCTAAATCGGTTCAGTAGATCCAGAGATTACCCCCTACAACGTCACAAACTCCCAATCTCACAAACTTTATCTCTTTATAATATTAGTATAGACTAGCAACTCACTCTCACTCCGTTCGGGTTTGTTCCTAGGTACGTTTTAACGGTTAGTATAGAATTCTCAGAAATGAGATACTTTTGCGCAGTAAAAAGTATCCTATATGTTGACCCAGACAACCAGCTATCATCACACCAAATATCATCAAAAATCTTTCCAGTGATTGCGAGACTGACAAAAATTCTAACAACTCGGCCTCTGTATCGATAATAATTACTATTTCCATAAGATTTTACAAAAAAAATTTAATGTACAGATTCTACTCAAAATTTTATTATATAGATTGGAAATTGAAATCCCCTGCCTCACTGAGTATGTTTGCTTTTGGGCTAATCTCAGAAATTCTTATACAGATTTTTATATGGTTTTTACTGATAGAAAGACATTTATCTAGAAAGTTTAATAAGGTGATGAAGATATGATGATATTTGTTAGTTAAGTCGTCCATTAATATTGTAAATGCATACAACATCTAGGTTTACTAGTATAACTTATAGATTCAATAATAAAAATATTAGGATTAGGTTATTAGATCCTTTAACTTCACGAGTAGGTACCATACGCGATGTTTTCCCCAATTGTCGGTTTTTGATTCTTTTCTATCAATATATGTATATCCTTAATCCCTAAAGGCGAATGAAGCGGGTTCAAATCCCGGTTCTCGCACCTCTTATTTATTTTCATGTGCGAATCATTTTCAACATGATTACCACTTATCTTACGGTAAAATAAAACACTGTGAGGAAACCTGCATGTCTGAGGGGAACCTAGCAAGTTTTCAGAAGACACATGAAGTCCGCCAACCCGCACTTGGCGTGGTGGACTATGGCCTGATCCCCCTCGTATTGAACGGAGGCCCGTGCTCAGCAGAGGGACGTTAAAAAGGGCTGAATAAAACATGTTATTTTATATACGTGTCATGAATACAATAAATCCCTAAGGGTTAAGTAATTAGTTTTTAGTGATTTTGGAAGTCGGAAGTTTTATTTATATAAATATTATTTGATGTCGGCCTTATTTTTGTTTTATAATGATTTGTTCAATGTAAATTAAGGCGTGATTATAAGCAATTGCTTTTTCGTTTTATTACAATTATTAAAAATTACGTGCGTAGAAAACATTTTCGTGACCCTGTTTCGACGGATTCGTGTTGATAGTTTCGTAATTTTTGTTCTTTCAAATGACAAATAAAATGCACGAATTTATTTATTTACTAGTGACTCACCCTCCCTCCGCTCGGGTTGTCCCTAGTTACTTTTTAATGTTTAGTGTAGATTTCTCAGAGATAATATATTTTCCCGCAGTAAAATGTATCCTATATGTTGACCCGGATAACCAGCTATGATACCAATTTTTATCAAGATCTGTCCAGTGGTTTTCTCGTGATGCGTTCACAGGCATACAGGCAGACAGACAAGACAAAAATTCTAAAAACTGTAGATTCGGCACTTGTATCGATAATAATGACTATTTCAATAAGATTTTCCAAAAAATATTTAATGTACACACAGGCAATCTTTCGAATGTTGTCTAAACAAATGGTTACAGCAAGTACGGTCACTACAAACTGAGCCAAACGTGTCGTCAAAACCAAAAATATTAAACCTTATCAAAAGTTGCTCTTTTTATCTCTGTCATTCCTAGTATGATTATTAATTATCATTAAAATATGCCTAATTAGTGATAATTCTGCTTCACTGATAATATAACATCTAATAACATATTTGCGAAATATTGCCTAGCGTTATATTACTATACTGAAATGTACATACATATATAGTAATTTTGATACTTAGATTTATTTTAATATTTAAAAAGTTTCCTTATAGCATTTATCTTTAATTAAATTGAATAATAATAGCTTAAAACAATTTTATTATTTTTATTTAATGTATGTATGTAGGTATAATATATATTTGGTCCTAATACGATAACAACCCTGGAGATTTTTAAATATATATATTGACAATATATTTTTTTACCTCCCAGTAACTGGCTGCGTTCATTTCCTTTGTGTTGTTTCCTTAAACTTTATTTTTATTTATTTTGTATTTACCCATTGTAAGTGCATGAGGAAAATTTAAGAATTTATCGACGGAATTCATCTCTTTTAAATCTATACATATAATAAAATTGTAACTAAGCCAAATCTGCACATTAAATATTTTTTTGGAAAATCTTATTGAAATAAACATTATTATTATTGATACAGAGGCCGAATATATAGTTTTTAGAATTTTTGTCTGTCTGTCTGTTACCGCATCACAGAAAAACCACTGTAGGGATTTTGATGAAATTTGGTATGGTGATAGCTGATTATCCGGGTCAACATATAGGATACTTTTTACCTCTCATTTTTGAGAAAAAATACAAAAACTGCTATGTAAGAGTATACTGATGTGTAAAACCTAAGAATTTGGTTTTTGGTCATCTGAACGCAGGCGGAGCCGCGGGCAATGCTAGTAATAATCATAATTCAAAATTTCTATTATTGCTTGCTATTTTACTTATTTTGTTGGTGAGCTGCGTTTATGTTAAAGATACGAAATGTCTATTACAAATTTTTCTCAACCATAAATAACATAGTTGTAATGGGATAACGATATCTTTATGGTCGGTTATAGTTTACGGGGTTGGCCAGTGACAAAGGCTATTTTTTCTTCGAGTACATCAAGCGATCTCCGTATTATTAGTATTAGTTTTCGAAAGACGTGTGAAGTCAATCAATCTACCTTGGCCAGTGCGGTGGTATGTATGGCTTGATCCCTCTCACATTTTTAGCAACAGTTTTAGCAAAACTTGACAAAAGGACCTTAAAAGGGATGGATTATTATTAGTATATTCTAAAATGTTATTGATCAATCTCTTCATTTAGGCATTAAACTCTTTCCAAGAGCTTATTTAATATTTACTTCCTGAATAAAAGCGATGGTAGGTCACTAGTTTATAAATAATAAATTTGTCATATTTTTTATATTATTTAATTACCTAGTCTATTTAAATATTGCACAAAATTAACATATAACTGACGTATACTTTACGTAATAAAAGGCCCCTCTTTCAATTTACGTCATATTTGAACTGAAAATTTATCATGAATATTTCCGAGAATGAATGCCAAAACATCGGTTATGTAGTTAATGATAACCGTCGACAGATAGAGTATCTAATTAAAATCATACTACTATTATTATTTTGCCTTGGAGATCTGGGATCCGGAGGTCCTGGGTTGTAGTCCCGGGTAGGGCCAAGCTCAGTTATTAGGTTTTTCTGTCTGTTAAGAAATTCTCAGTAACAGCCGGGAGTTGGGAAGTTGGCGGTGTTTCATTCACTCCAGTACCTCGGAGAGCACGTAAAGCCGTCGGTCCTGCGCCTTAACTCTCACAGGTTGTCTCGAGTTGTCATATCAGGGTAGACGGGTGACGGGAACAAAGTGCACTTGTGTATGCGCGTTTACTTGTGCATTGTAATATCACAATGAGATTGGCCATCGTGGCCAAAATCGGTCAGAACATTATTATTATTTATTATAAATGCTAAAATTTGCCTAAAGGAGACGATATTAGAGATGCGACATCAGGGATTTGAACCCGCTTCAATCAGTTTCGCAAGCGAGCGCGTCACCACTGGGCTACCACTGCCTTATACTATATGTAATATAAGAATTTAATTATTTAATATAATGGTATATGTAGCATTTATCAATATAATAAAGCGAATAGTAATTTTCCCAAACATTATATTTTATCTTTAATTTTAAGGGAAATATTCTTAGTTCATATTTTTATTATTTTCTTCCTTAACTAGGTACTTACAATTAAACAATGAATACGAAAAGGTAGTTATAATTCAAAATGAAACCAGTCTTCAAACCTTACGTTCAAGGGTCTTAAAAATGAAAAAAAAGAAATGTATTAAATTCAAATTTTATACTCGTACTTATGGTGTTTTCATGTTCGAATTTATATTTGTCGCCAGGTGGAGCTACTGGATTCATTCTTCGGAGACGGTCGCGCGTACATCATGGGCCCGGAGAAGGATTGCTGGTATCTTTACACGCTCTTACCTCTAGAGGGTAGGTTCAAATGTATAACTTCTACATATGTATGTACTTAGATTTTTTGTTAGTTTAAAAGTAAAAGTGCCTTCGTTAAGGAAAACATTGGACTTAACGTATAGGATACTGTTTATTTTGGTGCAAAACCAAAACCGAGACAATAGTTCAACAATCTAATTTTTTTTTTAATTTTTTTAACAACGCTTTACTTCTGCAACTATCAATAGATGGCCCTGTGAAAAAAATTAAAAGAAAACAAAATACCGAATCCGCGTGTAGTTTTAAAATCCATAAATTAAGAAAAAAAATTATTTTCGGTAAATAATATCTTATATATATTTTCTTTTAGGTACAGTAGATGCACTGGAGAAGGAACAGCAAGAGAGTGTCGGGTGTGGGACGTCGGAGCCTGACCAGACTATAGAGATACTCATGTCGGACCTCGACCCTGAGGTGATGGACATCTTCACACGAGCCTCTTCATCAAACGCTGCTGAAGCCACCAAGGTGATTATATATAATATCTTCCTGATTGATTATCAGTTGTATTATAGTATACTTTACATTACACACAGCACCATCTAGTTCCATGGTAAGCTTTACATACATACACAATTTATATTACTTTACATATATAACTTTAAATTATATATGTGTAGTGTATCAACTATAAATATAATCTTAGTTCAACAATTATTATTTGCATGTTGAGTTAGCCTGTAATTGTGATATACTTTGTAACACTTTATGATGTATAACTTTGTTAAGTTAAGAAATGTACATATTCTTAGTATATAACGTAGGCTTCCTAATAAATAAAAATAAAATATAAACACACATGACTAGAGTACAAACATTCGTGCTCATCACACTGAATGCCCCCAGCGGGACTCGAACCCGCGACCGCTGGCACAGCAAGCAGAGTCACTAGAAACTGAGCCAAACGTGTCAAAACAAACTCAGTATTGTTTATATTAATATATCTTAACTTCATTTCTAAAACCAACTTAAAAAACATCTATTGTACAATCTCGACCTCTCTAATATTTTGATGTATACTAAAATTGTGTATTATAAAAATTGTAATGAATGTTCCAGGCGTCAGGAATAGACAAACTTATCCCCGGAATGGCGATAGACGACTACTTGTTCGATCCCTGCGGGTACTCTATGAATGGCGTCGCCAAAGATGTAAGTAAACTTTATTTTATATATGTATTTTATATAACAAGTCCGTATTTTAATAAAACTATCATTTTGGATTTTTGGGCGGATTTATTTTGATTTTTTGTTCCCGACGTTCCAATGCTTTACAGCAACCATGGTCACTGGGGAGATCTCTCCAAAAATAAAATAAATAGTATCTCATCAAAATAAATCCGCAAAAAAATCCAAAAAGTTAGTTTTATATAAAATGTCAAATGTTCGCGCGTAAATCTAAAGGAACTAATAACTAGTCAATATGTAGAGTGTTGAATTTCATTAGTAATTCTAAGAAAAATAATTTTTTGTGAAACAAATGAATCATTTGAAGTGATTCATCTGATAAGAAATCTTATCTATGACAATTTTTCATTGTTACTAAAATATATAATACAAAAATGATATTGCTACACGTATATTTAAAGTACTAGCGACTCACCCTCGCCTCGCTCAGGTTCATCCCTAGGTACGTTTTGACGCTTAGTATGGAATAGATATATTTTTCATTTTTTTTATAATTTCTCCGATGTTTTAATAGTTATTCTATTCTTCGGGGAAATGATAAATCCAACAAAACAAAGATCATAAAAATAGGTCCAGCAGTTCTCGAGTTATAAGTGTTGTAACAAACTCGACTTTGTTTTATATTTTAGATATACAATATACTTATGTACCTTTATAGAACTCTTTTTAAATGGACTTTTTCATTGAAACATAAGTAATTAATAAGTAAACCTACATAAGAAACATGTTATTATAAAAAAAAATGTTAAACATCAACAAACTTATAATACACATATATAATATTTTATTCTTTTATACTCATATCTAACAAAAATGTGTTTTGGTTTGTGCTATCAAAGAGGGAGCTGGAATTACCATCTGTAAGTTGGTGTTGAACCTCTTTGGCCTGTAGACATTTGGATACACTATATATTGGTAACGCCAAGACAAATAAACATTATTTTAATGCTTCGAAACGAGATTTATTTAGCGTACGGTAAATATTGTAAAAATCATCCCGGATTCGAATAAAAAAAATCAATGAATTGAACAAGTTTTAACCTTGACAAATAATTCGTAAAAAGTAAAAGCGCCATCTGTGAATGTATACTACAAACGCATCATCTGATTGCTGATAACAATGATCAGTAAAATTATGCAATTTTTATTTACGACCGTATTATTTCGTTTCCATACTTAGAATATTTTTTAAAACAATAATACACCTTTTTGGAATCTATTTTTTTTATCTTTTGTTTATTTTTGTAGCAAATCGATACGTGTAACGTCATTTATTTCAATTAATTTTTCTTTGTGATGAGACCATAAATTACATTGGTGCGTTGACGGAACATATCAATAGGTACCATATTTATTTTATATATAAATAGTAAGACAACCTAATGAAGTATAGTTCAATTTAAGTAGTTAAGTTAGGTAAGTTTATTGCTTTTTTTCAATTACTATTATTTTGTTTATGGTTTTTAGGGTTGCCATTTGGGCACAAAATCAGTACATGTTAATTTTGATTTTTTTTTATTAAACTACTTTACCCATTTACGAAAATGATGGGCGTGAAAACTTTTTTAATTATGTCGAAATCGTAATTTCTGAGAATTTTCGTCATATTATAAACGTGTAAACATCTATGTACTATAGTCCCATATATCACATAGTCACCATATACATATGATTAGACATGGATCATACAATCTTGTTAACATATTGTAATAATTCCGTTTGTTTTCTGTGATCCAGGGCTGCTACATGACGATCCACATCACGCCCGAGGCGCAGTGCTCGTACGTGTCGTTCGAGAGCAACGTGGCGTGCGCCAGCTACGAGGCGCTGGTGGCGCGCGTGCTGGCCGCCTTCCGCCCCGCCAGGTTCCTGGTCACGGTCTTCACTACGCCGGTGGGTGTTATTTTATTTATTCATTCATTCAATTACATATTTGTTGAATAAGTCTATTATAATGTTGAGATATGCATTTACGTATATCACTGTGCGTTATGTAATACTCATCAACTAGAAAAGCCAGTACTACCCACTGAAACCCAACAAAATCTCCCTAGTCTAATGGGATGTCGCAGGATCGTTTACGCACTCAACACATCATCATCACACAACCAAGGGATTGCTCCCACGATCCACTTTGCTGTCAGAGAAGTACCAGGAGCAACCCGCATGGCACACCATCCACTGAAGTGGGCCTCCTCCCAGTGCGTCTTTTGGCTTTACGCCTGGCTGGATTGCTGGCCGCTATCAACACATGTATAATCGATCTGTATGGCAAATCCGAGAATAGCATAAATAGCAAATTACGCTATTATTTTTGACTTCGACATTTATTTTGGGGGACTCGCATCTACATAATTATTTAGTCTGCTATTTAAAAATATTGGTGTATATCGATCAATCGATTAAAACATTAATGTGTACTCGTTCACCACAACAGGACTCGCCGAGCGCGGACGCGTCCCGCCAACTGAAAAAGTTCTCGCTGAACAGCTACGAGCAGAAGGACGCGCAGCACTGCCGCTTCTCCGGCTACGAGCTGCACTACGCGCTGTACGCCAAGTTCCCGAGCTGAGGGCGCGCCGCCCGCCCCGCCCCGCCCCGCGGCCCCGCCCGCCCAGCGCCGCCCGCCCGCCCGGCGCCGCCCGCCCAGCCGTGGCTGCTGCGCCGCCTGGCCGCCGCCCTGTGCCGCTGCCGCCCTAACGGCGCCTGAAGGCACTACACCTACTGCATATGTATAAACTAGCGGCGTGTGATATGTTCCAGTTCCATTCCATTACGATTAGAACCTAAGTAGACACTTCGCAGCGAATTGACTGTAGATGTCTTGTAAATAAATTATCAAAGATCATGTTTTGTATTTATGTAATTGATAAGACTTAATGCACAAATTAAGCGTTTAAGCGTCGTGTCATTTTCAATGATTTTAAAATGTACAAAGTTAGATTTATGTATGCTTCATAGATTTTTTGACTCGTGTAGTTCGTAGTGTCAATTTGTTGCGAATGTAGATTAGAGGGCAGGAGGGAGCGAGCAGGGATCTAGTCAGCTGGGGGTGTGGATTGTCAGAGATTTTAAATCGAATAAAAAGATTTCTTCTCATTTTATAAGGCTTTTATTTATAAAACACCCAACACCGGACTTAAACAATAATAAATTATTATACCTTTCACCTTAACATATATCTTAATACTAAGAGTGAGACAACAGTCTTAAATATAATAATTATAAAAATAGAACATTTATAAAAATATTTAATATTAAAGAGTTTCAAAATATATTATATATATATATATATATATCAAAATATATTATATCTAAAATTTCAACAACAACCATTTTTTGAAATCATCATAAGTCTCTTTAATACATATAATTGATTGGGCATTCGTAAAATAACATAAAATAAACAATATATATTACTAAAGAGTTTAACCATCATTGTTTAAAAGAAATTGAGTTTATAACTTAATACATTGCGGTGTTGCAGTAATAACTTTAAACACTGGATAATACTATAAATGCAATGGAATAAAAAATTACCGAATGAGTTTGTTTACTATACAAACAAACAAAACGACAACAGTATCGACACACTATCACAGCACTACTTACTCATTTTTAAGCAAAAATACTATATACTTATATCAACAGATAGTCATTTTTTTAATGAATTGTAAAATAATGACAAAATTCCATGTTTCTATGAAAAAAAAAGATTGTTTAAACTATTTCATTGAATAATTTTTACCTTAAAATAGTATTTGATACACAGCACACAATAATGATGAACAAACAACATATAGAGTAATATTTTAGGATACAACAAACATATCTTTAATATCGATAAAACAATAAAAGCTCAAATAAAAATCGATAACTACTTAAACTGTAGGTATCGAGCATTAGTGCAGTACCTTGCAGGGAGGCTCGAAGCCGCCGAACTGCTGCTCGAGGTGCGCGGCCGCGGCCAGCGCCAGCGCGTCGCGCCGCGGCGCCGCCACCACCTGCACGCCCAGCGGCAGCCCCGCCGCGTTCAGACCCATGGGGACCTATGTAGAATGATTATATGTATCTATACATAGTATTAGACAGTGGTAGCCCAGTGCCTGAGCCTAAACGGTGTTTTGTCGAAAAATCTGTTTTCGTACGGTTACATGGCTAACGCTGGCTAAACCTTTAGAGATACATCAAAACGATGTGCTAGAAAATTGTAGGTCTTAAAAAGGTTTGAAGAAAAATCCACGATATGTACGCCTCCTAAGGTACGCTCACAATTAATACTTTTTATATATATAAAACGTACCTACGGACCCGAGTAAAACGAGAAGTAAATCGCTAGTAATTTTAATGTACAACCATCAGCAGACCTATTAGGACCTGCAAATGTTCACTTCATATGTGTACATATGGAGGTAGACCTATGTTCCGACTCAGTAGGACCTTTGCAGCAGTTATATTATGTATATTTTATATGCACACTAGTGTTGCCCATCGATAGTCGATTATCGATAGCATATCGATAATTAATCGATAGTGACCGATAGTCAGATTTCGGTAGTTCTATCGATTTATCGATACAATCGACATTATCGATAGATGGAAATGTGACAATACTATTGACAGACCACAATACTATCGATACTATTGATAGTATTGGTGCTCACAAATTATAATCTTTTTATACTGACTTTCGTCTAATTACATTGCTATTAAAACTTACCTAATACTATCGAAAAATTAACAACTATCGATGGTCCAAAACTCAACAGTATCGATAGTACCGATTCTATTGATAGTATTGTTTTTCAGAAGTTTAATAGTACCGATTTTATCAATACTATTGATAATACTATCGATATATTGCCCTTCGTTAATATTATTGTCGCATTTCGAGCTATCGATATTATCAATACTATCTATATTATCTATATAACTATCGATAGTAGGGCTGTTTTAGATGAGGACTATCGATAGTGAAACTATCGATATGTCGGCTACAGTAATTCACACTCAGTGGTCGACCTACGTTCAGACCCATTGGGGTGTTACATTTATATTTACTACTAGCGGCTCACCCTCGCTTCGCTCGGGTTTGTCGCTAGGTACGTTTTAAATAGATATAAATAGTTATTAGCCAGCGTTAACCATATATTTTTTTGTTAATAATATTGAAAAATATTGACATTAATATTTATACGATACTAACGTCACTCAATTGGTTTGCCTTCCCGGAACCTCTCCACTAATACTAAAACTTTATGGTATGGTAGTAAAGTTCAAATTGACTTTTAAGTATTATAACGAATCTTTTGTATGGGAGTATAGAAAAGTGTTGTTTTTAGACTTTTTCAGGCAATTTTTTAAATTTTATCTCCGTAAGAACCATCCTCGTACTTCAAGGAATATTTAAAAAAAAAGAATTAGCGAAATCGGTTCAGCTGCTCTCGAGATTTGCGCTTACCAACACATTCAGCGATTCATTTTTATATTATAGATATACAGACGTACGTTGACCTATTGGGATCTGTAGGCAGTTACGTGTTCTTTATATGCACATCTGGAGTAAGATGTGCGTTCAGACCTATTGTAACGTGCAGATCATAGGTCATAGTTTAATCCGCTTCACTTTATTTCTAATAGGCCATCATTAATTTTCGCGAACAACAGTACTATTCTGTAAAAACTTTATGTTACACGATAGCTGCTGAATCCGCATTATACCTAATTTAACTGTATGAAATATCTTCTCCGATTCAGCTATCGAGTTACATATCTTTGAACTTATACTTCTTTTGGGGTATTGGGAAAAAAATATGAGTAAAATTTTTACAATGCGCGAGCACACCGACAGCCAAAAGCGACATGATGAAGTTTGCTGCATTCCTTTTACAAACAGAAACTTGTGACATACGGAATGAAATCTTAAGCTATTTTTGTTCTGTTACGCCAAAGAAGTATAACTTCTTACGTGCGTACATAAGTACACACACACGTTTTTTTTTATCGAAATAGAATAACAGCAGGTACAATAGAAAATAAAAAAAAAACTGTACTCCATTAGTAATGTCAAGCAATACCTGCACAGATGGGAAGTGTATAGTGTTGAAAATGCCCCACAGAGCGAAGTTGTACGGGCGCAGGTACAGCGCGCCGTGCGCGGGCGCGGCGCTCGGCGCCGACGGGAACAGGAGTACTCCGTTGTCACCTAATGTCTCCTGGAAATTGATTTATATCCGATTTTATTCTCCACTAGCGAATCACACTCGTTTCGCTCGGGTTCGTCCCTAGAGAAAAACAAATCTTTCCCACGGAAAATGTACACTTTTTCCAGTTAAAAAGTAACCTGTGTGCTATTCCAGGCTATAATTTAATTGTATTGAAGAGTTTTACTACCAAGTTTCAAGTAATTCTGATCATAAATATTTTTTTCCCATTTCAATTTCCCGTGGGAATAAGATAACCTCCAGCGGTAAAAAGTGGCCTATGTCACTCCGCAGCCATCCAACTATCTCCACACAAAGAATCACGCCAATCCGTCACTCTGTTTTTAAGTGAAAGAAGGACAAACAAACACACTTTCACATTTATAATATTACTATTAGTCCACTCACAGCGAGATCCTCAGCCAGGCTGTGCGTGAGGCGCTCGGCCCAGGCGGGCGGCGTGGCCGGCATCACTTGATCGTCCAGCAGCTTGAAGATTGCTGCCATTGTGTAGTCTGATTTGCCGATTAACTGTAAATAAATAAAATAAAAAAATCTTTTAGGACGTTACAAAGATGGCGAACTGTGTTTTTTATGCATTCCCATGATATGGATATCAAATGAAAGGGTTCGCTAAGAAGAATTCGAATAAAATAAAAAAATAATTAAGAGTAATTTAAAAAAAACAAGGTTTTTTATTTAATGCTCTAAAAAGAAGATTCAAGAAAATTAAATTTAAATTAAATCAAACCCATCAATTTATTATATTACACAACTAGCATTGCCCGCGGCTTTGCCCGCGTTCAGGTGACTAAAAACCAAATTCTTAGGCTTTACATATTAGTATACTCATACAATGCAGTTTTTGTATTTTTTCTCAGAAATGAGATATTTTCCCGCGGTAAAAACTATCCTATATGTTGACCCGGATAACCAGCTATCATCATACCAAATTGCATCAAAATCTGTCCAGTGGTTTTCTCGTGATGCGGTAACAGACAGACAAAAATTCTAAAAACTATAGATTCGGACTCTGTATCGATAATAATGTCTATTTCATATAGATTTTCCAAAAAATATTTAATGTACAGATTCGACTTAGTTACAATTTTATTATATGTATAGATTTATATGATAGAGAAGCTTGTCGAGAGAGAAATTTACCTGTGTGGATAAACAAGGATATAATATTTAAAATAGGTTTCAAGGTTCTTATATTTAACGAAGTGACTGCTGGTAGATACTTGTTGACGTTTACGTTTGAAATAATACATCTATCTAATACCTTTAAACGAATAACGAGCAATTCTTATATATTTATTTATATCGGCGATCTCGGAAACGGCTCTAACGATTTCGCTGAAATTTGGTATATGCAGTTTTTCGGAGGCGAAAAATCGATCTAGATTAGTCTTATGCCTAGGAAAACGCATGTTTTCGAATTTCCATGCGGTTTTTTTTGCACTATTCCACGCAATATTCTGGTCGATAATTTCGTACGGCAAGCATAAGCATCGTGGTCAAGCGGCCAAGGCGCAAGATTGACAAACACTGGATTCCAAGCCCGGTGGGGGATATACAGTTTTTACTTTGTTTTTTTTTTGTATTTGTTCAAGTTTTTTTTTATTTTAAACCAAATTAAAAAGAAAATTGTAATTTTGGCCAATAACTAGATTATCATCTAAAAAATATTTTTTACGACCCATCTCCAATATAATATTATTTACAAACTAAACTAGTTAAAATCAACGTAAAAAAAAGTTACAAGTAGATATTACGGATAGAAATCTATAATAATTAATACGTCGCAGCTCACAGGCGGTTGATTTACTGCATTGTAAGAGTATACTAAAATGTAAAACCTAAGAATTTGGTTTTTGGTCATCTGAAGGCGCAGGCAATGCTAGTAACGATATAAATTCTGTTATCTATAACGTTTTAAGTCCCTGTAATTTATATATAAAAATAAGAAGGAACTAAAAAGCAAAACTTTATCTAAATAAAAATTTTGATTCAAAGCGTTAGAGCCGTTTCTGAGATATAAAAAATTAATTTATACCTATACTAAATTGCCCTTTTAATATTATAATACTCTTCTATGCGAAGAAGGCCCGTGTCCATCAGTGGAACGTTAAAATGAGTAAATGAGAAGATATTAAGTATATTTTTTAATTTTGCTAAATGTTTTTTTCTATTCTTATCATACTATCAATTACCCAATTCCGGCATTCGAACCTAGAACCTTCAAATCTACAACTGTACATGCTAGCCACTAGACCAACGAAATATCATCATAATTAGCCTACTATCCAGCCATTACTGAACATAAATACAAAAATGGTGAATGCATACCTTTTTACCCAACTCCATCAGCCCGTTGGCTACGCCCTTGTTATTTGTAAGTAATTTAGCAAAATTCTCAGTCTCCTTCGTCATGGCGTGTCGCCATAGAGAGAAGCAGTAGTCGAAGCCCGGGTGGTAGTAGGGTTTTGGCACTTTGTCTATCGACACCGCTTGCTGTGTCAGTCTTGTGACGATTCTGGGGGAAAAAATACAATAAATATAAATACAAGAGTATTTTAAACACTCAAGCCTAAGAATATACAGAAACACTATTAAGTCATTATTTTTAAATAAGAAATAAATAATATTATTATATTATATAATATAAAAGATAGATAAAAAAATGTAAATTCCATCTACAGTCAACTTGAAGAGTTCATAATATAATATATAAAGCTTTACTTTTGTTACTCACTTGTTCATAGTTTTCTTCACATCGCTGTTGAGTGGACTTATCCGTATGTCTTTTACACTATCCACATAGTAGAATTTGAGAGTCTGAAAGAAATATATGTATAACGTGTTTTAGTTAGTAACATTGAAATTAATCTTATTCCACTATCTTTCCCACATATTGATATTATAACCTAATATGTATCGACTTCGCTCGGGTCCGTTTCTAGATGCCTAACGAGGAGCCTATGCATTACTTTCTTAGATTTACGCGAATATTTGATATTTTAAATAAAACTATCTTTTTGGATTATTTCGCGAATTCATTTTGATTTTTAGTTCCCCACGATTCTAATGCTTTACGGCAACCATGGTCACAGGAGAGTCTTTAACAAGTATATAACATCTAAAACCTTAGTCTCGGACCTAAGTCGGTCGACACCTACCTTAACATTGACTTCCTTGTCCAAATCCAGCAAATGCGCCTTCTCCCCAGCAACGATCTTCACGAGAGGCGCCAGGTCCTCGCAGTGTTTGCTGACGAAGCCTATCGACGCCATGGTGGGGTCCAGTCCTGAGCGCAGAGCCGAACCTGACGATAAAATTGTATTATTTTATTATCATAAACAACCTTTTTATATATCGCACGCCTACAATGCAATTCGCCAACCCGCACTTGGCCAGCTTGGTGTACTATGTCCTGATCGCCCTCGTATTGAAGGGAGGCCCAATTGATGTTTCACATCAAAAACATAGCAATTGCTGCAATATGTTTTGATGTGAAACACCTATTGGCGCACCTTAGTAGTAAAACCAACCGATGGCATGACGCTGTTATGCCATCATTCCCCTTCTAAGCTACCTATACACACCCCAGTGTAAAACAGTCTCTATTAAAAATACTTACATATTTTCTATTCTATTTATGAATATAAATTCTCTAAAAATACATTGATTTTATTAACAAATTATATTTTTTCTTTTACTCCATATTTCATTATAGGTTTTTATCAATTATGAGTTCTAATATCAACATAGATGTTTCACATCTGCCGGGCCGGCCAATTTACTATTATATATTATTTATATAAACTTTTAAGTAGAGGACTGCATATATAAAGGACATAACAAAAATCTGTTAAATTTATTGTTTAGGAAATATTGGGAAAAAAATTAAACATGTTATAAAGTAAATAAGTTTAGAATTTCTGTCTGCTTGCTTATTTTTGATCCTGTGTCACGAACTGCTGGACAGATGTTCCAAATATCTAAAGCTATAATATTAATTTTTTGGACTGTTTTTATTGAACATTCAATTCAAGTGGTCCTTACTGGACCAGTTGAAATGAATTTTGAATTAAATTGACTATGGAAATCATATGAACCACTGACCAGATCAAAATATACAAGTAAGATTTAAAGTTGAGATACTAAAGAAAAATCTAGTATTAACGTAAACTGAACAATGTAAGTCACAGATTTTAAAAAATCTATAAGTAAATCTAAACAGCTTTTCTTAAAAAAACGCTTATAATTTTTCAACAAGTAATAACGCCGCTAATAGTAGGGGAGCCCAAGAGGGGATTTTCTGTAGTTACTCGAGCGCGGCAGATTAACATAAAAGAGGTTACCTTGCACTCTATTGAGCACTTTCACCATAATATAAGTCTTCTATATAAAGGGGCGCGTCTAGGGAAGCCGATTAAAATATTTAAAAAATGTTTTGATAAGGTAGAAATACTTGAAACCGTCAGATTAAGGTGTGGTAAGCTAGTCACATCCTGAAAAGTGTCCAATTCAATAATCTGCCGATTTGCACAAGCCGAAGAGGCAAAAATCGACTATAAAGTTTATGATGATTTAATCGGCTTCCCTAGACGCGCCCCTTTATATAGAAGACTTATATTATGGTGAAAGTACTCAATAGAGTGCAAGGTAACCTCTTTTATGTTAATCTGCCGCGCTCGAGTAACTACAGAAAATCCCCTCTTGGGCTCCCCTACTATAATAATATTATACATAGCAATTTTAATTATGTATGATTATTTAATTAATAAACAATATAATTGACCTCCCCGTGGGACATGGTATGGTATGGTATGGTATAAAACGGGCTTGTTTCCGCAACTCGACGTCTGCGCGCCTATTTTGCGTGTGCCCGTGGGACATAAATATTGAAAAGAAAATACCTTTCAAACTTGTGTGCCCAGCGGTGCAATTGTATCCGAACAGCCCACAGAAGTAGGCAGGCATTCGCGTAGAGCCACCAATGTCTGAGCCTGAAAACATAGAACTATTATAGTATTCTTTGCAAGTTCTTAGATTTCAAAGAAAACATCTGTCGTCCCGATGAAGATCGTGGGTTCGAGTCCCACTCCCGCCAAATATCTAATTGTATTGGCGAAATATATAAGTATTTGTTGCTGTCTAGGCCTTCTAGAAGAAGACTTCTAGGTTATATGATACGGGAAAATCTAATGACGGCAGGGTTATTTATATTTTTTCCCCGCAGTGAGATTTTTGACCATTATTCATTATTATCATTATTTTTCGCCATGCTCTTTTTAGATTATTAAAGATTATATTATACTACTAGGCTCTGTCCGCGTTTAGATGACCAAAAACCAAATTCTTAGGTTTTACATATTAGTATACTCTTACATTGCAGTTTTTGTATTTTTTCTCAGAAATGAAATATTTTCTCGCGGTAAAAAGAATCCTATATATTGACCCGGATAACCAGCTGTCACTATACCAAATTTCATCAAAATCCCGCCAGTGGTTTTTCTGTAATGCGGTAACAGACAGACAAAAATTCTAAAAACTTTAGATTTGGCCTTTGTATCGATAATGTTTATTTCAATAAGATTTACCAAAAAATATTTAATGTACAGATTCGACTTAGTGAGAATTTTATTATATGAATAGATTATTATTATTATTGTTAGACAATTACTCAGTCCTTTAGTGTCGTGTTAAAACGTATACAACTTACAAAGTGATATAGGACAAGCCAGCGCGGCGCAGAGCGCGGCTTCCCCCCCACTCGAGCCCCCCACAACATGTCCTGTGTGATATGGGTTGTTGGTACGCCCGAACACCATGTTGTTTGTTTCTTGCCTATCATAGATATTTTTTTTATTAGAAAAAAACAATTACATATTTCTAACTCACCACCACCTGAAGAGACCAAGAAATAATAGACGCCTCAAATTTCAAACTTATATTAGGTTTGGTTAACTTAGAACTTAATTGTATATTTGAGATAAATAATATTACTTCAAGAGATCAATTATACAGAAATCGAAAAAAAATGTAATTTTTAGTACATCATCTATGTCCTTGCTAAATTCAAGCGAAATCTGTTCATCTATTTAAAGAAAATGTAACAAACGAACAGACAGACACTTTTAACATTTATAATATTATTAGTATCGCTAACTTTAAACAAATAGTTTGGAACAATAAAAACATACTAAATGCTTTTGATTTTTTTTTGTATAAGTTCAATTCAATTCTCTTATTAATGGCTTATTTTTAAGTTAATAATAATAAAATAAATTTGAAGCCATCACTTATAAAGATTGCACATAATCTAATACACTGGTCGTAAAACAATTTTATTAATGTTTGAAAATGCAATAAAATTATCATTGTCTACGGCATAACGTGTAGCGGAACACTCAGTTCGATCACCTGATGCATTATAGGCCGAGAGATAACATAAAAAAATCACACTTCTTTACAATACCTGTAAATACTAAAGTTTATGGGTTTGTAGTTTTTTTACCGTCTCACTTGTTATTTTACACTAGCGACTCACCCTCGCTTTGCTCGGATTCGTCCCTAAGTACGTTTTAAATTAAAATGGATATAGTATGTTATCCTTAAGAGATAGACATATGTACAGTAAGTATCATGGAAGGATTTTTGGAATTAGTAGGATAACTTTTTCATAAGAAATGGAATATAGATGGATTCATAAATATGATAAAAGTATTGGAGATAATTGGTATCTCAAATATAAAATTGATTGCTTCATTTCATTTTGCTATTTGCGTATATTAAATAAGTTTGATAAAGGTTCAAATGCTAAATTAAATTAATGTTTCATTTTTGTCATAAATAATTCTTGAACTAAATAATACGGATCTACAATACTAGGATTTATGTATAACTTTAGAATTTATTATTTTACAGGCTAACAAATCAGTTTGACATATTGACTTTGGGCGTTAGTGATTCACCGATCCGATTCGATGTTCTCAAAGATCGGATTGTGGTCATACGACCAAATCGATTTTTGGATCGGATCGTAACCATGCGATCCGAACTGGGGATCGATTCCACTCTATCAAATATCGGATCGCGGTCCAAACATTGTGGTTTGCACACAATGTAATATAGGTATGTTATTATTGAGCGGTCAATCAAGGTACGATCTGAAACTTTAGTTTGATTATAATACACTAGCGACTCACCCTCGCTTCGCTCGGGTTCGTCCCTAAATTGATTCCCCATACAAACTTTCATCCCCATTTTCACTCTCTTAAGGGAAGATTTCCAGGATAAAAAGTCTCCAAAGTATCTTCTTACCAAATTTCATCTAAATCGATTCAGTAGATCCAGAGATTACACCCTACAACGTCACAAACTCACAAACTTTACTAATAATATAAAGAGGCAGAGTTTGTTTGTTTGAACGCGCTTATCTCAGGAACTACTAATCCAATTTGAAAAAATCTTTTTGTATTAGATAGCCCGTTTATTGAGGAAGGTTATAGGCGATAAGTCATCAAGCAACTACCCAAGGGATCGAAGCAAAATTATAATATATATTATTATATCTATTCCATACTAATCGTCGACTTATTACTTTGTGTAACATAGATTTTTTATTTTTACATTTTATATTAAATACTAACAGTACACTATACACAAACTCACTGTTAGCAAATAAATGTAAAGAAGTGCGATAAAGAACCATGACCTTTTAAAATAAAGTTATCACAGAATGGACTTTTTCATATCTCCTTGATTTTTTATTAATCGAGAAACTTCAATAAGATACAAGTGATATGATATCATCGCGAGTGTATAATTTTATTACATCGTTAAAATGAATGATGTTCGACGCGAACTCGTCGCTCAGACTAAGGAATAATGCAGACAGTGTCATAGAAATAAACGTGAAGCCAGACAATAATAATCTATACATACATCTATACATATAATAAAATTGTAACTAAGTCGAATCTGTACATTAAATATTTTTTGGCAAATCTTATTAAAATAGACATTGTTATTGATACAAAGGCCGAATCTATAGTTTTTAGAATTTTTGTCTGTCTGTCTGTAACCGCAGCACGAAAAAAAACATTGGACAAATTGATGAAATTTGGTATGGTGATACTCGGTTATCCGGGTCAACATATAGTATACTTTTTTACTGCGGGAAAATATCTCATCTTTGAGCTAAACGTTAAAACTAGAGATGTGCCGACTATGAGTTTTGCCGACTAGTCGGTTGGAAAAAGGCGGACTAATCGGCCGACTAGTCGGCCTAGCCGATCATTGCTTTCCGCGATGTTGGTCGCGCTTCGCATCCCTTACACGTGTCGCGCGTGCAGACATGTACGAACAGATTTTTGTTTACTTTTCATTTTGTTATTTGTAATTTTTTGCAAAATAAATTAGTCGGTGAATTGTATAGTTAAAACAGTTTGTATTATAGTAAAAGTAACTACATAATTGAAATTAAGTCATATAATACTTTCTTAGATTTACGCGAATATTTGAAATCTGATATACAGATAAATAAAATTAAAACATCTGTTTTAATGTCAAAATAACAGTTTTTTACTAAATGTATATGAAATTATATACGGTACTAATAAAAATAAAACACTTTTTATAATTTTTGTCTGTCTGTATGTTTGTTCCGGCTAATATCTAAAAAACTACTGATCGATTTTGACGGGACTTTCACTGGCAGATAGATAGCTGATGTTATAATGAGGAACTTAGACTACTTTTACTGAAGAAAAACCATCTGGGTTCCTCACAAAAAAATGAAAACCCATGAAATTGTAAACAAAACCACTAGTAGTAGGGACGCACTCGAGCGAAGCGAGAGAAAATCGGTAGTTTTAATTAAAAGTATCTTTCGGATTTTTTCGCGTATATATTTTATTTTTTGGTTCCCGACGTTTCGAATGCTTTACAGCAATCATGGTCACGCGAGAGACTAAGGTTTTAGACGTCTCAAAGGCGTTATATAGTTGTTACACACAGTGCCTACCCAGTACCTAAAACTTACTTAATGAAATTTAATGAAAACAATATTTTTCATTAATAATAAAAATAATCCCCCTTTTTTAAGAATAGTAATATGGATAAAGTAATGGGCCGACTTGTCGGTGCTTTTGGCCGGCTATAAATATGGCCGGATAGTTGGCTTTCCCGTCTAGTCGGCCACTAGTCGGTAAATCTCTAGTTAAAACGTAATAAGTAAGTAGTTAAAATGGTTATAATAGTATCCAATGACAAAGTAAATAAATGATTTTAATTTCAAATATATTTTTAAATATAAAGTAAACCAATAAAAAACATTGTAGAATAATATTGCTTTTTAAAACATTGTAAAAAAAATATATATTATTAAAATTATACATAATACACTGTTTTATTATTGACTTGATCCTATCCACTTAATGTATACATTGTCCACGCCGTTAAGACTCAGCTGTCATAGGAGACATTGCAGTACACATGCAAACCAATCCCTGCTTTCGTCCTGAATTTAAACCAATCACCAAACATGTCTGTTTGTAACCTCAGAAGTGAGTCGTAGTTTGAATCATACGTCGTTTTGGTTTGAAGTCGGATCATTTTTTGAGTGAAATTTGTTCTCGATTAGACTTCCTGACTTATTATTTATTCGTAGCATTAATAAATATAACTTATAATATTTATTATTTATGCTTACCATTTATTAATCTCCGGTACATTAGTGACAGCTACGGGTATGGCTCCAGACTCTCGTAAGAGACGTACACACTCTGCATCGTAGTCCACGCGTTCGTTTTTACGCGACTTTACGCCGAGAGTGTGTAACATGCCTTTTACTGCATGACTCTCTTTAGCAGTAAATGGGACCCCTGTTACATTAAAATTTTAGTAAAAGTTGCTATACCTTTTTGATTAATTTGCTTTATGGTGCATTTTATGAGTACCAGCTTCTTAAATTTGTTATGTTTGACATATATTTATATAGAAAACCCAAAAATATTAATAAAGTAAAACTACAATGAGGTTTTGAGTAAAGCAACAGTATATAATTTAAAATGAAGACAATGAAGGTCAAATCATGTGACACAGGCATAATAATTATGTTAATATTGGCATTAATATTATTGTTAACAACATATTGGCTTTGTACCCGGCTGGGAAGCCAAACTTTAATTAGCCCTCCTCCTGCCACGACAAGGTGAATGCACCTGAGGGAGAGAGTTTAAAATGACTTGATATAATATAGTTTGTCACTATTTTTGCCATATTTTATTTCATCATTCATTCATAGACCTATTTTTCTTATTGTTTTCAGATTATACAAATTACAAAAGTTAATATAAAACTTGCCTAGAAATGGTTGTTTCTTAAATTCCTCCTCTGACAGTCCATTTTCTATCTTCTCATCAACTTCTCGAGCTTCTTGAAGTGCAGCTTCATATCTTTCATCTGTCACAGCATTTAGAATAGGATTAACCTGTAAAAATAGCATAAAATCATCTAGATATTATACATATTAAATTTTTTGCCATTCTTATTTCTTAAGTGACAAATAAAAGCAATAATTGTTAAAAGTTTGCTTCTCAAGAAAAGATATTGCTTAATATTTAATAAGCTACTCACCTGCTTGATTCTCTCGATACAAGCTGTGACTAAGTCAACTGATTTGAGCTCCTTTTTTCTGATCTTCTCTGCTAGAGATACAGCACTCAACATTAAATTATAATGTTTATCCTCCAAATCAGGAATAGGCTTACGGTATTCATCCCAGTACAGAGAGAATAGGTAGTCCACTAACATGTCCAGGTAAAGCCGCAAGAAAAAATATATACTTTTCAATATATTTACCAGCATTCCTTTGCAAATTTTATTTGTTTTGGTCTTACGATGCTGAAAAAAAATCACGATAGAGTTCACAACAACATAGGTAAAAAAAAACAAAACATAATGAAACATTTTTTTTATTTATAGGGCTATTCAAAACGTATATTTAAAGTACTTAATGTTGAAAAAAATGTTTTAATTAGCGAACAGTATAAATAATTTATGTATTAGTTACACAACACTTTTTATAAATTTGTGTTTGTTTACCTCAGATTTGTCTTTTTTACTTGATACGTTTTCTGTAGCCATCTCTTGTTATTTTCAAAACACAAAGATTACCAAATCTATCCAATATTATATCATGAACAGAGTGTCTCAATGTACCCACTATCAGATATAATTTTCGAAGGTTTTGTGTCTGCAAAACTTCAACAGACTCACAGAATACTTTGTGCAACTCACAGAATTCAGAAACAACAAGTGCAACTGCTTGTCAGTTGTCAGTACTCAGTTGTCACATTTTAGTTTTTACAGATTAAATAATGATCAAAGAATGGCATCTAAGCACAGACTATACAACGAAAACGGTTTGTCGGTATTACGCAATGCAAGTTAAGCTATCTGTCCTACGGTCTAATTTACAATAAAACAAACAAATACAAGAATTAAATTGCCTTTGGACTTTTCATCGGAGAGTTTACTTGTGTTTATTCGTACATTTGTGTATCTCCTGGTCAGTTTTAATGAGATAGCCTGAGAGACTAGCTATTGTCGTATGATAGAATATTAGGAGGATAGAGGAACGGAGGAAGCACAATGTAAGTCTATTTGAATAAAATATATTTTGATTTGATTTTGTAACCATTATATTTACTTATATACAAAATCAAGATATACTTTATTCAAATAAATTTAATGTTAATATCGATAATATAATTAAATTGTTATTTTAATTAATAGATGTAACAATATTTTATTATGATTATGACTATACATTATTACTTTTCATGTAGCGATAATATATGAATCTTAATTTTCGCTAAACAATCTACTTAGGTAGCTTCAGTTTAACATCATATTAATAATAAAGAGAAAAAAAGAGATTAGAAAGAGAAATGTAGTATAATCTATACTTCTATACTAATATTATAAAGAGGTAAAGTTTGTGATCTTGTGAGTTTGTGACGTTGTAGGGAGTAATCTCTGGATCTACTGAACCGATTTTCAAAATTCTTTTACCAATAGAAAGCCACGTTTTTACTGAGTGTCATAGGCTATATATTAGCTCGAAAAATGAAAAGGATTTTTCGTGGTAGTCGGATTTGCAAAGTAAGTCGGAGAAAAAACGGTCGAACGAGACCGTTTCTTACGAACGCTGCCTTAACGATGAGAGATATATGATTATGTTCTAGAGAAAAGAGCTTAATAATGCCTACGAAAAAGTCAGCGACAGCATATGTCTAACTTTTATATTTAAGTCACAAAAAGTAGTTTTTTATATTAAAAAAATAATTTAAATCGGTAGATCATGTTTATTGGTCATATTATCAACAATTATGAATTCTTATCAAAATAAGTAAATTAATCGTCTAAAATGTTTCAAACAAAAGACTTTTCCCTTTTACTGCATATAATTTGAACAAATGGTTAAAGAGATAATACAACATATTCGTACGTATGGACGAACCCGAGCGAGCTGTTTGTCTGTTTTTCTGTTCGTACGGGCTAATCTCCGAATCTATTGGACCGATTTAAATGAAATTTTGCGTGGTAGTACCTTATATCCCCGGGCAACATCTTAGATACTTTTCATCCCGGAAAATTAAAGAGTTCCCGTGGGATAGTTAAAAAACTATAACAATTTATACAGCTTAGTACACAAAAACTACTGATTGGATTTTAATGAAACTTCACAATAATATAGTTCATACATGATAAAAACAAATCAGCTACTTTTCATCCCGGAAAATTAAATAGATTCCGTGGGATAGTCAAAAAACTATAGTTACTTATACAGCTTAGTACACAAAAACTACTGATTGGATTTTGATGAAACTTTACAATAATATACATATATAGTTCATACATCAGAATAACAAATAGGTTACTTTTTATCCCGGAAAAATGTACTGTTCCCGTGCGATAGATGTTATTGTTTATTTGTAACGTATTATGCTCACAACATAGACCCCAAAACAATAGTTATTAAAAAATTGACTATTTGTCTGTTGGCCTGTATGTCTGTTTGTCTGTTTTTGCGTGAGCATTTCACGCGAAAAGTAATGTACCGATTTCAACGAAATTTGGTGAAGTGATAACTTATTACTCGAGTCAACATTTAGGATACCTTTTGTATGTATGTATTTATGTATGTATTCAGCCCTTTTTAATGTCCCACTGCTGGGCACGGGCCTCCCTTCAGTACGAGGGGGATCAGGCCATAGTCCACCACGCTGGCTAAGTGCAGGTTGGCGGACTTCACGTGTCTTTTGAAAACTTGCTAGGTTCTCTCAGACATGCAGGTTTCCTCACGATGTTTTACTTCGCCCTTAAGACAAATGGTAATTGTGTTAGAAATGATTCGCACATGAAAATATCAGAGGTGCGAGACCCGAGATTTGAACTTGCTTCATTCGGTGTCCCAAGTGAGCGCGTTACCACTGGGATACCACTGCTTAGATACCTTTTACTTCAAGAAAATCTTTCTTTCCCACGGGAAAATACAATAACTGGTTTTATCGAGTCCTCCCTAGAAACCTTCCGCTTACTAAGCCTTAAGACATACATACATTAAACAATATACTAAAAAATTGTAGGTCTTGAAAAGTCCTACAGAAAAGTTCTGAATTGTATATGTTTATCTCCAAAGTTACACTCGCAATATTTATTCTTATCTATACGTATAATATAATAAAACTAACTTAGTCAAATCGATGAGCGCGTTTCACGCAAAAAGTACTCAACCGATTTTAACTAAATTTTGTATAGTGATAAAACTTAGTACTCGGGACAACATTTAGGATACCTTTTACGACAGGCAAATTATTCATTCCCACGGGAAAACACAATAACTGGTTCTATCGAATCGTCCTTAGAAATTTGTATGGCTAACGTTGGCTCAACCTTAAGAGATAGATCAAAACATTGTGCAAGAAAATTGTAAGTCTTAAAAAGGACTATAGAAATGTTCTACATAGTATATGTCTATCTCCTAAGGTACACTCCCTATAACTATTTTCATTATTATATATTACTGTTTTATTATACGTCATTTATTCTATCTACACATATAATAAAACTGTAGAGGTTAAAAAAAATTGCTAAAAACCGAATCAGTTCTCTTCTTACATCCCGAAAGAAGAGAAATAGAACAAATCCAGTTTTTTTCATTTTTTTTTGTTTCTCTGTCTGTTTGTCTGTTTATACGGGCTAATCTTCAAAACTATTGAACCGATTTAAATAAAATTTTGCATGGTAGTACCTTATATCCCCGGTCAACATCTAAGATATTTTTCATTCCAGAAAATTAAAGAGTTTCCGTGGGATAGTTAAAAAACTATAGTAACTTATACAGCTTAGTACACAACAACTTATCCACCTAATTTAGTAAAATTTGGCATGCTGATACCTTATATTGCCAGTCAAACAACAGGTTACTTTTCATTTCGAAAAAATGAACGGTTCCCGTGGAATAGATCAGTTTGTGCTTTCTAGAGGTGAACCCGAGTGAAGCGAGGGTGAGCCGCTAGTATATTATATAATTTATTTACTATATACTTGACAGTATAAACAAAATCGAATAATATGAAAAAAAAAAACGGGAAATCACCGACAGCAACCACATTTCAACCGACCTTCTTGTAGACGACAAGCTATTTATTATTAATAAATATTTTTTTACATACTGTATCAATCGAGTACTGCGAGTTACTATTATATACAACATAGCAATTAGCAAGTTTTATAGCTCATCTACTATGCATATAATAAAATTTTGAGTCTTTTTGAAATAGTCATTATTATCGATACAGAGGCCGAAAAGACAGATTTTGATGAAATTTAGTGTGATGATAATTGGTTATTCGGATATTTTTTACTGCGAGAAAATATGTCATCTCTGAGAAATCTATACTAATTGTTAAAACGTAACAAGGGGCGAATCCGAGCAGAGCGAGGGTGAGTCGCTAGTTCGCAAATAAATTGTTGTTTTTTATAAAATTCTTTATTCACTTAAATTATGATCTTACAATCTAACAATCAATAAATTGTGATCCCCATTTTAAATCCCTAATAATATGGAAATGTAAGGAAATTAACGTATTTTTAATGAGAAATGACTGTAACAAGGTAAAAAAAAATATTTTATATTTGAACATTACAAGCCGGTATGGCACCCCCGAACTCTCCTTCGAGGTATTTCGCGACGGCCAAACAAAGCGAGTCGTTGTACGGCGCTGCTGCTACTTGAATGCCTATTGGTAGATTTTGGTCGTTTTTTCCGAGTGGTACCTGTAAATTTATGAACAAAACATTAATTTTTTTTTAATTTACTTATATCTAAAATTAGTAAGTACAATGAGGCAATTTCCTTGATGAGGTCCTTCTGAACGATATAGGCCACGGCTAGTCTCCAACTGCATAAAAGATGATACAATACAAGTGCACTTTCTATTCCTGTCACTTTCATACTCTGGTGGGACGACAATTCGACACAACCTTTACGACGGTTGTACGTGCTCTCCGAGGCACGGGACTGAAACACTAACAGATGTCAAATTCCGTCCTTTTAGTGAATTTTTATTAACAGAACGACTCAATAATTAAACTTAGCCCGATCTAGGACTTGAACCCAGGACCTTCGGATATGCAGCTGTAAATCCTAGCTACTGACAACAGAAAAAACGTTTAAAATACACGAAATCGTAAGTTGTAATCGCCAATTGTGGAGATGATTAACGTTAACTGAGATCCGCTTTAGGATCAGAAAACTCACCTGAGTAGCTGGACTCTTAAGTACATTGACAAGCATCCAGTACGCGGTGTTGTATGGCCGCAGCAAGCACGAATAGTGGTAAGGTGCAGCGTGAGGCGCACTCGGGATGAGCAACACACCGTTATCACCTAGTTTCGACTGGAAATAAAGACCCTACTAAGAAACTTATCAAAGATCAGCGATTTTAGTCACCTAGCGCTGTATAAGAGCAAAGTGGACTTTACTAGTGTAAAATTAAATTTCATCTAAAAGTAGGTACTTACGAATAAATCTTCTTTTAAAGCTTTTGAGACATCTTCAGCCCATTCCTTTTGAGGAGTTCCAAAGATTTGTAACTCTAATACTCTCATTATAGTAAACAAGCAGTGGTTGCTTAGACACATCATCTGGAATATTAGTGAAATATGTTGTTGGCACATTAACGCACAGAACCATCAAGTTATATTATGGATACCAGATAGTTGATACACTATACATATATATTGTATAAGTTACTTATAATATGTATGTAATACATACATATTATAAATATAAACACCCATGACTGGAGTACAAACATTCGTGCTCATCATACAAATGAATGCCCCCAGCGGGACTTGAACCCGAAACCGCTGGCACAGCAAGTAGGGTTACTACAAACTGAGCAAAACGTGTCGTGAAGTCGTTGTTGTTAGTTGCATACATAGTTTGGCTTACTAGCATCTAATATACTTAGTTATAACTTATAGCTAAAGTCTAAACTATAATACTAGTTATACTTCGCTTAGTTTCGCTCAACTTATAAAGCTAACTTAATATTAAAGGCTGAGTAAATCGCAACTCGCAAGCATTTATGAAGAGACAGAAGACATACGTATAACAGACATATGTATGTTGGTCGATTACATCCAATAATTTCACATGAACTCCTGAAGTAATACCTACGGGGGTCAGCTGTTAAGTTTAGACTTTTTGGACTATATAGAAATAGACAACCGGGTGAAGTAACAGGCAGAGGCTAGTGTACGAGTCATGTAATATAGTGTATAAAATATATTATTGATCGTTAAACATAATTAATGACCGCTTTAAACATAAAATTAGCTGATTATTGTTGAACTCAACATGATATAAAATGTTATCGTCGCGTTTTGTGTTAATATGTGGTAATATACAACTCATTATAACTAGTAAATACATTTTTTTTATGCCTAGTTAAAGGTATTATTTTAGTTTCTTCTCATAATCATTAAAAAAATATATATTTATTTCTTATACTCGTAAACATAGCACTAGTTCTAATTTTATTATTCTCAATCCTTATAGTTTTATTATACTCATACATGAATAGCTCATCCGTTTGCCAGACTCTAGAAGAAACAATATTTTAAAACACGGAAATTTTTGATAAATTTTTTAATAGTGTAATATTTTAATTGTGTAATATAGTAGTATTTACCTAACCTAATATATAAATATGACGTGTCACAGTGTTTGTGGTCGCAGTCCTCTGAAACGGCTCGACCGATTTTAATGATTGTTTTTTGTATATTCGGTAGGTATGAGATAAGTCGTAAAATATTTTTTCCCATCCTACCCCCACCCCCCATTTTTCATCGCGATTTTAGTCTCTTTGTACGAACAATATTTTATTAACAATAACATAAAGCCAAAGAGTTTTTTGTAAATTAAACGCGGGCGAAGCCGCGGGTTATGCTAGTAGTTTATAACATAATACAATACCTTTTTCAATAATTCTACAAAGCCATTTGTGTCAGATTTGTTATCATTGATCAGTTTCGAATAAACGCCGCCTGGCTCCTTCGACATCCAGTAACTCCACAACTGGTATATATGGTCCAAGCCCTTGTGGTGGTATGGCTGAGGCGTTACATTAAATTGTTCACTGATCTTATGTATCACCCTGGAAAGAGGCATATTTTACTTCTAAAATCTAAATCTAGAATGAAACGACAAAAAATCCCATTATCATGCCATATTATTGGCACGTTATTAAGATACTTTCTTCGATTTACGCGAATATTTGACTATTTTGATTTCCAAAACGTCGAGAACCAAAAATCCAAATAAAATCGCGAAAAAATGCAAAAAATATGATCCGAAAATAATGTAACTTAAAGAAAAAAAATATTTCCGTAATCTAAAACAAACATGCAGTAGCCAGTAATACTAAGGTAGTTAATTTTTTTGTTTAAGCGCGTGACTAAGTCATTTTTTTACAACACAATAATATTAGTATATTCTATATATGTATTATATATATCGCTCACTATTAGTAGGATTAAAATATGTAAACAGCAAGTATATAATTTAATGATAAAGGAGACAAACGTAAACTGTGACATAAAGGTTATGCAGACTAGACAGACAAGGTTAGACAGACAAGGTTAGACGGGAACTTAATACATCTCTAATATAACATATTGTATGATAATTCTGTTATTTTGAAATCTATACATATTACACATATTTACAATCGTCGATGACACATTACATATAGATCCAAAGGTATAATATGACAAATTCGAAAAGTCCACTTTTGAAGTTGTTTAAAAGTTTTACCTTTGCATGGCGTCTTTCATCTCTTGTCGTAAAGGACTGACGCGTGGGTCGTTAGTGCTTTCCATATAATAGAATTTGATGTCCTATGGACAATGAAACAATTGTAAAATTTCTTACCTGTGCAATAAAACAGGTATTTGTAAAATTCAAGCCGTAGACATAATTATGTATATATTTAGATGTTATGGTTGCTGCGAGTCGTGCTGAGAGTACGTATGTTAGTTTTAATGCAGTCGGTTTTTATTTTTGTAGTTTAATTTTAATAAGTAATTAATAGGTACACATAATACTTTGTTAGATTTATGAGAATATTGTAAATAAAACATTTTATTAATTTTTTTCTCCTTTCGAATCATGTTTTTTTAGTGAGAGTTTGCTGTATATGGAAACAAGAAGATAAATTAGGACCGCAAAAAAACAGAAAAAAAGTTTATTTTTATACCAAATACGTTACGAAAGTCATCAAATAAATAAATATGTTGAGACATTAACACACAGCACCATCTAATTCCATGGTAAGCTACGAGGCTTGTGTTATGGATACCAGATAGTTGATACACTACACGTACTTATATAACTTTAAATACAAACATTTTAATAAATATAAACACCAATAACTGGAGTACAAACATTCGTGCTCATCCCTCAAATGAATGCCTCCAGCAGGACTTGAACTCGCGACCACTAATACAGCAAGTAGGGTCACTACAAAATCCAAAAAAAAAAACTCTAAATAGGTATATGTATGTACGTACCTTCATATCAATTTGCCTATCAAGTTTCAGGAGACTCGCATTGTCGCCTGCTATAATACCTGTTAATGGACCTAAATCTTCTACGTGTCTGGATATGAAACCGAGACTAAGCATACTCTCCTCTTTCCCATTCCTATAGAAACAACCTGAAAGAATTATTGGCATTCGTAAAATAGTCTAAAAACTCATATTATTCTTATTCAACTGGCCAGACTATATCTTGATTTGAGTGTACTATTTTATACGTAAGCGGGTACGGTTCTATGAAATGGTTGTACATATCATGAAGTGGTCAATTCTATAATCTTGCTACGACATGTCTAGTGTCTACACTCTACAATGTATATGATCAAGTTTATGAGCGTGAGAGTTTTGCAAAGTTTAATCTCATTTACCTTCAAAAACTTAAGTGAAGTTCCATATTGTCTTTGGACTCATGAATCCAATTTTATTATTTATTAAAAAAAAAATTGAAGCATCACAAAAATGTTACCTTTAGTTTTAGTAGTTCCAGCAGTGGGATGATGTCCAAACATCCCGCAGTAAAACGCCGGCATACGAGTGGAACCACCAACGTCCGAACCTGTTTAGAATAAACGGATCTTTGGTTTAGCGTTTTCTTATTTATTCGTTTATATCCCGGTTATTTCCATTATCAAAAGCGTATTGTATTATAGTTTTTAACTTATTCAAATGAATAGCGGCTCACCCTCGCTTCGCTCGGGTTCGCCTCTAGGAAAGCACAAACCGATCTATCCCACGGGAGCCGTTCATTTTTCCGGGATAAAAAGTAACCTGTACTTTAACCGGTAATATAAGGTATCATCATGCCAAATTTAACTAAATTAGGTGCATAAGTTTTGTGTACTACGCTGTATAAGTTACTATAGTTTTTTAACTACCCTACGGGAACTATAATTTTCCGGGATTAAAAGTATCTAAAATGTTGACCGGGGATAAAAAGTAGGTACCACCATTCAAAATTTCATTTAAATCGGTCATACAGTATCGGAGATTAGCCCCTACAAACAGACACACAGACAGACAAACAAAAAAATTGAAAAATCTGGATTTGTTCTATTTCTCTTCTTACATCCCCCTGATTTGGTTTTTAGCATTTTTTCCTATGTACAGACATTCGACCTCTACAGTTTTATTATATTATAGATGTAATAAAGATTGTACTAATTAGGTACTTACTAAGCCCATGAAGCCATTATTTTATAAACCATGTTTTTTAAATTTATCATTGTTTGGAATAACGAGATATTGGAGTAGGTAATAAGATGAAATATATTACACAAGCTTATGCATGAAGCGTAGCTTGCCATCAAGGCGGCCTCAGCGCCACTTGACCCACCAGGAGATCTTCCAGTGTGATGCGGGTTGTTTGTCATACCGTACACAGGGTTGCGAGTTTCTTGCCTGTTTATATCATATCGAGATTGAGGATTGAAAAAAAAAACAATTTACTACATTAAAGACGTTTACATTTAAATAATAATATGAAAGCTTTTTAAATATGGCAATTTATCTTCATGTAATATATATATATATATATATATATATATATATATATATATATAATCAATGAACTGTTTCATATTTTTGGGAGCAATATTTCATATTCATCAATAATAATAGTATCAAAAGCTACGAGTAACTTATATTTTCTTAACTAATCGAAATAGCATTGAACGCTTTTGATACTGATTTTACCAGCCCTAAATTTTTTCAACTACAGATATACAGATTAAAATTCTTGATATGTCCGTTTTAGCTTTTATATCATCCTAAGTAATCATCTTGAGACATATTATTTAATCACTTTTTTGAAAAGATTACCAAATAAGCAACTCTGGCAGATTAGTACAGGCAACGGGAATAGCTCCAGCGGCCCTCAACAGCTCCACTCCTTCGCTATCTTCTGTAGCCCTCTCGTCACGGCGACACCAGATTCCCATTGTCAACGGCATACCTTTCATCGCCTGGCATTCTTTTGTAGTGAAAGGTACTCCTATAAGGAAGAAGTGTTCTTTTTCTTCACTTTTTACTTGTATGTTTAATGTGCACATCCATACTAATATTATAAATGTGAAATTGTGTTTGTTTTGTTTGCTTGTTTGTTTGTTTATCCTTCTTTCACGTCGAAATGGAGTGACGGATGGGCGTGATTTTTTGTCTGGAGATAGTCTGGAGAGGAGGGCTGGATAGTGACATAGGCTATTTTTTACCGTGGGAGATTATCTAATTCTCACAGGAAAACACGTTATAATACAATTCAAAAAATATTTATGGTCAGAATTACTTGAAACTTGGTATTGAAGCTTTTTAATAAAATTAAATAAATAGGTGTTTTAGCACTTTTCGAAATTCATCCTATAAGAGGGTAAAATTGGGGATGAAAGTTTGTATGAAACTAACTTTTTAGAGATTTTTTCGCAGTTTTAGCGCGAGCGAAGCCACGGGTTTTGCTAGTATATTATAATATAATACTTTCTTAGATTTACGCGAATATTTGACATTTAAATTAATTATTACATTTTTTAATTTTTTTGATGCCTTTGGGACATCTTAAATCTTAGTCTCTCCCGTGACCATGATGCTGTAAAGCATTCGAAACGTCGGGAACCAAAAATTAAAATATATACTAGGTATATTCAATTTGTTTCTTACACTACGGCTTTTGTAAGTTGTTAAGAACTACACTGTTACCATCTGACAATGAAATCGTCAACTTCTATAGTAAAAGTTAAAGAAATTTACCTAAAAATGGCTTCTTCAACATTTCCTCGGAGGGTCCAAAAGCTAGTTGTCTATCAATCTCTCTCGCTTCTTTCAAAGCCTCTTCAAATCGATCCTCTGTAATCGCATTTAAATGAGGATTCACCTAAAAAATATGTTTCAATATTATTAGGATATACTTAATAGCTAGCTGTAGATTTAAAGTTTTTCAAATTGTAATTTACCAGCTTGATTCTGTCAATGACCGCCTGTATCAATTCTTCAGATTTTAACTCCTTCTGTTTAATTCTTCTTGCTAAATTAGTAGCGCTTTCAGCTAGAAACGAATGCTTTTTTTCCACATCTGGAATGGCCACCTTACTGCACCCCCAAAATAATCCGAAGATAAAATCTAGCACGTTGTCCAGAAAAAGACGTATGTATGTGAGTATTTTACCCATTTTGATATAGGTATAAGTCAAACTGAAAAACGAAATAATTTATGTATAGGTATTACGAGTATTCTGTTTAAGTAAATCGCTGAATGTAATACATAGCCCATGTAACATAGGTTATTTTTAAATCGACTTCCAAAAAGAAGGAGGTTCTCAATTCGTCGGAATCTTATTTTTTTATGTATGTTCACCGATTACTCGAAAACGCCTGAACCTATTTGGATTTTTTATTTTTTGTTTCAAAGGGTATACTTCCCAGGTGGTCCCATATAAATTTTATCGAAATCGGTCGAGCGGTTTTTTTTAAAAATCTACAATAAATATTTTCTTAAATAAATTGTTTAATCGAATATGTTATTAAAAAACTTTCTCCTTACAAATTACCTGCTTATTACGTCTATACTAAAAATGGAAAAATAAAAAGTCGGTGCCAGCCTAAATATTTTAAGATATGAATGTCTAGTAGGTATATACGAGTATGTATTTTACGTATCGAAATATTTTAGATTTGCTTTGCATCGGCTGGCACCGATTTCGAAAATATCTGATTAGGTATCTATTCTAAATGAAAACCTCCGTTTAGTTATTATTTATATTTTAGTGTCTGGAAGTCGTTTTTTTTTTAAAGTTTTTATATAGACGTATTGCCACGAGTACTATTGTTTCGTCAACAATTTCCAAATCTTAGAAATCTTTCTGGTAAGTCACGTCATTTTGATCTCGAAATAAGCTGTTTCATAAAATAAAACATTACTCCAAATTGTCTGGTCATTAAAAGTGAATAAAAACGCTCACGCTAAAGTGAATACGGTTATTTTAGATATCTAATGAAGTTTCGTTGACCTACTTTAGAAAATGATGAAGTTATCAAATTGGGTTCATAATTTTGTGTGTATTATATTTATCAGTCATGTTTATTTTTTTATGGAAAGATTTTATCTCAAGGGTGGTCCACATAAATAGAAAAGTGCACATCCCAGTAAAGAGTTATTATTTAAAAACAGTTTTGGGAAACAAAACATCAACAACCATTTTATATTTGGCATTGAAAGCTGCTGAAGAGATTTTCTACAGGCCTTCTTACCAAAACTGCATAAATGTTAAGGTAAATATTATTAACTAGCATTGCCCGCGGCTCCGCCCGCGTTCAGACCAAAAACTAAATTCTTAGGTTTAACACAGTATACTCTTACATTGCAGTTTTTGTATTTTTTCTCAGAAATGAAATATTTTCCCGCGGTAAAAAGTATCCTATATGTTGACCCGGATAACCAGCTATCACCATACCAAATTTCCTCAAAATCCCTCCAGTGGTTTTTCTGTGATGCGGTCACAGACAGAACAGACAAAAACTATACGTTCGGCTTCTGTATCGATAATAATGTTTATTTCAATAAGATTTTCCAAAAAATTATTAATGTACAGATTCGGCTTACTTACAATTTATAGAAGAATAGAATGGGTATCATTTACATTGAGCACCTTGATTACTTCGAAGAGAATCTACTCATAAATCACCGACAATATGGTTTCCACCCTTAGTTATAGTATATTAATATAATGTCCTCCTGACAGATTTCGGCCACCGCAGCCAATTTCACTGAGACTAGCCTGATGCGCAGGAGATATTATTATAGTGCACAAGTGCAGGCGCTCATACAAGTGTACTCTCTATTCCTTTTACAATTTAATAAGAAAGAAGAAAAATTTATTGTCAAAGTTTGATGGGACGATGCTAAATATGCTGTCCCAGAAGGCATCTTTTGAGCTCAGTTTGAGTAGAAGAGAGTCCGTCAGTTTAACTTACAAATACTAGTCAGTTTAACTACACTACGCGTTCTGGTATAGAAGTACATATAGATAAAATCTTTACTTGATATATGACTGGGCCAGTATTTTGAAATAAAACTTAAAACATTAATCGTCCTACATTGTTGTGAATGAAAACAAAAATGAAGCCACAGTTTGTAGTTATTTATTTTAATAAGCACTAGCAACTCACACTCGCGTCGCTCGGGTTCGTTCCTAGCTTGATTCCCCATACAAACTTTCACCCCCATTTTCACATCCTTAAGGGATGATTTCCTAGAAAAAAAGTATCCCATCTAATCCTCTATATATCTATCTATCCTTCTCAGGGTCTCAAACTATCTTCTTACCAAATTTCATCTAAATCTGTTCAGTAGTCCAGAGTATACCCCCTACAACATCAAAAACTCACAATCTCACAAACTTTACCTCTTTATAATATTAGCATAATAAATATAATGGATCAGTTGAAACAAGGAAGCTTGACAGGTAACATTCTAACGGGTTGTTGCATCACCTGCACTACACTATTACTGCTCATTCGCAGTCAAGGGTTACGTAATCCACGCTCTGGTAAAGCTGGAAACGTAATATTTTCTTGTTGGAAAATTGATACATTAAAACATTTGTTTTAAATTATTATAAAGAATTTTGCTGTCATATTTTTTGATTATGTAAAAAGCCGAACCGGTCGGCCTTCTATCTGTAGCGAGTTGATTAACTATTATTAAAAAAGAATACCTAATTGATAAAATTACGTTTGAATTACTTAATCTTAAAAAAAACTTGTTATTGTTTCTTAAGTATCTTCAAGCAGTTAACACGATAAGATTTCATACCGGCAACATAAACAGAATTTTATTCATCAATCTATTTATATTTGTAATATTATTATTTGTAATATTATTATAGAAACTTTCTTTTAAACCCTTTACGACGTGAATTTTCAAAAATCTCTCCTTAGTTTATACCTTTGTTAATAGGGACTCTATACTATTTTCAACCGACTTCCTCAAACAGGAGGAGGTTCTCAATTCGGCTGTATTTTTTTTAATGTTTATTACCTCAGATCTCCGTCATTTATTAACCGATTTGTACAATTTTTGTTGTGCTTTGGCTAAGTAATTAAAGCCTACCTATTAAAGACATACCTAATATTTATAAATATATTCGAAGTCGGTGCCAGCCGATGCAAAGCAAAGCACACCGACTTCGAAAATATTTGATTAGGTATGTATAGTAAATGAAAACTACCAATCAGTTATTTTTTACTTTTTAGTGCTTTTGTTTGAAGTCAGTTTTTATTTTTTGTTAAAAAGTTTTTTTTTAGCCAGCAGTGTAGACTGTAGACTGCGCGTTTTCTGTCATTGAATCACATAATGAATTTTGTTTACTTTATTAGGTAGTTTTCTGCTGATACAGTTTTGTTATTGTTATGTTATTCAATTAAGTTAAATATAAAATTTATTAAGATAAAATATATATAAGTATAAGTTACTAAGTTACTAATATTTAAGTTACTTTTATCTATGGGACCCTTCCTTGGGTAGAAATGCAGAAGATTTTTATGTAGGTAAAAAAAATAATTAGAGAAGACCACTCCATATATTTTAAAGTAAAATAATGACTGAACTAAGAGGCGAAATGTGTTTCTACCAGTAAAATATTTAACAGAATCACTGTGTTCAATTAAAAATCACAAAGTTATGTTAGTTAGTTCCTAGATACTAATGCAACTAATTATATTTAATTACATTTCAAGTGCGTCATTTATATGCAAATAGAAAAAAAATATACCTTTTAATAAAATGCGAATTCAAAATCACTTGTTATACCATTGGCGTAGATTTTTAATTTAAAAATACCTGTTATAGTTCATATAGGACCACCTAATTGGCAATGATACCCCTTATTTTTTAAAGTAGGTCAATAATTAAATTTATTAAAATGTACCAATTGAAATTATAATTTGGCAATAAAATTATATTTATTGTGAATATATGGTTAATTATATATTATTAGCTGAGATTAAAGGCTTAATTATTTTATTATCAGATTAAAAGAAAAAAGAGAAATAATATTATTTTGGGATAAAAATCAATATAAACAAAAAAAAATGTATAGTTGTATGAATAAAATGGCTTGATTACACATTATTATTCAGTCGGGTATTCATTAATTACTTACCTATTATTTATTTTAAAATACATAGGGTAATCTACATATGAGGATCGAAAAATCAACCCTTTGTAAAGTAAAGAATTGATCTATAGAAAATATCGTAAGAAAAATTACTTACATAATTTTTCAATAGAATAAAATCATATATAGGTATTATTATTTACAAGCACTTGTAACAAACACAACCACCATCCATAAAAATAGACTTCAACTAAATCACTTATACGGTAACAGTTCGCTGTGCAGTTGTTTGGTACGGTTTGTAAGAATTATATTATTTACGTTGAATTAATGTTATTAGAATTGCGAAAGTAGCTTTCTTGCCTTCTTGAAATTTACGTCAAGATTGTTATACCGTTTTTGATGACACTTTTTTAGGAAATCTTAAAACTCAATAGCTTCTTTTAATAAAATGATATATATATTTATAACTAGTGACTCACCCTCGCTTCGGTTGGGGTCGTCCCTGTTTACGTTTTAACGTTTAGTATAGATTTCTCAGAGATGAGATATTTTACCGCAGTAAAAAGTATCCTATATGTTGACCCGGATAACACTATATATATATATATATATATATATATATATATATATATATATATATATATATATATATATATATATATATATATATATTATATAATATATATATATACGATATAAGCTATTATCACACCAAATTTCATCAAAATCTGTCCAGTGGTTTTCTCGTGATGCGGTCACTGACAGACAGACAAAAATTTTAAAAACTATAGCCTCTGTATCGATAATAAGATTTAAAAAAAAATTGTACAGATAAAAAAGACACTGAATTCAAAATCACTTAGTAGTCTTTTCAGGGACGTATTTTTTTAAATATATGTGAGACCACCATCGAGCTAGGTACAACATATAAATGGAAAAATCATATTTACAAAAAAAAAAGCTGAATTGAATTGGTCCTTTCCTTTTTAAGTCGGTCAAAAGTGAAGAAGATTTGTATGTATAAATCGTGTAATAACAGCTTAATATTTGGCCTTTTATTAAAACTATTGTTCATATTACAATTTAAAATACATATTTACAAAGTCAAGCTTATTAGTACCTAGAGAATAAAATAGATTACCTTATCAGAAACAGTGCCTTTAAAAGTCTGAATAAAATGAAATTCAATTTTATTACAACACAAACGGTGGATTTTATTTTAGAATTTAATATTAAAGATAAAAAATTGCCACGGGTATGATATAAAGTGCATTGTATCGTATAGGTACCTACCTATTCACGCAATTACCTACTCTACAGTAAATACAAGCTTATCAAGATTAGTAATGAGCATATAATACAAAAAAAAAAACAAAATCCATTTGGTCAGACAAAAAATGTATAATTATTCAAAAATTATGAGTTTAAAAATCAAGGTTATGCTATGTTAATAGTTAGTAGTATAATGTCAAGCGACTCAGAAATAATTACACCTACTCTCTTGTTCGTATAATAATGATTATAGTTTAAAAACACGCCTTATGTATCTAAATTTGTAAAAAAAACTTTTTAGCAAAAAAATTAAAACCGACTTCAAAAAAAAGCAATAAAAAATTAAAAAATTACTGATTGGTAGTTTTCATTTACTGTACATACCTAATCAAATATTTTCGAAGTCGGTGCCAACCATATAAAGCAAAGCACACCAGTTATCTTTTTACTTTTTAGTGCTTTCTCTGAAGTCGGTTTTTATTTTTCCTTTTTTAGTGTATACGTAGTAGTAACAAACATAAAAAACATACAGCCGAATTGAGAACCTCCTCCTTTTTGAAAGTCGGTTGAAAAATTGAAGAATTCCATTATTGACCTCGTTTTCATCGCTAGACCCTCTACCAAATGTCATTTACGGGATTTGTCATAGGATAATATAAAATTGACCACTCAAAAGTGCTTCTGAAAGTCTATTTAAATATAGTATATTTTGACTATTTAAATATAGTATATTAACTGCCTCGGTGGTGTAGTGGCTAGCATGTACGGCTGCACACTCGGAGGTCCTGGGTTCGAGTCCCGGGTCGGGACAAGTGTAGTTATTGAGTCTTTCTGTATAGTAAGTCTCAGTCACAGCCCGGAGTTGGGAAGCTGGCGGTGTTTCACCCCCTGCCTCGGATAGCACGTAAAGCCGTCGGTCCTGCGCCTTAACTCTCACTGGTCGTGTCAAGCAGTCGTCCCACTGGAGTATGAGAGTGACAGGAATAGAGAGAGCACGTTGTGTCTGCGCGTACACTTGTGCACTATAATATCTCCTGCGCAGTTGGCTAATCTCAATGAGATTGGCCGCCGTAGCCGGAATCGGCTAGGAGAACATCATCATCATCATCATCATCATTTTGATTTGATAGCAAACTTTATGAGTCCAAAGTGAAAGCGAAATTTTCCGTTCAAGAGCTCTGCCATAGATAGTGGTCTGTGGAACTTATGAAGTTGTTCGTGCCTAGCTCTATTATTAGATGAGCTCGATAAATACAAACGAACATAATAAAAAGACCACATAAATATATATTTTTTTACTTCATAACAAGTTTAGTGTTTTCTTGGTAAGGCATAATTGGTTCAAAGCTACTAGGTACCTATTACTTTTAATATGTTCTAACAATATCAGTTTATTTCTTTTATACAAAGTCTTGTAAATAAAATAAAAGATAATGTTTTTTTTGTAAATAAAAGAAAGTAAGGGTCCTATATCCTAATGGATATAGGATAAGATAAGATAAGTTCCAATGATAAGACAGAAGGATAAGCTAGTTTTGGCACACTTTCCTAAACATGTAATTAATAATTTATTGTATTGTATTTCTTATAAAGAACCCTTAAGGTTTTCTGTTTTTGTTTTTTAATTTTCTAGTTTGACCCCCTAAAGTAATTCCCAAAATTAGAATTCATGTCTTGCAGTACACAATACACATTCGCAACTGTTCGCAACTTTTCTGTTAAATCGATTGGAAGAAAAAATTTTGAGACTGAGGAACGGACAGATAGACCCCTCATAAGATAGGATATTAGGATTCTCTTTTTTGAAGTTATACTTCTTTTGGCACGTTTGGAAAAATATATGTGAGTAAAATTTTTACGATGCGCGCGAACACCGACAGCCAAACACCGACATGATGAAGTTAGCTGAAAGAGACATTATGAAGTTAGCTACATTCATTTTACAAACAGAGAATTGTGACATACGGGATGAAATCTTACGTGCGTAAGTACATAAGTTATTTTTCTTTGTAAGGCACGATGGAACCTTAGAAAAGCAAAAAGCTATAGGGCCCCGAACAAGATACGTGACTCATGAGGTGTATGTACTTTTTATATTATTTTATAAAAATATCATTTAGTATCACTATTTAGTGATACTTAAATGAATAGTATCTATAATAAACATATTATTTTATACCTAACCGCCGTGACCCTATTATTACGAGAATATTATTTTACTTTTCTGTTATAGGTAAAAGGATTTATTTTAGAATAATTAAAATATACATCTAACTTTTTGACCGATAAAATCACCATTACCACGTGTATAATGTTTTAATACAGTAGTATACATTTATAAATTACCCACAGTCGATGAAGTTATTGGAACTGATACGTAATATTGTTAAGAAGTACTGTAAACAGCTGTTGTTAGTTCCAAAAATAGCCACTAGGGAAAAATTAAAATCTTATTACTGCCAATACAATGCATTAAGTATCTAGGTGAAATGATACTGCAGTTACGTGATGCGTCTTTATTTTCTAGTTACGCTTTCTGTAATCGCATAATTGAACACGAATTTAGTTCACGCTTTCATCACATCAATATATTTTTGTTTACCAAAATTTGGTGCATACTATAATATTAGTGACGAAAAAAAATAAAAAAATATTTACATATCATGTGTTGTAGCGTACCCACATATTAATATTCTCCTTTTAAATAATAGGTAAGTACATTAGTATAACACCACAACCATGTCGTTATACATTTTTACTTCTCAATAATTTTCATAAATTATTTTATAACTGGTACTTATCGCATAGATTGCAAACGCACAGATAAACTTATTTGTTGTTTTTATTTAATTTGTAGCATCTTCCAGGTGTTAAAAGGATGCGCCTTATCAGTTTCAAGCTTGGATATTCAAGTTAAGCAGTTATAAAAAAATGAAATAAACCTTTTTGGTAGCTTATTATTCAGTTGCTTGTCTACTACATTGCACTATACTAGTATGAGTAGTTAGTACCAGGTAGTATGGAAGATGTTAGAATTATGATTAGCGTCTTAATGCACTAAAAACTAAGGATTCACACAGAGAAAAAAATATTTCAAGGTTAGGTTAGTTACTTAGTAAATCGAATAGGAAGAAGTATGTTTAGCGTGAATGAATATAATTTTAGGAAAATTAAATTTAATGACTCTCCCCAAGGTGAGTAAGAAAATAATTGACACATTTTAATACCAGCATAAAAAAATTGGTAATTTTCATGTTAAAATGTTCAATTGTTTTGCTGTAAGTATATAGTAGTCAATGCTACTAAAAATAACGATTTCATAACAGAAAATACAACATTAGACATGGCTATTTAATCTCAAGTAAGAATTAGAGTTTACTTATAATTTAAAATAAATAAAACAAAATCAAGTGTTAATTAATGAATGCCGGCTGCAGTTTTTATTCAGCCGGCTGTGACTGAGTCTATGACGTAACGCGATATTCATAGCAATTTTGTTGTGCAGAAAAGAAATATTAATGTACCTACTGTATTAGTTATTTAGCAGAGGAAATAATATGAAAGTTGACAAATGCTGTAGAAATATAAGCTATGTATAGTTAGCAAATTAGTTTAAATGTATAAAACTAAGAAGAGATAGATTTAGCAAACATATATTTTTTTATAAATTTGTAATAAAAAATAAATGTATAAAACTTTGCATATTATTCATAATTTGATTGTATACACGTAATGATAATTTTATAAAAAATATTTTTAAAAATATAAAATTGAATATTCGTAAAATGGAACGAAGGTCGAAGACTGTTTAGTCGACCTTGCTTGACATTGCGTTGACAGCAGTCAAGTATTGCCGTTTTCTCTCGCGCTTAATTTGACCTTTTGAACTACGATATCAAGTACATTTTTTACTTACACTTCTAGACAACTCAAATATATCCCTAGAATATTCTTTCATTCATAAAAACATGTCCAATGTGGTAGTGCTTAATACAAACCCCTATGAGGGTCAAAAGCCGGGTACAAGTGGTTTACGTAAAAAAGTAAAGGTTTTTCTTCAAGAAAACTATACGGAAAACTTTATTCAAAGTATTTTGGATGCCAATAAAGATGCAATTGTTGGTTCCACTCTGGTTGTAGGAGGTGATGGTAGATACTTGGTCAAAGAGGTTGTGGACAAAATTATCAAAATATCTGCTGGAAATGGGGTAAGTACCTACTTAGAATTTGAAAAATTTAAACTTCATCATTTAGTTACTAAATTCTTTGGAAGTTTTTATTAAGTAGTTCCTACTTGCATTTAATTCTTTCAACAATGTGTCAAGATAACTATTTTTATTATATATTATTGTTATAAAATAAATATTATGACTCTACACACTATTTTATATATTTTTATACTACCGATATTATTATATAACTGGAAACATGTATATATAATATTTATTAGTCTAGATTTAACATTTATTAAACACTTGTAAGTAAAATAATATTTTTAAATAATTAAATTATTGTTCTGTAGGTTTTAAAGCTTTTAGTGGGTCAGAATGGGATCCTTTCTACTCCTGCTGTATCACATATTATCAGAAAATATCAAACTCTAGGTAAAGATTACGTTAAATTATTGTATGAGTGTGATAACAGATAATTTAAGATAACAATTACCTAATTGAAATATATAGTTTCCCTGGAAAGTTGTGGTTTTAAATATCTTATATTAACAATTAATTAGTAAGAAAAATATAAGTCAGTAAAAGTAAGTATGCTTATAGTATTCTTCGACATAATGCTATTACTATACATAAATGTCAACATATATGTTACAATTTCTAATCAACATGCTTATATAGAATGAGGGCCTGCAATTTGGTATGAATTCAAAAAAAAATTGTAAATATTGGCAAAGTTATAGAGATAAACTAGTATTTAATATTAGTAGTATGATTAGATATAGATTGTTATTGGTCACTTATTAAATAAAAATCCAGTGTCCTTCCAGTTTATTTAAAATTTTTGTACCTACACTGAGATTAAAGCAAAATAGGGTATTTGAATACAATGAAAATATAGATCAAATTGTTGTCAGCTTAGCAGTAAACACTAAACATTTTTTGAACTAATTTAGCCTACACATTAATTTAAAACATAAATGATTTTTTTAAGAAATCTTTTTTAAAATAATTAAATTTTCATGTTTAACCATGTGATTAAACACTAATATATTTAAAAGAAAAGAAATATTTTAGTGAAATAAAATATGTTTTTGAGACTACTTATGAAATTAGAGGATTTAGCCAACTCTTCTTAAATATCGTTAGAAAAGAAGTAAGTTCTCCTGGGATACTGTATACTGTAGTGCTTTATAAGGTTTCTCCATGGAATGTAAGGGAATGCAAAATAAATGTTGCTTACGGATTGATACTTTATTTATTAATTTAATTCATAATAACAAAAATGGATACAAAAATACTCCTTAACTTAATAACAATTATTGTATAACAAAACATCATTCAAACATGTATAAAAATTACATCATTATAATACAAACCAGGTGGAATTATACTTACTGCCTCCCATAATCCTGGAGGCATCAACAACGACTTTGGTATTAAGTTTAACTGCAGCAATGGTGGGCCTGCCCCCGACGGCACCACCAACGAGATCTATCAACTTACCACCACCATCAAACAGTATAAAATTGTGCCGGACATTAAATGTGATATAGAGAAGATTGCTATTAACAGATTTAAAGTAAGTATCATTTAATAATGAAAAAAAATGTTGTCTAAACTAATAAAGTATTTCTTGCTTTAATCGCGCCTATCTCAAAAACTATCAGACTGATTAGTTTTTTTTTAAATATAGCCTATTTATTGATTAAAGTATCCAACATCAAGAAATTATTTTTAGGAATAAAATTCTGCAAAGTATTACATACATAATATTCCCCGATTACTTTGCGTTGATTTTTTTCATGAACCACCTTGAATATCAACACACATGGTCTCAACACACAAGCTCTTTTTTTTAACAGGATATACAGCCCATGGTCACCCTTTAACTCCTTTCTAAATATTGATGAAAGAAATTATAAATATTTCGAAGATCACGTTACAGACTAACACACTTACACAGACTATCCAGACTTACATAATTTTACAGTAGATGTTACTTATATCAAAAGTTTTAGCGAAACAGAAAATTTTGTGTCCTCTTATCTAAGCTAATATTATAAAGAGGTAAAGTTTGTGAAGTTGTAGGGGGTAATCTCTGGATCTACTGAACCGATTTAGATGAAATTTGGCAAGAAGATAGTTTGAGACCCTGGAAAGAAATAAAAATTATTTGATATCACTTTTGTAGGTAGAGGATCATGATTTTGTTGTGGAAGTAATAGACTCTGTGAGAGACTATGTGGATTATATGAAGGAGATATTCGATTTCCCTAAGATCAAGTCTCTTCTGCAAGGCTCTGGCCAAAACAAGCCCTTCAAAGTTCTCATTGATTCTATGAACGGAGGTAAGTAAATATTTTGATCGATTTCAAAAAAAGAGAAGGTACAATTCAGGTGTACACTGTACATTTTGCGCGATAGCTTCGCAATTTACAATCCGATTTTTATGACAAAATTCACTCTCAATAGTAAAAATATAACGTTTAGAACGATAATACTTTCTTAGATTTACGCGAATATTTGATATTTTAAAAACTATCGTTTCGGGTCTAATCGCGGATTTATTTACATTTGTGGTTCCTGACGTTTTGAATACTTTACAGCAATCATGGTCACGGGAGATAAAATAGATTATTCGGATCAAATCGTTCCCATCTCTGAACATGTTAAAATAACAACGTCAAAATGTATTAATAGCTGCCTGATTTTCATAGTTTTTATTATTAAAAATATGCGTAATTGAGTGGCTAAATCGTCCTACAACATACATAACATGTTAGGATTTCTCAGTCCTAGATTCGGTCGGGAAAAAAAATTAAAAGTACTGATCAGAAAAAAATATTGTGATAGCAAATATTAACTTATTTGCATAATTAAAATCATAAAAATATAAACCTAGACTTCCTAAACATATGTTATCATTGCAGTAACCGGACCATATGTGAAACGTATCTTCATAGACGAATTAGGGGCTACCGAAGACAATGTAAGGAGGATCATACCTCTGGAAGACTTTGGGGGAGCACACCCTGACCCCAACCTGACCTATGCAGCAGACCTGGTGAATGCTGTGAAGGAGGGGGATTACGACTTCGGAGCTGCTTTTGATGGTGATGGTGAGTTATTTTGGGTTATTATTGCGATGATGAGATGAGAGACCATTTGGTCTCTTTTGAAATATAATAAATGAGCGAGGAATAGTGAAAGCGAGTGTAACCAAGTAAAGCAGGTTCGAATCTCGGATCTCGCACCTCTGACATTCTCTTGTGCGAATAATTTCCAACAAAATTACCATTTATCTTACGGTGAAGGAAAATACCATGCAGAAACCTGCATGTCTGAGGGAAGCTAGCAAGTTTTCGAAAGACATATAAGACATATAAGTTCGCCAGCGTAGTGGACTATGGTTGGTCTTTAAAAAGGGCCTTTGCCCATAGGACGTTTAAAAAGGGCCGAATATATAGAAAAATACTCGAAATGTAACCACTACTGTTCCATATAAACGTATAATTATGGAATTTAAATCTAATTAAACATAATCTTGGAAGCTTAGGCAGAATTCAAAGACGGAACTTTTATCATTTCTTTGTATATTATCATTTACCTTATTAGACATTTCTGTATCAAACTACAAAAAAAAATTAAAAATCATAATACACGGGGCTTTTTTTAATATGATGTTTTGTCTCTCTATGGTTATTCGTCAGTAAAAGATAATACTTTCTTTTATAAACGTCTCCCGGTCCACAGGTGACAGGAATATGATAATCGGTCGCGACGCGTTCTTCGTGACTCCATCGGACTCGCTGGCGGTGCTGGCGGTCCACCTGCACCTCATCCCGTACTTCCAGCGGCGTGGTGTTCGCGGGTTTGCGCGGTCCATGCCCACGGCGGCTGCGGTGGACCGCGTGGCCCAGGACCTGGGGAAGGAGATGTTCCAAGTGCCTACTGGTGAGTGCTGGTTTGAGGGTTTTTTAAGGTGTGGACAGCTTGGATGAAGCCTGGGTAAAGTAAAGTCCTGATAGGTCTCAATTAAGAAATTCAATTTTGGTTTCAAAGAAGAAAGACATACTCAATTCTGACATTTATTGTTGTTAAAGATCTTACTTACGTTGAAAACCGTTTTTGATGATACTATTTTTAATTAGTAGATTGCACCTTGAAGGGGTACCAATGGAAATTTATATGAGTCATCTCATCCCTACATAAATTTAAAAAAAAATCTACCTCGAAAGGGAAAATGATTAATTTTAATTTTGCAGATCAATACATTTTAGTTAAAAAATAATTATTTGATAAAATCTAAAAATCAAGCAAGCTACCACAATACTGAATTACAATCAAACCCAATTTCAATAATAATAATAATATTGTAATCAATTTTCTGTAACGTTTTTTTGGCTAGACCCCGAATTCAAACCTCTGGGATTGATTTACAACCATTAAAGTTAGCAATAAGACTCAACACTATTGTATTGTATTGTCATGTACATATCTAATTGAACTAGTCTCGAATTAAAATCTCATTTAATCATTAACATCTTTTCTACAAACCCAGGGTGGAAATACTTCGGCAACCTGATGGATGCGGAGCGGCTCTCCCTGTGCGGGGAGGAGAGCTTCGGCACGGGCTCGGACCACGTGCGTGAGAAGGACGGCGTGTGGGCCGCGCTGGCCTGGCTGGCCGTGCTGGCCGCCGCGCCCACGCCCACGCCCTCCGTGCAGGGCCTGCTGGAGGCCCACTGGAAGAAGTATGGCAGGAACTACTTTACCAGGTATGGCTTAGGTACCTCGTCAGGTGTATCTTGTCTGTAGGTCTAGTGGTATCGTCGTTGAAGAACACGGTTATCAGGAAAGTCTAGGTCTAGTTCTAGGAACCAAGTATAGTTATTGAGTTTTTTTATCAATAATTTCCTTGTAACAGCCCAGAGTTGGGAAGTAGTCTCTCGAAGATCACTAAGAGTCAAGACGGAAAGATCTTGCTCCTGACCGGTCACCGGTCGTGTCGAGTAGTCTTCCCACCGGGGTATGAGAGTGACAGGAATAGAGAGAGCACTTGTGTTTGCGCTCTCTCTTACACGCGCTGTACTACAGTGTAGTCTCAGCAAGAATGGTCGCCAATATTGGTCATGAGGAAATTATTATATCTGGCCCAAGCGATGAAAATCCGTAGGGTTTTTCAGGTGGAAATTAGAAATGGCATGAAATAAATAATTATTTATTCATTTTTTGTATGTACCGCTCTAGATACGACTACGAGGAATGCCCGAGCGACCCTTGCAACGAAATGATGCAAGAGTTGGAGAAGAAGATGACATCGCCGGGCTTCGTGGGCTCGCGGCACTCCGCCGGCGGGAAGGCCTACACCGTGGCCCACGCCGACAACTTCTCCTACATGGACCCCGTGGACCGCAGTGTTGCCATGAAACAGGTATGTATCAATGTCTTCTTAGATTAACGCGAATTTGACATTTTAAATAAAACTTAACAATAATCTCTCCCTGATCGCTGTAAAGCATTCGAAACGTCGGGAACCAGAAATCAAAATAGATCCGCGAAATAGTCCGAAAAGATAGTTTTATTTAAAAGATATGTATCAATTACTTTTTTTGGCTGTGAAGTTGCCGGCGTAAAAATTATAATTTGTTGTGAGTTATGTAACCCAACACGTGGGCTGTTTAGATTTCCTTCTCGGAATGATCTTTGCTATTAAATGTATCGTTTCTTTAGAAATCCTTCTCAAAAGGATCTGTTATTATAAACAGTGCACATGTAAGACAAGTGGGTTGTCCTTTTTTTAGGAACAAACACACACACACACACACTACCGCACTCATGTATAAAATAAAACCGTAGCGAATAAGAAAATAAAGTTAGTTGTACTTACGAGTATCATGTTGACGAGAAACGTTGTTTTATTACAACCCACAGTCCCAATAACTTAACTTGTGTTATTTAAAAATTATTTTAATTTAACTTCATATAAACTAGCGACTCACCTTCGCTTCACTCGGGTACGTCCCTAGGTAGGTTTTAAGGGTTAGTATGAAATACAAATCTTTCAATTTCTCGGCTTTTCTGTACTATAATATGCATGTATTATACATATAAATCTTCCTTTTAAATCACTCTATAAAAAAAACAGCATCAAAATCCGTTGCGTAGTTTTAAAGATCTAAGCATGCATAAGGACAGACAGACAGCGGGAAGCAATTTTGTTTTATACTATGTAGTGATGCGTTCCGCAGGGTCTGCGCATAGTGTTCGAGGACGGGTCGCGCGTGGTGCTGCGCCTCAGCGGCACCGGCAGCTCCGGCGCCACCGTCAGGTACTATTAGATATTTTATTCATACACCGACTTTGCAATAAGCGGTAATTGTTATACTCATTAATAATAAAAAAAGTATGAGATATACATGTGCACTATTGGACGATACTATTATATACATATATACATATTTCTCCACAGATTATACATAGACTCGTACGAAGATATGGACGTACTCGGCGACGCGCAGGACATGCTGCGGCCATTGGTAAAGGTCGCGTTGGAAATTTCTCAATTACAAAAATACACAGGAAGGGATGCGCCTACTGTCATCACATAATGTAAAAAAAAGATGCAGATAAAAAATAAATAAGGTCTTTGTCATACGAAGGGTACAGACAAGGAACAGGGAATGTCAAAAATTTTGTTTTTGTTTGTTTTGTACTGGTAACAAATCTATGTCTATGGTACTTGCATTCCCAATCACTGGTTTTTACAAACACTCGACAGATGTCGCTAAAATACGTTTTTAATCTATGGCCAAAGTGAAAAGGACTGGGAATGTCCATGACATACCGGTAAAGAACGAGGATTGTCCAAAAATGTACATAGTTTAAAGTTACTGCATACTTTGATCTCAATAAAAATTATATTTCTAAACTTTAAATTGCTTTTTTCTCATAATCTATTCAATAGGAAATTCCCTGTTCTTTGCCTGTACCCTTTTTATGTAAAAAGAGAAAATCGATTTTCGCGCCAAAATTAGAGGTTATGTGCACAGATTATATTTTAAATGTTGTTCCTAAAAATAGTTTAATTAAATAATTCTTTGTAAGAATACAACTGTATCCTGTGGGAATGTAAAATAAATAAAATGAAATTAATCTTAAGTATGAAGAAATACCCAATTTTCGTCATATTTATGAATATAATTTATTCAATAACATTTTTTTTTATTAGTTTTCGTTAGTAGCAAAAATATTTTTTAGCTTAATCAATTAGAAATGGGAATTATAATTGTGTAATAAAATTAAAATTGTTTTATATTATTAATGATTACTTAATATCCATATTTTTAAATATTTACATAAAACAAATGGACTGAAAAGTAAAAAATTTACGAGAAATAGAAAAAAATCACTAGTGTGTTCTTATGTACGCACGCAAGAAGTTATACTCCTTTGGCGTAACAGAACAAAAATAGCTAAAAATTTCATCCCGTATGTCATAACTCTCTATTTGTAAAAGGAATGATAAATTAATTAAATAACGCATATTAGGCATATTACAATCATATATTTACAGAATATTTAAGGTAAGAATATAATATTATATATCATTTGTCAGACAATATTAACGGTTACCATGGCAACAAACAGTTATCAGCTAACTTCATTGTGTCGCTTTTTGGCTGTCGGTGTGCGCGCGCATCGTATAAATTTTACTCTTATATTTTCCAAACATCCCAAAAGAAGTATAATTTCAAAAACGGACTGTTTTTGTGTGTTAGTTACTAATAAAAGTGATAATTATAAAAAAAATACAAGTAACATAGACATTTGCACCACAATTATTATTTTTATATACAATACTACGATTGGTGTTACTCATTTGTTTTAATAATATTTATAAGGGAAAAAATTTAATATGTAAATATAAGCGTTTTTTACTTTGTTATATTGTTATATATTTATGAAATAAAACACAAAATTTTTAAAATGGCGGTTTTATTGTGTTATTGACTAGATTAAACACGAGCTTAAACATATGTACATATTAATATATAAAGTAACATGTCTTTGGTATGTCGTCACTTCATCCATTTAAAGCTAATACTTATAGATTAAAATTTTTCCTTTTGATTACATAAATAAAGACCAGTTTATTTAAAACATACACGATCATATTTGCTTATTAGTTTGTGAGATTAATAAATCTAATTGTCAGGTTTTTTTTTAAATTTAACATTAAAAAAAAATATAAAAAAATTGAAGATCTTGAAGATGAATAGTTATTAAAGACGTTTATTTTAAATATTGACAAAATTCATAATTGCAAAGTTTTTAAAAAAATAACTACTGTTGGTCGTATTTTTGACTAAGTTAACCAAGAAAAGATAAAAGGAATAGAACGTAATATACGTTCTTTATTGCACGGAGAGATTCATAAAACAATTATTCTTTTATGAATTCATTTAATTAAATTATATGTTAAAGTGATAATTTTACTTGCAGCATATTAATACGTCATAGATTTAAAAAGCTTCAAATCAATTAATTTAAAACTGTCATCAGAACTGTCACTCTGAAGTGTGCTGCAAAAGGTTTTGCAATTCAATAATATTACAAAACCAATTTCTGTGCGTGAATACCATTACTATTAGGCCCTGTCCGCACTGCGACATGTGACCGTGCGATTTTTATTCTCACGTATTATATTCCGTGATCGAAATTATTACGCACTGGAATAAAATTTCGTACGATTTTTGTCAGTTCGATGTAGTTTCCGGCTGAGACGAACGTCTTAAAATGAATAGGAGAAAAAAAAATAATTTAGCTGATACTACGGTGGCGGCGGTGGCGTGACAAAAATCAAAAAATGTAATGAACATTGGATTTGACTCATTGACTCATTTATAACCTTGAGAAATCCACACCGTATCGCGTTCAATTTGCATCAAATCACAGATTTTTTCCCGCGTGAATTTTAACCGCAAGTGCGGATACTCCTATATGATTCCATGTGTTACAGAATTTCGAGAAAAAAAAACGTGCGGTGAAACATCGCAGTGTGGACAGAGCGTTAGTGATTAGACTTTACATATCACTTGGACGTAGAGAATGGACTGAGCAATACCCTCATGAAATTGATCGTATCATCGATCATAAATTTAATTTTTATTTAGGATTCAAATCATAAGTATTCAAATATTAAGGTACCACGCTTTGCAAAATGGCTTTTCGAGCTTTAATATTGAAAAAAAATTATAAGAGCTCTGATAATTTCCTAGTAGAATGCATATTATTCTCAAGACCATCAAATTTTGTATGTAAACGAAATTTGTAAAGCGAGTAAAAATGTTAATATAACATTTATTATATTATTTAAACCCAAATGGAATTCGTTAACATAACTCGATGCTCGTTTAGTGGGCGAGCTATGTATGTTGTTTTCGTTGGACCTACGGACCAATTTTAATTAACCAATACCCGATTAAGCAATAAAGAATTGCATTATCAGGTTAACTGAACCGAATATTATAATAAGAGAGTAAAAGATCCCTTTCCATATGGTGAGTTTGCCGCGGATCTGCAGTGAACGCATCTGTAAGAGTGCGGGGAGCGCGAACACGTGCACGAGCCCACTGACCGCGCCCATGTATCTGAAAAAATAAATTAAATTCATGTGATTTTATTTTCACAGCAAATTACATTATTGATACTAATATAATAGCGTAAGTTTTTAAGTGAATATGTTTGTTCATTTTGCCCTAAGTCATAACAGATTTGACCGAAGTGGAAGATGCTTTATTTACCTACATATTTTTTACGAGCGCAGCTACAGACGAAAACTAGTCGGATTACTATAATAAGTACAAGTGTTAAATTAATACGAAAGTTTCGGTAAAGAAAAAAAATGTGGGTCACTATTCCAGTGGAATCGAATTTTTTACGAAAATCCGAAGCATAAAGAATAACTGAATATAACAAGGTAACAATTGGTCTTCTATGCTAATATTATAAAGAGGTAAAGTTTGTGATTTGTGAGATTGTGACGTTGTAGGGGGTAATCTCTGGATCTACTGAGCCGATTTAGATGAAATTTGGTAACAAGATAGTTTGAGACCCTGGGAAGGATATAAGATGATGATGATGATGAGGAGGATTTTTTATCCCGGAAATCATCCCTTAAGTGGGCGAAAATGGGGATGAAAATTTGTATGGGGAAGCAAGCTAGGGACGAACCCGAGCAAAGCGAGCGCGAGTCGCTAGTATATTATAAAGTAAAAACCAATACCTGATGATAGTCCCAATATTGGGGCACAGACACGCAACGGCGATGCAGAGCGCGAGCACGGCGAGGTTGAGCGCGAGCGCGGCGCGCGGCGCGGCGGCGCGCGCGCTCAGCCGCGCCGCCGCCGCGCGCAGCATGAACACGATCAGCGGGAACACCGTGATCACCTGCGCGGGGCACGACACCGGTCAGCGGCTAGCGGTCACACCTCATATATACCCTACGACTACGTTGTTTTGTTTTTGGTTTCAAACTTATAAGACATATTTAAATGTATACCTAGTGCACGTAGAATGTTGAAGAAACACAAATAATCTTACTTGAAAACGTGGCTTAATTTACATATACTTTTGTACCAGTTTGGAAATGAAATGCATTTCGTAAGGGTAACTGCCAAAACGTGGCAAAACTATGTTTATTTTATTGTTTTTGGTTGACCGCTTTAATCATTCTTTAGCGCAGTAAATGAATTATTATACTCAATGTAAATAAGTGATCACGGATACGATTCTTGCTCCAAAAAACTCCGTGTATATTTCCTGTGTATTCTGTATGTGTTTACAAATGAGAACAGATACAGCAATAAAAAAATTATATTATAGTGACAACTCACATACACAACGTGTATGTGGTAGGTACTGTGCCCCAACTCTTCTCTTTACCTTTGTACCTTGTCGTGGTGGAGGGGCTCAGTAGCGCCCAGCAATCCAGCTGGGCGCGAAGCTAAGAAACGCACTGAGTGGCGGCCCACCTCGGTGGGCGGTTGTTGTGGTCTGCTTCGGCAGACCTGCCGTCGGGGCGTCGTAGTTGAATGCGTAAGCGATCCTGCGACGCCTCATTAAGATGGGAGAGGTTCTGTTGAGTTTTAGTATGTACTGGCTTCCGTAGCCGGTGAGTCCTACATAACCACTTGTTTGTAGGTGGTATGCGTAAATACATTTTCCACCATTAAAAAAAAGAAAAAGGTACTTAACACTTGTGCGTGACTTGATAAAACAACGATTTATCTAATTTATTGTATTGTATGCTTATCTCTTACATATATTATTTTAATATAACTTACTTGAAATAGCAACAGTATCCTCGCAATAGCAGTCATCACGTCGTGCATCTCGAAATTATTTAAAATATTCTGTAATGTGAAAGAAACAAAACAATTAATAACTTGTATAAAATTGCAAAGATTGTGATGTGATGTATTAAATTTATTTTAGCCTCGAAGGACCAACATTTTTGATAGCATTATTTATTCCCAAAACGCTTAAAAATCACGAAATTATGAACATTATCATCTATACATATATATCCATACTTGTTCTGACATTCTGATTTAACATCCAGACAAAACTACTGCATCTAGTACAATTATAATTCATCCTCTAAAGGGCTTGCAAAATTTGCACTGAAACTGTATTTCCTGGTGTAAAATTAAAGAAAAGTTGCCTAGCGAAGCCGTTCAGACTTCTAAGTGTTAGCATATAAATACAATAGGACAAGTAAAAAAATGAAAATATAATAAAAATATAAAATTACTTAGTTATTATGTACATACATCTTCTATGCAGGACTTGGCGAGAGGAAAGCAGATGTAGAAGACGGCACCGACTAGACCGTATGTTACAGTTACTAACATAAACGCGATTGTTAAATCCCTACCCTGTAAAAAATATTAAACACAATATTTAGAAGCTAGAATGTTTTTTTAATTACTCAATTATGTTTTTTTTTAAAGCTACAATAGCCTAAAGTCCTCTTCAGTAGTAGTTCGATCATACATTTTTTTAAGTTTTTTAGATTATAACAACTAAACATATCAGCTTTCAGCTGCTAAAACACTGACAGACATACATCAATAAAATAATAAGTAAATAAACGTGGTAGTAGAAGTAACGATAGTGTTAGCCTAGTGGGAACGCGCTCGCTTGGGAAATCGAGGCGAGTTCAAATACTGGGTCTCGTACCTCTGATATTTTCAGTTGCGTATCATTTTCAACATAAATACCACTCGTCTTATAGTGAAGGAAAACATCGTGAGGAAACCTGTGTGTCTGAGAGAACCTAGCAAGTTTTCGAAAGACATGTGCAGTTCTCCAACCCGCACTTGTCCAGCGTGGTGGACTATGGCCTGGTCCTCCTCGTACTGAAAGGAGGTCCGCGTCCAGCAGTGGGACATTAAAAAGGGCTGAATACTGTTATATAAAACCCTTACATTGTTCTCCTGTCGTGCATTATTGCTCATCACCGAGATGATAATATTATGTATATAGAAGGACAAAGCCAGCATGCCGCTGAGCACGGCCGCGTCGCTGCCGCCGCCGCGCGCCAGTGCCGCGCTCGGCAGGTTGATACCCCACAGCCAGCCCTTTATGACGACGAATATTAATAAGTAGAATACTGATAGTGTACCTGGAATAGGAATTTCAGGTTAAATTAGCTATATAATGGGATATAGTATAATTGTGGTTTCTATGTTCATTACTCCTGAAACATGCATTTTTACTGAAAATCTATTATTTAGCGAGCGAGATTTGTATGGGTACAAATTTTAGCTTTAAGAACCGTAGTTTAGTCCGTAGAAGAGTGCTCACAACCCATATTGATACATTATAATATTATTTATATCTAATTAATCTGATTAAATAGCTGAGAGCAGTAGCGACCATCAGATTAGGCTGGAACTATAGGTACTAGGGTTCAGGTCCCGGAACGTCTCGTGTCTCGAAGTCCCGGGACTTTTCATAATTTTAGTTGTCTCGAGTCCCGGGACTTTTGGGTCGAGACTCGAGACGAGACAAGATTGTCGAAATTGTTATATAATCATTTTTATTTTCAAATAATTGAAGGAGCTAGCGCCATTTGTTAGTTTAATAATAATTAATTGGTCTACTACGTAACTACTGAGTACATAACACAATAAATGCGTTTGCCGCGCCGCCATCATGCCGCCATATTTGTTGTTCAGTGACGTTTGGATTATAATTGTGTCTGTGTCAACAGACAGCAACGGAAAACTTACAAAAAGTAAAACTCAAGCTCAAAATATACATAGGTAAATCTATATACATACGAGTATAATAAACTATATTATCGATACAGAAGCCAAATCTATAGTTTTTAGAATTTTTGTCTGTGTGTCTGGGAACGCATCGCGAGAAAACCACTGGACAGATTTTGATAAAATTTGGTTCTCCGGGTCAACATATAGGATACTTTTTGCAGCGGGAAAATATCTCATCTCTGAGAAATCTAGGCTAAACTCATATAACTTAAAATAAATATATAGTATATTAACCGGCTGAAGATCTTAATAAAAATATGATTTCCGAATTACCTGCCTAGACAATTCTGGTGTGCTTAAACTGGTTTTTAAATATATTATGCAAATATTTGCGGCTAATATTGAAAAGCCAATATAGTAGTAACATTACCTAAAGAATTAAATTTAGTGAAGAAAGATACGTTTTTGAAGCTGATAAGCGGGAACATAATGATGGCAACGTAGAAAGGGACGGTGGTGTGCAGACTCCAGTACGGTGATGGATCTTCGAGAGGTTGAGATGAAATACCGAGTAGCAAGTCGTTGTTAGGGCACAGGAGACTTGAGTTGTACACTGTAGTGTTTGTGCTTATACTAACATCTGGAAAATAATTTTAATAAAAATAGAGTTTGAGTAAGTTTTTTAAGGATACAGTATTTAAAAATTACAATTCCAGTCAGCCTTACCTCTAATGCAATTCTAGTCACTAAAAACTAAGCCAAACATGTCGTCATAAGTATCGTCAGGATAGACAATAAATATCTCTCTTCTGTATATACTTATTATTTTATAATAATAAGTAGAAAATTCTAAGAGTCCAAAGTGTCGACATTGCAATTCAGCGGGGGACCGCGGCTAGGTACGTATTGCTTTGTTATATAACTAAGTATTTTTATTGCGTATATACGCATATAATTTCCTTTATATCGAATAAATTAGTTTTTTTTTAACTGAAAATTCTCACCCATAAAATAATTGACGGTGTAGTACAGAAAGTTGGTAATGAGCAGCCAATATATGACGTTGGCCCCCAACAGCACCACGACGCTGAACACGTGCGCCATCGCCGCGGCTCCCGACCCGAGCAGCACTTTGCATAAAGCTGGCACTTCACATGTTTCACTACCTGTAATAGTGGAAAATATTTTCTAAATACAGTTCTTAATTTATTTAAAATTGAGATATGTAATTTACTAGTTTTATTTAGGTAATTTTGCTCAAATATACTAAGCGTTCGCGAACAATGATTGGACTTTTATTAATAAACTAGCATTGCCCGCGGCTCTGCCCGCGTTCAGACAACCAAAAACCGAATTCTTAGGTTTTACATATTAGTATACTCTTACATTGCAGTTTTTGTATTTTTTCTCAGAAATGAGTCATTTTCCCGCGGTAAAAATCCTATATGTTGACCCGGATAACCAGCTATCACCATACCAAATTTCATCAAGATCCCTCCAGTGGTTTTTCTGTGATGCGGTAAAAAACAGCCAGACAAACAAAAATTCTAAAAACTATAGATTCGGCCTTTGTATAGATAATAATGTTTATTTCAATAAGATTTTCCAAAAAATATTTAATGTACAGATTCGGCTTAGTTACAATTTTATTATATGTATTGATACGTAGTTTTTTCGGGTACTGCGTTCTGAGAAGTAGCAATGGTACAAGTTACAACTAGCATGAAGTAAGTTATTATTACGAATAATAGTAAATAACGAATATTGTTTATGGCTTACCATGGTGAGCGTTTACCCTTAATAGTATGTACGCGGTGTACAGACACAGGGCGGCCATGAAGGCGAGTAGAATCAACGCCGTGGGTAAGCCGGCACGTTCCACACCCCACGCCATGGTCAGTAGAGATGACCCCATTATTGTGTTCCATATAGAAAATCTGAGAGCATGTGTAGGTTTTTTTTATATGTATAGTAATATTGAGCGTAACAAGGTGTTATCAATGTATAATTAAAATGTGTTATATTTTTTGATTAATTTATCTGCTTATTGAGTTTAAAGTTATGGTTCCCAAATTTTTAAGATTAAGCGTTTTACTACATATTATATTAATCGACAATTTTTCACGACGCAAAAAAAAACTACTTTAAAGCTTTTTAAGCTGTCTCTTATCTTTTTTTTTTATTTATCAATGTAATGACACAAAATCTAAGTTAAGGAAATCGTGAATAGAAGGCACTAGTGTGTGTATATTTATAAAAGTGAGAGCATGTTTTATGAAATATAAGAGTCATACTAACATTGTGACGAGAGAGCTTTGTTTATTCTTATCCGGTTCAACGTCTTTCTGCATTGTCCGTTTGTATGTAGCTATGATTTCGCTACCTGATAGTTCTGCTGGACCCTGAGAAGGATATATTTTTAACACGCACACAATACACAACACATATTCAAATCGTTTACTGAAAGTGACCCACGTTGGGCGCCATTCCTTTTACACACCCACCCACAGCCATTACACGCCATTTAATTCAGATATATGTATGTACCTATTAGTGTTTAATAATTAATTTTGAGACATGGGAGCCAATTTTATCGATATTAGCCATCTGATGATATTATAGAACACAAGTCCGCATACATATACCGCACGTGCTCTGTGTCTTTGCTCTCATAATTCCATTTTAAACACGAATTGAGATAAATCTACAGAACTAATAATTGCAATTCTATCTTTGTAACTCCGAGCTGCGTATTATCTTGGCAAAAAATCTAAAACTTTTGGTCTGGTGGTGGTTATCCGGGTCGACTTATAGGATACTATTTACTGAGGGAAAATGTCTTATTTCTGAGAAAAAATACTAAAACTGCAACGTAAGAGTATAGTAGGTAATATGTAAAACCTAAGAATTTGGTTTTTGGTTATCTGTACGCGGGCAATGCTAGTTAGATATAATTAAAATGCGCGAGTGGATTCGCGGGTAAAAGAAAGTCAATTAATTTTGGCTTTCTGCAGTCCTTCGCTAGACAAACTTTAACTATCCCAAAGCTCAATCCTCCGTTCATGCAATATGCTTAAAAAGGGGTTCAAAGTTTTCTGTTCACGTATAGATACTTTGTAAGCCATTACATTACAAATCTGTTGTATGATAAACAGTAAATTCTCTCGGAGCGTGCTTGCTATATAAAGCAATCGCGTAGAGATAAAACGATGACGATTAATCATTTAAATTTTTTTTATTATTATCTTTTGTTAATAATAATAGCTTGTTACTTAGATTCCGCTTTATTCATCGGGCCGTGACCCCACATCTTTCGACATTTAAGAATTTATTTAAGTACACATTTATGTTTGATAATGATGCAATAAATTACCTACTTCTTTGCAACTCAAAAAAAACTAAGTATTTAATAACCACTTATTAAATTAAAAGAGAATTTAAAGAGTAAAGTAATTTTTATTATTGGCTTAAGCGAACTTCAAAACAACATATATTATCGACTAGTATTTCCCGCGGCTCCGCCCGCGTTCAGATGACAAAAAGCAAATTCTTAGATTTTACATATTAGTATACATACTCTTATAATGCAGTTTTTGTATTTTTTCTCAGAAATAAGATATTTTTCCGAAGTAAATAGTATCCTATATGTTGACCCGGATAACCAGCTATCATCATACCAAGTTTCATCAAAATCTGTCCTGTGGTTTTCCCGTGATACGGTAACAGACAGACAGATAGACAAAAATTCTAAAAACTATATATTCGGCCTCTGTATTGATAATAAAGCCTATTTCAATAAGATTTTCCAAAAAATATTTAATGTGCAGTTTCGGCTTACTTACAATTTTATTTTATGTATAGATATCGTTAATAGAAAAATAAAATTATAGAACGTGTAAAAATCGAATCATACCTATGCTATAGGCACAGATATAGTATGTATGTAAAACCAAACCTATAACTATTATATCTATAGCATTATGCAATAAAAATAAAACATAATTCATATACCAAAGTATCTGAACTTGTGCTCATCGATCTATACGTGTTGGTCAATTTTGCCCCCATCAGTAAAGGATAGGTCTCGCGATCTTCGAAGAACCTCGCACAACTCGCTCTTATACTATAAGAAACAAAAGAAATATATATTTTATTTAAATATTTTTGATTTAAAATGACTTTAAAGTCACTACCACACTACACCACACAAGTGGACTTGAAGTCCAAAAGAAAAAGCTGTTACCTATGGTTGTAATATTTCCTTTAAAATTTTAATATGCAAAAGATAGACCCGATTTAAAAATCTCTTCCTTTTTTGTAATCTATATATTTATCTAACAATCTATTGAGATAATTATAACAATTAAAACTATAATATTGTGAATGCTTACTGATATATGTGATTTTGCTTCGCGTCGGACCCGTACTCACATTCTGAACAATCTGAACACGCGCTTTCAAATACTCTGTAAAAAAGAAATCTTTTATTATTAGATATTTATGTTACGAGTATATGACCGTATTGTTATTCATGTTATAAGACATGCTTAGATAGTCGATGCCTACATAAATCATAATGTTACGGAAGCGCTCATAACGACGATTTTCTCTCGATTAAAAGAACTGGCCACTTAGATTTCAAAAATCTGACATTTGGTTAGGAATTCCAAATTCAAATTTATCTCAAATTTAGGCTTGTGTATTTGTGTTTCGTTTAGTGATTCATTTGTTTTCCCACAATTTGATTTTTCTTTGATATCGTTCTGTTCACAATATGGAAAACTTAAAATAGGTATCGCGTTAATTTCGAATGCGAGTTCCACCGTGGCACCAGCGCTGCAGAAATAGCTCGAAGGATTAATGATGTGTTTAGTTAAGCTAGTAGCTACTGATAACACGATACGTTTTTGGTTCCAACGTTTTCGTTCTAGAAAATTTGACCTACAGAACAAACCCTATGGACGGTCGGGCCAATATGGAAGACATACTTCGCCGACCCCAAGTAATTTGGGAAATGGGTAAGGGGACGGTGATACCTATTAGTGTACACTCTACAGCCATTGAAACAATTTATTAGTGGTCGTAGAACTCGTACGCAAATAGTAGATATGAGTAAATTCTACAACACGGATATGAAAGAGGGTATGAATAAAAAAAAGAATTTATCGTAGTTGTCAATAATTTATAATTTATTTCGTCTCTCTATCAAAGTCCAAGGTAAATGCGAGATGTCCCTTGATCTCGACCCCGCGCTCGGGGTTTGTCGCTCCTATATCCATCTTTATAATAAATACATTACCGAGATGTTATTTATATTATTTGATATCACTTATTGTATATAATATTTATGTATTTATGGTATTTCTATAAAGAGATCGATCAAATTCATTACGTTAACGCGATACGTTACAATGTACAGTTATAAGGCTTATTAACCATGTGTGTACATGATATAAGTACCTACATGATAAAGGTATAAACCAACCGTTGTCAAAGTGTTTAACAAATCTTACCACATAACAGTCTAATCTATACATATAATAAAATCGTAACTAAGCCGAATCTGTACATTGAATACTTTTTGGAAATTTTTATTGAAATAGACTTTATTATCGATGCAGAGGCCGCATCGATAGTTTTTAGAATTTTTGTCTGTCGGTCAGTCTGTCTGTTACCGCATTACGGAAAAACCACTGGAGGGATTTTGATGAAATTTGGTATGGTGACAGCTGGTTATGCGGGTCAACATACTTTTTACCGCGGGAAAATATCTCATTGCTGAGAAAAAATACAAAAACTGCAATGTAAGAGTATACTAATATGTGAAACCTAAGAATGTGTTTTTTAGTCATCAGAACGCGGGCGGAGCCGCGGGCAATGCAAGTATAAAATATAATTGGCCCATAATAAAAACAACTTCGTACTAGATAAATACACGACGACGACACGTTTGGCTCAGTTTGTAGTGACCCTACTTTCTGTGCCAGCGGTCGCGAGTTCGAATCCCGCTGGGTATTCATTTGTGTGATGACCACGAATGTTTGTATTCCAGTCATGGGTGTTTATATTTATAATATGTATAGGGTGTTTATATTTATAATATGTATATATTTAAAGTTAAATAGGTATAGTGTATCACCTAACTGATATCCATAACACAAACCTCGTAGCTTACCATGGAACTAGACGGTGCTGTGTGCTAAGTAATGTCCCAACATATTTATTTATACCTAAATGGGAATACTATTAACAATTTCTTAGTAAATTCAATACAAGTAATGAATTATAAAAGGTAGCCAGTTTAATGATTTTCAGTGAGGAATAAACTTGAATCATTTTGTTTGTTTGTTTGTTTTAATAGGAATCTGTAAAACAGACAAAAGACCTTTGAGAGCCGATGTCTGACATAGTTCACCTAATATATAAAACAATGAATGTCAAGTGACGTATCCCAATATTTATTAAAATGTCTTATCCATGCTTTCAATGATTTAGCAAATTATGTATGGAAAGCAGCCGAGAAAAGCCGGGATAAGTATAGTGTATAAATTAAAATATTTAAGTATGTATATAAAAACAAGATACAATGCAAGCAAGATAAAATTATTATTGTAAATAAATAAAATTGTAACTATCGTACATAGATAAGTACACAAAATAAATATTGCTTATATATTTATCTGTGATGGTAACTTACGTCTACGACTCTACTAGATGTAGGTACCTACACACATATTAAAAATTTTTAACACAGTTACACAGTTTATAGGTACTCCGTCATAACCCTACATGTTATAAAATGTTGTTATAATTAAGAAAAACATAGTCATCAACACCAATCGTTTTAAATCGAAAAATATGGTTTATTACGGGTTTTTTTCGTTTTAAACGGATTGGTTTAAAGTGTAACATATTTTCGCGAGTCGTGTTCCTTTGCAAATACATATCTATAAATACTTAGATTCATATCACAATAGTTAAGTATTGTAAGTAAACATTTCTGATGAAATTATTGCAATTATTTCATCATGCAAATAAATAAAATGTTTATATTGTACCTAGTATATAGTAAGTATAAGTTTTAAAACAAATATTTCTATTTTAATTTGTTGACTGTTGCAATCTAGACGTCGCGTCGCGTAGGTCTATTTTTCATATCATAAGTTATAGTTAAACAAATATTTTAAAAATTATTAGTCCCTCCGTCTGTATCTTCCCTTTTTGTTTTGATTGTGCTTATTTTGCAAAAAGAAAAGCACTAATACTACAGTAAAACTAATACAACACGTACTGCGAGGCGGCCTACCTCGGTGGGCAGTGTGCCTTGCGGGTTGCCCCAGGTACTACTCTGATAGCAGAGTAGACCGTTGGAGCAACCCCATGGTTGTTGTGGTCTGCTTCGGCAGGCCTGCCCTCGGGCCTACGTGGTTGAGTGCTTAAGCGATCCTGCGACGCCCCAATAAGACGCGGAAGGATTCGTTGGGTTTTAGTATTGGCTTTTCATTTCTGGTACACGCACAGAAACACAATTTGAAAATTCTAACGAAAGTAAGTTAGTAAAATATCTTAAGACATAAGAAATGTCTTAAATGAAAGTCTCAAAAAAAGTTTTGCGAATTTGCAGGCACTTTTTGTAAAATTAAAACGAAAGAAGTAAACTTAAAGCCCTTTTTTTGTTTGTTTTTAATGTAGGAAAATGCATTTAGGCGTAACACCTGTATACATACAGGTGGTTATTTGAAGCTCACCGGCTAGAAAATCCAGCAAAACCCAACAGATTCTCTCCCCCCTTAATGGGGTATCGCAGCATCGCAGACCACACAACCAAGGGGCTGTTCTCGACATCAGCAACGCAATCCCAGCAGGAGCAACCCGCATGGTACATCGGCCACCGAAGTGGGCCTCCTCTCATTATGTCTCTTGGCTTCACACATCAGGTGGATTGCCGGATTCTAATGAGCCGCACCACGGATGAACAAGGTGAACACACATTGGGCCATTTGATCAACTGGTAAATCAAGCGCTTTGAGCTAACAAGTTTGCGCTGATTCGTTTAAAATATATGGTATTATTATTTACAATGAAATTTTTTTTGCCAAAATTAAAAATATCATATTTTTGAAACAAAAAATAACACAGATCTGAAAATTTCAGGCTTTTAAAATCAGTATAAGGTATTATAAAAAAATAAGCTAAAAATTTAATGTTAATCGTGAATTTTAACGATTTTTAAAAATATATCTAGAATATTTGGCATTTATACAAAAAAAAAATTCGAAATATATATTTTTTCATAAACCTAAGTATCCTCTGTAAAATAAACTGAAGCACTTTTTGAACCTATAATAATTTTCGCGATATTACAAAAATAAACGTGAAAAACTAAAAAAATATTTCTCTTCCTTCTTCCCACCAAATTTAATCGAAATCGAAAGGGGTCGATTCCAACCATTGGTCGATTTGACATGGAATTTGAAATAGCGTAATTTATTTAAATTTCTTCACTGTGTGGTATTAAATTAAAATGTTATGTACAGTATTTTTTAAAGTTAAGCAAAACAGACAAAATATCCGATATCAATGTTTACTCACCCATAGCTCTCAACAGATTTAACTGAACTGGCTGTTGATTCGTCCTCACTATTCTGCTCCGAATTTCTTTTTAAGCGCATTTTTAAGCACAGCTCTTCTAAAAAAACATAATTTATTTAAAAATTTAACAACCAAGTAAAGAAAACAAACGCTCTACTAGGGAGATTATCTGAACTGGTCAGAAACAACGTGCGTAATGCAAAAGTAATACAACAGAGATAGGTACCCAATGAGTCGACTTGATAATGAAAATATAATTGAACCCGACGTACATATTTATTATTTACATAAGATTTTTGATAAGCCATATTGCTAGGCGATTTTTGATACTTTTTAAGTTTATGTGTCTATTGACGACATTCCCTCACTGTGCCGGACTGAAGATCAGAAGTTTCCAGGATATTATAAGATACTAGCAGTACCCGCGGCTTCACCCTGTGTTTAAACTTCCGATATAAACATCAGTTTTACAATAATGTATGGAAGTCTGCCCGATTTGTTGACATTTATGAATTCTGCTTTGCTCCCTTGGGTAGTAGCATGATGATATATAGCCTTCCTCAATAAACTAATCTATGTCATGCAAAAATATTTTTTCAAATAGTAATTCCTGAGATTAGCGCGTTCAAACAAACAAACTCTTTATAATAATAGTTTAGATTTACGTCAAAAGAAGAATCTTAGCTATAAATATTATAAAATAGTATAAAAGCGAAATCTGTACATGAAATATTTAAAAAAAAATAATGACTAATGTATTGTTTACAAAATATAGACAATATTTATTGTTTGTCTGTACATTTATGTGCATTTCACGTAAAAAGTACTGAACGGATTTTCACTAAATTTTGTGTTGTTATAACTTATTACTCTGGGCAATATTTAGGATAACTTATACTACAGAAAAATCTTTCATTCACCAAAATTTTAACAGTCTTGTCTGTACCTAACGACGTATCAATCATTAAAATCGGTTAAGGTGTTTAGTAATTACAAGGAAACATAGGATTGGACATACATACATATAGATCGAACATACAAACTTCCTTTGGGCTTTGCCGCATTCGGCTAAAAAAATAGGTACTACGTCACGGGAGAGACAGAGTCTCTCCCGTGACCATGGATGCTGTAAAGCATTCGAAACGTCGGGAAACAAAAATCCAAATAAATCCGCGACAAAATCCGAAAAGATAGTTTTATTTAAAATGTCAAATATTCGCGTAAATCTAAGAAAGTATTAGGTACTTTCGTTTAAATCCGACCCTGTTCTCTGACGACAAGAGTGCGTGACCCTAATTAGTAACGCGCTAATATTTTTAAAATAATTTTTTGGTTCAAAGGCAAACCCCAAAGTTTATATAAATGATTAAAATTTATCATAATATATATTGTTGAAAAAAACTTTTACGAGCGCTTTTGAATAGGTACCTACCTAATGTTTATTGAACTTAATAAATTTTTTCTACATTAATATATTTACACTTTTGCTATCAACAAATTTGGTATAAATAAATATGTTATTTTTCTGCCATAAATTTATATGTACTTAGTTTTTTAGTTTGTATAACCCATGAAAAAACTAAGCACTTGAAAAATCTTTCACATTCGGCATGCCTGTGTCATGTGTGTCCATTTGTCTGGCACAAGTCGATTTCCACTTCTCACTAAAAGGAAATGACTAAGTTCGTTTCTATAATTAAATTACTGTTATAAATGTAAAGGTTTGTATTGCAGGTTTAGATTAGAAATTTAGTACACAGAATACGATCTATAGTAACACGGAGGTTACTTACTGTTAGACACCCTGAGAAGCACCCGAACTAAGTGAGGACATGTCATATGCCATCTTATAAAATTTATCATAATTTAAATAAATAAAACTAATAGTAACAGAACAAAGTTTATTTTTATTTATGATAAATTATGTACAACTAATATTAAAAGATATTTTTTGCAGATCCTTGATCTTCTTCGAAAAACTCATGATGATGATGGAAATTGTGTGGCCGTTTAGTCAATATTAAAAATAAAAGCAGGTTTATTTTTTAATTTTGACACATTTGTATCTTTGGCATAATGCCCAATAAATAAAAAATGAATGAATAATGTGCAATGAATGATAGTGAAACATGACAATCTATCCTAACCTAACAAATAATTTAAAAAAAAATATTTCAGTTGTTAAATCGAAATACAATTCTGAAACATTACTAAATGTTGTTAAATTTTGTTAAATATTACATATTTTAATATTTATTACTTATACACAGACAACACCCATGTAATAAAAAAATGTTGTACTAAATAATAATACAATATCAAAATACACTTGATTCATTATACTTACACCATAACAAATTTTAGATAATATAATTATAACATCTCAAGGACTTTTTTGCTTTGATAATGTTGTAGAGGATAAAATGGGTTATTATTTAGTAAAGTAAAATTTATTATTATTTAAACCTAGTAAATCTATATATTGAAGCCCATCTTTCTCATGCAAGCTTTATGTTCTTCAATCAACGGCCCACAATTTTCTTCTCCATGTTCAATTATACTGAAATATAAAGAAATAGTAGTAATTTTTGTTCTACAACGGTTGCTATGTTTTAAAGGTATTCTTTATATGCTATATAGTAAAACATGTATTATATATGAGTAAATTCTAAGAATCCTACTAGGTTAACTACTACTAAACCTGCTAAAGGATATTTTTTTAGTTAACTCAATATTATGAATAAATAAATCATTATGTGTATAATAAGTCATTTAAATTGTATAATTATATTATATTTACATTACTATTACTCATTACACATTTTTAAAGTTGATAATATTACGTAATAAAGGAATTTTGCCGAAATAACTAAAATAACCTTACCACGCATCTCTAGCTCTTTTTGTTTCTGGACAAGCACAGCATGGTTTTAACTTAGGTTTTTCAGCATTTGCCACGACCGGGGCTTCGACTTTTACTGCATCTACAGCTTTTGCACTTGCATTACCCATTTTTCTTGATTTTAAAATGTGATGCAATAAAAATTCAATATGTAGAGACACTTTTTTGATTTTTGCAAAATCGTCTGTCACTGTCATTTGTCAAGTGTCATAATAATATGGCAATGACAGTATAAAATGTTTGACGTTTTACGTTCAAAAACAATTATTCTTATCTTTTCCATTCCACCTGACATTGGCGAAGTAATCTATGTTCAATTGCCATCCTTTGAATAACAAGAAAATTGAATTGAAAAACAATAAGCGAATGATATAGAATAACATTTTTTGTGACATTGGCGAAGCAAATTTTTACGTAGTCTACAGCAGTTCATACCAAAAAGAAAGTAAAAGAGATCGTATCAGTATCGAATATCAGTTTTCAGTATTGTTATTTTAATTTTATACTTTACTAGCGATTTTACCTTGCTCCGCTCGGGTAAGTCCCTAGGAACGTTTTATTTTTTAACGGTTGGTATAGATTTCTTTTTTCCCGCAATAAAAAGTATCCTGTATATTGACTCGCGATACCCAGCTATCATCATAGGTACCAAATTTCATCAAAAATCTGTACAGTGGTTTTCTCGTGAGGTATTCCCAGACAGACAGACAGATGAATTTTCCAATAAATATTTAATGTTCAGATTGTACTCAGAATTTAATTATATGTATAGATAAGAAATTACAAATCTTTGAAACGTAACTGTTGTACTAATAAAAAATGTGAAAAAAAATTACTGGCTGTCTTAAACCAGTGTGTCTATTGCCTTCAAAAAAAAATTAAAATGATTTAGGTATCTCTCATTATTTCTACAACTTTTCTACCTATAGTTAGTAGATTAGTTATTGTCAACGCTATGATACAATTAATAACAACAATATATATTGTAAATTGTAATATTTTAATTATTATAAGTCAAACAGTTTAAATTGTTACAGCAAGGATGTATAAAATAAAAAATCTTTATATTTTTTTAAAATTTAATTGGAAAGGCAAAACAAAAACGATCGTGCAAAAACTCTCTTTAAACTCAAAAACGAAAATTAGAAACTTAACTTGGAGAATGCATGAACTTAACTCATAATTTCAACTACACTTATATAACAATTTAGAATTAAAAAGTATTATTTCATAATCACTTACAAGGTAAAAGTCTAAACATATCATAATCATACTTTAAAACGATTGATTATAATCACAAGTTCATGATTAAAAAACAATTACATATATAATCTTAAAACAAACTACATAAAAAGTATATGAATTGATACATAACTCCATAGTACTTTAAGTTTGAAAAGACGAATTGATCGCAATCATTATGTACCAAGACATTACTACCGTCTAAAAAAAACACGAATTCAAAAACAGCACAGCATTCACAATAAATTAGAATGTTAATATGGTTAAAATCAAAAATGCACTTATAAAATATAGTAGGTACTTAGTAAAAAACCTAAATCGATAATTACGAATATGATTGAATAAAAATGTTAATCGATTAAAAAGTTTCAGCTTTGTTACAATGGGAACGTCACTGGACTGTGACAGCTGAAAAAAAACTTATTGAGTCCTATTTAAAATCAAGTCAATTACTGTGGTCCAAAAAATATTTTTACGATACCGATGTGCTGATAAAATTTGTCAATCGCCAATAATGATTATCTTTTAAAAACATATTACTTAAAATATGATAAAAGAATTTTATCAATTGGCAACACTTGATAAAACGTAATTATAAAAAAAATATGGATCCTTCCCAGCAATATTAGAATCAAATATTAAAACTGTATGGGTATATAATAATTTAGTCTGGATCAGTTGTGGTATAAAGAAATGCATATAAAATGGGGTTAAAATCAAAAAATAAAACATGCCCTCGACAACAAATAACGCAAAATTAAACTTAACAACTATGGCACTTACTTCCGTTTAACTTCAACAATCTAGTCTATTAGAGATCAAATTGTCGTACGCTTCGAGCTATTATAAAAGAAAATCTATAAAATATTTCAACTACATTTAAAATCTGGCAAAAATCAACGGAGCTATAACGTTCAAATCATTCGCCATTCTCGACATTGCCCAGCGACAAATGATTAAGTCTTATTATTATGGATATAGTTCTATCAGTCTTGATCCTTTTCAGTCGAGATGTAACCGATGTTACAGTCAATCAGTCTTGAGTGTGAGCATCAGTGGCGTCCTATATCAAAGCTGTTCAAGTATCAATAAAATTAATTAAAATACTAAAAGTAGCATAAGCAGTTTTGATAGTAGATGTCACTGGATATGTTTTGATTTGTACATACATACTTAATACCGAAGTAAAAATTGTCTTTGAGACTTACCTCGTTGTTTATTCGGTTTGTTGATTGCATTTTATTTAAATATTGTCTAATAAATTTATTACGTTTAACCATTATCATTTTAAAATGTAAAGGCGCTCGATTTTTTAGAACAATATTTGCTATAAGATTTTAATATATTTTTTTTCACTTATTACATTAATTATCATTTCTATTGATATATTAAGCACTTTTACATAATAAAGTAATAGTATGTGTTTTGATGTTTTCGATTTATTTAGTCTTATAGCATGTGGGGTCTACCACTTGTCTTGCGCCAGCGCAGTGTTGTACTGAGGGGGTGATTTGATGATCTTCCTCTCGTTCGGAGTTCCAGATCCTTTGTACGAGCTCGATTGTTTTTGTAGCTCTGCGGATGAAATTAAATAAGGTTAGATTAGTTAAAAAACGATATTATTGGGTTTCGTTGAATAAAAAGCAATCACGGAACCCTAATAATTTCTTCATGTCCTTGTTGTGTTTGTTGTTCATAACTTAAGATTTGACATATAGGTAACCTCTAGACAATTCGGCAGTCAAATAATTTAGATCAATTATCAAAAATGGAGATTGCACTCCATACAAGCAATTAAGAGGTAAAAAAAAAACTTAAATCGTAACCATCGAGTTCAACACAATAACAAATACAATTATTGTGCCTATTAATAATTTTGTAGCTAGATTGTACTTCACTTGTAAGCTACATTTATTCTAAAGTATAGATATATACGTATGTAAAATATTATCATCTCATTTTTGTAAGTACATCTATATAATATGAAACAAAGTTGGGTTAGTTACAGCATTTATAACTCACGAACGGCTGGACCGATTTCTACGATCTTTGATTTATTGGATTTGTCTTCATCCCGAATAGCAGAATAACTAATAAAACATCGAAAAAATTCACGAAAAATTAAACTTCAAAAAACGTCTATTCCATACAAAGCGTCAAAACGTACCTTAAGACGAACCTAAGCAAAGCGACGATGAGCCGCTAGTTATATATATATATATATATATATATATATATGTACTCGTATATTACCTACCTATACATTATATTGTAATTTTAGATATTTTCGCATGCAAATTATCCAATTATTTAAAATATCAGATAGTCGCGTATGTCTAAGAAAGTATTAATTTATAGTATACAAGGTCTAAGGAAGTGTTACGTATTATTTTTTTTAAATTCTGCATTAAAATACATTTTGTATTCAGTCCATATGTGAGTGCATCAAGGATTGCATTGTGTCAAATCTGCATACAATGTAACACCTTGGGATAAACTCCAAATACAAATTAGTTTCTTTCTCGTGATCCCTTCGATTTCAATACGTAACTCCAGTCACATGTTTACTTATTTACCGATTTAAAAAAAGAGGTCCTGCTTTCGGCTATTTTTTAATTTTTTTTATGGTTTGTTCATGATTAGACTAAAAATATTTCAACGATGTTGTGCCTAAATGTTACATTTTCGAAACATTTTGAGGTTACACAATCACTTACTTTAGAACTATGAGAATAATTCTTCGGGTTTGAGCACAGCTAATGAAACTTATCATGTTTTATATGGTGATGTTATCTCTAAAAATATCTCGGAAACGTGACACTTTAAGTCAGAAAACTGACTATATTTCTTATTTATTCAACTATTTATTAATTTACACGTATTCTATAAAATATTCATAAATAATAATAATATATACCTGCAATAACCAGCAACATCTTCCTGCGAGCTCCGAAAGCAGTCACCCCTATCTCAGTGAGGTCCGCCTCGTTCAGCGACGCGAATGTCGACATGTCCAACTCGTGCTTTTTGAATAGATCTGTAATTAGTAATAACTATAAATCAGTATAAATAATAAAATAATAGTGACGATTTTTCTTATCTTCCTTATTTTGTTCTATATGTAATATGAAACTGTAACTTTATATACGCCTTTATGAACTTCGTCAGAAGATAATTTTTTCAGATTTTTTAAAACTAATTGTTAATATTCTACAGTAAATTTATAAGCTCTATTGATATTGACATTTGAAATTCCATAAAAGATTTTTAAATCTCAAAGTAGTTTGGCGAAGTAATCTGTGCTCAACTGGCACGATTAGAAGAAATTGATGACCAAAAATTAAATTGAATTGAATTTTTAACTTTTGCTTATGTACTACTTATGTACGATTCCTCACCTATATACTTATGTAGACCGATGTCCCGCAACAAATCGTACAGCTGTTGGTAGCGACACGGCTTGGCTGTGGGCGGTGAGGGCGTCGGCTCCACTATGTTGGGACGCACTAGCTCCGATCTGTTCCAACCTTTCTCTGGCTATAATCAAAATATATACATACAGACTTACATATTATGTACGTATAAATTAATTTTATATAAGTCATTGGTTTTACGTTTCATTGCGATTATTGTTTTATTTAATTTCTCGAGTTTCTCGCCGACTCTTTTCAGCAGAATTCCCTTCCGAGCCAGTGTTAGAACTTACAAACTGACATTTAAATTAATTTCTTTTTTGTTTATATTTATAAAACATGGCATCAATCCTTATACTACAAATAAATAAAAATAACATTTGTTTTCTATACATATACTCTTTTACAGTAAATTAACACTCTACAGTTTTAACCTAAAACCTCGTTTTTAAAGAAAGCATATAATATTGAATACCGATATTTAGTACCACTTGACTAAACTCTTAATACTACTGAGTAAAACAAATGTAAAAAAATACAAACAAACAAACAGGCATTTTACGTATCGTATCGTATTTTCTGTATTACGTAAGATCAACATCTCCCTGCCTATTTCCCAATCACCTATTATTCAAAGTTTACATGTAATTTTCCGATATATTTTTAAAATAATTTTTAAATATTTAAAGTATTACAATAGAAATACATTACCGTAGTCATTACATCGTTGTCGTTCAGTTTGAGGGGAGTGGGGGAGGTATGGCTGAAGTAGTACCCCGACCAGCGGGTGGTGGGCACTCTGTACCCTGAAGTGACGTTTTCTCGCATAGCCTGAAGAAAACTTATTTTTGTAATCTTTACATAGTATAAAAAAAGTCGCTTCCACTGTCTGTTCTCTATACTAATATTATAAAGAGGAAAGTTTTTTTGTTTGTTTGTGTGTTTGTACCGAATAAGCTCCGAAACTACTGCATCAATTTAAATGAAATTTGGTAAGAAGATAGTTTGAGACGCTTGGAAGGATATAGGATAGTTTTCATTTCGGGAAATCATCAATTAAGGGGGTAAAAATGGGGATGAAAGTTTGTATGGGGAATCAACTTAGGGACAAACCAGAGCGAAGCGAGGGTGAGTCGGTAGTATTGTATAATGGTTTCTGTACCCATTATTTACTTATACTTTAAGCTATATTCCAGCCTATGTAATTGTTAGAATAAGTTAGTTGTAGCACAGACCATAATATAATACTATACGGTTGTAGGAAGCTATCTGTGTAGTGTGTACAAATAAAGTTTCGTTTAATACGTTCGAGTGGTCTCTGGATTTATGATCTATCTGGAATAGCACATAGGCTACTTTTTATCCCTGAAAAATGTAACAGTTCCCGTGGGATTGATTTGTTTTTGTTTTTCTAGAGTTGAATCCGAGCTAAGCGAGATCGAGCCGTTGTTAGTAACTTATACACTAATAAAAAATAATTATTATGTATTTTTAACCTTATTGGCTTCAGACTGCATTTTCCTGTATTCAGAAAGCGGTGAAGGCGACATTCTGGTCAGTGTTTCCAGAGTTTTCTTCTCACAGCCGACGGCGCGGCGGTCGGATATTGGCAACTCCGAGATTATGTTCGCTAATTCTGTATAGAAGCAATTAATTGTATTTATTTTAGCTACAAATTAGGACAGTGATTTGTAATTTTAGAGCTAGATAGTGTAGCCTAAAGATACTCTGCTAGGCAATGTTGTAGTCAAATTACATATGTAGGTAAAAAAATAGAGTCTACTCAAGTGTATGGGGTTCTTTAGATTGTCTTATAAATTAATTTTGCAATTTGCATTATTCTTAAAATTCAGTAGATATTTCTAATTGACTCTTTTGTTCAGGTCAACGGTTTGTAGAGTTACCTCATAACATTTAGGTCTTTGTATACTTTTCTTTTTTTTACGCAAAAAAAAGTTTTTGATGTCAGATTTTTTATTTGTTTTGTACTGTTTTCTTTTATTTAAATTATGTTAAAACTGTAGACCTTATAAGGAGCTAGTCCTGTAAGTTGTGACATGGATACTACCTTGCGCAAGAGTCAGACACTTTAATTTTATAGATTGTAATGTTTTAATTAAATAATTAGTGTCAATACCACATTTCTGATCAATATTTAAACAGGCAAAGACAAAAAAGTTCACTAACTTTTCTCCTCTTTTTGTTATTTTTTTTTTATTTAGTAGTTATTGATGAGCTTTAGTGTTGTCAATAAAAAAAATGCTTTTAGTTGACCTAGGACTTAAGTAGTATAATACATACCATGTTGCGTGCGATCATTCTCAGAAGACGGAGTGGGGCTGTGCGTCTTGCTTATAGGCGACACTGATGGAGATACTACGTTACTGCCTTCACCTGCTGGGTAAATGAAAATAACTTTAATAATGTCCAATTTATTACCACTTGATTGGATTTAAAACTTTTACGTATGTGATTCTTGGATACCTGCAGTATGTTTTTGAGTTTTTGTTCTTGTACCTTATTGTTAGATTTACCCTTGTTTATGTTTTTATTATAACTTTCATTGAAACATTACTATAACTTAATTTTGGACGAATTTGTAATTTTTTAACTCGCTGTATTACACGCTGATATTCAAATTGAAGATTACAGTTATTTAAAATGAAAAACACAAGTTATATAGTTTCTCCTTCTGCCTCCATCTCTTATCTCCTTTCTTTCATTTGAGGAAGAGAGTATTTAGATTGTAATGTTTATGGATTACTTTTATCATGTAGAAATCCAGCTTTTAAACTGTTTGGAAGTAGAAGCCATTTATATTTACCAGATATATTCTGTGTGTCGAGAGAAACCGAACTGCCGGTGAAGTTGCTCTGGTAGCCGCTGCTCGCCTGCGAGCTCGAGTTCAGCAACTGTGTTATCTGAAATGTTATATTATTTTTAACTTTGCTTGACTTATTTTTATATGACTATGATCAGGGTCATCTATCTATACATATAATAAAATTCTAACTGAGTCGAATCTGTAAATGAAATATTTTTTGGAAAATCTTATTGAAATAGACTTTTCTTTTTTTACTAAATTGATATAATGATATACTGTGTTCGCCAAGTGAAACAAGCACTGAGATTGTGCGCTTCCATGTGATTAGTTGCAGTCTGCAGATAAGACGCTTAGGCCGCGATTACAATACAACTCATAATTAGTCCGTCGTTGCATTCCATATAGTTTAGACGTCTCTCATGTAGTTGATGAACCTGATTTATTATCAATGTAGGAGATGACGGTGATACGTCGGAAAGTAAAAATTAATAGGTAAATAATGTATACAAATATTCAAAAATACAGTTATTTTTAGTGTTTATTTTATTTGTATGTCGATTTTATTTTATTACAAATTATTAATAATCCCTCACTAAAGCCTTAGCAACATGAACGAGCCTTATGATTTCAAACCAGTTGTAAGCGTTAAGAGCTAGACAGTTTTCTGTCCTTATCAGTTTGTACGCTAATGTGGGACAGAGAAAGCGCTTTGCATAGTTCACTCCGTGAACAGAGTATAGCTAGTTATCCATATAGGATACTTTTTACTGCGGGAAAATATCTCATCTCTGAGAAATCTATACTAAATGTTAAAATGTAACTAGGCTTTAAGAAGTGTTTTTTTTCAAAAGTCACTGTAAATGTAGTATATGTGTGTCTATTTGCGCTTGACAGAGCCTATATAATATACATATTTCTATACAAATTAATAAAATAGTAAGAAAGTAAAATCTTTACTTTAAGTATTTTTCAAAAACAATGACTGGAGCGGCGACCGGGGCGCCTGGTTATACAGGGCGCCGCGCGCGCCAGCTCAACTTAACCATTTAATTTGAATACTTATTTTTATCGATCTCAAGGAAAACTAGACCCAGCGTTTTATCGTATCTCTCACTAAATAATTCTACATACACAAATAGGTAATGAAATAAGTATACCTAAAAGGGCGCCAAAGGCATGACTCGACCGGGGCGCCCAAATGGCTAAGACCGGTCCTGCCTACTACCTACACAATATGTACAGGCATTGTTTTTAAAAAAAAATCATGTACAGACTTTGTTATGTTACAATTTTATTATATGTATGTTTAGATATTACGTCAATTTTGTAATAATGAAGTATAATATTTTACGCACATGTCTATGCTCCGGAGGCAGCTGTAGACACGGCATGTTTCCTCCTCCTTCTTGCATGCCTGATAGTGCTGAAATGTTACGTACATTAATATTGCATTAAATCCAGATGACACATGGACACATAATATTTAAGTAATAATCTCACATAAACGTATTTGATTTGCTATAAATTAATACTTTCTTAGATTTACGCGAATATTTGACATTTTAAATAAAAACATTTTCGGATTATGTCGCGGGTTTATTTTGATTTTGGTCCCCGATTTGCAGACGTTTCAAATGCTTTACATATTTTCCGTTACCATGATTGCTGTAAAGCATTCGAAATGTCGGAACTCAAAAATCAAAATAAATTCGCGAAATAATCCGAAAAGATAGTTTTATTTAAAATGCAATAAATTGTTTCAAATATAACACATACATTAAAAATCTGATCTGATTTAAATCATTTGCTAATACATAAGAGAATCAGTAATCAGTACTTACGGTTCCAAGACCCTTGATTCTTGAAGACCACCGGTCCATTGGACATGGTGGGGAAATGGAACTGTGCAGGTCTCGGCTGAGGAGATGGCACCATCCAGCTCGGGAACACCGGCGACGTCATCACGGGGGACAGCGGCGTGTAGCCGCCGGGCGTCGGCGGGTTGTACATGTAGGGGGAGTGCGGGGAGAACGGGTTGAATGGGGTGAAGTTGGGCATGGTGTTGGTTATGGTGGGGATGTTGTATGATTCAGGGATCTCCGCTGTGATCGATGCTTCCTTGTTGCCGAGGAGTTCGCGTCTCGCTTCGTAGATGTCACCTGGGATTAAGGTATAAACAAACATTTGTCCTTAAGAAATTATTTAATTGATTATATGACAATTCAATATAATAATACTATGAAACATAATTTGAGATGTTCTTTACATAAACATAATATATTAATAACACAATTAAATAAACATAGATTAAATTTAGTAATAGTAAATTAAATAGAAATAAATATGAACCCGCTCTCAAACATTAGGTAAATGCAAGTAAAAACAAAAAAAAATACATTCTATTTTTTAATTATTAACAATATCAGACAAGTGAGCCTCCGCAGTTTTCGTAGCAGAAACATTAATATTATTTTAATTTTTAACATAAATTTCTTACGTCAAAAGAAAAATCGAATCTCACCGGCACATCTCTCGATGCCCTTTATCACCACCGAGGCAATGCCCTGCTTGGGCTTGCGGCGCACGCTGATGTACACGCGGTGCTTGTCCATGAGGCGCGCGGCCGCGTCGCCCTCCACGCGGCACTGCTCCTCCGCCACGTCGAAGATCACCACCAGGGGGAGGCTGCCCTGGGGGTGGAGATGATCATCAGAGGTGTTTATTTATAACTAAGAGGTGTTTATTTAAAAAAGCGCAAACAGAACTATCCCACGGGAACCGTTAATTTTTTGGGGGATAAAATTAGGTATCAGCATGGCAAATTTTATTTAAATCGATCCAACAGTTTTAAAGATTAGCCCGTACAAACAGACAGACTGATAAACAAAAAAAATTGAAAAAAAAACCTGGATTTTTTTCTATTTCTCTTCTTACATCCCCTTGACACACATTCGACCTCTACAGTTTTATTATATGTAGGTATAGATAAGAACATGATGATTACTACCATAGAAAGTGAAAGAAACTGTCCTGTAGGTGCCAGCATCCTCACCAAGATTTAGGAACATAGGAAAATGAAGAGTTTAATCGAGAAGCTGGCATCCTAAGCTTTAATTGCCAGCCCATCCCACACAGAGAAGCTTTGAGAGGGCATCGCCAACTTGCAACAAAACTGCTCTCAAAGCTCCGAAGAATTATCAACAAAATAAAACCAAACCCAAATTGAACGGACAAAAAGTCTGTAGTGTTCGCGTACTTGTTAAAAGAAGTATAAACTTGTGTATTTTTAGGTAACTGCTCTGTCCCAAATATCAATAAGATGATATTTAGGATGGACTCAGCAAATTGTAATATAGTACATATTTGCAATTCAGTAGGTATTATATTTTTAATGTACAATTAAAAATATATAAACCCAGCATTTCCCCCTGCTATGTTATACGTACATATAGCTATATAATTTATATCTATAATAATTATTTATAATTACGTTTTAACGTTTAGTGTAGATTTCTCAGACTTCCCGCAGTAAAAAGTATTCTATATGTTGACCCAGGTAACCACCCCCCCCCCCCCCAACGTGCGTTCACCTTGTCGTGGTGGGGGGGCTCAGTAGTGCCCGGCAACCCAACCGGGCGCGAAGCTAAGAAACGCATAGGGAGGTGGCCCTCTTCGGGGGGCGGTGTACCATGCGGGTTGCTCCTGGTACTTCTCTGATAGCAGAGTGGACCTTGGAGTAACCCCATGGTTGTTGTGGTCTGCTTCGGCAGACCTGCCGTCGGGGCGTCGTAGTTGAATGCGTAAGCGATCCTGCGACGCCCCATTAAGACGGGGGAAGGTTTTATTGGGTTTTAGTGGGTAGTACTGGCTGTATTATGCCGGTGAGTCCCACACGTCGTGCGTAAATGCATTTCCCAACGTTAAAAAAAAAAGGTAACCAGCTATCATCATACCAAATTTCATCAAAATCTGTCCAGTAGTTTTCTCGTGATACGGTCACAAACAGTCAGATAGATAACAAAAATTATAAAAACTATAGATTCGGCCTCTATTGATAATAATGTTAATTCAATAAGATTTTCCAAAAAATATTTAATATACAGATTCGACTCCAAATTTTATAATACGTATAGATAAATGTAATTTTTCGCTCTAAGAATTACTGTATAGCTACTGGCTCTATTAATCTTGATAGTATCACTAGGTAGGGAGGTGAGCTTATGGCTACGACGCCGTGAACATGAAGCGGTGGGTTTCCTGGGAAGCTCGACGCTTAGTTTACGCCACGCTGTTATGAATTAATATGTATGATAAAAAAAACTTGTAATTTTATCAATAAAATATCACAATCTCAATATTAGTCCTGCATGAGGAGTATATATGTTCAGTGTATAAGGATATATGTCTATATGATGGTTGAGTGCGCCCTACTTCTTTACCTATAATTGATATAGCGTCAATTTGTTCTAACAAAAGTTATACGACGTCTTCATAAATGTCGGAATCTTGACAAAATCTTGATCTTGGATTTTGGTAACTACTCATACCAAAATTGTTTTGGACTCTATTTAGCATATTTATTCGTAGCTGTACGTAAATTCCCTTCGGAATAGTACCGAGACGTTCAAACAAATAAAAAAATATATATCATGCGTACAAAGAAACCATGAATACTTTTACAAGTGACATCACCGAACTATAACTACACCATGTAGCTACTAAATATGCGTACTATTGACCTAAAGACCTTGTACTGAGCGTGTACGGACGCGTGCAAATTCGGGCGCGGAGGCGAATCAATTAATGTGACAGACTGACGTATCAAGGCTGGCTGGCAAATGATATGGCCTTCAAATCGGCGAGTATGTTTTAAATAAAACAGTCTTTTCGGATTTTTTCGAGGATTTATTTTGATTATCCGGGTCAACACATAGGATACTTTTTACCGCGGGAAAATATCTCATTTTTGAGAAAAATACAAAAACTGCAATGTAAGAGTATAACTAATATGTAAAACCTAAATTGTTTTTTAATATAAATTTGGTTTTTGGTCATCTGAACGCGGGCAGAGCCGCGGGCAATGCTAGTGTCAATATTCGCGTAAATCTAACAAAGTATTATTCGGCGAATATGTTCTTTGTTTTTTGCTCGTCGTCTATGGTGGTTTCATGTAGGTATGAAGTGTGCAGTTATTTTTTATATGAAAATTCTATAAATTAAAAAACCCAAATGCAAACGTCAAAAACTTCGTTCCACTACACAATGTGTGTACGTAGAGAGACCTATTTTTAACAATAAACTAACTTTATAAAATTTGACGATACAAGAATCAAAGTTTACAAAGTTTTATTTATATTTGAAGTTTTTACCTTAGAGAAAAGAAAATTAATATTCTTTTTGCATTTATTTATTGAGAATCTATCAAAAATATCACACTCGAAACGACGGAGAAAAAAATAATACATAAATAAAATACTTAAAAACTAGGCAGGCAATGCCGAATGCAAATGCTAGTATGATGATGTCATGTGATAAGTGTGGCTCGAATTATGTATTTTCTCATGTACAGATCACTAATTATTCTATTTAACTAAGAAGTTACAACGACTAAACGATTCAATTACATTTGATTGGTTGATGTAACTTTTAAGTTCTCATACCACCAATATATTTACGATTTTAATTCGAGTAGGTAATAATAATAGGGATATATGTATGTATGTACATATATGCTCTATGTCCACTACCTCCGGGTGAGGAAGGGTGTATGTTGTTTTCATTTAAGGGTAGAACAAACCCTTTAGCTACATACCACTAGCTGTTGCCTCGCCACATACACACCTTGATCTGCCCCATAACAGTCAAACAGCTTTTTCCCAACGCTGATGTTTTGGGATCATGATCACCTTCAGTTGCTGTGCTACCCACGACCTTGTTGAAGAATGGTGTATGTTATATTCACCTAAGGGTAGAACAAGCCCTTTAGCTACATACCACTAGCTGCTGCCTCGCCGCGTACACATCTTTGATCTGCCCCGTGATGGTGACGCAGCTCTTCCTGAGCGCCGGGATGTTGGGGTCGTCCGCGTCCGGGAACATGATCTGTGTGCCCGTGCCCTTCATGATGACCTTCAGCTGCTCGGCGCTGCGCCCCACCACCACCGGGTGGTGCATGGGGGAGATCTCCAGGCTCATCTGCACTTGGGTTTGACTCTGGGTTGAGGGAAAATTGCGTTTTAAAAATTGTTAAAATATTTTATAGTAAAATAGTCCGGTAAGTTTCGTATAGGAGTGAATGAAATAAAATAATTTAATGTTTAGTTTTAAAATGAATTGCATACAATTTAATTATTTTTAAATTATTTGCGATAAATAAACAATTTTGCATTTTTTTTTGTGTGCGGGTTTCTGTGTACTTTTTTGATTGATGTACAATAAGCAAGTAATGCAACTTCACTAAGATCATAAACACGATTATAAGCTCATAAATACACTGCTCCTCACTACGTCATAATCAAATTTCGGAAACTTTAAACTTGAGAGATGTTATTGTTCAATAACGTGTTTTATTTACTCTGCGTCTGTTAATGCAACTATAAGCCATTATAAAAAAAAATATTTTAAAATATATCCGAAAATAACATTAAAAATTTAAGTAATAGTATAAAAAATGATCTAAAAGACAAAAAAATCGACAGTGCATATATATTACAAGACTTCCGCGACACCATCCAGACAAAGAGAGACAATAGCATTCCCAAGGAGGGTTGACGTCAGACAGGCGGCCGGTCGTAAAACTTTTGCCAAATCCTTTCAGCAGAACAGAAGATGTACTGCGCCGACCACAAGTGATTGGGAAATGGGCAGGGAGAAGAAGAAGAACGTGTTTTATTTAGGTACTAGCTGTACTCGCGCGCTTCTTTCTATTTCTATGTGGCTTTGTGTTTTTCAACAGGGGCTGTTATTAACTTATATTTTTTTCGGTCACCCCTGCATATTGTGATTGTATCCAATTTTAAGTTGTACTTATAATCTTATTAAAAGTAAACAATGTTCTTAAATGAGTAAATAAACGTCCTTTAATCCTAAATAATACTTATATTCTATACTGACCGCGAGCGGGCCACACATGTAGTTCATGAGCAGCGTGGTGGCCTCCATGGTGGCGTGCACCTCCCACTGCACGCCCTTCACCACCAGCAGGTTGGCGTGCAGCTTGGGCCGGTTGCGGAGCATCACCTGGTACACGAACATTACTCAATTTAAAGAAAAAATCTTGTACATTTTGTTTTTATTTAATTTTAAATGTGTGATTAGACTTTAGAGTAATTTATTTACTGACTGAGACATAAATATTAATTGTTAAATGTTTATAATATGATATAATATGAAAATATGGGCCTGTGTCCGAATGAAAATAAATAAATAAAAAAAAAAATAACAAAATATTCGTCGGGAATAAACAAAATCTGAAAAGAGAGTTTCATTTATAAAATGTAAAATCTAAGAAAGTATTAGTATCAAGTAATCTTTTACTTTTTGTAGGAAAATATACCTATATAGATAAACTTAAAAAGCAAAACCTTTTCTAATAAATATAAAATTTGATGCAAATCGTTAGAGCCGTTTCTAAGATACGCGTAATAAATTTTTATATGTACAAAATTGCTTCATTTATATTATAAAATAGTTTTATACGGAATTTTTTTTAAGCATGTAGAACATACTTATACGCAAATATAAATTTTTTAATAAAAAATATACATAAAAATAACTTTATGTATAAGAAGATTACTTACAGTGACAATTTGTATGAACTTATAACATTTATTTATACTTCATACAATATTGTAAGAAATATGTATGGTCGCAAATTCAAGAATTGCTATAAAAATTGAGATAATATTATGTTACATGTATAAAATAAGAAATCAAGAAATACATTTTTCTAAGAAACCTTCGTGAACTTTTATACTTCATTAACTTGAAAAAGCAAAATTGCTATTTTATTTTTGTAGGATCACTAAAATTTTATAATATGTGCATATATTTTTAACACAATTGTTACCTGAACGTTGTACTGCTCTTGTATTTGTTGGACGTAGGGAGAGTTGATATCTGGCAATGGCTGAGAAGGAGCTACAATGGGCAGCTCGAAGCAAAACACCAGCGGAGTTAGGGCCTGTATACAATATGGAAAAAAAACATATTATGTAGTTTGACCAGCAGCTTCCCCTCGATTCGCTCTGGTTCATCTCTAGGAAAACAAAAACAAACCTATCCCACGGGAACCGTACATTTTTCCGGGATAAAAAGTAGCCTATGTGTTATTCCAGACTATAATCTATCTGTGCAAAATCTCTGTGCCAAATTTCATCCAGATCCGTTCAGCCGTTCTGACGTGAAAGAGAAACATCCATACTCACAAACTTTCATATTTATAATATTAGAATAGATTACATAGATTTAAATAATTAATTATAGTTTAAAAAAACACGCTTTTGATGTTTTGGACTCTTGCTAGCTCCAAGATAACAAATTATGGTTCAGTCTTCGGAACTACCTATTATGTACATACATACAAATTTGTAGTGTGTGTAAGTTGTGGATTGTATTATAACGTGTTTTCCCGTGGGAATGAAATAATCACTCGCAATAAAAAGTAGACTATGTAACTTGTCAGCCCTCTATAGTCTATCTCCACACAAAAAATCACGTCAATCCGTCACTTTGTTTCGATGTGGGAGAAGGACAAACAAACAAACAAACAAACAAACACACTTAAATATTTATAATATTAAGTATGGAAGTATGGATAAATACAAATTTATTTATAATTATAAAAAATACTGACCCGGACTCTAGCCCGCGCTCGCTCCACACGTTCCATATCGCCTGCGATGGACACTTGGTTACTCTTCTCCTGCGTGCTTGTTCTGTTCGAGTCCGGGAAATGGATGTGGCATCCTGTTTCTTCCATTACGCGTTTAATTGTTAAGCCACCCTTAAAATATTACATATATAAATAAATATGTTGGGACATTAACACACAGCACCATCTAGTTCCACAGCAAGCTACGAGGCTTATGTTATGGATACCAGATAGTTGGTACACTACACATATATAACTTTAAATACAAATTAAGCCAAACGTATCATCAATTCATATATTATAGAATAAATGTTATCAACCGACTTCAAAAAGGAGGAGGTTCTCAATTCGACTGTATGGTTTTTTTTTTTTTTTTTTATGTTTGTTACCTCAGAACTCCGTCATTTATTAACCGATTTGGACAATTTTTGTTTTGTTTGAAAGGGTATACTTCCAGATTGGTCCCATTTAAATTTCAAAAAAAAATACCACCCCTAAGGGTGGAAAAACAACTAATGATGAATTTAACCTACTTCTAATTGTCATATTGACTTGAAACTTTGCAAGTATTTCTATTTCCGTTGATAGTACAGTGGTTCAGTGTTGTTGACCTGATCTGATGGCAAGGCCAGAAGGTGGTTAGGTGGAACTCTTCAACGGCTAATAGTAGATACTTTGAGTTTGGGCTTATTTTGTTTGATTTGACAAGCCTAACACGTTAGAATCCTTACTTTGCTACTACTGTCTACCCTAAAAAGGGAAAAATAAAAACTTTTTAACAAAAAAATAAAAACCGACTTCAAACAAAAGCACTAAAAAGTAAAAAATAACTGATTGGTAGTTTTCATTTACTATACATACCTAATCAAATATTTTCGAAGTCGGTGTGCTTTGGCTAAGTAATTAAAGCCTACCTATTAAATACATACCTAATCAAATATTTTCGAAATCGGTGCCAGCCCATACAAAGCAAAGCACACCGACTTCGAAAATATTTGATTAGGTATGTATAGTAAATGAAAACTACCAATCAGTTATTTTTTACTTTTTAGTGCTTTTGTTTGAAGTCGGTTTTTATTTTTCTACACAAATTGTCAGACTATAAAATACTAGTGGCTTATCCCTGTATCGCTCGGGTGCGTCCCAAGGTGCTTAATAGTAGCTAATGTTACTTCAGGTCATTCTATCTCCGTACTAAATATTCAAATTCGTCCAGCTGTTTTAGGTTAAAAAAGTAACAAACATACAAACATACGCACGGCCACATTATGACACTTTTTCTAAAAAAGTTTATAGATATACTACCTATTATTCAATTATATAAACAAAACTTTCTGGTCAATTATAAGATTTCAAAACAACCTTTCTCTATACTATTATATAACGTTGTATTGTATTGTATTCAGCCCTTTTTAATGTCCCTCTGCTGAGCACGGGCTTCCCTTCAATACGAAGGGGATCAGGCCATAGTCCACCACGCTGGCCAAGTGCGGGTTGGCGTCAAGTTAAAAAAAAAAATAATTATTATAAAATTGCTTGGTACTAAAATCGCCATTTGTATTTGTATCCCTATGGATAAGTATAGATACATATACAAGTATAAACTACTAGCAGTTGACCGCAAAAAAATTTCAATCATTTTAAATGCACTTTAAATATACATTAAGATAGCTCGACAACTTGAAAATATTATAAAACAACAATGATTTCATAATGACTCAATTTCCATTGTTTAGATTTATGAGTAAGTACTAAATAATATGTACTGCATGCATAATATGTACTGATGTAGACTCATTAAGATTAAAATAGTTGTGTAATTTGTTTTTCAAGAGATATCTGAAGACAATGGCATAATATTTAAACCGAACTATGCATTATGTCTTGTTGGAACATTAACACAGCACCATCTAGTTCTATGGTAAGCTACGAGGTTTGTGTTATGGATACCAGATAGTTGATACATTACATATGACTTTAAATACATATATATTATAGATATAAACCCCCATGACTGGAGTACAAACATTCGTGCTCATCACACAAATGATTGCCCCCAGCGGGATTCGAACCCGCGACCGCTGACACAGCAATTAGGGTCACTACAAACTGAGCCAAACGTGTCGTCAAATTATTCGTCTTGGATATTTAAAGAATTAAATTTGGTCTAATTCAAAGTCCTGAAATGAAATAATGAAATTTGGAGTTGAAGTCCTGAAATTTGGAGGGTGTGTTTTTGTAAGTGTAGGTATCCACTAAGAAAGAGTTTTTTGAAATTCCACCCCTAAGAGGGTGAAATGGAGTTTTGAATTTTCTGTAAAACTTGTTATTCTCCGAGTCGATTGACTCGAAAACTGATACGCATACTCTTCAATTAGGTAAAATTATGAGATACGTCTAACACAGTTTTTCAAAATCATCCCTCAACAGAGTCAAATAAGGCCTCGAAAATCCTACAGCTTGTTTTGGTTTTTGTTTTTGTGTTGTTTTAACGCCACTGAGGCCGCGGGTTGTGCTAGAATGTAAAAGCATATAAAGTAAAAAAATGTATTGTAAAAAGCTCGAATTCATATTCATATATTTTTGCATAGATATATATCTTTAGATGTAGATGTACAACCTTTCTAGTTAGAGCCATAAAATGTATAATTTATGCAAATCCATCAGTGCCTTGATGTCCATGAAATAAAAGTGCTGTAAATAATAATTACTGAAACAAAGTACCTAGCTCAGCTGATAAGCTGTTGTAAAACAAAAGTTAGGAGGTTATGTGTCTACTGATGACATCAGCAGTTTCATTATACACTATATTTCCAATTACTTAGCTTACTTACTTGTAGCTTACTCACGGTTCGTCACTAGCTTGATTCCCCATACAAACTTTAATCACCATGTTCACCCCCTTGAGGGATGATTTCCGGGATAAAAAGTATCCCATGTCCTTCTTAGGATCTCAAACTATCTTCTTACTAAATTTCATCCAAATCGGTTCAGTAGATCCAGAGATTACCCCTTACAACGTCACAAACTCACAAACTTTACCTCTTTATAATATTAGTATAGATATAGATCATAAAATTTTTGTAGGACGAAAGTTATTGTAAACAAGTGTAGTAAATTAGACTAGTTTAAATTTTTTTTTAATCATAGATACTTTCGTAACTTATTTCAACAATCCCATGCAATTGAAATATAGAAACCATTTATTAAAACTAAGAATGGCATATTCATTTAGTTCTATTCTTGCAATTGAAAGATAAAATAAACGAAATGTTATAATACTAACACGACTTACAAAACTATGGTGATTCATATTTAATTTTATGGTAAACGTGCATTTAATAAGTGCACACATGACCTTGCTAACTAAGCCATTTTATGCAATAGATTAGCTCTATCTACCCGCATGCAAAATTATTGTATCTACTTAACGCGTAAAATTACGAATGTATAATACAAATAACGATATCAAGGTGTATTGTATTTATGCTCGTAGAAACGGAAAAAAATAATTTAATAATAGGTATAAAGAATATATTATTATATGTATAGATTACTTTTTAAATTTTACTTTCTCGATATGTTCACCTGAAAATACTAACACATAATATGTACCTATCTATCTATACTAATATTATAAAGAGGTAAAGTTTGTGATCTTGTGAGTTTGTGACGTTGTAGGGGCTAATCTTTGGATCTACTGAACCGATTTTCAAAATTCTTTTACCAATAGAAAGCCACGTTCTTTCTGAGTGTCATAGGCTATTTATTAACACGAAGAATGAACAGGCTTTTTCGTGGTAGTTGGATTTGCAAAGTAAGTCGGAGAAAAAACGGTCGAACGAAAACGTTTCTTACGAACGCTGCCTTAACGATGAGAGATATATGATTGTGTTCTAGAGAAAAGTTGTAGTTTAATAATGCCTACAAAAAATTCAGCGACAGCATATGTCTAACTTTTATATTTAAGTCACAAAAAGTAGTTTTTTATATTAAATAAAAACTTTTTAACAAAAAAATAAAAACCGACTTCAAACAAAAGCACTAAAAAGTAAAAAATTACTGATTGGTAGTTTTCATTTACTATACATACCTAATCAAATATTTTCGAAGTCTGTGTGCTTTGCTTTGTATGGGCTGGCACCGATTTCGAAAATATTTGATTAGGTATGTATTTAATAGGTAGGCTTTAATTACTTAGCCAAAGCACACCGACTTCGAAAATATTTGATTAGGTATGTATAGTAAATGAAAACTACCAATCAGTTATTTTTTACTTTTTAGTGCTTTTGTTTGAAGTCGGTTTTTATTTTTTTGTTAAAAAGTTTTTATTTTTACCTTTTTAGTGTAGACAGTAGTAGCAAAGTTAGGATTCTAACGTGTTAGGCTTGTCAAATCAAACAAAATAAGCCCAAACTCAAAGTATCTACTATTAGTCCTTGAAGAGTTCCATCTATCCACCTTCTGGCCTTGCCATCAGATCAGGTCAACAACACCGAACCACTGTACTATCAACGGAAATAGAAATACTTGCAAAGTTTCAAGTCAATATGACAATTAGAAGTAGGTTAAATTCATCATTAGTTGTTTTTCCACCCTTAGGGGTGGTATTTTTTTTTTTAAATTTAAATGGGACCAATCTGGAAGTATACCCTTTCAAACAAAACAAAAATTGTCCAAATCGGTTAATAAATGACGGAGTTCTGAGGTAACAAACATAAAAAAAAAAGAAAAAAAAAACATACAGTCGAATTGAGAACCTCCTCCTTTTTGAAGTCGGTTGAAAAATAATTTAAGTCGGTAGGTCATGTTTATTGGTCATATTATCAACAATTATGAATTCTTATCAAAATAAGTAAATTTATCGTCTTAAATGTTTAAAACAAAAGACTTTTCCCTTTTACTGCATATAATTTGGACAAACGGTTAGAGATAATACAACATATTCGTAGGTATGGACGAACCCGAGCGAGCTGTTTGTCTGTTTTTCTGTTTATACGGGCTAATCTCCGAATCTATTGGACCGATTTAAATGAAATTTTGCATGGTGGTACCTTATATCCCCAGGCAACATCTTAGATATTTTTCATCCCGGAAAATTAAAGAGTTTCCGTGGGATAGTTAAAAAACTATAGTAACTTATACAGCTTAGTACATAACAACTTAAGCACCTAATTTAGTAAAATTTGGCATACTGATACCTTATATTGCCGGTCAAACAACAGGTTACTTTTCATCCCGGAAAAATGAACGATTCCCGTGGGATAGATCTGTTCGTGCTTTTCTAGAGGCAAACCCGAGCGAAGCGAGGGTAAGCCGCTAGTATGATATATACCTACTTTTAATTGTTATCGGACTATTATTATAATATGTACTTACATAAGTTTGTATGAATGTGTGTAATGTGTTTGTTACCTACCTCTTTAAGGCAAACTACTGAACTCAGGACTGATTTGGATACTTAGTGCATAGATAGAGTATCATGAGTAATATGTAGGCTACTGTTTGACGCCTAAGGACATAGTAAGAGTCAATAGCTAGTTTTATATGTATAGAAAACTACATTTGAATGTACTTTATTATATAACACTCAGAAATTATAAAATAGCAATTAATTACCTTTCCAATAATGTGCGAGTGGTCTGTATAACTGACGTCAATCTTCATAGTCACGCGGTTACTCTACGAAGAATAAACATTCGCAAATAATATAAATATCACTAGATAATAGATATCCTGCTGGTGTTATTTCTAGTTTTTTGCTTATTTCTTAATTATTTTAGTTTACATCCTACAACGGTTAGGTATAGGTATGGTACCGGTAAGATCGAGCTTTTTTTACTTTATTTCCTCAGTTGAGTTTTTTACTAAATTAATCAAATATAAAGTTTTAAACGGATACATAAAAGTTATGAAATTTATAAATTGTATTTTAATTAATCAATTTTATTAACGCGTTTTTTCGCGTTTAAATATTTTCTGTTATAATAGCATGTAGAGTTCAATACATTGAAGAAGAGAAATAGACTTATATTTCATTCATGATTGTGAGTTTTAAAAGTTAATTATATAATAATATATACATACTCTTGTATCCAGTAACTGCATAATTTTTTCTCGCGCCAGCCTGACATCATCCGGACGACCAGCAATACGCACATGAGGATCTAGATGAAAGCTCTTTAAATTATTTATTTTCACACACTAACACCAATATAATATTTAAAAAGAAAAATCCACTTTGATAAAACACAAATTATTCTAACCTAAAATTTGTAATAAATCGGCATAATTATTATCCCGTATTTTTTTAATAACTTCATAAACTTCATCGTAATTATTCTTAAAAATCATTCTTAATACATTTAAAATTATAAAAAAAATGAGTATAAAAGTCGTGTAATAGCTAACGGTTGCAAAATGTAAATGAAATAAATCAAAAATTTTAAACTAAAATTATATCGCGCCAGACGGGCGCCGCGCGCTGTCTATTTGGCGCCATCCCGCCAAAATTTGTTTACAGGTGGACGTTAATTTTTAAAAAAATGTACGTTTCAAAATAAGGATACTTAAATAAAAAATCCTAAAAATATATTTTTTAAATTAAGTTATAAGAGTAGATACATTAAAATATACTTATAATAAATATATATTATATACAAATATTTAAAAAAAATATGTTATCCTCAAACACATTTAAATCGGTTATTTAATTTTCACATACCTTTTTTCGATCGAGCTCCTATTTTAAGCCGTGCGGGCCAGTTTATTAAAGTATTTGTTTCATTCATGACCTAAAAATATATTTAAATTATAACAGCAAATCTTTAATTCAAATTAATTCTAATCTATGACACGTGTATCACTTAAATAGTACATTTATTAGATGCTACGGGTTATATTACGATACTAATTATAGAGTTATTGCGTAGGTACATAAGGTTTTTACGTAAGAATTAGTTCGATTTATCTCTTACCCTGTGAAAAAATGCTTGAGCAGTTTGAGATTCTTCCAAATTATCTGAAATTTAAAATTAAGTTACCTATAATATAATTAAAAAAATGTATGTGTTTTCACAACAGGTTCCCACAAAACGTTTAACAAACCCGGCAGCTGTTTCGGAATTTATTAGTGGATTTTCGAATTTAAGCCTTTAAATAGGCTTTTTTAATTTACTCAAATGGTACAATCAACAAAGCGTGAATGGTACCGTATAATTAGTTATATCTATAGGTATGAATTCAATAAGCATAATAGGTATTGTACTCGTAATTTAATAAAGATCATCCAGCTCAATATCTCTCACTAGTTTTTCTCAGACATTATGGATTGTATTTACTTATGGTAGGATACAATTTTTCCGTTTAAATGCAACGTTTTAATTCTAAAAAAAGTATAGAACTTTACTAATAACTATTTACCAGCCAGCATCGCTTCCAAACGGCGCCTATCCACACGAAACCTTTCTTGATATACATCCTCAGCACTATTTAATCCAAGTATTACTGCTAACTTCTGTAAGTCTTCGGCTGAAGTTACAGAATTACTAGTTCCACTTTCGGACGCCTGTTTAAGTAACGAGACGGTACAATGATATACATATTTATTCTCCAAATTAAAAATAAGAATAATTTCTAATAATAAATAAATAAAGTTCATTAATAGTATGTCTATACAAAAGTTAACCACGCTAAGTATAATCAAGATGGCGGATATGCAGTAATTAAATATAACTGTTACATACACAAAATATTTTTATAACGGCCAGCACCTTTAAAAATAATGTAAAGAAGTACTTACCTCGCTTATTGTGTCTTTGTCAGAGCTACTCTTAAATTCTGATAGATGTGTTTTTACAGTTAAAAAATTTGCTGACGCCATAGCGAAAATATTTATATATATCACATTAATTTTTATTTATTTTATTTATTCAATTTAAAGTAATTAAGATTTATAATTGATTAATGCGTAAATAAAATATCTATACATAATTCTTAAACTACAAGTCTTAAAATTTCAAGTGGTTCAATTATTTCACCTTTACTTTTTGATATCCCAAGCCCAACTAAGGTGATAAAAATGATTTCTTGATAGTACTTAGAATTAAATATTATACAAACATTTGAGGGTATTTTAATTTTAATTCAATATTCGCTACTATGTTTTTGGTATTACGTTTAAAATGATGAATTATTTAAATTAATTTTGTCAGTGACGAATATAAATAATTAATAAAATATTATAAAAAATATTTCGGACCAAAAATATTAATATTTAAATTACCTCGCCATTACATTGCACATTATAAGTACGTTTCGTTTTTATAATTCGAATTGTTCATACCATTTTGAACATGGAGGCCTGTCATTGATCAACCAATGGGAAGCCGTCCCGCCACCGGACGTTGCCGCCAAGACGGCGCCAGCCAACAAATTTCTTTGAACTCATTTGTTTTTAAAGTAGACTAAGTACTCTGTACTTCTAGGTAAAACAGACGTTTATAAAAAAATTTCAAAACATAAATTAAGAAATGTATTTATCAAATATTATATATAATATTTTTTTTATTATTTATTAATATTTAAACATATAGCTTTATAACAATGTGATATATTACAACAAATTAAATGGTAAAATCTTAGATTATTTATATAATAATCAAAGGGTAAAATTTATAAACCACTGATTTTGTGTATTGCAGTGTATTATGTAGATAGAATCAATTATGTACATTATTTCTTGGTAAAATACTGTCATGGGCGTCGGAAGGGGGGTACACTCGCAACCCCTGTCATGAAGGAAAATATATAGAAAAAGTTAAATAAATAAAATTGTATTAGTAAAATCCCTGTTTAAATTTAGATATATACGAAAAAAAGATGATAAGTAAGTATGAATAAAATTTGTTAGTAAATAGCAATTTTGGAATATTTATTAACTATAAGATATGATGTAGTAATAAAAATAAACACGCTGGTACTACTATGAATGAAACCATTATTACAAACTGAACGTAATCCATTGAAATGTATTTTGAGCGATCGCCACTTGATGTCGCATTAGTCGGGTTTCAGCGCTTGCCGGTGTTGGGTGTGTGTAACTCTCGATTCGAGTTCACGTAGCTTAGTAATTTAAAATTCTATTTATTAATTAAAGTGTAACTTTATAATTCTAGATTATTTTGTACGCTAGTATAAGCATCTCTGAGTGTCCTACCTATAATTGTTTAGTGTTTATTTAAGTTTTAGTGTCTTAATTTAATTCGACGGTGAGTAGTAAAATCAAAAGTTATTCTAAGAATTTTATTTTTTAATATGTATCTATTTAGCGATACTAAAATTTAGAATAGGGTAGGCATTTTAAAATAAATTAATATTATTGTAACGTATCTTATACATTTTAAAGTAACAGCTGCTGCGATGTCGGCTTATTCCGAAATTCCACGTTAACATTTGCAAAGTTCAAATAATATCATAAGACCATCACATTAATTGAATTAGAGCTGTTTCTAATTTATAACTAAACAATCTATATTTTTTATAACTTCCTAAATAAAATTCCCTATGATTTATTAATATTACAATTACACGCGCTTGCAAAGCAAAGTGCTACATATTTTTAATAAAGGTTATGCTATAATCACCTTTATGCCTTTACACTTGAGGTAGACGTATCCATCTTCCTGTTGTCTGATTTTACATATACTGACTATTTAGGGGAGAAGTACCCCCGTAAAATATTATCTTGAAACATACAATTGATTTTGTATAAAAGAAAATATTAGAATAATTTAGTTTAAATAATGTAATACATTCATAAAATTCTCCAGATTTGGTATAATTTTCTTTCTCATTTTACAATAAATGTCGAATATCTAAACAAAAGCAATTCGTACTCAAAGTGTAAAATTATAATTGCCTACACGTGTAGTTAATTATTTCTTGTCTACAATTTTTTTATTACCTATTTATATTATTTCAAATGAAGTTTCTATAATAATAATAATACAAGATAATTAAAATATACAATTAGACGTCTTCCGACAGCTGGTGACGCCTATAAAAGTTAAATTCGAATTTAACATTTACAATTTACTTATATTACGTTATCAAGTAACAACCGGCAACCGTTCGAAAATCGAAATGTGTGATGTAAAGAAAGTACATAGCTGTAACGAACGACAATGCCTTCAGAATATTCATTGCGTCTATTTATGTATACAGTAAGGATCAGGATTAACTTTTAGTTAGTGCATTTTGAATTAGAAAATTTAAACTTAAAAAGAATGCAATACTTAATAATAATGAAATTGTTAATTAATCGTTTTAAGTGATATTTTTAAAGCTCTTTAAAAATTTAAAATACTTATTTGTTAAAATTACAATACCTACGTACAATGTAGCTTGACAATAAAAATTTTAATACAATACAGCTGTTAACACATTAGTAACAGGCTCTGAACATTCTTTATATCTATCTAATCTAATATATTTAAACGAGCAAGTCTTGTATATATATTTATATATAAATATATAATCTGAATCTCAGAAACGGCTCCAACGATTTTCATGAAATTTAGTACAAATGGGGTTTCGGGGGCTAAAAATCGATCTAGATTAGTCTTATGTCTGAGAAAACGGCTGTTCTAGAGTTTTCTTGCGGTTTTCTTTTGCATTATTGAACACAAAATATGGTCGGTAATTTCGCACACTGTGGTATAAACATCGTGGTCAAGCGGCCAAGGCGCAAGATCGACAATCACAGGTTCGAATCTCGGTCGGATACAAAGTTTTCACTTTTTTTTAATATTTATTCAAGTTTTCAGTTTAAAAAAAAAAGAAAGATGATTGTATTTTAGGCCAAAAACTGCGAGCGAAGCTCGGTCGCCCAGGTACTTAATAATTAATACATGACTTCTTGACCGACTTGAGAATATAAGGTGAATTCGTGTATGTGTTCTTTTCTGTATTCTTCACGATATCCATCCATTCGAGTGATCCAAATTTATGTAATATTTAATATAAATTAAAAAAGTTTAATCTACACAACTACACAAATTATAGATAAGGTGGTTACATAGTGGGATAGATTTATTTTTATTTGTCTAAATCTAATTATAAAATATAAAAAAAACGGATCCTAATGCAAAATATTTTTTTAAAAGTAATTTTGAGGTTGATGACCGTTTAGTTAATAGGAATTATTATTTATAATCTTTTACTACGTTTCGGAAATGTAAAATTCATATCACCGATTTACAACGTTTATTGTAATAAATGAATGTGTAATGTGTATACAAATAAAGAATATAGAAATAATAAATACATAATATGTAACTAATCGGTCTTTTGTTCGTCTATTCATAATTATACCTATGGCAGATTATAAAGCTAACGACTATTATATAAATCGGATTAAAACCCTTAGATCAAGTCGGACAGTGAACCCACTACCGGTTTCATAAGAACAGCTTAAACCCCAGACGGTCGTCTACTTTTTAATTTTATTTAAAAATGCACATACTATAAAGTCGACAAGTGAGTATAGTTTGCATTCTATTAAAATACCGGTCGCTGGGACATTGTTCTGCCACCACGCGGGCTACATACTGAACGGATTTATTTATTGTATCGTAAACCTTCCTTCAGTTTAATGGCTTACTTATTATTCACTTATTTTTACTTTTTAGTTTTTACTCTTAAAGTTAGTGAAAGTCTCATATACAGTCAAAGGTGTTACATAAAAACCATTTTGAAAGAAGATTTTTTTTTCTTTAGTATTAAACGATGAATGAAAAATATGTACAGGTATGTACAATGTACATAAATTATATATATATATATATATATATATATATATATATATATATATATATATATATATCATAAAAATATACTCGTACTCATTTTCAAAACTACGTGTATTAATTTTTGTACTAAAGAACCGATTATCTAATATCTATTCTTACTTAATATTATAAAGAGGTAAAGTTTGTGAGTTTGTGTCGTTGTAGGGGGTAACCTCTGGATCTACTGAACCGATTAGATGAAATTTGGTAAGGAGGTAGTTTGAGATCCTGGGAAGGATATAGGATATTTTTTATCCCGGAAATCATCCCTTAAGGGGTTGAAAATTGGGATGAACGAGGCTTTGTATGGGAAATCAAAGTCTGCATAAGTAATAAATCAATAATAAATATTGACAACATTAAAAATCTGTAACATAATTATGATAAACAATTAATTGAATTTAAAAAAAACGCAGCCATGAACATACTTACCTACATAAGAAGTTATGATGTTTCGTCCAACCTTGATACCGACCGAAATAGATCGCGCGAATATTATTGACGTCGAACATTTTCACTTTCACCTTTCATATTCGCGATGCTTGCCATCTGCCTATAAAAGTTTTATTTAAAAAAAAACGACTTCCAGGCACTAAAATGTAAAAATAACTAAGCTGAGGTTTTTCATTTAGAATAGATACCTAATCAGATATTTTCGAAGTCTGTGCCAGTTTGTATGGGACCACCCGGGAAGTATACTGTTTGAAACAAAAAATAATAATTTCCAAATCGGTTCAGGCGTTTTCGAGTAATCTGGGAACATACCTACATTAAAAAAAGATTCCCACGAATTGAGAACCTCTTCCTTTCTGGAATTCGGTTAATAAATATAAAAGTATATACATAATTAAATACCTATAAATTTTACCGCAACAAGTGAACTAATTCAATCAGATTAATATTTCAAAATAAATCTAAGTAGCTGAATTGTTGTATAACTGAAAACTGCATCAAAATCGGGCTAGTAGCTTTGGAGAAAGTGGCAACATTGATTTACACAAACAGTGTTTGCTGCAGCGCTCCCTGGTGAGTTGTCACCGTAACACCTATCTACGAACATGCAACAATCAAACCCAAACCCATAACTGAAAACTGCATCAAAATCGGACTAGTAGTTTTGAAGAAAAATGGCAATATGTATTTGCACAAACAAACAAACAAACAAACAAACAAACAAACAAACAAACATCCTCTCACCACAAACGCATATACCGTCTCCGTTCCGTCGTGGGTAAAAAACAGACATAATTTTATTTAATGTAAATTGTATCAAAATCATAGATAAATTTAAAACTTGACAATCTAAACGAAAACATATTGACTATCTCATTTTCTGCCTTCTGCATTTTATTTAAAACTAGCGACTCATTTTTAACGTTTAGTATAGATTTCTCAGAGATGAGATATTTTCCTGCAGTAAAAAGTATCCTTTATATGTTGACCCGGAAGACCAGCTATCATTATGCCAAATTTTATCAAAATTCCTCCAGTAATTTTTACGTGATGAGGTCACAGACAGACAGACTGAGGGACAAAAATCTATAGATTCGATGTCTGTATCGATAATAATGTCTATTTCAATAAGACTTTCCGAAAAATATTTGATGTACAGATTCGGCTTACATTAGTTAGAATTTTATTATAAGTACTAGCGACTCACCCTCGCTCCGCTCGCGTTCGTCTCTACTTACGTTTTAACGTTTAGTGTAGATTTCTCAGAAATTAGATATTTTCCCGCAATAAAAAGTAACCTATATGTTGACCTGGATAACCAGCTATCACCATACCAAATTTCATCATAATCCGTCTAGTGGTTTTTCCGTGATGCGGTAACAGACAGACAGACAAAAATTCTAAAAACTATAGATTCGGCTTCTGTATCGATAATAATGTTTATTTCAATAAGATTTTCCAAAAGATATTTCATGTACAGATTCGGCTCAGTTAGACTTTTATTATATGTATAGATAGAGGATAGGTGTAGGAACCAAAACTTTGCCTTTGACAAAATTAAAAAAAAAGAAAATGCTAAAAATATCCTATGAGTAATAGATGTCTAAAGTGATTGGTCCTTGATATACTTAATTATTGATAAATGTATCGCAAAGAGACGGTCCGTTACTGGCGCCTCGTCTCGTGTAAGTAACGGTCGCGGTGCCCGAAATTACGGTAAGCAAAATAAGCGATAAAAATTAAATTCCAATTGATTAGATCTATTTTTAGACATTTTTTAAGAAGTTTTATTTATTTACTTATAAGATTGATGACAAAATATTATATAATGTGAATGAAAAAAGTAAAATATTTAAGTAATTACTCGTGACTTGTGAAGTATTATTTATATAGATTAAAAATAAAATAATTATTAGAATAAAGCTTATCACATGACCATGATTGTTGTGTAAGTTTTCTGTAACAAAAAAAAAAATAATAAAATCGCAAAAAATAGTTAAAATTTAGATTTATCTATATACTAATATTATAAAGGGGTAAAGTTTGTGAGATTGTGAGTTTGTGACGTTATAGGGGGTAATCTCTGGATCTACTGAATCGATTTAGATGAAATTTGGTAACAACATAGTTTGAGGCCCTGGGAAGGACATAGGATACTTTTTATCATTTTATGTTCGTTTTAAGGGGGTGAAAATGGGGATGAAAGTTTGTATGGGGAATTATGCTATAAAAAAAAGCATGATATAAAGGAACTATCAACTTATGTTATTTACAAATCTATTAAAAACACAAAAGTTTTTAAAAACTTTCTGGGACGATAATAGTTTATATGGCAGACTTTGTCTCCACGTATGAAACATTTCATTGGATCAATGATGATACGAATTTACCGACACGAGGTACCCACTTACCTTATCTTTGGTGACAATAATTCGCATACTATTTGTTTAGTTATTTGCTGGTATCGGACGTAGATTTTATAGTATAGGTCGTTGAGTAAGTCACATTGCGGGAGAACCAAATTGGTAATTGACAATTGTATTGATTTAGAAGCCAACATATTCACGGTCGAGGCCAAATATCATTTGGCGAAAAGATTCTGGAAATAAGAAAGAATATTTAATGCAAAAAAAAAAAATTTAAGAAAAAAAAAATACCTACGTACTTAATAATAAATATTTCATAGTTTGGGCAGTTACAATTTACCATATTTAATTAAGTTTTATATTTATTATAAAAAGCGGAGCGAGATATTATTAACCGAGTGCCAATAGGGCGGAGTATGTATGTATGTATGTTTTTTATGTATGTTCACCGATTTCTCGCAGACAGCTTGACCGATTGAACTACTTTAAACGGTATTGTGTTAAGGTAGGTCCCGAGGTGGTCCCATTAAAAAACCTTGGACACAGAGTATACGGTTTTCGAGAAAATCAGGAAAAACCATGATTTAGTATATGGATAGGTACAATTTTATACAAAAAAATCATATTAAAAATATGTACGTACAATATTTCTTATGCATTTTCTTTCTTTACAGACCTTGTTCCAATCATGGCCAAAACCGAGAAGTCTTTTCCCAGAAACTTTACAGGTAAGAATATCTTATAATTTTACACACTTTTTAATTTCAACATCTATCAAGAAAATTAATTCATATTATGTAGATTTACATAATCACTTTATTAATATATTCGTTGCTCATTATTCACACGTGCTATATAAAGAATGACTCACGTGACGTCTTCTGTATTATAGACATTTATTGCTAAGTTTCCACTTAGCAAGTGCTGTATATAATATACTAGCATTGCCCGCGGCTCCGCCCGCGTTCAGATGATCAAAAACCAAATTCTTAGGTTTTACATATTAGTATACTCTTACATTGCAGTTTTTGTATTTTTTCCACAGAAATGAGGTATTTTACTGCGGTAAAAAGTAACCTAAATGTTGACCCGGATAACCAGCTATCACCATAACAAATTTCATCAAAATCCCTCCAGTGGTTTTCTGTTGATGCGGTAACAGACAGACAGACAGACAGACATACATACAGACAGACAAAAATTCTAAAAACTATAGATTCGGCCTCTGATTGATTGATCTGATTGAGACGTATTTACTAAAGACATAATTTACTTTTAACATTAATTCTAATTTTTGTTTGTCAATCAACATAAAAAAACAAAATTTTTATAAAGTTTTGACAATTTCCGTTACTTATCTATTATTATCCTGTTATGGGGAAATCGCACAATACAACTAATTTAAGTACAATGCGTTTTTAAATAACAATCGCCAAGCCTATCGCTCATATTATACAGCTATTTATGTTCGCACAACTGTGGTCGTGCCCGCCGTGACGTGCTTGGCAGACGTCCATTTTGAAAATAAACTCCTATCTTACGTGTAATCGCGTTTCCGCTTTGAGAAACGAACACTAATGTATAGTTTTTATTTATTAACTAATAAAAAATCGTATAAGTTCGTCTTATTCATATAAGGTTCGTCCCTAGGCGATTTTTTAAATTGACATAACTTTTTTATTTATGAACTGATTGCAATAAAACAAACATTAAATGTTACGTGAAGCTTACCACGATAATATATTAGTGAAAACCGCACCCAAATCGGTTAAGCCGTTTCTGACAGACAGAAGGACAAACAGACAAAAATTCTAAAAATCATTGTTTTGGCTCTATTGCGTTAACAAGGAGTAGTAGAATAACAGTTTTTCTTAAATATCTTCCATGTACAGATAGCGATTAGTTACATTTTTATTATATGTATGTAAAGATGAATATTGTAAATATTAAATCTTAGGTGATTTTTATTATTTTATGTATAATATTTGTAAAGCCAATATTAAAAATGCTATTTGCATTTGCTATTTTTGACATTGCTACTGGTTTTTAAATGAAATTCAAAATAACTTATACCGTAGAAGTAGATAAACTTATTTTTTATGTGGCACATCTGGCACGCTCTGAAGCCATTAACAAGAAAATTGAATTGAATGAATGGATATATTCAAAACAAAAATGACATCTATATTGATTTATCTTTTGGTTTATTCCTAATATCGGTAAGACTTTTTAAGTAAATCTATACTAATAATATAAATGTGAAAGTTTGTGAGTAGGTATGGATGTTTGTTACTCTTTCACGCCAAAACGACAGAACGGATCTGGATGAAATTTGGCACAGAGATAGGTTGTAGGTAGTCTGGAATAACACATAAAATACTGTTTATCCCGGAAAAATAAACAAATTTTTTGCAATTTAAGGGACTTAGTACCTATAAGCGGGACCCACGGCTAAAACCTAGTAGTATAATTAAAATAATAAGGAAATTTTAAATGAAAAATAATTTAAGTAGTGTTTTAAATATGTATAAAATTAATTCGTTTAAGGTGCTCGTTAATTGTTTGAATATTTAATTAACCGATACATAATTTAAAACCTCATAATTAAAATAGCTTATACACGTGTTAAGTAATTACCGTTTAAATTGTTTGTAAACAAAGAGAAAATGTTAAGATCGGGCAAAAATATTACTCAAACGATGCCAAGGTTGTTCAACTATCTACGCTCTATGACATTTCCGTTGAGATTTTTTATGGCATGTTGAATAAAGTCATTCTCAGTGTTCTTGAGAAATAATGAAATTCGCCAGTGTCGATGTTTTAACTTAAATAAACGAAGATTTCACGTTTTCATTATGAGATTTGAAAATTTATTGAGAGTTTCAGTTTAGTCAAATTTAAAATTCAAATTCAAAATATTTTATTCAGCATTAAATTATTATATTTAGTGCTTAATGTGTGCAATGTGCATAGATTGATAGATATATTAATAATATAGATATATCTGACAAGCGGATTTTGTTCACAATTTCATGGGTTTTAATTTTTTTTTCTTAAGTAAATAAAAGTCAAAATCCGTCCAGCCGTTTCGGAGATTAGCCGGAACAAACAGACATACAGACAAAAAAATTGTTCTTTTATTATAAGTACCGTATATACTTTCATATGTATTTAGCAAAAAACTGTTATTTTGACATTACATACAGACACTTCAATTTTATTTATCTGTATAAATGATAAGATATGGAAAAGATACGAGTAGCTTATATGTGAAATTATGTGTGACAACATGTGTATGTAGCTTTTAAAAGTATTGAATTTGATGTATAAGAATTAAGAAATCTGTTATAAAATAAATTATGTAGTTTGTATGTAGATAATAAATATAGCCCATAGGAAATGTTAATTTTAAAAACTTTCATTATAATGCACATCGTCTACGTTCTACTGATATTCATTAGTCATTACACTGTAGAACTGCAGTTGTAACTTGTAAAGCTGTAATCAATAAGTAGAAATATAATACGTACTTGTCTAGATGTAAAATCAACGTGTTACAACGTAATAAAAAACCGGTTATATATCTATCTATATAAATAAAAATGAATGTTCGTATGTTTGTCCTCTATGCCTTCCTAAACCATTGATCCGCCGATGGTCATTCTGTATCGATCCGTGGATCATTCTGTATACGCATGTGAAGGTAAATGGCGCAAAAATAAAAGGATTTTTCTTTTGGCGTTCCTATGCCATTTAAGCTTAGAAGATAAGTCGCTGCTAGTGTTTTATATAAACTTCGTATTTGTAGATAGTATGTCTATACTAATATTATAAAGAGATAAAGTTTGTTAGATTGTGAGTTTGTGACGTTGTAGGGGGTAATCTCTGAATCTACTAAACCGATTTAGATGAAATTTGGTAAGAAGATAATTTGAGACCCTGGGAAGGACATAGGGTACTTTTTATCCCGAAAATCATTCCTTAAGAGGGTAAAAATGAAGATAAAAATTTGTATGGGGAAGCAAGCTAGGCACGAACCCGAGTAAAGCGAGGGCGAGTCGCTAGTGAATAGGTATAATATGTATTACGATATTTGTGAGTGCGCAAACAAACAGGTAACATCAATAAAATAAAATTATAAATATAATAGGCAATATACATACTCGTATCAAAAGTTAAGAGTAAAAACCAAACGCACATAATTTCATGGTTAAATAAGCAAATTAGCATAATTTAAATTATGTACATCAATTATTCGGTCTACTTCCATTAGTAAATTATTCGGATCTTATTTAAATCCAGTTATAAGGCACAACTTATTAAAAACTACTTTCAAATAATGAAAGCCTGTAATGTTTTTTCTTGCAAATAATCTTTTACAGCAAAGCAACTCATCTAGCTTTTTATTCTTCCTTTGACTCTATTAATAACATAAATCGGTATGTCTGCATATTTAAAACTAATCTACCTATTAATTTTATTACAGTAGCAACACATGAAAATATAAAACAGGTTTTAAAGTCCTCTAGACCGAATTTCGGTCACGACGGTCAATCTCACTGTGCGATAAAATATCACACAAGTGATATTTCATCACAAGTGTGTGCGGCACATGCACTCTTGTTTCTTTCACTCTCACTCCAATATCTGGAAGGCCGTTAATCCGACACAATCGGTGAAGATGTCAGGCGTAGGGCCAGTTTACATGCCCTTCGAGACACAAGGGTTGTATTACCCAGTTCCGAACTCTAGTTTGATACTGAGATTTTTTTTAAATAAAACTCTTGACTATTTAGCCCTACACGAGACTTGAACCCATGATCCCAAGTTCAGTAACATTCATACCATTAGACCGACGAGGCAGTTATAAATGTACTTGACATTGGATCGTCATTGTTTAACAATTTACTATCTAGATTTCACGTAAACATGAATCCAACGTCTAAAATTGCTTAAACACCTACACCCCAGCACCGCACCGCCCACGGTGGCATATTTCACATCCTTACTCAAAGCGAGAGAAAGTGCTGTAGAAATCGTATCTTTACATAAACTGGTCGGGTATCTTTTGCTTCGTGTTATTATTTTTATTTTATTTTTTTATTGGATGTATTTTAAGATTATACAATAAATGCTCTATTTCTTTGTATTATTATAGTAATAGTTTTATTGATATTTAGACACGTTTTATGGACTTTATAGTGCGAATTTACCCGCGTTCACGCTTTCGATCGCTCCCATTTTACAGGGTATCGCTGGGCTAATCAGAAGATTGGTTGAAAATTTTATCAAAATCGCTCCAGGAGTCCATAGGGAGCATACATACACACATCGACTTTTATATGTATAGAAGATATATACGGTATACCTACTGGTGTACTGTCAAATATGGTTGCAAAGTTTTGGAGTTTTCAAATATTTTCTACCTTAGAATAAACTATAACTAAGTCTGTAGGCGTTTTGATATATTAACTAATTATGTTTTGTTATTGTTAATTTAGGGTTGATATTAAAATTAATATTAGGTACACGATTTTTTAGTTTCTTGATTTATTAGGGGTTTTTTTTCATTAATTTTGTTCAAGTTTAACTTGCAGATTGCAATAGATTAGAATGCAGTTAGGTAGTTTAAACAAACCTCTACATACAATGTTAAACACGTTCAGTGAGCTGTTAAGCGTGTCAACAGCTTAGAACCGTTAAGTGTGCCTAGCGCATTACTAGCCATTTGCTTGGTAAAGTGCATGGTAACGAAATGGTAATGCACAATCCTGTGAGATATTTGCAGATAACTATGTATAACACAGGTATATAAATGGTTATACTTAATTTTTTGCGTATAAAGTCGTGTTATCTAGCCATTTTAATTAAAATTATTATATATTGATATATTTTTATCTTTACAAAATCGATAAAAATTAGTAAAGGAATGCAGGTAACTTCATCATGTCGCTTTATGGCTGTCGGTGTGCGCGCGCATCGTAAAAATTTTACTCTCATTTTTTTCCAAACAAAAAAAGTATAACTTCAATAATCTTGAAAATCGATATCGACACACAAAAAGCATAGACCCAAATTAAATATATCCTACTTTATATGTCGATAAAAAATAGTAGGTATCTACGAAGATTTTGGCGTTCATCAATGTCAGTCAAAGTTGACCCACAAATATCGTTTTTTATGGTCATCTAAACTTTGACTAGATTAGTGGAGCAATAATAAGTGTTATTAAAGTGACATATTTTTTTTTTGCTTATTATTTAAGATAAGATCTATACTTTGACACACTTTTAAGCATAAATTGAGTTTTTCTTCAATTTGTTTGAGATGAACAGATTATTTATGATTATTTTAAATTAAAAATTAAAAAAAAAAACGCCGTACGCACGCAAATTAATTGTCATTTAACGATTACACTGGCACGCGTGAAGCACTTAATCGAGTAATCATACCCCAAAATGCCTTATATCATTTTGGAAAAGAGCTGATACTCGTACACTGCTCTACCGATATTAACCAAACATAGCTAAGAACCACCGCAAGAAAACTGGCTTTCAAATAAAAAAAACCGCATCGAAATCGGTCCATCCGTTTGAGAGTTACGATGCCACAGACAGACATCGACGTCAAATTTAAAACACTCCTCTTTTTGCGTCGGGGGTTAAGAACATTCATTTACGGCACTAAAACAAAGAGTAATACTACTGAGATTTTATAAAAATAAAAAACCTTATTGTATGTAAGTACATGAAAAATTTGCACATAAATTCGTAATTTAAATGTCAATTCAATTCTCTTGCTAATGGCTCCTAGGATTTTCATGTGGGCAAAATTTATTTCGCCAATGTTGCATAGTTATGTAGGTATATATAGAATGAAATTTAAATGTCTAGAAAACGTTAAATCGTACTTTTTGCCTTTCGTTAAACATATATATTAAATACAGTTTATTGTTTATTTATAGCAAACTAACATTGCCCGCGGCTCCGTCTGCGTTCAGATGACCAAAAACCAAATTCTTAGGTTTATATACATATTAGTATACTCTTACATTGCAGTTTTTGTATTTTTTCTCAGAAATGAGATATTTTCCCGCGGTAAAAAGTATCCTATATGTTGACCCGGATAACCAGCTATCATCATACCAAATTTCATCAAAATCTGTCTAGTGGTTTTCTCGTGATGCTGTAACAGACAGACAGACAGAAAGACAGACAGACAGACAAAAATTCTAAAAACTATAGATTCGGACTCTGTATCGAGAATAATGTCTATTTCAATTAGATTTTCCAAAAAATATTTAATGTACAGATTCGACTTAGTTACAATTTTATTATATGTACCTATAGAAGATAAGGTTACAAAAATATATTATTTGCACAACTATTTCCCTTAAAACGTAAAAAATATCTAGAAAGAGTGCTTAGGAGCTCGTACTAGGAAATACGTTACAAATATACAATGCCAATATTTTCCATTAACGACTAATACACTTCAATGATTTTTAAGTCATTAGATATTATATATAATTTATCATCAGATAAAATGATAAATATATCATTAGATTTATAAATAAATAGATTCAATTTTTTGTATCTGTAACTCTTTAACACTTTCGAATGGTACAAGTCAATCGCATAATTGAATTGACCCACACCCGATATTCATTCGACCGATTGATTGAACTTTTATTAATTCTTCTGTATTATTGTTATTTATAGGGTTCCGTATCTCAAAAGAAAATAACGAACCTTTATAGGACCACCTCGTTGTCCGTCTGTCTGTTTGTCTGTCCGGACCCTTTTTCTCAAATAAGACTTTTTCGTAAGGTATAAAGTTGAAATTAATATCAAATACTCAGGTTTGCAACGCAATCAAAAGCCCTTTATGCCGCCTATTGACATTCGCAGTGGAATGAAAATCTTTAAGGTATTCCACGTTGACCTAGAATCAGAAATCCTATCAGACCTAGGATCAGAAAAAAGAATATAATGTTGTCTTATAGCACAAGTAAAGGAAAAAATCCTAAAACCTAAAACGTAAAAACTTATTTTAATATTTCATGCTACGGAACCCTCGGTGTACGAGCCAGACTCGCCCTTGTCTGATTTTTTTTGTTAAGAGGATCTGTATTTTGTCTGCTCGTTAACGTGTAATGTTTACATATTTTTAATCAATTGTTCTTTAATATTATATCAAAGATTTCATTGATCATTTAGACTTATTGTTCTTTCATGTTTTATAAACAACATTTAGAATTATCAAATTTCCAGTAATTGTTAATGAGTGTAGAGTCCAGAGACTGTTTGTTTACTTTTCCCAAATGTGTTTACATTTGTATTGGTTTATAATGTCCTCCACCCATAATGTTAGTCAGTTCTTTGAGTTCCTTGAGTTCCTTCGGAACTCCGAGTCAGCTATAGTATAGCAAATAAGAAAGTTATAATTTAAAGTTATAGTTAACTGTCGTGTGATAAATAAATATCTATCAACGTCACGCTGCTGTTTGTATCTCAAGACCGCTCCTGACCACCGAACATTACAAACGCATCACGTGATACGACTGGACAGATTAGAATGTATTTTGGTGAGGATATTATTTTATACTTAAGTTAACATCTAGGATAGGTTTTATCTTTAAAAAAAAAAGCTGTCCCACACAGCCTAAGAGTATAGCAATCTTATAGAAAATCGATTAGGTATTTTTAAGAAATTACTATTATTGCACAATAACTATCTATACATATAAAACAAATTGAAGTATTTTAAATTACCTGTTTCCCCAAGTACCTATTTAGTTATTTTTAATATAATACTAGTCAGTACCTTTTAAAATTTTTATCTGTGTGTCTGTTTGTACGGGGTAATCATTGGAACAGCTTAACCTATTGTAATGTGACTTTCACTAAAAGATATAGGAGTTCGTAGGGCTACATATAGGGTATGTTTTATTCCGGAAATATTTAGGGTTCCAGCACAAAAATCGAATACCTACTCTAAATATTTTTATCTATTGAAAATATACGTCCGAAGCGAGGGTAATTCGCTAATCTATACTCTATACTAATATTAAGAGGTAAAGTTTGTGAGTTTGTGACGTTGTAGAGGGCAATCTCTGGATCTACTGAACCGATTTAGATGAAATTTGGTAAGAAGATAGTTTGAGACCCTGGGAACAAAATAGGATACTTTTTATACTGGAAATCATCCTTTAAGGGGGTGAAAATGGGGATGAAAGTTTGTATGGGAAAGCAAGCCAGAGACGAATCCGAGCGAAGCGAGGGTGAGTCGCTAGTATCATATAAAATGCAAACGCTCGTGATGTAGGGGTAAATTTTATCGACACGGAAAATATAGTGGAACGAACGTCTTTGTTTTATTTTTTACTTTGATATTGAAAATAAATATTATTATTTAAATTATATGTATCTTTACTGAATATAATTGTTTTTGACAAACTAAGTATGACTTGCTATAAAATGACTTATTGGATTAAAAATAACAATAAGTTTAAAACATATAACTTCCAGGTTTTCAAACATATAAGAACTTTAGTTTCCTTTTCCGAAATAAATATACATAATATGTATGTAGGTATACATTACACATACCCAGTTTATTTATATTGTAACAAAATCTTTGATTTATACTTCATTTCTAGTTAACAGTTAAACTCTCGCATTGTGCGAATCTTATTATTATTATCAGATCGTTATTTTGAATGCGAAAGTTTGTGTGTATGTTTGTATGTTTGTGACTCCTTTGCGCTGGACGGATTTGGAACAAATGTTAGCGAAGTGAGGGTAATTCGCTAATATTTAAATACTAGCGACTCGCCCTAGTCCCTAGCTCCGTCTTAACGTTTAGTAGGTATAAGTATATTTCTCAGAGATTAGATATTTTCCTGCAGTAAAAAGTATTCTATATGTGGACCCGGATAACCAGCTATCATCATACCACTTTTCATGAAAATCTGTCCAGTGGTTTTCCCGTGATGCGGTCACAGACAGACAGAAATTCTAAAAACTATAGACTTGGCTTCTGTATCGATAATAATGTCTATTTTAATGAGATTTTCCAAAAAAATATTTAATGTACAGATTCGGCTTAGTTGCAATATTAATATACCTATGTATAGATATTATGAAAATGTAGTAGGGAAATATCATTGAGTTGCCACTGAAATAAATATCTATATAGTTCTATATGAGCAACAAAGAGGCAAGGAAGTAAGAAATCTTAATTTAATGCTTTGCTGTCTATTTGAGGGCCTACACAGTAGGTACATGTGCATTTGAATGATGACAAGATCTTATAATATTCAGGTGTGGTCCTATAAGTGTCCGGGCTATACGTAATATTATCACGATCTCGCCACTCGATCAATGCGAACAAGTTTATTATCAACTATTTAATACTATTGAAGGGACCATTTAATATGTGACAGATTAAGGTTTCTAATAAAGTTTTAAAATTATAATTAACTAGCAGAACCCGCGGCTTCGCTAGAGCTAAAACTACAAAAAAATCTATAAAAGGTAGTTTCATAAAAACTTTCATCCCCTATTCTACCCCCCTTATAGGATGAATTTCGAAAAATACTGAAATACGTATTTATGTAATTTTATTGAAGAACATTAATACCGAGTTTCAAATAATTCTAATGATAAATATTTTATGGCTTATATTATATCGTGTTTTTCAGTGGGAATTAGATAATTTCCCGCTGTAAAAAGTAGCCTATGTCAGTCTCGAGTCCTCCAACTATCTCCACACAAAAAATCACGCCAATCCGTCACTCTGTGTCGACTTGAAATAAGGACAAACAAACAAACAAAAAAACAAACAAACAAACACACGTTCACGTTTACAATATTAGTATCAATTTTCGCGAAATATCTTTTTTTTAAATATTCCTATCGCGCATTGGTACAGTAAACTGTATGACATTGACATTGATTTTTTTACGTTTAAAATAAAATATAGCGGATATTCGATAAGAGCGACAAAAATAATTACAAAAAAATATATTATGTGCTCTTGAGTTCTAATGATTATTTTTTTTATTTAATAAAGTAGCGACTCACTTTAGATACGTTTTAGCGTTTAATATAGGTTTCTCAGAGATGAGATATTTTCCTTCAGTAAAAAGTATTCTATACGTTGATCCGGATAACCAGCCATCATCGTACTAAATTTTATCAAAATCTGTTTAGTGGTTTTCTCGTCATGCGTTCCCAGACAGACACACGGATAGAAATTCTAAAAACTTTTTTTATAATAAGATCTTCAAAAATTAATGTTAATAATTCGACTCAGAATAATTTTATAATATATATTTATAGATAACTAGCATTGCCCGCGGCTCCGCCCTCGTTCTGATGACCAAAAACGAAATTCTTAGGTTTTACATATTAGTATACTCTTACAATGCAGTTTTTGTGTTTTTGTATTTTTTCTCAAAAATGAGATATTTTCCCGCGGTAAAAAGTATCCTGTATGTTGAGCCGGATAACCAGCTAGCTATCTTCATATCAAATTTCATCAAAATCCCTCCAATGGTTTTTCCGTGATGCGGTAACAGACAGACAGACAAAAATTCTAAAAACTATAGATTCGGCCTCTGTATCGTTAATTATATCTATTTCAATAAGATTTCCCAAAAAAATATTTAATGTACAGATTCGGCTCAGTTACAATTTTATTATATGTATAGATAATTCTAAAAGAAAGATATTCGACGTAAAACCATATTCTCAGTTAGAATTACAAGATAGAAAGTCGCAGTGAATTATTAATTATTATCAAATAATTAGTTTAAAAAAAAAAGAAAAAAAAATCCATTTCCCTTATTTAAATTTAAAAGGAAATGATATTTTTTGTTTATGAGATATAAATGGTTTATAAAAAAGCACGTATAAGTGAGTACAAGGCTTTAAGGTGGAGGTAATTGGAGGTAAGCCGTAAGGTTGTCATATCGTGATGCATTAACTTCTTCCGGTAACAATTATTGTTATATCGTGTAGGTGTGTGTGGCTTTACATTATAATCTAGCTACACACGAGCATATCTAATCTTCTATTATATTAGAAAATTCTTGCCGTGATTGATAGACAGTATAATAGTCTCTAACAGAGACCTAGAAACTTGAGGAAATAATTTATGAGTATATTCTGAGATTCTTTAAGGGAGAAACCTTGTTTAGTAACCGTAGGTCGCATGTAGGTTTATTTTATATTATAAAATTTTATTTTAACATAGACTTCAGTGAGTTCACTTGCATATGTATACTATTACTCTTTGCAAAGTACCTATCCCTAAATATTGTCATATTCAGGGTAGTTAAGGACATCGACTTTTGCCTCTTTCTGTCCGCTTTCTTTTTTTTTCTAAGCTTTACACTATTTACAGCATTGGCTATCAGTATCCCACTTTTTTTCTTGTATCATGAAGTAATTTTGGATTTTCATTATTATGGGTATTTTAAACTCTCTAAAAATATCGAAAGAAAGTGAGAGATAAGAATTTGAAGCTATTTAAAAATTACAATCCATCCAAATGAGTTTGAAATGATTACAAGAACATTACTGACATTATAGTAATTGATTATTATTAATACTAAGATTCATATAATTCACTCTATTCGTTTAATATGGAATAAAACAGAAAACCGCCTCGTAGTATGAGGTAATAGCAAAACAGCACATATTGTTCTAACACGCCACGGCCAACATCATCTAATATATAAATATCTCGTGTCACGGTATTAGTGGTCGCACTCCTCCGAAACGGCTCGACCGATATAAATGTTTTTTTTGTATATTTCTATATGTATGTAAAAAAATCATGTGATGGTTATACCATTCAATATGATTTTTTTTAAATCATAGTTTTTCTCAGAAAATAATATGAATAATTAATTAACCATAAAAGACAGCGAACAAATAATAATGTCTATATACGTATGTTGTATATTTATCTATCTTTAAAAGGTCGTAAACATTTTTCACAGTAAATACTGTAAAGGCAACAAAAAAATTATGATATATAGGTGTATTTTAAAAACATAGCACACATTCTTTACCATGTATAATAACAATATAATATTATATTCAACTCTTAGATATAGGTACGTTTTTCTATTTGAAGTAAAACCTCTTTACGCACGCTTGACGGGGGAAAGCTGGTGAACGCTTTACAAAAATATGTACGTTCGTTTGTTGTTCGTTTGTTGCCATGGTAACCGTTGTTGTTGTCTGACAAATGATATATAATCCAAATTCTTAGGTTTTACATATTTGTATACTCTTACATTGCAGTTTTTGTATTTTTTCTCAAAAATGAGATATTATCCCGCGGTAAAAAAAAAATCATCAAAATCCCTCCAGTGGTTTTTCTGTCATGCGGTAACAGACAGACAGACAAAAATTCTAAAAACATAGATTCGGCCTCTGTATTGATAATAATGTTTATTTCAATAAGATTTTCCAAAAAAGTATCTAATGTACAGATTCGGTTTAGTTATAATTTTATTATATGTATAGATTATATTCTTTCCTTAAATGATATTCTATAAATATATGAATGTAATTTGCCTAATATGCGTTATTTTTAGTATGTCACCTATCTTAATTATTTAAAACATAAATTGGATTTCATAAAGAGTACCGATAACCTACAGAAGTTTTACTCCTTGCGCGTGTACACATTCATACACGCACTCTTAAATTTTTTTCTTAGAAATTCCCATGATACACGTAGTTTTGCTTTACACGAGGATAATATTATAATACATTTTGTTTATACAAATTTTATTTAGGGATCCGCTCAAAAAAATTAAAATGTAGCTAGAGACGAACCCGACGAAGCGAGTTTGAGTCGCTAGTATTAAAACTGAACGGATAACTATTATTACTAGATAGTGTTAGCCCAGTGGTCGAAATTGAACTGTAATTATAGCTGAAAATTTGAGGAAAACATATTATATGAATAAAATTTACCTATTTATATAAAAAAACTGTTTCCTTTGTATGTTTCGATCGACAAGTAGAGAAGTAAAGAGTACTGAACCGTTTTGTTTTTGCCTATTTATATGTAGGTACATATAGATTAATAGCGTACAATTATTAATATTTAATAGTTAAAATAATGTTCCAAAGTGTAAATATATTTTTAGAAATTACGACAATAACCAAGCGTCATAATTACTTCAGCGAGTATAATATGTCACTTATGGCATACGAGATAATTTCCCGAGGTAAAAAGTAGTCTATGTCACTCTCCATCCCCCCAACTATTTCCACACAAAAAATCACGCCAATCCGTCGATCCGTTTCGACGTTAAAGAAGGACAAACAAACACACTTTCACATTTATAATAATAGTAATGGATAATACCAAATTGTAAGAACTGTTACCGGCAACGTGTGAAGAACTCTTGTTAACAGTTATGTAATAATAGCAAGAATGCGTATTGTACGCTGGTACTCATCGTCGCCTAGGGTTGCTTATTTTAGTTTTGAATTGAAATTTTTATCTTAATTTTAGTGAAACAGTTCACACTCAATTTATAAAGTATATTGCTCTAACATTACACACCACATCATTAAATAGAACAGAGGAGGCCCAGTGGTGACGCGCCAGCTTGGAAAACCATGTGAAGAGAGTTCAATTTTCGGGTCTCGCACTTCTGTTTCATGTGCTAATTGTTTTCAACATGATGTCTGAGAGAACCTAGCAAGTTTTCAAAAGACATATGAAGTCCGCCAATCCGCAGTTGGCCAGCGTGGTGGACTATGGCCTGATTCCCCTCGTACTGAAGGGAGGCCCGTGCCCAGCTGTGGGACGTTAAAAAGGGCTGAATACATCCACTCTGAGAGAGAATGTAAATGGTTCTCGAAAGACATGTAAAGTCTGCTAGCCCCCATTTGGCCAGCGTGGTTGTATATGACCTGATGCGCCTCGTATTGAAGGAGCAGTCCATGACCAGCAGTAGTACAATACAAAAGCACTTGAGTGAGAGAATGACAATAGCTCTAAAAAACCTTTAGAATATAAGCGAGAAGGCCTAACACTAGCCAAATTAATTAAGTATTGATTAAGACTTTTTCTTTACACTTTATGATTGAACTAGCATTGCCCGCGGCTCCGCCTGCGTTCAGATGACCAAAAACCAAATTACCAAATTTCATCAAAATCCCTCCAGTGGTATTTCCGTGATACTGTAACAGATAAATAGACAGACAAAAATTCTAAAATCTATAGATTCGGCTTCTGTATCGATAATAATGTTTATTTCAATAAGATTTTCCAAAAAATATTTCATGTACAGATTCGGCTCAGTTAGAATTTTATAATATGTGTATAGATTACATTATAAAGTAAAATTTACTGTGAAGCAACCCTACATACATGACCCATCCCAGCTGGCACGAGTATTACGCACGTGGCATTTTACAATTACCTATATACGTACATCCGCGTTCAGTATTACGTCAAAAATTTGATTTCTATTAAATATAACAATTATATGTATTTTTTTTTTAAATAGCTTATTAATGTAAAAATAATATAACACAAAGTCTGTCCGGCGCAGTAATGCTTGCCTGTCTACTAGGACTAGGAAAGAGGTCCTGAATTCGATTAATTAATTACTAGAGCAAATAATTGATTGAAAAGAAAATAATATGAAGTATTTGTGACGTGCACACGTGTAAAAATAAACATAATAAAGCTTGCCTATGGCATACGCTATTCTTATACGCGTTATAAATTACGTTTTTCAGTTTCATTTTTATTACGCAGAATTTTAATTTGCTTTTGAATAAATTCACACGAACTTTGAAGTTTTTATTATATTTAAAAAATATTTCTATCCAATATGAATACGTACTACGTAGCATTTAGTTTTTCTAATATTTTACTATTAAAAACGTAATAAATAAAAGAAAAACAAATATTAGTATCGTTCTTTAAACTTTTCGCACATCACCTTGGGAAATAAGCGGAGATTTAAAAATAAATCACTAAGTTTCCGTTTTGCCAATGACATTCAAACTTAGTCTATATATTTAATTTGTATCATAATAACATAATGGCTATGACCTATAAAAGAACATGAATAGAACCTTCGTAAGAACGTTAATATAATTTAACGTTAATGCTCAAATGGATAATGCTCAACACGACGCGGTCCAGTCTCTTATCTCATTTCCTGACATTGTGTTGTCCTGCGGCTTGTGGCGAATATGATAAAATCTAGTTAATGTACATACATTGGTCATCACTACGAAAAAATATATAATTCAATATAAGCAAGTAACAAAAAAATATGCACACAATTTGAGAAAAAATAAAAAAAAAAAATTTTTGACTTTGGCACTTTTCCTGGGTGATATGAAAGTAACTGAATAAAGAGACTTGGAGAATATAAGTATTTAAATAATTTTTCGTATATTTTTATACATTATATAATGCACGTTTGTATAATATAGTCTGTATAATTTGTATAAATATTAGTTTGTGAGTATGTATGGATGTTTGTTACTCTTTCACGTCGGAACGGCTGAACGGATTTTGGATGAAACTTTTCACAGAGATAGATTATAGTCTGGAATAACACATAGGCTTTTTATCCCGTAAAAATATACGGTTCCCGTGGGATAGATTTGTTTTTGTTTATCTAGAGGCAAATCCGAGCGAAACGAGGGTGAGCCGCTAGTAAAATAAGTGAACAACAACCAAGCCAGTTCACTTTTTGCTGTACAATAAAGGTTAGATGGATTTACCGCAAATGGGTTATTATTACTTATTAACGATATGAAGTGTTTAGACGCAAAATAACAACTGGCAGAAATATTGCATCTACATTTTTATAACTAGGTTTTTCCAAACATTTATTTCCCTATAAAATGTACGTAAACACGTGTTTTTTATACGAATTTTAAAGCTAAATCCGTACGTTACGAGCTGTTTTTGTTAAAGCGCCAATTATTTTTTGCATTTTAGCATAATCGAATACGTAATGTTCGACCTTGGGACTGAGATTTATGGTGTCCGTCAAAAATACATTTTGAATATCAAGTGGTTGCTTCTTTACATATGAATTAGCGGATTTCATAATATATTACTGATATAAAATAGTTAATCTTACTTAAATGTCTGATTGGCATTATTATAAGTTTTGATTGCTATATGACCTAATCTCTCTTCACTCGGGTACTTCTCTAGGTGGTGAGCAGCGATACCTTTTGGCAAATTTTATGTCTGTGTTACTCTATAGGTTATATGTGTATGTTGGTACTAAATTTTACCCAAATCCGACCAATTATTTTAGCGTATAGGACGGATTTGGATGAAGTACCTAAACAGATAGACTATGGAGTAACACATAGGCTACTCTGTAATAACCTAGGGGACCGCATCTGACTCTGAGCAAAGCAAGGGTAACTCGCAAGTAAATCATAACTCATAAGTAAAGAACAATAAAAATATAAAACTTATCTATATATTTATGTGTATGTATGAGTCGAATCTGTACAAATATATAACATATAACAGTCATTATTATTGATACAGAGGCCGAATCTATACTTAACTTAGTTTTAGAATTTTTCTGTCTGTCTTACTGGGAACGCATTACGAGAAAACCTCTGGACAAATTATGATGATAGCTAGAAATTTGATGACCCGGATCAACATATAGAATACTTTTTACTGCGGGAAAATATCAGATCTCTGAAAAATCTATACTAACCGATAAAGTGTTCCTAGGGACGAATCCGAACGGAGGGTGAGTTGCTAGCTACAAGAAAGAAGCAATTTAGTTTACATAATTCCACGAGACATGCAATGCCGTTATAATCACCAAAACAAATACGTCCTTGTACAAATTTTATTAAAAGTATTCAACCGGTTCTTTGAGAAACGCTAGCTTATAAACATGTTTTAAATACGATAATTTCATACATAATTATATCGAGGTAACGCACCTCGAAGGCTTAGTGCTCCAATTTAAGAAGAGATTTATCTACACTACTGTTATAAAGAGGAAAGATTTGTATTTTTGTATGTTCGTAACGAATAAACTCAAAAATTACTGGACCGATTTAGATAAAATTTGGTACGAAGATAGTTTGAGACCCTGGGAAGGACATAGGATTTTTTATCCCGGAAATCGTCCCTTAAGGTGGTGAAAATGGGGATGAAAGTTTTTATGGGTAATCAACCTAGAGACGAACTCATGCGAAGCGATGGTGTTTGGTTGGAAAGTCCTGTATTAATGGGATCGTAATGGAATCGCATTGTGCTAAATGTACCTTTTAAGTTCGTTTAGATTTTATTTAGACTGCGACATACTAAACGTCTTTGAAGCTCATGGCGGGAAATGCCGAAACAATTCATTTTAGGTCTTGGCTCGGTAGGCCCTCTGTTAGCCTATATTAAAGTAAATTGGTCTGAAACGCCAATACAAAAATGAGTTTTCAAATTTTTCACTGTACATAACGTAACAGGATAAAAGAATCCCCTTTAATTTTGTTATATCCATCTTACCAATGCTGCAGTATACATGCTTAAACAAATAATTTAAATTAGTTGATACAATATCTTTGATCTTATCTATACATATAATAAAATTGTAACTAAGTCGAATCTGTACATTAAATATTTTTTGGAAAATTTAATTGAAATAGACATTATTATCGATACAGAGTCCGAATCTATAGTTTTTAAAATTTTTGTCTGTCTGCCTGTCTGTCTGTCTGTCTGTCTGTCTGTTACCGCATCACGAGAAAACCACTGGACAGATTTTTATGAAATTTGGTATGATGATAGCTGGTTATCCGGGTCAACATATACGATACTTTTTACCGCGGGAAAATATATCATTTCTGAGAAAAAATACAAAAACTTCATTGTAAGAGTATAACTAATATGTAAAGCCTAAGAATTTGGTTTTTGGTCATCTGAACGCGGGCGGAGCTGCGGGCAATGCTAGTAGGCCATAATATAACGATTCCCACGATACGATTGATTGATTGTAGCGGAGGAAAATGATAAACAATGCGACGTGCTTTTGAAAACACTATATCAATCATAAATATGATCGTTTCCTGTTGACACAGCGAAAAGTAGTCAATTTCTTAATCTGATAATTTATATGAACTATCACCTAATCAATAGTATAGTCTTATAAGTCTAAATAATTCTTTGATTTATCCGCTATAGAAGTTGTGAAAATGTTATCGTTGGTTTATACCATTTGGAACATTAGTCATACTTGGAAATTACATATGATAAGCAAATGTTATTTTAAATTTTGTAATATTCATTATAAAAATAATCTAATAAATATGTACGGTCCAGTCACGTTCAAATTTTATCCTTTCTATTAATTTAAACAAAAAATTTAACAGCAATGTGGTTATATATTATAATAATAATTAATAAGATGTAAAGCTGAATAGATGCATGGATACAGTATTATATCTTCTTATTATATCTTATTATTTACTATTTATAGGTATATTGAAAGAAATGATACTTTTTCAATGCCAAGAATATATACACCTTTATTTAATACTAGCACTGCCCGCGGCTCCGCCCGCGTTCAGATGACGAAAAATGAAATTCTTAGGTTTTACATATTATTATACTCTTACATTGCAGTTTTTGTATTTTTTCTCAGAAATGAAACATTTCCCCGCGGTAAAAAGTATCCTATATGTTGACCCGGATAACCAGCTATCACTATACAAAATTTCATCAAAGCCCCTCCAGTGGTTTTTCTGTGATGCGGTGACAGACAGGCAGACAAAAATTCTAAAAACTATAGATTCGGCCTCTGTATCGATAATAATGTCTATTTCAATAAGATTTTCCAAAAAATATTTAATGTACAGATTCGGCTTAGTTACAATTTTATTATATGTATAGATTGTGTTATTCTTTATTTTATTTATTAATCTTTAAAACGTGTCCAATAAAGATTTTTATTATTATTTATTATTATTATTCAATCTACAGTTAAAAGTTTTAAAATCCTATTACAATTATTATTGTAGACATTCGGTAGGACTAGTTACCATCACCCTCGCTTAGCTCAGGCCCAAATATTATGCGTCAATCAGTAATTTCAAAGTTCAAACCATCAATAGATTTCTTTACTATGTTTTTCATTATACAAAAAAATATGTAAATAGACCTTGCGGTAAGCATTCTTTGAATGATGATAAAAACCTTATCAAAATTGAACGCGCAATTTAAAAGTTTTACGCGCAATAAATATTTTTTTTAAGTAAAACGCTTCATCCGCTTTAAAATCTCTTTAAAAGTGATGTTATTTCACCCTAAAAATATTTTTTTTTCTTTAAATATATACGAGAGTCGAGTCTACTCTCATGCAACCATTTTATTTGTAAAAAAAAACATGAATATTGCTATAATTGGTCAATTAGGTATAATATACACAATAGTATGTATATGAAATGAATGAAAAAAAATTATTTACAATATACGATACGTTTAGATTTCTCAGAGATGAGCGATTTTCCTGCAGTAAAAAGTATCCCGTAATAACATATCTATATAAATATGTTGACCCGGTTAACGAGCTATCATCATACCAAATTTCATCAAAATCTGTCCAGTGGTTTTCTTGTGAAGCGTTGGCGTGACCCAGACAGACAGACAAAATTCTACAAACTATAGATTCGGCCTCTGCACTGTATCGGTAACAATGACTATTTAAATAAGATTTTTCAAAAAATATTTAATGAACAGATTCGGCTTCGTTAGAATTTTATTATATGTACCTATGTATAGATAAAAGAAATTACAAATATACTTAATTATATTTATATATAAAACAAATGTACACTTAAATATTACTATACAACTATGTACCTGTATTATATACTATTTCTAACAATATTCTTTTTTCGCAGGCTGTCTGACATGTGTCCAAGTACTGAACATCATGGTGCTTCTCGGCTTTATGCTGAACTACGCCCTCCGTGTCAATCTGACCATCGCTATCGTGGAGATGATCTACGACGGGAAAAGCAATACGACAGTTATTGCAAACCTCACAGACTCGCTAAATGTCACTCAGGTTCGTTCTAAATTAACAATTTAACTCGGAAGATTTACACAAGTTACTAAATTTTACTACTATAAAATAATAATAGTGCTAATATTTAATAAAATCTATTAAAAAAAATCTATGGTAATTATAAGTTCAATATTATGAAATATTAAAAATAATATTAATTATTGCCGTAGTGGTTTCAAACTATCATTTCTGAATGCGCGTCGTCGCGATAAGCCATAAAATTGACCTCATTTTGATAATTTCAAACAATAAAGATGACTCGTCTGTCTGTGGTAAATAATTCTAGATTTTTAATGTCATAATGTAAAAAAAAAAATCGTCATTGTTTATATATTAGACGAAAACGAAGTTCTTGAAACATTATATCTTATATGTTACTGCTAAACCTAATACGGGTAATATTATAATTTTCTATTAAAATCTTCTCAAGATTAAGTTAAATTCAGACAACAGTATATATATTTAGATTTTAGCTATTTATAAAAACACCTAAACAATGCTACAAGACAATGAAACTATGTAGTTAAATAGATTTTAGATTTTACTATAAAATATTAGTTAAACAATGTGTATAATAACTAAAAATTGTTAATTTTATTCAGCATCCAGAACACATCGAGCAGACCCGCTATCACTGGGACACGAAACAGAAAAACCATCTGCTAGGATGTTTCTTCTGGGGATACGTTCTCACAGAGTTGCCAGGCGGCCGACTAGCAGAAATCATAGGAGCTCGGTGAGTTTGGATTCATTGATTTTGATATTAATTATATTTGAATTATCTATGTAATTCAAAAAGAGATGGCTGTTTGTTGGTAAATGCATCGCATGAGAACGGCTGAATGGCATAGAATTAATAAAAAAGGTTTGGAAAGTTCCCTATAAAATTGGGAAATTTGGCAAAAACTTAATTTTTCTCAAGAATTTTTAAACCTGTAAATGTATAAACTTAAAGATCACAAATGAATTTATTATACTTTGTCAGGATAACGTATGTAGGCTCACCCAGTTTAAACTAATGAATAAGCCCGTATTATAAGAAAAAAATATATAATTCGTTAAAAAGGGAAATTAGGACAAAGTTCTACTATAATCTTTGAAATGAAACAAAACGGATGGGATTATTATAAATGAAACATAATTTGACACTTAAAACTGTAACAAAACGGACCATTTTTGTTTGAAACTCTTTTGTTTGTAAAAGAATGGCAGATGTATCCTGTATGATTAATACTTTTCTCGGAAATAAGTCGAATAATTTACTGGGCGTTGACCGAAAGGTATTAAAACGAATCAATTGAAATAATCGATTTTTGTAACTTTACAACTCTCATTACCCGAGTCATTGAAACGAGTTTTTTTAAATAACTTTGAATTCATAATGATTTTAGTTATTACTGACGATTGTAATAAAATAAAATATTCCCAACACTTCATGTTGCCATTGTTTCTTTTTATGATATTTGAATTGTACCAATGTAGGTATTTTATTAGCTATTGCTCTTTGTAAATCCGTTTAATGCATATATAAATAGCAAAAATCTATTACTATTTAAGTATAAAATCATATTGAAATAATAAACCCTATAAATTTTAATATTTACGAGAACGGTTGCTACAGATGGAAGTTAGACCCACTACGTTTCACAGATGGGCAAAGTCATCACGTTATACAGCCATAAAGATGTTTAAATTATTTAAATTCATCATATTTAAACTTTATACTTCAATTAAAACTGTGATTAAGCTTGGTTCAATTGCCATAACTACCTGCGTATTGATAATAAGAAGAACCCATCAACGAGCATGCAATGAATTAATTAATGATGAACGGCGAACTTTCTAGAAGCACTAATAGAAGAGTCAGCGGTCAACGAGGATTGATGTCCGCAATCCGCATTCGTGCAGGTCCTTGGCAAACTTGTCTGCTAATTTGTTATGACATAATGTCTAGTAATTCCTAAATATGCAGTTAATAAAAAATCATTTATTGCTTTGAGTTTTTTTACATGTTCATTAGTGTTTAATTGGTCGTATTACACATATAATGCCAATGTCATTGTATATAATTGCGTTTTTATAATTTAATTACTGGGATTATTTACATATTTTTGGGCAGCTATGAGCATTTTAAGTTTCACATAATTAATGAATAATTCTTGCTCATATTTAGTACACTAGCGTTTTCCTGCGGCTCTGCCCGCATAGTACCTTAATCACCAACATATCATATACTTCTCCGAAACACGCTGCATCTTATGTTATGAGTATTATTCCGATCGGTTCAGTAGTTATCGCAGTATTTATTAATAACCGAACAAAAAAAAATCGGCTCTCAATTTATTAGTATAGATAGATATGCTCTTTTACTATCGTTCTTTTACCCCATCGAGTAGTTCTCGTTCCTTATGGACGTGTTACTAGTTTAAAATAATGTTACATCATATTCAAATTCAATTTATAATAAATTACCTATAAGTTTTTCTGTAAAGGTACTGTTGTCAGTAAAAGGTTTTAGATTGTTAGAGGTGTTACACTTGGAGAGCAGATAAAACTGTCGGTCTTACGCATGATTTTTCGCTGATCGTGTCGAGTTGTCCTCCCACCGGACTTTGAATGCACTTTGTTTGCGCGTACATTTCCGCAATCACTATTGCAGATGGGTAGTTTCAGTGGAGCATCTTATTATAATAGTGCAGAAAACAAAATAAAAATTAAAGTTAAGTTGAGTGTAGAGTTTACACTTTACAGGATGTCTAAGGCAGACAATTTGATCTCTCGTGTAGTTGCATGGCGTCAGCTGTATCGAGACTGGTTTATGACTAACGCAGTGAATAAGGCATGTGGGACGATCGGTTCAAACTTTATTGCCTTTTCGAGTTAATTGGATTATTTACCACTTATTTCATATCGAAACATTTCATCGGCGTAATTTCTGGGAATACCGATAGTACCGTTGATTGATAAAATATTTTCAGTTTAGTTAATAATATTGGATATTTGATATCTATAGCAGATATTAGACCTTTGTATAAAAAAAGATATTTGTTTACGTCAAATGAAAATCAATAACAGAGATAACAACACTATTTTTGCTATGTACTTCAGTTAATGCTGCTATTTTGCAATTTAAATTCCAATAACTACGAGTGATTCAAGCGGGACGTTCGAGATATGAATGGATTTATTTTCGCTAAAGTTTTAAAAACATAGTAAAAATATATTCATTCTTTCCTTCTTCTTTACTTCTCAGAATAACATGATACACTGCCTTTTTCTGAGCTGAAGGCTGTTCAAACCCATCCCAAATGTATAAAAAATACATTTGGGATGGGTTTGGACAGCCTTCAGTCTTTGTAGTTTTTTTACGAATCCCTATTTAGATTATTTTTTTAAATCGACTTCAAAAAGGAGGAGGTTCTCAATTCGACTGTATTTTTTTTTTAATGTTTGTTACCTCAGAACTCCGTCATTTATTAACCGATTTGGACAATTTTTGTGTTGTTTGAAAGTGTATACTTCCAGATTGGTCCCATTTAAATTTCAAAAAAAAAATACCACCGCTAAGGGTGGAAAAATAGCTAATGATGATTTTAACCTACTTCTAATTGTCATATTGACTTGAAACTTTGCAAGTGTTTCTATTTCCGTTGATAGTACAGTGGTTCGGTATTGTTGACCTGATCTGATGGTAAGGCCAGAAGGTGGATAGGTGGAACTCCTCAACGGCTAATAGTAGATACTTTGAGTTTGGTCTTGTTTTTTACTGCTCAAGTGGTTTCCCCTAACAATATAAGACGCACAGTCTTGTCGCATTGCATTACCTATATCTAATATATTTAAACGAGCAATTCTTGTATATATATACATATTATAATCTGAATCTCGGAAACGGCTCCAACGATTTTCATGAAATTTAGTATACAAGGGGTTTCGGGGGCGATAAATCGATCTAGATTAGTCTTATGTCTGGGAAAACGCCAGTTTTCGAATTTTCATACGGTTTTCTTTTGCGTTATTCCACGCAAAATATTATGTTCGATAATTTCGCACGCTCGGATATAAGCATCATAGTCAAGCAACAAATTGAGGCGCAAGATTGAATAAGTGTCCGGGTTCGAATCCCGGTCGGATACAAAGATATAATTTATTTTTGTTTTTTTTTTGTATTTATTCAAGTTTTTAGTTTTTTTTTTAAAGAAAATTGTACTTCTTACCAAAAAACTCCGAGCGAAGCTCGATGGCCCAGGTACTATAGTTTATTACGTACTAATCTTATTATCTACGATATAAAATTATCTTTGATTTTACTATTTATGAAATAGTAAATATCTTTTCATTCAAAAAATACAGCCAGCGGAAATATTTCTTTTGCACAAATTATTTTAACTTGAGTTGAAGTTGATTTAGCAACTATTTTACTTTTTAAGGATTTTTTACTTTTTAAGGAGTAATTTTATGTTGGAATATAGAATGCTATGTTATTCTTAACCTGTCTATGAAATTATAAAGTAATTGTTTTGAAGTATATTTTTTTTAATTTGATTATAATTTATTTAGCTTTATCAACCTTTTATAAATAATTCGTTTAAACTTTTAAAGTAGGCGTTTTCACATTAAAAATGTCTGTCTAAATTTAAAAAAAGAAACAAAATAGAATGGCATATATGTTAACTGTAATTTATAAATAATACGGTAAAGCAGAAACTATTCAATATTAATTTTGTTGGTTACTCGCACATGGATAATTTACACTTTATTTGCGAATGAATCATGCGGAATGTTCTACAAAACATGCGGGCGTTCGACGTGGTCTGCTAATAATATTAAAATTCTCATTCCATTCGCCAAATTATGATACACTAGCATTACCCGCGGTTCTGCTCGCGTTCAGATGACCAAAACCAAATTGTTAGGTTTTACATATTAGTATACTCTTACATTGCAGTTTTTGTATTTTTTCTCAGAAATGAGGCATTTTCCCGCGGTAAAAAGTATCCTATATGTTGACCCGGATAACCAGCTATCACCACAACAAATTTCATCAAAATCCCTCCAGTAGTTTTTCTGTGATGCGATAACAGACAGACAGACAGACAGACAAAAATCCAAAAAATTATAGATTCGGCCTCTGTATCGATAATAATGTTTATTTTAATAAAATTTTCAAAAAAATATTTAATGTACAGATTCGACTTAGTTACAATTTTATATATGTATAGATTAATAAAAAAACTATTCCATTATTACTTTTATTTGAATTAGGTATATACTGTATAATTTTATTTTATAGTTGTTAATTTATTATCTATTCTTCTTTTTGAAAAACTGTCGATCAACGTCTGGTGTAATTTAGGCTTTGTTTATTTTATGTTGTAAGTTTATCGTCTGTGCCTAATGCCTATGGATATTATTGCTTAATGTGAATTGAATACCATAAGAAATTAAATAATATCAACAATATGTTTTTCTTGTTATCAGGCGAGTTTTTGGCTACAGTACTCTTCTAGCCAGTGTTCTCACATTGCTGTCTCCAGCTGCAGCATCTCTTGGCTTCGGATGGATCGTGGCGCTTAGAGTAATTCTTGGCTTCCTACTCGGTGCTACATGGCCTGCTATCCTCCCGATGGCCTCAAAATGGATCCCTCCCATGGACAGATCCAAATTCATGTCCAACATGATGGGTAAGTTATGAATTTTGTTTTTTTACAACTTTTACGATTTATAACGTTATGTTATATTATGCTTGTTTTAAGCTTTTGTCTCGTTCCTTTTAAATATGCACACATATTGAACAATTAATGGCCGATTTCACCAACGTCACCTAAGTTTAAGGGATCCCCTAAGCATGGTTAGGGGGCTTTTAGGAGACAGTTTCTGTTTCACCAACAGTTAGGGGTCACTTAAATGTTAAAATGCCACCTAAATATAAGTACTAGAAATACGGGCTCTGACGATGGTAAACGAAATTTAATTTAAGGGATAGTTTAGGGGAACTTTTAGGCTAGGGATCCCATACGTAGGTGGTAGCTTAAGTGATGTTGGTGAAATCGGGCATAAGCCTTTTTAATTAGGTACATAGTATATTTTATACAGGAACTATCATGTTTATTATATATCATTATAATTAATTATATACACATGTCACAGTTAAGATTAATGACATTAATATCTCTATCTTAAACCAGACAATTTTCCAGACGTCACGTACTTATATAAAGAATTAGGCGCTATAAGACGCAGTAATCTATCCTTGACCAAAGATTTGCCATTGTTGATTATTATCGTTTAATTTTCATGAAACATACAATTGTTATCGTAACCGGTAACGCGTAAACGTCCGATATGAAGCAATATGGCGTCGCGTCGGAGGCGCGCGCAGGCGTGGTCGCTGACGTCACGCTAATGCAGCGCTGTGATTGGTCGATGTAACTTGACCGCGCGAATTAACCTTGCGCAACGGTTGCTATGCGCTAGAGATAACGAGTGGCATATATTTTTATAACCGACTAGATGAAACGGAAATGCGTCACGACAAAAATATATATCGGACTAGCGACTCACCCTCGCTTCGATCAGGTTCGTCCCTAGTTTGCTTCCCAATATAAACTTTCATCCCCATTTTCATCCCCTTAAGGGATGGTTTCCGGGATAAAAAGTATCCTATGTCTTCTCAGGGTCTCAATCTATCTTCTTACCAAATTTTGATTCTGTAGATCCAGAGATTACCCCCTACAACGTCACAAACACACAACAGCACAAACTCACAAACTTTACTTCTTTATAATATTAGTATAGATTTTAAAACCGTAGTGAGTTTCAATTTTCAAACTCCTTTATATTTTAAACAGCAACCTACATTATTTAATAAAAGAAACCTAATGAGAATTAAATAAATACATATCTAGTTTTGACTGATTCTTAAATATTTTTAAACGATCAATTATAACATATTTCATTCATTCCATTACAAATCGATAATCTTTTTACGATTTAAATAATCGTTATTATCATAGTAATTTTTGGTAGATTTTATTAATCGTATTCAATCGTTTTCCATAATAAATCGATTATCAGACGACAGCTAACGCGCTCGAGTTACTAATTAATTTATGTGGTTAGGAGAAAAGTAATTCAGTGTTATTTTTGTGAAGTATGACAGTGTAACGTGTAATGATATTCACTCACAAGTCGCAAGGTTACATCTGAATGTTCGTTTGCGAAATATCGCCTTCATACAAATGGAAAGAGTCATCGATATAAGTCAGATTCCATCTTGCTATCTATATTGAGGTTAATGTTTCGAGTCCATACATAATTACATCGTATGAAATTGTCATTTTTTTCGCAATATAATATATTTTATGAATTCCCATTTAAAAAATATATGTACATGGGCAGCGGCAGAAGTATTTCTAGAGGGGTGCATCTACTTCTTCACAATAAACTACAAACTAATCTTTAAATGATTAACTTTATAATTTTTATTCTTATGTTATTTATCATATTTTTTCGCCGATATTTAAAAAACAGGGATGTTACTAATACAATTTTATTTCTTTAACTTTTTCTTTATATTTTCCTTCATGGCAGGGGGTGAAATTGCACCCCGTTACACTCCCCTCCCGGCGTCTAATAATATGACGTATAACATAATTTCTTAGAATTCCTCCATTTTTAACATGAATTTTAGCGAAGGGTGAATGGTCCACCTTTTAAACTTTTAATTGTCGTGATATATTTATATTATAAAAATAAAACTATAACGTATAACGAAATTATTCAATAAATTCTTCTCATGTACTCTATATTTGATAGCACGGTCATGTCAACATCCTTGGTCTAAATAGAGCGCACACGATGCAATAGAGTTAGGTCTCGGAAAATTTCTCAAACGATTCCTTCATTCACATCCGAAGATTCCAACACAAATCAATTTTATGCATCATTAATTATAATGTATGCCCGATAAACAAACAGTCGTCTTATTGATAAGTTTAATCACTACGACGATACTCTGACGACTACATTATTATTGTTTTATAATATTATGTTTACGTAACGTACATATTTGCGTCACGGAACATAAAGCACGATTTAAATTAATAATAACAAGGAAGCCGTTTTAAAAAATATTAAAAAAAAAACAAATATTTATGGATTAAATTACGTATTAAATACTAAAGTTTGGTGAAAATTAATTATAATTAATTCATTTGTAGAATTAAATTAAAAAAAAAAACGTGTGTGTATTTATGTACGTACGTAAGAAGTTATACTTCTGTGGCATAACAGAACAAAAATAGCTAAAGATTTGATAAGTAAAAATTTCACTTTTATAATTTTTACCAAACGTGCCAAAAGAAGTATAACTTCAAAAATCTAGTTTTCTTTTCAAGTTATCCTTAATTAATTTAGAATATATTTTGAATATATGGGAAAAGTCTTGCAATAACTAAATAGGCTGGTCACCCTGTCATTAATTAGTAGAGCGCCAGACATAGCAGTTGGTACTTGTCAACTGATTTATGATTTACATACATACATATTTGAAATGTAACGGTCGCGTACGGTTCAATAGTTCAAATGTACTAGTTTACGGCATCGTCATTCGTAACACAATTTGTTCGTTTATTACAATTGTATTCTATGATATAAATTACAGTTTAATTACTACCCTACATGAATACATGTCTACTTTATTATATGGCTAATATAAATATTTGCCTCAAGCGGGACTCGAATCTATAATCGTAGGGGCATGTTGTTCAAAAGCCACGAGGTCGGCAGTGTCATCTTATTTTATCCTTAATGTATATTATATTTTGTCACTATGTGTGTCACGATTTAGTAGGTAGAATATATTAATACTTTTATACGTACGCAACTCGCATTAACGCCCTTTGTCCTTTCCTTGCAAAGTCCTTGCAAAAGGCTACATAATTTTGAATTACTAACATTGCACAACTAATAAATAAATGACTAAATCACACTCTTACTTAAAATTAGTAGTAGAAAGAAGGAATCGAAAGTTATATGTATGTATGCACATTCTAACCTCTGATCCTGCAATAACGTTAATAGTAATTTGTAATTTAATTTTACTTCAACCCATTTATTTACAAATAAGTACATAGGTATATCAAATTAGTATATTAAATTAGCTAAATGTTAGGAAAATATTTGATTATTATTACTCTGATAATGTTAACATAAGGAAAAATCTAAAAGGTCCATATCTCTTAGGATCACACGAATATTTGCTGTGCGACTATTTTTTTTTCGGACATTTTCGCAGTTCTATTTTGATTATTCTCTATACTCTTAGATCATGTTTGCTGTACAGGATTCAAAACGTTGGGAACACAAAAATCTAAATAAAACCGCGACAAAATCCGAAAACATGATTTTTAAAATCTAAAAGGTAATTTGATTCAAGACATGTGAACGCCCTCAGGCCTCAGCAACTGGGTCTAGGTACTCTGGAGGAAAAACCCACTATATTTTTATGACCGTCACACCTTGACCTCCCTTAAGTATATTCGCTAATGGAGTTTCTATATATGCAAATTTATGTTTTTTCCTATGATATACAGTAATACCCCGGACTTACGCGATAGGTGGGACCGAGCGATAACCGTGTAAGTCGAATTCGCGTAAGTCGGGGGTATTACTGTAACTGAAATATAATCTAGATTTAAAGCTAAAACGACGTAATAGCAGGAAATATATAAAGTTTAGTGTAATTCTAACATAGCCTTCAAGCCACACATTTTCTCATTACCATATTATCTTTCGTCATTTTATTAGAACGTCAATTACATTGGTATCAATGTATGTCTTTCTACAAACGATAACGCTGTCTTACAAAAATATAACGTAATCAAATGACTAACTTTTGAATTAACGTATTAAAAAGAAAATAAGTGTAGTCAGTTAGTGAGAAAGCTAACTCAAATAATTTTAACATAACATAGCTGTCCCGTATACGAGTCATATTATCATTATGGAAATGACCTGAGGAATATGTAATTCTCATGTATTATATTTTAATGTCTATTAGCTGTTGTATTATATATTGTAGAAAGTCGACTTGTGTAAGGGAATATAATATATAGGTACATACAATGTATGTATATATTACATATTATAAGTTGGTACTGACTGCCATTTGACCGTTGGTAATAATGATATCATTGGTTTTAAAAAACTATAAGTCGAAATTTCACCAACGTAAAAACAACGATTATGGTATTAGAAATATTTTTTTATATATTTTTCTGTAATTTAATCATCTTACACCGTTTAAGTTATTCTTATTGATAGTACAAAGGAGACAGAAATTGTTTGTAAAAGTTTATTTACAGTTTTATTCATTTGTATTATTTAAATTATTCTTTATCTTAAAAATTATACTGTAAAATGAACTTTAAAATATTTTAAATACATATTTTTTAAATATAATATAAAGTACATGAATTGTACAATTTATTCATGTTATCATGTAATTTTTTTTTCCAGCGTCTTCTCTGGGAGCGGCGATAACGATGCCGATCTGCGGTTTTCTCATAGCACACTTTGGTTGGGAATCCGCTTTCTATTTCACTGGTGAGCGATATTAAATATTGCAACAAAAACTAATCGAGACAGTTTAATTATTTTAGATCATTTGACTTTTTGAGAGCAAATTAAAAAAACTAGATTATTGACAAGCGATGTTATGAAATTATAATCTCAAATATAAAAATAGCGATATAATACATATTACATACATAATATATAAAAAGCAGAATGCTGTAAAAAGAAATTTAGTAAAAAACTAAGTTCATACTTTAAAGTAAAAAATGTAGGATTTCCATATTTTAGTATGAATTATTACATGTCCTGTTTTCATATAAAATATTTAAAAATATGTTCAATATTAGTATAGCCATGCCTTACGTATATTTTAAAATATATTTCATTATTATTTAATATTAATGAAATAATAATAATAAAATTAAAAAAAAATGAGAAAAATGATTGTGATAATATTCAATTTAAAAATAAATAATTATTATCGTAATGTAATAAAATAATAATAAAAATATTGTAGTTTTTATTAATGTTACTATATTTCTTAGGTATTATTGGTGTCATGTGGTCGGTGGCATGGTTCGCTGTGGTCTATGACTCTCCCGCACAGCATCCCCGTATCTCTGAAACCGAAAGGAACTATCTCATGAAGGCATTACCCCAGGACGTTTCTAAAGGAGTAAGTTTTTTTTTCATTAAACACTCCTTAATGTTAATATATTTTTACACAATGCTAATGTTTTTACCTGTAATGTATAATATTTTTAAGATAACGGTAATAACAATGGTATTAAAATTATCGCAAATATTACTTTTATTAAGTCGTACCGGCACAATGCAACTGTATTTTAATTATAGAGTTTTTATGAAATGACGTTGCCATAGCCTTGACGACACATTTGTATGCACATATAGTAGCCACATATATTTTAATTTGTAGCCTTGGCCCTTCTGCCAAAATCTGTATGCATAATATGCTTTATGTTCTCTATTTACCTGTATAATTTGTCAGTAATTTCGATGTATCCATGTTCGATTCCGTGTGATGTGAATATTTTTGTGGATCAATTATTTTTTCCCGTGTCTTCGTTTGTGTTGACCACGAATATGCGTTAAACTAAAATATATCCTTTTTTTCAAATTTCACGGAGATCCTTTGAGTAGTAACAAACATGTACTCTCTCTCACAGATAGACTTTCGCATTTATAAAATTGTATTAGAATCTATTTACTATAATAATGTTCTAATATATTTCTTTGTAAAAAGTATTCTTTAACCTGAAAAATATAATCTTTTATCAATAATCCAGATTATTGATTGTCTAGAGTAACTACTACTTTATAGTAATAAATCTGACTCACAATTTATTAATTGCATGTATTGATTTGCTATCTGTAACGTGGAATCAATTTTCCGCAATCGTTATTGTAATAATTTAAAGATTTATATCAGTTATTGTTTTGTATATCATATGTGTAATTATATTATATAATCACAAGTGATAATTCAACATAATTATAAAATCTGTATTTCGAAAGGGATTTCATATTGTATTAAAGTATAAGTTATATATTTTTTATATTTTCTATATACATATTTTATTTCTTTACAAAATATAATGTTTTAATAATAAACACAAACACATTATTATCGTATACCTACAATACCTTTTCGATACAAAACGTGATGTCCAAATTAAAAACTGCAAAATATAATTACGTTAACCAGTTTAAAATGATTCTTCTTGAATTTGGCCATATTTTTATGCCTGTTACATGTTTATTCGCCGATTGTAAACAGAATTTTATTTTTCTTTTTCTATCTGAATGGGCCAGACCGTATAGTATATTGTGGACTAACATCATAAATGTCTATTATTTATGTTATATATACTGGTCTAATCTAGACTATGATTCAGACTTAACTTCGTGTCGTTCGCATGCGTTCCTGAGTGCCAAGCAGTAGCCTACGTGTTGTTATAAATTTCATCCAAATCCGTATAGCTTTCAACGAGAAAGAGTTACAAATACAAACATACAACACACATACAAACTTTGCCATTTATAGAAGTAGTCCGAATATTTTTTGTTAACATCTTTATCACCAAAACTACTAACAACAATTTTACCCTTTTCTCACCTAGCATATGCCAGTCCCATGGCGCAGTCTTCTATCGTCAGCGCCAGTATGGGCCATCGTCTTCACCCACGGCGCGTCAGTCTTCGGATACTTCACCGTCGTGAACCAACTGCCCACTTACATTGAGAGCATACTGGGATATAATATTAAACACGTAAGTTGATTTTATTTATTATCGATAAGTACTAATAGAAATGAAATGTGTCGATATAAGTGAAAAACGTTGATGAACAAAAAAACATTTAGTGAGAAATTGGAACAATTTGACTAGTTTTTAAAGTGTTCGAATAAGGTTTTCATGGAAAGAATGAAAAACTGCCCGAAAAAGAGCAAAAATTTACAGGATCCATATTTTTGTGAGGCTCACATAAAAAAGTATTTAAATTTGGGTCAAGGCAACGACTCTGGGGTCAGTTATTTATAAATATTATGTTTTATACCTATGTATATAGTATACTAGTATCAATGTACAAACGATTATGCCTTTCCAAAGTCACAATTTGTACCTACATGAAGTATGTATTCTAAGTAGTTTTACACTAATTACTTTTATAGTTAAACGGGAAATACGCTGTTATGATCGATGTTTTATTTGCGACACCATTGTGAATCGCAAACTACTCAAGTTCATTGTCCACAGTTTGCGAAGGTTTCTTTTTTCTTTAGTCATGTCTCTGTTAATCTTTACTTCCGAATTTATAAAAAAAATAATGCGAATATTAATTTGAACTCTATGCCACCTATTTAAGATTTAAATTACAATAATCTATTACAGTAATCTGTGTCTTGTAGTTACACGCTTCAATACGAGTAGGGCGACCGTAAAACTTGTTTAAACTCGGACTGGTGTATAATTTTTTTTTTAATTTTGTATGAAATATATAATTTAGAAATAGATTACTGTATTTGACAGTTTAAGTAATAGAAATTTGTTGGTGAATAATATGATATATAATGAAAAAATCACTTAAGGGTTTTGCAATATATATATATATTATATAGTTATATAGTAGCAATTAACTCTCGCTTCGCTCAGGTTCGTCCCTAGGTGATATTTTAAATTGATATTTTTTTTATTTATGAACCGATTGAAATAAAATAAATACTTAATTATCAGTGAAGCATGGCACAATACATTAGTGAAACCGCACTGAAATCGGTATATTGTTCTGAGATTAGCGCCCACAAACGCACAGACAAACAGACCAAAAATCCTTAAAATCATTCTTTTGGATTCTATTGCGTTAGTAAAGACCCTCAATAACAGTTTTTCTCAAATATCTTCCATGTACAAACAGCGATCAGTTACACTTTTATAATAAATGTATTGATGTATAATATTTGTCATTATTATATATATATATTAATTTCAAGAAAGCAAATATCTTATTATTTATTTAGCCACGAGAATCGAACTCAAGGCCTCTTACAATAGCCATAAAATGAAAGTATTTACTACTTTTAAGTAATTACTTCAGACTGTTTGCAACGTTTCTTTACTAAGTACAATATTGTTCCACGTGCTTATTGCATTTTCAATAAACAGCATTAAGATAAATTATTTCTTAGAAAATACAACAACGTATAGCTTCATATTAATTAACACGTGTTAGTAATTATAGCTGTGTTTCTATTCAACAATAATAATTTTTATTTTTATATATAATTTAGATTATTTGTTGGTCAAGATAGATAGTACTTAATGAGTAATGACTTCGCGTGTGTCGATTTCTATTTTCTTGAGTATTCGCGCTTATAGTTTTGATTCTAGTATTATAACTAGTATATTAACTTTCTTATTATGTAATATAAAATACAAGCTTATTAAATTCTTTACCATTTTAAATATAATGATAATGAGTATAAATTATATTCTAATTATTGACTTGATTAATAAATAATTTTACCAACAACATTACAATTTAATGTCAATTTACTTAAATCTTATTAACCGCGCTAGAGAAAGTTTTGTTTAAATTAGCGGCCATTTTGAAAAAGTATTCCGACATATAAATAAAAGTATATGGTTGTTATTAAATTGATTATGTCACTAAAAGCTTTATCAAAAATTTAAAAATACATGTTTTTACACCAACTCCACATATTTAAATTACTAGAAAATACATAATATTGACATATGCTCTATAGTTTTCATTGTATTGAAGTTAATACAGTCACTATGCGGTTTGATCGTATTGTCATCTCATAATTAATATTTCAATCTTCATATTTAATTAAAATTTTAAAATATTAATTTTATTACCATTATGAAATTAGGTCAACTATAGTTACTTAATAAATATTAATTTACGTGAGGTAAGAAAAATAAAAAAAATACATGTATTTTTGTATATTTGCATTTTGAACGCTCAGTATTTATAAGTTGAATTCGTTTTAGCTTGTATCCTTTTGATATTAAGACATAAATGAACCTGATGTAACTCTTTCACTCTATTGCATCAGCCAAGAAGTGGGTAACCTCAGGTTTTATGTACAAGATAGCAGGTTTTCCTACATTGGAAACCAGACGCATATACTATAAGAATATGACAAGGTATTTATAAATTCTTTGCTAACGACGTATACCTTATTTTAGCTAACGGTGACTGATTATATACTTGTTGTAATGCTTATATATTTATGTAGAAGAAAATGTTAAATATTTAGTATATATTAGCATATATACTAAACTAACTACACTATTACTATATATAATAATACTAATATATATAGTAAGCTTCGACGGCTTCTTGAATCAAATACATAAGAAAACCATGTATTTTTTTATAACAGCATTTTCATTATTTGAATAACAAAAACATAATAAAAGGAAGCATAAATAAAAATAACTACTTATCTCATAGTGCTTACAGGAATACCAGCAGCACTTCAACAAATTATCTTAAGTGTTACAAGTAATTTCATAATCCCATAAGTAACATTAGTAATATTTCTTCGACTTTCTTATATGTAGTACATTCTTTTTGTCACGTTTCTACCACAATAGAGTAATATAAAATCATACTTTAATGACAAAGTAAAGCGCACTTAATACAAAATAGAATATTGCATTATAGATAATGTTTTATATACATAGTTTATAACAGCTCAAGTTTTACTTAGAATAACAAATTAGTTATTATGAAAAATTTAGAACGAAAAAATTATAAATAGTATACACTTCGTGTAGTAGTCGCTTGTAGCAAAACTGATTCGTATTTGTTCTCATAAATAGTTATAATTTAATATAACAAATAATTAAAAATTTATAATCGGCGTAGATATTGCTTGATGAGAAGAAGAAAATCTCCTTTGAAGTTGGTTTTAAATCTATAATATACCTTTTTTACTTAAACTTTTTTTGTAATGTGACGGTAAGAAATTTACCTTGTAAGAATTTAGGTGTAAAAACATATAAGGCACGGTGAACGAGAAATATGTGTAATATAAGATAAATTGAACATTTTAACAAAACGAAAACTTTTTTCGTTTATCCCATGAAACTTGAGGCATTATAAAGAATATCAAAAAAGTTCTGTGTAAAATTGTCCATTGGAAAAATATTATTGGATGATTTATAAAAGTATACGAATTTACGTACATACATATATGCACAAGACTCGTACAAAGATATTGTATATTTAAATAAATAATCTTATAATATTAACTGAGCCATTTTTATTATATATAAATTTATCTCGCGTATCTCGGAAACGGCACTAACGATTGAGGTGTATGGTTTAGCTTTTTAAGTTTATATATTTAGGTGTCTTTTCTAAAAAAAATTTTTTTATATCTTTTCCAAAAAAATATCGAGCAAAGCTTTGTCGCCCAGGTACTTTTGAAATGAAAATAAGAAAATCCAATATGCTAATGAAAAAAAGTTTATTACTACTAAATAATGGTAAAATCCGTCAACGCAGATTGTTTTGTTACCGCCGAGACATCACCTCCTTATATGGATAGCTCATTGGACCTATAGCGTCTTAATATATTTTTTTAAGTTTTATGTCATAATATTATATTGATGTCAAACAGTAGTCCATGTCATAGTTTATACATAAGTATGTGTTATAATGTAATCCAAATCAGTCCAGCTGTTTCGGCGTGAAGGAGTAACAAACATACATACACATACAAACTTTAGCATATTCGCATAAAAGTCAAAGTCGCTTTATTTAAAATTTTCATCCATCGGATCGCATGGTCACCCTCACTGCGACGCGGACGTATTTTTTCGCCATCCTTGCCTCGTCGACATTTTGGTAGATAGAAAATACTTATCTTATTTATTCATACTTTGCTTTTCGCTTGGAGGTTAGAAACGAAATTTTAATATTTTTGTATAGATTAATCAAATTTCTATCTTTTAAAATACCTAATTAATGTAAACCACATAAAATCAGGTCATTGGCGTTAAGATTGTCCTCAGAATTGCTTATAAAATATTGTACATACGTATTATAATTGTAATTTAATAGTACAGTTAAAATCTAAAATTGTATAGATGTTACTTACATCATACATGTAGTCTTTACATTAAAAATTTTCAAAAAGCAAACATATTTTTATATAGCTTTAGTGATGTACTACGAGTATATAAATCTTTAAATGATACACATTTTATGACTACACTTAAAAATATGTAGATAATTCAATTGTAACGTGACCTAATGGCCCCATGGATTATGGCTCGCAGACGCCATAAACCCCTTTATAGCACATTAAGAAGTTATTGTCTGGCGCTGACTGGGTGTCCAGACGACTTTTAAAACATAAGAAGTGTCACGTGACACATGTGCTTAACGAACAGCTGATATATTTAACCATTTTTAAAACAAAAGCGTTCTTACGAATTGTATTTAAAAATTCAAATAACATAATTACGTTTTTTTATGCATTAAGTTTTTTTTAGTGAAAGTACTTGTATAATATTCATTAATTTATAAACCACGTGGACTGAATTTTGTAGTCAATATTTTTTTGCGATAGTAGAGAAAAAATAGCTGCTATTAATTATACTATTATAAAAGCGAAAGTTTCTGTGCGTATGACTGTATGTTTGTTAGTTCTTAGTACACGGCAAGAAACTGTTTAACGGATCTACAAATAGGCTAAAAAACCTTAAGTATCATATAGGCTGCTAGTACTGTCGGCTAGGAACTCACCCGGCGTTAAATTTTATATATATATATATTAACGAAATCTTTTTATTTTTATACATATTTTTTCAATCAAATAAAATTTTCTCAATCAAATAAAACTTTTTACCATGTTCTGATGTAACTAACCAGAGGTTAATCAGTGGAAAGGCTGTTCACCCAGCTCTGACCCGTCACCCGACATCGACATTTCTAAGAGTATTGTTATGCAACTCGGTTCCGTACACGTAATTGTAAGTTATGGCTGAATGCATGCGGCTCTTTGTTCTGGCTCGACTTTTATTTTAATTTAGTGAATACGTTTCAATTTTATATGGTAGTTAGATTGCTATCAAGTACATGCTTAGAAATAGTGATTTTTACTGAACAATCTATACATATAATAAAATTCTAAGCAGAATATGTACATGAAATATTTTTTGGAAAATCTTATTGAAATAGTCATTAATATCGATACAGAGGCCGAATCTATAGTTTTTAGAATCTTTGTCTGTATGTCTGTCTGTCTGTTACCTCATCACGAGAATACTACTGGACAGATTTTGATGAAATTTGGTATGGCGATAGCTGGTTATCCGCGTCATCATATAGGATACTTTTTACTGCGGAAAAATATCTCATCTTTGAGAAATCTATACTAAATGTTAATATGTCGCTAGTAACCTATAATTGTTTAGTAAAGTTTGTGATTTAGATACCTTTATCGCAATATATTTTATAGATATTTGCTCCGTACTGGTTTTTACCACTGTGGAATAATTTTTCTCGAAAAGCAACTTCATAATATACATATGTTAGAATGTAATATAGTTGTATGTATATAATAAAGTTAGTCTATAAGTAGATATATATGTAATAAAGTTGCTTATTTAACAGTTAGATAAACTACAAAGTACGTAAAGTTGCCGGTATAGGTTTCTATATTCCGTGTAGGTAGAAGGTTCGATTCTTGCATACATAATACATATACTTGTCTGTTTCAGCCGTATATTTATTTGTTTTACTCTGATAAGCCGATAGTGTTGGATACACACGGTACTGAAAAGACGTACACACACACAGCTTCACGTATCTTTTCTAAATATTCCTCTTCATGACTATTGGTTCCCACTGGCTAAATAAAACTGATCCACTTATAACTGCATCTCACCAGTAGTAAAATGGTAAACTATCGGAAACACTTCATCAGAAAATAAGAGCACAGGATGCAAGTCGTCAAACAGACCTCAATGCAATAGATACCGTTGTATTGTATATCGATCACTACGATTTTACTTTGTAAACGTTGAGTGGATTAGCGGTCATAGTGTCTCACTGTATCTAGCTGGCTAGTTATTTAGTTGAAAGACATGAATTAAATAAATGATATAATGACTTTTTGAAATTAAAATCACTTGAAAAGCAAAGTCTCTATCCTCAGCTTTGTTTGTTCGCTTAGCTATAAAAAAAATATATAAATGAATTGTCTAGATCATTAAGTAAATTAAACATTATCCACTTAATTTATAAAAAAATATTATAAAAATTAAATTGGGTAAAGATAAAAAAGTTTTTTCCAAATTCAATCATTTTTAAATATGATTCTCCTAGAAAAAAAATGAGTATTATATTTTTTTTAAATGAAAGTGCTTGAAAGATTCAACATTTTGCTAACCGATAGAAAATATGTTATACTAAGATTGTTAAAAACTTAAGTTTGTACAGAGGAAATAAACAGTTACGAAAAACAAAAAAAATAATAAAATTACTTGTTCGTATTCCATTAGAATATATTTAAGATTCAATTTAGACTTGGCGCCATGAATAACTTTCTCATATTAACATGAGTAAGTGCCTAAGATTAAGTTCTTAAATTAGACTTGCTCCATTAAGACTACAAGTTATCTTATCTGATTTCTAATCTGTAGTCATTTATTAGCTATATTAATGTATAGAGCCCATATCCCGACACCGTGGATAAACATAAAAGATGTATGACGATAATTAATAAGCTATGGTAATTAATTACTTATGTATATTAAAAATAAGTATGGTGGTTATGACATTTTGTGTGTATAAGTCTTTATGGTGAAATGGATTCGGAGCAAAAAATAGATTTATAATCTGAGAACTCATAGACTACTAGTTAGGCAATTAGGCATGTAGGGAGGTGACTGAGCGAGTTGAGGTTATGTAGCTGTATTCCGTCTTTTTTAACTTTCCACTGCTGGGGGTGGGCGTCCCTTTAATACGAGAGGGATCAGGCCATACTACCTATACATACAGGCTACCGTGGTGGACTACCACCACGGTAGCCTAGTGCAGGTTGGCGGACTTAACATGTCTTTCGAAAACTTGTTAGGTCTCTCAGACATGCAAGTTTCCTTACGATGTTTTCCTTTCCCGTGGTAATCATGTATGATACAAGTATGTTTTACTATGGTGATTCAATAAATTCTATCGTAAAAGATGCACAAAATGATTTGGTATATTTAAACAATTGGCTGCAGAGCAACTTACTTACTGTTAATACTGAAAAAACAAATTATATTATCTTTGCACCTAAAAATAAGAAAATAGGTAGTTTTGATCCTTTAACTATAAATGGTACTGTTGTTAATAGGACAAAAAGTGCAGAATATCTTGGTATTACTTTAGATAGCTGTTTGACATGGAAGCCTCATTTAGACAAAATTAAATCTAAATTATCTTCCTTGGTTGGAGTACTACGCGGCAATGTACGTTGTTTTCCCAAACCAGTTCGATTAATTATTTATAACATAATGGTAAAACCCCATATAGACTACCTAATTGAACTCTGGGGCACTGCAGCACCAACTAATCGCTGCAAAATACAAAGACTGCAAAATAAATTAATAAAAGTGCTTTTTCATTAGACTATTTGACTCCTACTGAAAAACTGTACCAAGAAACTAAATTTATGAGTATAAAACAAACATACGTGTATAATACTTCAATTTTAATATACAAAATTATAAACGAATTAATACATACAAATATATCCTTCACAAAGAAATCACATACATTAAAACATTCACTAAGAAATTCAAATCAAATAAGTTCAATTAAACCAAGGACTAACTACGGCAAACACAATATAATGTACGAAGGCGTTCAAATATTTAATAAATTACCATTAAATTTAATAGAAACAAAACCATTTCATAAATTCAAAAAACTTTTAAAAAATCATGTGTTAAACAATATACCTATAATTTAACAAATAAAAAAAAAAAAATAATAAAAAAAAATATATATATTCTTAAATGAAATACTTATACAACTGAACAAAATATAATCTGTATATTTACTAGAATAATATAATAGTTAACATTTTATTATTATACTCACTGTTATTACTAAATTCTATCCGTATCTCTTCTAGTAACAAGCTCTTTATATCTTTGTGTTTACCAATTAAGTACGTAAATATTCTAGTTGTAACACCGTTCTACCCACAACATTATGTAAAAATGATGTTGTTTGGCTAAATATAAAATTTTTGTATTAATCCTATTACCTAATAATTGATATTTGATGTTTCTATACCTATAACATTTTTATTTCTGTTTTGTATCAAGTTGTTCACGATGTAAATAATATTCAACTACCTACTTGTAATTTTTCTCATTAAGTGAATGTTATTCTTTTGAGAAATAAATAAAGCATCTTTAAACCGAATCATGTTGGAAATGAGCCGCACATGAAATTATCAGAGGTACGAGAGCCGGAATTTGAACCCGTATCACTCGGTTTCCCAAGCGACCGCGTTACCACTGGCCTATTACTGTTATGTGGATATTAAAATAAGTGAAGTAATTATAGATATATAAAAATCTATCAACAGAAATGCATATCGGGGAAATCCCAAGGCTATTTAAACTAAGAACTCGTTTTGAATTATATATTTTTGTCTTAATTGGAATAGGTAAAGTTGATAAATAATTTAATATTTTTATTAATTTAATTAATATACTGGCAAGAAAAAAAGTTATAACTAATTAGTGAACTAGTCAGTTTATATTTGGATTTTAAAATATATGAGATATTGTTTATTTTTAATTTTAATCCAGTTTATTATATTGTTAATGAGCATTTATAAATTATAAACATTCATGATTCGGTCCTTAAAGATTACTACGTATTGATGATGATGATGATGTTCTCCTGACCGATTCCGGCCACGGCGGCCAATCTCATTGACACTAGCCAAATGCGCAGGAGATATTATAGTGCAGCGCGTGTACGCGCAGACACAACGTGCACTATCTATTCTTGTCACTCTCATACTCCGGTGGGACGACTACCACTGCGGCCACATTTCTTTGATTACAAGAGCACTATAACACCCATATTCTTAGTTGTTACCTCGAAACTCCCTCGACTCAAACTCGACTGAGGCGTGTTCGAGGAAGGCCTCAAGGAATCCTCGAAATCGGTATTCATAAACATAATCTTGAGGAAATCTCAGAATCCCTCGAGTGAGTGTGAGTCGAGTGAGAGTCGAGGAAAACGTCATGAATTACGTCACTATCTGGAGGATTTTGTTAGTCTGAGGTAGTAACTATACACAAAATCCGTAGTTGTCATTTTGATTTGGCGTTTTTTGTCAGTCGTGGGTCAAAGTTTGGTTAGTTTAAAGTACTTCAGAGCAGATAAATAAACCAAATTTTGCAAAAAATGTTGTTTTGGAATGTTAAGTGTATTATGTCGTTGTTTTATATACAAAAAAGGTGTTTGCTACATGTTTCGTCGTTCTTGAGTCCAGGATATCAGATTTTGGTACATCAGCCCCATCACAAGGTAATTAATTTTGAAATATAATAATGCCTCATGCTATATTGTAAATAATAAATAAAAAAGCCCTTTATTTCTCGCATATATAAGAAGTAAAACAAAGCTTTATAGATTTCATAAATATAACATTATTAATTATTATTAAGATTTCCATATTTGTAAAAAATAACATATAATAAGTATTAATATATTTGATTCTATTCTTATAAATTATTTAGGTTTTACTAACTGTTATTTAATTTATGACGAAATTTAAAAATCAAATCTTAATAATGTATTGTAATGTAATCTAGTGAACTTAATATTAAGTAATGCTTATATATTTTTATTTAAATTGTATTTTTTCATTGTGAATATGAGTAATTGCATTTAAGTTTTTTGAAATGGTTCACACTATATATATACTAAAAGTTTTAACAATTCTAGTGAATATGATCATCTCATATGTGTACTATATCACAATTCTTCATATTTTTGTCACATAAACATAAGTTTGTGCATTATACAATCATTATGTTTGATATCACAATGCATTTTTGTTTACATGTCATAAAAATTATTTTAATTTCAGTATCAAGAAATGTAGGGACCTATCAGAGGGGAAAACTATAAAATGAAACAAAAAAGGGATGAAGAGCTACATAAACTTAAAATAGCTGAATAAACATTGTAAGTGAAGGCTGCAGAAGAGAAATATTTAAAAATATAAATTGAGAGAGAAACTGCCGAAGAACTCCTTCTCTATAATAAGATGAAGAAAGAAAAAGCAGTGCCAAAATTATCTGAATTAAAGAAATTAAATTAGATTGCACATTATTTTATTTAAACTAAATTTACACAGTATACCTAATTATCATATAAAATATCATTGAAATAGGCAATCCACGCCTGTTACCACCACTATTGTTTTGAAATAAAATTGGCAAAAGTAATCTCGTCATAAATCGTCATCTCTTTATCATTTGGTAAAGAGAAATCTATTTTTAAAATCACATTCATCATAGAACTCCATAGGATTACTTGCATTCCGTAAATAGCGCCGTGATAAATAAGAATCGTAGGTATTGTCATCGATATGCTCAATAAACTTTTCAAAAGACATTTTAAACACCAAAATAACTTTAAAATATAATAAAATGTTAAATAATTTACGATGTTTTTATCAATAATTGTCTTGAGGTTTCCTCAAGGTAGATCGCGAGGTACCTTACATTTGACAGTTCGGTCCTCGAGTTTTCCTCACCTTACTCGAGGCGAATAGTTGAGGTAAGGGACAAAATGACGTCTATGAATACCGAACCACCTCAAATAGGTTGAGTCGAGTCGAGGAAATTTCGAGTTTACGACTAAGAATATGGGGGTAAGTCACTGGTGTGTTTAGTTATAAAGTGGTAATTTTTCGAATTGTACCATAGTGATTTGACGTAACTGTCACTTTAGTATAGTGGATTTTGATTATGGACGGAATTATAATTTGTATTTCACTCATTTGATGAAATATTTTTCATACTATGGTATTTATTTTTTATGAATATAAACAATCTCGTACTGTATACGCGGCTTCGTTCGCGTTCAAACTTCCGATCTCTACCAAACTTCACAGGGTCACCCGCTGGTCTAATCTGAAGATTGCCTGGAAATTTCATCGAAATCACTCCAGCCGTTTTGGAGTCCATAAGGAACACACATACACACGTCGATTTTTATATACATATAGTGATACGGCTAGGGTTAGTTAAAATATAGTGATACGGCTAGGGTTAGTTAAAATATAGTGATACGGCTAGGGTTAGTTAAAATATAGTGATACGGCTAGGGTTAGTTAAAATTTTGTTAAAATAATGCCCGTTCGCGCGTTTGTTCGCGCGACCGGCAGCATTCAGCAACAGCAACAGAGATAGCTCTGCTGCTCTCACTTCCAAATGTTACTTAAAAAATCAAATATAACATACCTCATAGCACTTCTATAGTTGTAAGAAATGTTTAAAAAGTTTCATTGAAATCTGTTGCATAGATTTTAAGTTAAATCCGTTCAAACATACATATATACAAAGATTTTTATATAATTAGCATAGATGAGGTTATTGCCAAATAGGTTAAACTGTTTCTTCGGATTTAAAGAGTTTTAATATTCATGCTATGGAGCCAATTCTCCATTTTTAAATTATCGCGAAATTTTGATATTATTTTAAGTAATTTTCATATAAGTTGCTAATTTTCTATTATTCTATTTGAATTCTCGTTTAGGCGCACTTATCGCATCGCTGTATAATATGAAAAATTGCTTAGTGACACGCTTTGTAAATTTTCCATTCAAAAATCAAGCGGTAATATTTTTGCAATGTAGAAACTCCTACCGAGTTTTCTTAGCGTGTGTATAAAATAATAGTTATTAAGTAAAGTCTAATGAAAATCTTTATACTCGTTACTTTATCGTGCCACTTCATTCGTTGTCATCGAACTCCTTTTAGTTGTTGTCCCTGTTACCTTATAAAGGTATAGAGCAAAAAGTAACAACGAATTTCTAAGATATACGCGAATATTTGACATTTGAAATAAAAGTTTTTCGGATTTCACGGGAGAGACCCTGACCAAGTTTGGTGTAAATCATTCGAAACGTCGGGAACCAAAAATCACAGTAAAAAATCCAAAAAAAAGTAACAAACAGATTAATAATATATTTTAGACTTACAATATTCCACTGATGATAATACAAGTAAAAAGAGTTGCCTACAAAAACACTGTTTATGTTGTTTCAATACAAATATATTTTTTTATATTTTTAAAAATTTAATCAAAGGAGTTGTGGGTTGCTAGATACTATTGTTTTTTATGGTTTTTATTTCGAACACTAGCTTTGTGTAAGTAAGATCGTAATATATGATGATCGTCCTTGAATTATAATTCGGTTTGGACATGGTAAATAGTACCTATTTGTAATATGACATGCAAAGCTAATTAAATGGGCTTATCTTGACGGAAGCATGTGAAGGCCATTATTTGTCTGGCACAATTCTTTATAAGATTTTGATGCAGTATTTTTATATGTATTAACTAGCATTGCCCGCGGCTCCGCCCGCGTTCTGATGACCAAAAACCAAATTCTCATCTCTCATCATCAGGTTTTACATATTAGTATACTCTTAGATTGCAGTTTATGTAGTTTTTTCAGAAATGAGATATTTTCTCGCGGTAAAAAGTATTCCATATGTTGACCCGGATAACCAGCTATCACCATACGAAGTTTCATCAAAATCCCTCCAGTGGTTTTTCCGTGATGCGGTAACAGACAGACAGACAGACAAAAATTCTAAAAACTATAAATACAGCCTCTGTATCGATAATAATGTCTATTTCAATAAGATTTTCCAAAAAATATTTAATGTACAGATTTGGATTAGTTACAATATTTTATTATATGTATAGATTTAATTTTATAATATTTTTTTCGATTCTTATTGTAAAAACTTAGATAACTTCGTCAAACTTAGATAACGAAAAGTGTGCCATTCAATAATCTGCCGATTTCCACAAGCGGAAGAGGCAAAAGTCTTCTATAAAGTTATTACTATTAAATTATACAAAATTTTCCACACAATAGGTATGATGACTCATTTTCATCATTGAAAAACTTATATTACTTCGTAGGCGGGTATTTTATAATAAAAAATATCATTGCAGCATCCATTTCAAATGTATTATTTGGGACACAAAGTTATGTATTTAATTTTAAATTGTTCTTACAGTGTCGAAATTAAATTCTCAGTAGGCTAACAACCTAGGAAGATTCCGATGACTTTCCGAAGTCATCGTACGACTATCAATTGTTTTAATTGGCGTGGAAAAACCGGATTTTAGCGGACGATACAATATAGAAGGTTTTTCACTGAAAATAAGTTAAAAAACAACAAATTGGTTATGGTTAGTTTACCGCACGTTTTATTGTTAATACTGCGTTGGCATAATCGTTATTTATTATTATATTTCTTATCTTTGTGATTGTATTTGAAACATGTTCTCACATGTCCAAAATTCAATAAATTTCTGTCCAAAATTCAATAAATTTTCAAATTTGGTATCTTTGAGTTCATAGTAGTAGGTATATGTATTGTATGCTATAGAATCCTATAGGAAAAACGCACTTTTCCAAATTTCCCACATTGTATGTGTATCTTCTTTCTTATATCTCCTAAAACCTTATTCCAAAGATTATGAACACTAAAATAAAAATTAACCAAATCCGTCTGTCTGGCCGTTCTCAAATGAAGTCAATCAACATTATTTCATTTTTATTTACATAAGATAGATTACAGCCTACAGGTTAATACCAAAAAGTATAACAAAAAGTCTTTGAAATAAAATCTTACTACAGCAGTACAGTAATGATATAAAATATAAATAACACGGGGTTGTTGCCCGGAATGCTGTTACATAGCATTTACCGCATCCAGGTAATATTGAATAAAAAGAAGCTGGCGCCCGACGCGAATTCCATTTATATAGTGGCTATTTCCAATGCATTCCAATCTATTTATAGTGCTGTATTTATAACATTACGCTTAACTTAGTCTGTAAGTTACCTTTTTGATTTCAATTTTTAAACGATTGACCGCTGTGGCGTCCTGTATAGATTTTTTTTATATGTGTTTTAATAGCGATATATTTAATCAGTTTTCATTTTTAGTATCATTTTAAGTATGTTTTAATATTTAATATGTTTAATTTTGGTATTTGTTGATCCATCTGGGTAGGAATTAATATAGCAGATCAAATAAAAAAAATACTGTAATTTTTTTATCGTTATTTAAGAAAAACTTAGTAAAGGAGTTTCCTATAATGTGGAAAGTAGACACAAGGAAAGATAAAAAAATATCCTTTAAGGGTTAAGCTCATGCGTAAACCTTAGGGCATATTATTTGGCCGACTTCACGACGAGACTCAACTTTGAAGTCGTCTTACCTTTCTAGTAAACAATAATTATTATAATAAATATACGTATTACAATGAAGCACCGCTTCTCTCCAACAGAACGGTCTGCTCTCATCTCTGCCGTATCTCGGAAAGTATCTATGTGCATTGGCATCATCCGTCCTGGCTGACTCTCTTCGCCGCACCGGACGCCTCTCGACCACCGCCGCAAGAAAACTTTTCACTGGATTTGCTGTTGGGTTACCTGGTAAGGTTTCTTAGTTATGATCTATTATAGACTTAGTTTGTTTTAGTTAGAAGAGTGATTAGCATTGTGAAAGTTTAAAAGAAACAGTTTTTTTTGTTATAAGTATGTAGATATTGTAAACTAGCGATTCACCCTCACTTCATTCGGGATCGTTTCTACGTTTTTTTTTTAATTAGACATAACTTTTTTATGTAAGAACTGATTGAAATAAAAGATAATTTAAATGCTAGTGAAGCTTACCACAATACGTTAATGAAAACCGCACCGAACCGAATAAATAAAATACTTAGTTTACATCATAAATTATAAACAAATTCTTCTCCACAGGTCTAATGATGTTAGCCCAAGCCTTCTTCGGTCACGACAGGATCTGGTCCATCGCCATCTTCACCCTCGCGCTGACCATCAACGGCGCGGTCACCGCCGGCTACCTCGGCAACGGATTGGATATCGCTCCTAAATTCAGTGGTAAGTCTTATTTGTCCTTTGTTTTGATAATTGATTCTTCGTAACAGGGAATTATGGATATAGGGTATACGGTCTGGCGTGAGTACTAAATACTAGGTTTTGTCCGCGACTCCGCTCGTGCGGTATACGTTGAAAAAATGAATTTTTAAATTTATCCCTTTTTATTATTGTTTTTTTTTTTAAATTTATTAGCGATTTGGTTAAATATGACTTAAACGCAAACTCGGAATTAGCAAAAAAAAATGCTACTTGATAGTCTTACTCATAAAGCTCTAATGCCCGATTTTACCAACAACCCATAAGCTACCACGTATGGGATCCTTAGCTTAAAAGTCCCCTAAACTAGCCCCTAAATTAAATTTCGTTTAACGATCGTCTTTAAGCCCATATTTCGAGCACCTAAATTTAGGGGGCCTTTTAATATTTAGGTGACCCCTAACTGTCGGTGAAACAGAAATTGTCCCCTAACAGCCCCCTAACCATGCTTAGGGGATCCCTTAAACTTAGGTGACGTTGGTGAAATCGAGCATAAGTCTTATGAATCCGGAGATACCATACCATAAAACTAGTAGTAATTTTGACGTAGTAGTAAGAAAAAATTCAAATATCTCGAAATCAACTTTGACGAAGTTTCGGCCTTTTTTATGACGGCAGTATCGTGTTTTAAGTATGAAAAATAAAAAAATATATATTTGTTCTATTATAAACATGTATATAAATATTATTATAAAAAAAAAATAAAAATCTTTATTTAAATTTGTTCCAAATAAAGATTTTTATTTTTTTTTTTTTTTTTTATTTTTCTGTGGTTGGATTTGCAATAAGATTATACTTTAATAATAAAACGATTTTCTCGGATATTTATTGGATGTTTTATTTTTATTTTTGTTCGTGATGTTTTCCAGTCATTTACGTGACCATATTTGCTGTAAAACTGCCTTCGCAATAAAATCTGCGATAAAATCTGTAAAATAATTTTATTTAAAAACTCTATTAAAAAAATCATACCTAGACCTAGACTTAGGCTGCGGGTTCAAGACAGTTAGTCAGTGAATGAATTTAAAAAATATATTTTGTTTACAGGAACTATCTTCGGTATCGCAAATACTCTATCTTCATTCGGCGGCTGGCTTTCAACGTACATGGTTGGCGAATTGACCAAGGAACATGTAAGTTATTTTATATCGACAATTGTATCCAGTAATTCATTGTTAAGATTTTTTTCTATTAACTTGATCATTTTTCCATATTTGTAACTCAATTATCGAAGTTTGTTTTTTAACATTTTTTTAAATTTTAACGACAATCATATTCGGGAAACTCAAAAGATATGAAATACGTCCTAACAGAAATTACTTATTTAAAACAAATCATTTCATTTCAGAACACATACGAACAGTGGCAAATCGTGTTTTTCATTCTCGCCGGCACGTACGTATGTGGGTCCCTCGTTTTCGTTATTTTCGGCTCCGGAGAACTTCAACCGTGGAATTCTCCATCTTCTCCAACACCGAAACACGAGGAACAACCATTAAACGAGGAGAAAGCGTGAAATGTAAGAAAGCTACTTTAATTCATAAGACAAACAACAAAGTATTGTGCAACGCCATCTATTGGTTAAGTTGTAAAACAGCTAACGCCATCTAGTAATTGAAATTGTATAGCTATGTAATAGCATTGATATTGTTCAGTGTGGCAAACACCGCCATCTAGTGGTGAGAATGTGAAACGACTGAAGCCAGTAGCAAATTTTGCCGTAATTTTACTTTTGCCTCATACAGGTTGTGTTGATTAACTATCGCAACGTTCAGAATCTCAAAATTAAAAAAAAATTTGGTATAATTTATTAGCTTACCATTCGATTAATCGAATTTTAAGCATATTTTGTAATAATATGTGAATTTACCTGACTCCTATGTGAGTAACTCATATAATTCATCATTTTACTGCATTTATAAAAAAAAATATAAAAAAATCCTAAAACACAAAAATATAATTTTTACCAAATAAATACCTAATTTTTTAAAATATACCATTTATAGTTGCATCTACTGAAACATTACAGACTGATTTAAATTGTTATAAAAAAATAAAATAAAAAAGTTAAATGGAGAACATTTGATTTATTCGTTTTGAAGTTATTTAGAACATTGAATCAACACATTGACGATAAAGCCTTTGCAACCCCCTCTTGCTAAATTTTAAAATGGAGAAAATATAAAGCAAGATAGGTACTTCAAAAAATTTTCAAATTGGTTTAAAGGCACACAAAAAAGCATAGATAAAGCTAGACTCTTTGAATTTTTATAGCTTTGTCTATGGAAAAAAAAACAAAAAAAGGCTGTTATTATAACGATTGTGATTTATTTATAACGTACCGGCTCGCGCAACGGACATGATATCACAAAGTTGGAAACCCGACTCAATGCTACGTTAAGTATTAGGATGAAGAAATCTTGTAGTTGTCATCTAAACTAGACATTTTTATAATAGTACAGTGTTACTGTAACATCTAAAATATCAACAGAATAACTTTTATTTCCGCTTTTTTGAAAAACATGAAGAATCGTAACTCTGAAATAAATAAATATTATTTTATAAAGTTTGGTTCTAAGTACTTATACGATATTATGCAATTGGAAATGATTTATATACTATTTTTCGGGACCAAATATAGAACTACAAGATTTCTTAACGTTTTATAATTAAGTATTTTATTGAATAACAATTATTTATTTTTCTATTTCGGCGGTATAGGAAACTCTGAGCACTTCTAGTTTTACCAGTAAAAATAGTGATGGAGGCTAACTTTGAATTACTCTTAAATAAATAAAAAATATTTTTGTCAATTTTGAAAAGCAAAAGTATAAAATTGGCAAACAAAAATTTTCTATATTATGACGTGTCAATTTTTAGTTATTGCTATAAAGATATTTTTTCTCAGTACTAAAAACAAAATGTTAGCCTCCATGATGGGCCATAGACAATCTCGTTACTTTCGTAAGACATAGATGATAGGATTAAGCCATGTTCGCACTTAGCTTTATTGCAACTGATAATGCATTAACCGATATTTCAATAGTACTTTAAAAATATGAACTTTTTTTTAAAATTTTGAATTGGTGAAAAACTATGAGTATATGTTGCCATTTAACATGGATTTTTTTCTTAATTACTTACATCATATGTGTACAGTGTACATTGCACTAATATTTTTTACTCAATTTTTCATTTTTATGTATTTTTAAAGTATTAATTTGGATCGAGGTTAGTTTTTGGTGCATTTCTAGAACTGTGATAAAGAGGTTTGTCTATGGTATGCTGGGTTCGTTCTGCGCGCTCTATTGTATAATTTTGGAATTAAAAATGCGACAATAGTTATTATTAGTTCCTAAATTACTATCAGTATTTCAAAACCGATCGCATGTAACAAATTTTAATGACCACAGATAAGTAATGTACAATATATGTAGCTAAACGTTTTAGTATGATAATAATACTTTAGAAACTTTTTTCAATCGACTAAAAAGGAGGAGATTCTGTGTTCTTCTTTTTAAATTCAGTTAACGGCTATATAAGAAAATTGCATTTAAATAGAAAGATGTCCAATTATAACCAATGATAAAAAAATATAATAAAAAAAAATATCTGTGGTCTTGTATTTCAGTATAAAATGTAAATGTTCATCTTATGAGCCCTTTTTAGGTATTTCATAGTCGTATAAGGACAGAGTTCGAGACTCGATCACTACAAACTATCACGGGCTGGTTTATATTCTATGCAACTGTAACTAAATGATATTTTCCTAAATTTAAAAATAAAATTTGAGGCTGCTAAAACTAGCCAGTACAAAATTGGCCTTACCCATATTTATAAAAAAAGTTAATTTTTAATAATACTACTTTTATGTAATATTTTATATATCTGATATATAATAAACATATTTTTACTTATATTTCATATCTGAGAAAGTTATAAATATTTCTATGTATGTAAAATTATTTTTAATTTCTAGAGGTTAGGCTTTCAATATGTACGACTATGTATTTGAATAATCAAATTTGTTAGCAACAGTTGCATCACTGAACACGCCCATAGTTCATTGTAGTCTTATACTTAATTAAGTAGAATAATTTTACCATTATTTAATATTATTGAACAATTACAATGTACGAGCAATCTTTTGAATGATATGATTATTTTGAAATAACATGTGTTCATTTGCGATATTTACACACTAATGGCGGATTTTAATAACCTATCTGAAGTTTTCCTTAATACAGTTTATTGACATTTTGATATAAGTTTCGTACAAATTGTCAAATTCTTATTGCAAATAAGGAAAACACAAATAAATATGATTATTAGGAACCGCAGTAAAATAACCACTATCCACGCATGCGTCAATTGCACGGACCGCCATTTGCGCAGGCGCAGTTGGTGCATGAACATAGTGGATATATTTTTTTTATATTTCATCTCCATTTTAGTTAAATTATATATACTTATTATAAGAAATATTGCAGGAAAAAACTGATTGAAAAGGGCTTCGAACATTGTTCTATGGCAGTTTTAGACATACGTCGCCATTTTAATTTCTTTTTTCTCAATAGTAACGCGCTATGAAACTGAAATATTTGGATAATTATTAGTGAAAAACCATTTGCTTTCAAATCCCTTTTTATTTCTCAATCAAAATTGACCATTATCAAAATATTGAAGGGTTCTTTATTCGACCACATACATTAAAGAAACTTTAGTCTATGGATAGAGTACTACCACCATGCATCACTGGAAATTCACTTTTGTTAAGCAATTAGTTAATTTTTAATGATTGTCATAGGTTTCATGTTCATAAATGTCTTTTATTAATTTATAATAGTTTTACTGTGCAAAATAAAAAAATGGCGGAATTTTGACAATGCCAGAAAAGTTCTAACCCCTTTAAATATAAGTTGAAATTGTCGCAAATGAATTATCAGTTATATTTTTGCATGCGTGTGTATATCGAAATATGCGCCCGTTCGTTTGTCTGCATTTTATACCAAAAGCTAGTTTTCATTGTATGCGGCGCGTTTTCGCAGAGTGCTTGAGTGTTTAAGATCATTTATTGAATTATAATTAATGAATAGTATCTTGTTAACGTCTCTATGACTATGTACTTTGTAAACAATATTTTTTTTAAATAAAGTTTTCGAAAAATTTTAACTAGTGTTTTTATTTCTTACTTCAAATGAGTAAAAACAAGCAGGTTGTTTATATAATGACTTAATATTCAATACTCTTTATAATATTTGTATTATGAAGAAGTAACTTACCAGTACGAGGAGAGTAAAATTCAGTCAATACCTATATAGTGCGTTTATATACCTATCACAAACGAATCTTTTGTATTTATGTATATGTTAATAAATCATCATCCCAAATCAATAAGTCTGAATTGCCTAGAAAATTATTTAAAAGAATATTTTTTACAATTTTAGTGGGTATCCTACTCAAGATTTTTTTCTTCTGGAAACAATATTGAACATGGTTCTAATTAAAACGGCCTTACTTATTTTAGTAAATTTTGGTTTGACAATATATCGTATTGGTTCAAATCCAACGCCTGTCAAATGTGAATAAATTAAAAAAAATGCGTATAATATTATATATTATAAAGTGAATCGTTCACTTATTTATCCCTTTTCCTATAAAAATACCTAAAAACTAAACGAGTTCGAACATAATAATGGGTTTAGAAATGAAACTTCATTTTATAACTTATGATAGTTTATTGAAGAAACATTTGTAGCACAGCCTAGCTGTCCCTAACAAGCTCCCACTCCTACTACTTACAAGGCAAGTGACATTCTGCACCGACTATGTTGCTTGAAAAACCATTAAATATCATTATTTTACCCATTTTACAATAATTTTTCAAGCAAACACGAACATGAACTGGTATTACCTATCACAGGATTATTATAATTTAGTGACGAAGCCTTATGTAAAAGATTATAGATATAAAATAACATTTCGATGCAAACTTCTTTATTTTTTGACTTATAGTTTAATTTTTTAAATTGTAGTAAGAGTTTAAATTTCATTTTAATGCCTTAAATAATCACAGTGAAAAAATTATCTGTTATCACTAAATTTGTAATTGAGAAAATAAATTTAATATTTTGTTTACATCAAAATGCTATTTCATTACAAAATATAAGCGAAAACCTCTCTTTGCATAAATATCACATGAATGAGTGCGTTATCCTATTAATTATAATATGTCATTTTTGGAATTGGAAAAAAAATGTTTTTGCAAATTAGAAACAAACTTTAAATTTAAAGAGTTGTTAGTTCCCTAAAACAAAAGTAGATAAAAAATCTCAAACTTAGATCAAATCTCTTGAGATTGTTTTAGTACATAAGCTAAAAGATTTTCCAACAACTCCTACCAACTTTTAAGAACTAAAACTATTTTAAAGTGGACTTATATAAAAATAACATGCACAATAATTATATTGGGAAGAACTTTGAAGCGAAATAAGTTACTTATTTAAAAGCACCGGAAAAGTACGTTAAGAAAAATATGATCTCAGCTATCCATCTATTTAATCTGTACTTTCTATATTGTTAATTCATTTTATTACTTTTTACCACAACCTATTTAAATTTATTTATTTTTCTCGTTGGATCGTTACTTCTCGAAAGTGTATGAAAAAAAATAGTATTTTTGAGATATAAATGATTTTTTTTTAAATTAAACGTATTAAATATTTAAAATTAGCAAACACAAAACGTATTTCATACCATTTATACATAATTAAAAAAAACATAGGTCAAAATCAGCTTGTCAAAGTGACAGTAAAATTGGCGGTAAATTTTTTATTTAAGTGACAGTAATATTTTTAATTTTATTATTATCCCGTAGTGTATTTAATTTGTATTATTATTTTATTCGTAATTGGTGTTTTTTATTACTTCGATTTTTAATAATTTTGCATTATAATACAATTATTTACAGGTGAGTATATCGAGGCAGTGAGCTTTTAGATTGCTTTAAGCGCCCTTTAAACATGGTTAAATCATTTACAATGGCGTAACTATTATAATATGGCGGTTTTATTTTGTTGGACAAATTAAAAAAGAAAGACGAGAAAAAAAAACTTGTGTATGTACTTATGTACGCACGTAAGAAGTTATACTTCTTTGGCGTAACAGAACAAAAATAGCTAAAGATTTCATCCCGTATGTCGCAACTCTCTGTTTGTAAAAAGAATGCAGCTAACTTCATCATGTCGCTATGTGGCTGTCGGTGTGCGCGCTCATCGTAAAAATTTTACTCTCATATTTTTTTTTCCAAACGTCCCAAAAGTATTACGTAAAAAAATAATCTTATTATTATAACAAAAATTTTATATTGTAATTTTGTCAGAATTGAATAGTTACGCCAGTTCAGAAAACAATTTTTTATGTACAAAACGTGCGAGTAACAAGATATATTATTTGAGATCCGAATAACCGCTTTATGCAAGAATGAGCTAAGAAGAACATTCAAGTATTTATAATGCCCTTTTTAAACGTCCCACTGCTGGGGGTGGGCCTCCCTTAATACGAGGGGGATCAGGCCATAGTCTACCACACTGGTCGAGTGCGGGTTGGCGGACTACATGTCTTTCGAAAACTTGTTAGGTTCTCTCAGAGATGCAGTTTTCCTCGCGATATTTCACTTCACCGTAAGATAAGTGGTAGTGATGTTGGAAATGATTCGCACATGAAAATATCAGAGGTGCGAGATCCCGGATTTGAACCCGCTTCACTTGGTTTCCCAACCGAGCGCGTTACCACTGGGCTAACACTGCCTTTAAATTGAAAATTGACATGATCACTTAAAAGCATTTCTTGACTCATTATTGTATAACATTGTCATTTCCACGCCAGTACTGAGCTGCCTTATATCCCTAATCACAAAAATCTACATCAATCTTTCAAAATAATCTGTCAACATTTTAGTTCAATCTCAGTTCGTTTTAAAGCTGCTTTTATTAGGAATGTTCTCGAATTGTGTTTATTTTTATTCTAACAAATCGCTATGAGCAATAAACATATTAGTACTTTAACCAACATAATGAGTATAAAAAAAGAGGGTTATAGGGATTGTTTTTAACAATCACGAATTTCTATCGTTAATAAATAATATTTATACCTAACATATGACTTGATAATAATTTTGTAGGTGGCTACACTTAACTCCATACGCAAAAGCATTTCTGCGTAATCGCACCTGACCGTCTGTAAAGTGCCTAACATTTTCGTGCTTGTATATAAGATATTTGCACAAACATTTTGTGCATAATACTTTCTTAGATTTAAGCGAATATTTAACATTTTAATAAAACTAACTTTTCGGATTTTTTCGGGGATCTATTTCTTTGGAGAGTCTATCGCGTGACCATGATTGCTGTAGAACATTCGAAATATCGGGAACCAAAAATCAAAATAAATTCGCGAAAAAAACCGAAGATAGTTTTATTTAAAATGTTAAATATTCGATTAAATCTAAGAAAGTATTATGCACAAAATGTTCTTACTGACTGTCAAACACCGTTGTACTGGCTTGTCGTCACGTGTGGAGTTACCTTAAGGCAGTGGATCAAATCGAACCGAGATGGAACAATAATGGACTCAAACCTCATACCCGTAACATCGTAAACACGTAGACTAGAAACAATTGGAATAATATGAGAGAAACAACGATTGGTCGATTTCACTAGAATTACACAACAATTAACAACGAAAAAAGAGCATAATATACTTAAATTTGTCGAATAATTGACATTAACAATTAAAGTGATGGGCGATTACGATTGTGTTATCGATTTTTTTTGTATAATCGTTTTTTTTCACATGGATATGTTTAATTATTTTACGTACTTTGCAACGTAGAAGACGTACATCTATTTTGTGTTGTAAACATAATTTAAGATTTTTAAATTTTAATTGTAATACAAAATCGATTAAGTTCATAATCGCCCATCGAATTACAATACACATAAGATATATGTATGATAAAGGTACGTTTGAAGCAAAAATGTATACATTTTATTTTTACAATATTAATAATAACCTCGAAGAAATTACATAATATAATACATTCAAATAAGTATTAAAGTCACGCGTCTCACTTGCATTTTATAGTTGTATCAACTATATTAGAAATAAAACGTACACACAGACAAATGCAGATGTAAACGCAAAAACCGTCTGACCATAAAAATTTTTTAATTCTTTTAAATAAATAAGTAAATAAATGTTTAACATAATAAGTAATTTAAAAAAAAACACATGACATTCTAACAAATTCTGACATTCTAAAAAAACATCATGACAAACTTAAAAAAAAATATATATGGGTTAGGCCATTTTTGCGTTGACGATCTAGAAATAAATGTCATTATTATATTACACAAACATCGAGACAAGCAATCCAAAAAACACCACAGTTTTATATGCACATTACATAGATAATTCAAATTCATATAATTGAATAATATTTTTGAAGCGTCTTGTCATAGACAATCATCGGGTATTCCCCGTTTAATAATTAATACTTGTTCAAAAATTTTTACCCACGTATTATATCAATATTTAATTATAAATATGATCTTTCCTTACATTTAATTTAATCCACAATAAAAGAAAACATTTTAAATATAAAATTTTTATAACAGATAAATTTCGACTTTCATATTTTTATTATCATCATCAAATTTTTGAATTAAGCCACTTCATTAAATGAAATTATTTCAGGCACCATAACTTGTTCCGATCCAACCCTTTCCAATATTATTCAATGGGCCACATGTAAATAGTGTTGTAAATGTTTCAGGCATATTATATAATTCGCATTTTTACAAACGGCGCTGTATTTTACAATATGCCTTAGGCGTTTTTCAAACTGGCAAGCGTTTGCAAAGACAGATCTTTTTATATAATGACGAATTATACAATTTGCCTGCGACATAACCGTTTCTTGAATTGGTTTCTAAACTACTCTATATATTTATACAGGATGTTAATTCAGATGGAGTTATTGAGGGATCATAAGCATTTGGTATTTGCAAGGAAAAATATCGTAACTTAGTGTTGACATAATTAAAAATAAAGTTAATTTTTATTATGTAAACACTGAATTCATGATTGACAATACAATACTAATATACAAAATTTTCCTCTTTATAATATTAGTCACCAGTAAATGTACTGGTGACTAATATTATACAGAGGAAAAATTTGTTTTTTTGCTTGTTTGTATCGAATAGATTCGAATAGAAATTTGGTAAGAAGATAGTTTGAGAACCTGGAAAAAACATAGGATAGTTTTTATCCCAGAAATCTCCTCTGAAGGGGGTGAAAATGGAGGTAAAATTTTGTATAGGGAAGCAGCCTAGGGACGAACCCGAGCAAAGCGAGGGTGGTTCGCTAGTATCCTGATGAGTTTACCAATCTTAGATCATTAGATCAGTTTAAGATGCTAACAACTAGAATGTTAGAATCAATATAAATAAATTTAATGAGAAAAATAATAATATTTAGTTTATCTAAGTTCTTATAAAAATATACATATAGTCGACGTTGTTTAAATAAATTAATTAAAATAAATAAATTAAAATTATAAATTTTATTACTTATCTGTTTTTATCTTTCTGAACCTAGAATATTATGGCAACAATATCTATATATCAATATGTTATTATTATAATTAAATAGGCACAATAATAAAAAAAATGGGGTTTGCATATACTTGAACACAAACAAACAGACAATAAAACATACATATATTGTTGTATACCTACATCATATGAAATCCCACAATAACCCTCTAAACTCCCTTGCACACTAACTAAACCGTAACAAACTAACATTTAAATGGACTTTTAAATTTATATTTTATATTATCATGACTTCTACATATTATTTTATTTATATGTGACCCATTTTTCACACCGTCTTATCTACTCTATATGCAATTCCTTTAGGAACTATCGTGTGCAAAATAATTTTATTGTGACTTAAGCGATACGTGTCTTAGCTACCTTAGAAGGCGATGCCTTAAAGCATTTTACAGGGTGAGGATGTTTGTTATACAATAAATTAAGTTTAAATAAAAGCTGTTTATGTAAACCTCATTTATAATCGTTGTTTGTGGGAAAATGAGGCCACTTTTTTTTAATAAAGCACAGGCAAAATCTTATCATACTTATTTATTGTACCCTGTCACCCCCACCCTGTATATATTAATTTACTAATTATTATTTATCTAATTTTAAGCATAAGATTATGTTCTAGCCAGCTGTCCCTTGATAACATCTTTTATACATTTTTGTTGGGAAAGTTCCAGAAGTTTCTATATCAATTGTAAATATGGGTCGTTGGTATGTAAATAGAGATTTCAAATTATTTATATTTCACAATCACGAACGAAATTGACAAAATAACATTTAATTGACAAATTAAATTGAGGTAGAAATACTAAAGTGAACTAAGCTAACATAATTTTTTCATCATCGCTGATAGTATATTAAAATAAAATTTAAAAAGGCAGTCATGAGGACTGCCGACAGAAGTGAAAACTTAAAACTATAAACAAACAGTTGTTATTTTTGGATATTCAAATTAATTGTTTGATCTTAAAGTAAAATTTGTAAATTAAAACTGTTTACATTTATCTGGTTTGACATCTATCGGCCATCTAAGTGTTAGCGAGTGTGACCATGTCGATGACGACTTACATGAATTAACTTCCCATACAAACAAACCTGCCTACAGAAGTTTTCACTTCAAAAATATTTGGATACAGAGATTACAGCGTTGACTTAGTCTGTGGTTGAGGGGACTTCCCCTTTCAAGCAAGTAATTTGCCTGTATTAGGAGACCCCAAAATATATGCGGGTAGTTGAAAATTTTAATTTCTTTTTTAATACTGAAAGAATAAGGCATATTTTTTGCTATATCATGATACCTACAAGGAACAATGTTGTAATTCCGAATTATAATTTTGAAGAATTTTTTTGTATTGTAATTATTTCTCATTTCTAAATCGCTCTAATTATGAGTTACAATATTATACCTTTCAGTCATGACAATTTTTCATTATCAATTCTTTATATAAAATAATTTTAGATTGATTAATCCAATATTATGAGATTAATCATTTTTTTATAATTTAATCACGATTGAAAAATAAATTATTAAAAATAATTCAAATATCCACTGTCTTTTAAGACAATAAGGTAAATGGAATGCCAATGAGAATCGATTTTTTCTAACATATTACTTCAATGTGTTAAAATAGTATTTTATCCGATTTTATTTTAAGTAATAATAATAATTAATATCATATCAGCGACGATGGATATAAACTAAGACTAGATTTCATTTTTAAACATAATTAATCATAGAGTTAGTGTGGTCAGACATGTTTATTATCAAAAAGGTTCCAAAAAAAAAATTTGTATCGTGTCCTACAAATAAATTAAAAATGTAATAGATTTCAGCATGGTGAATTTAAAAAAAAAGTTTATGTTTAAACTTGTATTTCTTATATTAATTTTAAAGTATTTTTTTTTAGAGTTTTTTTACACAATCCAACTAATATTGGATGGATGGATGTTTGTTAATCAATCAAGCCAGAACGACTGAACGGATTTGGATGAAATTTAGCACAGAGATAGGTTATAGTCTGCAATAGCACATAGGCTACTTTTCATCTCGGAACGAAAATCTTTTCTCACGGGAACCCGTGGTATAGATATGTATTTCTCTTGTTGTTTCGCTAGTAAAAAAAAAGTTACAATAACATATTTAAAATGTTTACAAAGTACAGGTTTTTAATTCAAATTTAAATACGAAACAAAAATAATTCAAAACTAACAACAGTATTAGTAGGACACGTAGGCCTTAACGAATATATATAAAACAATCAACTTAAAATTAATTTAAATTTCACTATTAATTACCAATGTCTGTCCACATTATCTCTATTTTTAAATAATCAATATTTTTTTAATTAATACCATAATAATAGTATAAGGTTTAGGTTGTATTTATTGAAGTAAAGGGGTCATGGGGTGTAGTTCTCAGGAATCGAAGGCCATGTTACTCCTTAAGGGATACGAACCGACTGCAATACTTTGCTAGCCTGTAGACATTAATTAATATTACAAACTATTTGTGGATTTTTTTAAATAAACAAGATTAAGAAAAAAACTAGGCTACTTTGTTTATTAACGGATTTACATTATAATCTTAACTTTGTCATACATTAGTCTCAGAGTATGTAACACTACAATCTCCCAACAAGCACAACCTTTCATCATCAAAACTTTTCGTTATTCAGATCTACCATTTATTTCCTTATATTTGGTATTTAGTCCAACCATCCCCTGGACTATTCTGCTAGTACTTAGTATTACCAATTCCATATCATTTACCATGAGCAAACAGCTGTAGTGTAAGTATTCAGTCTTAACATCATCCCTTAGACTATTTATTACTCACGAATGCCATTAACATACATTAGATAGCACTATTATGGTCGATTTCACCAACGTCACCTAAGTTTAAGGGATCGCCTAAGCATGGTTAGGGGCCTGTTAGGGGACAGTTTCTGTTTCACCGACAGTTAGGGGTCACCTAAATGTTAAAATACTACCTAAATATAGGTACTAGAAATACTTGTTTTGAAGATGGTGAAACGAAATTTAATTTATGGGCTAGTTTAGGGAACTTTTAAGCTAGAGATCCCATACGTAAGTGGTAGCTTATGGGACTGTGGAGCAGGCCCATTGGTTTGGTGGTCTGCCTAGCGCTTAGGCAGGCCTGCCGCCGGGGCGCCGGAGTAGTTATGCGCAAGCGATCCTGTGGCGTTTCACTAAGGCGGGGGGAAGGGATGTCGGGTTTTAGTGGATAATACCGGCTCTTCTAGCCGGTGAGCTCCACATCACCACCTGGGGGATCAGGTGGTATGCGTAAATGCATTTCCCGACAATAATAAAAAAAAGGTGGTAGCTTATGGGATGTTGGTGAAATCGGGCATTAGACGCGTAACGCCTTATCCGTCCCCTAGTCTATTAGTACCTAGACTATACTAGTATGTAGACTATCTATTGCCACACAGTTGGTACTGCTTGATGTGTAAGGCCCTATTCGTTCTGTAGTCTACCCAACATCCCCTTACTATCTAAAACCTACTGCCACCCACCTGGTATTTCGCTTCAATAGTCATATTCCTATCAGCACAAAATAGCTCATACTGCTTGACGCATATGACCGCAACCGCAATGTTGTCAATTTAGCTATTTTGTCGCTAAAAATGACTAGTTTTGCTCAAGTAAAAGTCGTCTTATTTAGCGTTGAATTAGCAACGATGCGCACCCGTCCCCCGGTGTACCTGGTACTCGGCGTCGCCGGCCATGACGCCGCTGACGCACAGCAGCTGGTACTGCTTGGCGCGCAGCGCGGAGGCGCCGCGCCGCAGCAGGCGCAGCGCCGCCGCGCCCGCCGCCGCGCCGCCGCACACCACCTGCCGCACCTACGGGGATATCAATCATTGTATGTATTCAGCCCTTTTAACGGGCCTCCCTTCATACGAGGGGGATCAGGCCATAGTCCACCACGCTGGCCAAGTGCGGGTTGGCGGACTGAGCATTTCTTTCGAAAACTTGCTAGGTTTTCTCAGACATGCAGGTTTCGTCACGATGTTTTCCTTCACCGTTAAGACAAGTGGTAATAATGTTAGAAATGATTCACACATGAAAATATCAGAGGTGCGAGACCCGGGATTTGAACCCCCTTCACTCGATTTTCCAAGCGAGCGCGTTACCACTGGGCTACCACTGCCTCACTGGGCTACCACTGCATGATGGCAGTCTTGAATTATGAATCCTTTTTTATTAATAATTTTAATTAACTCCTATCATATGTAATGTGCTGATTCTGATATATTAGAAACGCAGTATATCACCTACAAATTTATCACATTTTAATATAAAATAAAAATATATTTTTTTTCTTTTTTCAATAAACATTTTATTAAAATTGTAGTACTAATTATAATAAGAACAATTAACATAAAATAAATAATATTAATTATTCAACTATAAAACTTATTAAAATTATAAAAGTTGTTTAAAATTAAAAATACCAAATATTATTAGGTAGGTAGGTACTTGTTGCCATTTATGTATTTTTGAAAAATCATTGTATAATTTTGTTGGTTACCGTTGTCTGTAACAACTATCGTATCGTTAATATATTTAAATTATTCGAATCGTATCACATTCAACCCTTTTTTAACATCCCACTGCTGGGCACGGACTTGCCTTTACTATAAGCTCTTGACAACACGTTTGGCTCAGTTTGTAGTGACCCTATTTGCTGTGCCAGCGGTCGCGGGTTCGAGTCAAGCTGGGGGCATTTATTTATATGATAAACACGAATGTTTGTACTCCAGTTATTTATGTGTAAAATGATGTTCTCCTGGCCGATTCCGGCTACGGCGGCCAATCTCATTGAGACTAGCCAACTGCGCAGGAGATATTATACTGCAGCGCGTATACGCGCAGACACAACGTGCACTATCTATTCCTGTCACTCTCATACTCCGGTGGGACGACACGAGACACGACCGGTGAGAGTGTCGGCGCAGGACCGACGGCTTTACGTGCTCTCCGAGGCACGGGGGTGAAACACCGCCAACTTCCCAACTTCGGGCTGTTACTGAGACTTACTATACAAAAAAACTCAATAACTAAACTTGGCCCGACCCGGGACTCGAACCCAGGACCTCCGGATGTGCAGCCGTACATGCTAGCCACTACACCACCGAGGCACTGTAAAATATCAATTATCTGGTATAACACAAGCCTCATAGTTTAAAATGGAACTAGATTGTGCTGTGTATTAATGTCCCAACATATTTATTATTATTATGTATAAAGGGGATCAAGTCATAATTCACCACACTGGTGGAATATGGCCTCATCCACCTTTAGTAAGGGTTGGTTGGTTCCTTCACCGTAAAGAAGTGATAATTATGTTGCAAATGATGTGCACATAAAGCATTCCCCAAGCGAACGCTGTATCACTACTGTTATAGCTGCCTAACAATTAGTTAAATAGAAATCTTAAACAGTTAAACTCATTCACTGATTTGGTCTAGAAGTAAAACCTTTAATTTTAAAATTATTAAAAAAATGCATCGAAAAATAACTTTATAATTATTGTAATTACTCACTTGAGCTGGCGAATGAGAGGGGTCCAACACGAGTAACGTCGCTTTGCCATCTTTGTGCTTCTCATAACCTATTATTGTTCTAGAATGACCTAGAAAATGCAATATGATAAGGGACATTACGTAAATAAATGTAAATATTACAATATAAACTGTTAAATAAATATAAAAATCCTACTTTTTACTCTGGCCTGTCTTACTAAACTTATCCTAATGATGGTAATTTCTGGTGGCAACAGCTGGTGCCATTGACAAATTTTTGGTCTTCGCCATTTTTTCAATGACAGCAATAGGAATAATATCCTATTGCTGTCGTTGAAAAAATATTTATTAGTGTGGTAAGGCCAATAAATCCATACTAATATTATAAATGCGAAAGTAAATGTCAGTCTGTAACATTTTCACGCTTAATCCGCTGAACCGATTTAAATGAAATTTGGGATAAAACTCATCATTCCTATGTATATATCTATCTATCTATCTATCTATTCAACCCTTTCTAACGTCCCACTGCTCGGCGCGGGCCTCCCTACAATACCTCCTTCCAATTTTCCACTCCTCACGATGTTTTCCTTCACCGTAAGACAAGTGGTAATCATGTTGAAAATGATTCGCACATAAAAATATCAGATGCGAGACCCGGGATTTGAACTTGCTTTAATAGGTTTTCCAAGCGAGCCACTGGTTACTTACCACTGGGTTACCACTGCCTTACGTATCGATACTGTGCTAGTATCACGTCATAAGTGTTGGAACTAATACTTTCTTAGATTTACGCGAATATTTGACATTTTAAATAAAATAATCTTTTCGGATTTTTTCGCAGATCTATTTTAACACTATGTCTTTCCCGTGACCATGATTGCTGTAAAGCCCAAAACGGGAACCAAAAATCAAAATGAATCCGCGAGAAAACAAAATAAAAGTAGCCTATATTACTCCTTATAACATCAACTACCTGCCAGTGAAAGTCCCGTCAAAATCAGCCCAGCCGTTTCAGGGATTAGCCGGAACAAACAGACAGACAAAAATTTTAAAATCCCTTTTTTTTCTTATAAATACCGTATAATATAATTCCATATGCGTTTAGTAAAAAACTGTTATTTTGACATTACAAACAGACACTTCAATTGTATTTATCTGTATAGATGTTACAACTAACCTTGATGTTGTAAATACAGCGGTGGTTTGAAGGAGTTGGGGTCGTTCTGGAAGTACCGGAGCACCCAGTCGAACAGCGCCGGGTGGCTGCCGTCCGACGACGTCGGCTTGTGGAAATCTATTAGTTGACATCTGGGAAACATACACTATATTCATTTCCTTATTATATATCTTTGAAGTATGTGTGTGTATGTATGGATATATGTATGTATGTTTGTATATGTGTATATTTATATAATATATTTGTAAGCTACCTTGATGGTCTTGTAGCTAGAATGTACGGCCGCACATCCGGAGATTTTGGGTTCGAGGCCCGGTTGAGTAAAGTCATTAAGTATTTCTGTGAAGAAATTGTCAGTAACACCCCGAAGTTGGGAAGTTGGGAAGTTGGCGGTGAAAGGAGGAAAACATTTTTGCATGAATATCAACAAGTAAGTAAAAAATAAGTATATTAGAAAACCAAAAATGAAACAAATATTTTGTGTAAATTTATACCTTATCCTTAGTGAAGACAGTACAGTGACAACCTCGCAGGCGCCGATCCATTTTCGTGTGTTGTGCAACTTACAGCCTAATTGCTCTGAGCCCTAAAAAGTATTTTTTATTTAAAAAAATATATTATTAAATTTATTATCCATCGTAGCAAAAAAAAATCCCATACTTGAATTAGTGCTGCTCAATTCCTCTTGACGAGATGGGCTCTACTAGTATTAAGGTCAAAAAAGTACTAGATACTCAATCAGCGACAAAAAAATGTCCTCACCGAATGAGCGCTCATTTGAATATTTAAGGGCGCTTTTATTTTAATCATTTTTTTTGTGAAAACAACTTTTTAAGCATATGCATTTAAAATTCAATTTACATTGTTGTACATTTATTTCAACAAGAATAATTATCTAAACACAATTGGTGACAGTTTTAAGAGAACTTTTGCACAGGATTGTGTATCTATTACTTTTTTGATCGATGACTAGTATAAATACGTTGGGACATTAACACACAGCACCATCAAGTCCCATGGTAAGCTACGAGGCTTGTGTTATGGATACCAGATAGTTGATATACTACACATATATGTATATTTAACTTTAAGTACATTAAATTTAATAACAACTATACCCATGACTGAAGTATAAACATTCGTGCTCATCACACAAATGAATGGCCCCAGCGGGAATCGAACCCGCGACCGCTGGCACAGCAAGTAGGTCGCTACAAACTGAGCCAAACGTGTCGTCAAAGTATAGTGGTAGTGGTAGGTGTACCTGTGTGTCGAAGCCCAGCTGCCAGGCGCGCTCCACCAGCAGCTGCAGGCTGGGGATGGAGGGCACGCAGTCGCACTCGCACTCCGCCACGCCGCCCAGCAGCGCCGCGTACGGCGCGTGCCGCACCAGCGACGACAGCACCATCTGCATGTTCCTGCGACAACCACCTGGTGTTAGTTGGCCTCTGAACATGTGACCATGATATGGCATGTTCCTGGTAATCGAATGATATGACCATGTGCATGTTCCTGGGACAAGCGAATGGAGTTGGGTGTTGTTGTTCACAAAAAAATATATTAAATCAATAGCGCGCTCAAATGTTCAAGTGAGCGCTCATTCGGTGAGCACATTTTTTATCACTAGTTATGTATCTAGTACTATTTTGATCGATATAGCACTCCAATTGAATCAGTTAATGAAAGCATTCGAAACGTCAGGGAACCAAAGATCTAAATAAATCCGCGAAAAAAATCGAAATGATAGTTTTAAAAAAAAAAAGATGAAAAATTAGAATTTAAAATACTTCACCTATATCCACACCCCCATCCTCTATCGCCATATGTACTGGCATAGTGATCCACTGCACTGCATAAGTATGTCTTCGCTATGCTTGGGTTCTGAGCATTCAATTGAGCTATCCTTTCCAGAATACCTGAAAATAATATAATAAAAATGTACTCGGGTCAATAGAAAGAAAATTTTTACAACTCATATAACTTGAAATGTGAAGGCAAAATGCACAAGTATTTTTTTGCCTCAAATACCTCCAATGGTATTAATTTTTTTTTATATTACTAATTTTAATAAACATACATATATACGTATATGTTTCTGCTTTAAGAAGTTAAGCGAAGTTAGCAACATTTAAGACCAATTAGTATGCAGCAATAAATTTAAGTTTGTTTTTTATCATTTAACTAATGGTTCACCCTTGCTTCGCTTGGGTTCGTCTCTAGGTACATTTTAACAGTAAGTATGGGATAGACAGATTATATATATTTTATTATTACTACGTTCCCTTGGGTATGAGCATAATGATATATAACCTATAGCCTTTCTCAATAAACAGGCTATATAATGCAAAAAGATTTTTTTAAATCGGTTTAGTAGTTCCTGAGATTATGGCGTTCAAACAAACAAACTTTGCCTCTTCATATAATATATTATATAAAGAGGCAGAGTTGATATATTAAGTATAGATTTATACACCATAAAACCACCAACAAAACGTAAAACTTGCCATTAGTCTTCGAACATCCTGCATCTAATCCCTGAGCAGTGGCCTTACGGAGGCCTACACTGCGTTCGTAATATCCAGCTACGGAGAGGGCTCCACTGTACACCGCTCGCTTCAAACTTGAAGCTGCTCTACTTGTGTAACCTTCTTCGTCTTCTTCCATACCATATTGGGCCTTTATAAATATTATTTTTTTATTAAATGCAGTACAAAGATACTATTAAAGGTCTTATTATAAACTAGCAACACCCTCGTTTCGTTCCTAGGTAAGTTTTAATTTTTTTGAGCAGGGTAATTTTTTTTAAATAAAAATAGCCTAAGTTACTCCTCATAACATCAGCTATCTGCCAGTGAAAGTCCCATCAAAATCAGTCCAGCCTTTTCATAGATTAGCCAGAACAAACAGACACACAAAAATTTTAAAAATTGAGTTGTTCTTATAAGTACCATATATAATTTCATATGTATTTAGTAAAAATTTGTTATTTTGACATTACAAACAGATACAAACAGATACAATTTTATTTATCTGTATAGATGCATTGATAAAGATATACTATTATGTTTGGGAATTGTGAAAAATAATAAAAAAAAAATTATGTTTCTTTTGGTTATTATATTAAAAATAAATTGATTTCGATTTTAATTACACATTAACACACATACATGTTCAGTTATAAAAGTAGAAAATAATATTTTTGGAGCATATTTTTATATAGCATGAGATCTATTTCTAAAAATGTTATATTGAGGACTTTATACTAGTGTAAATTTGTTTATAGTTGATATTTATTTTTGTGTACAGTTTATATTAATGTCTCACCCTAAGTAATTGAAATTCGTGTTCCTCTCTATTTCTTTGAGCTTCTCTTTCAGCAGCTGTTAAAGTTGCTGACCCACTGTCTTCACCTCTTTCAAAATGTTCTTCTATATGTTGAATCTAATAAGATAAAATATATGATCACTAATGTTATTTTAAATTTTTTATTATAGCACTATTCACTATATAAATTGAACTAAAATTAGTTTTCAAGTAACTAAAATAGTTCAATTATTCTAAAGAATTAAATCAACTATGACGTAGCTTTACCAGTTATCCTTATAGTTATAGGACACAGTTAAAATTTTAGTCTTCAAGATCCAATGGTCAAATTAGACAATAATAAATCAGCCCCTAATTTCTTTCTTTCAATTTATTTTTTATTTAGAAATAATATTTAAGTATATTTTAGTAATACCAATTCATGCTGAGATAAAGGCAATGGCTGGCAGCAAACAGGACAGTTACTGACAGGACTCTCTTCCATCATCACTACATCATCACATGACGCATTATCCATTTGGTCCTGTAAGATAAATTAAGTATATAAATTATGGAATGAAAATAGTATTTTTGTTTTGCTTTTTGATATTTATTATATTCTAATAAGAATTTTATAATAATCCATTGAAGAATATAACACTATTGTTAACATATATTCCATAAACAGTGATAATAATGAAAAATAAACACAGCAAAGTCTTATCTACATAATAATTAGTATATTATTGACACTTACAGATTTCTGAGGGCTCAAAATATCTTTATGTTCAACATTAACATGTACTTCTACTTCTGTCGCATTTGAGAACTCGCGCTCACAAATTGGGCACTGATAGGAGGAAGTATGAGGTCCAGGAGACATAGCCATTGCAGTTAAAGCTAACGTTGGATTATCTAGGGTTAAAGTTGCATTTGTTAAACCCAACGTTGGGTTGTTGGTAATATTGGAGTTATCATTAACGTTCCCCAACACTGATGGTGAAGTAAGGTCGAAATGAGCTCTGTTTATGTGCTCTTCTAACTTTCGTGGACATGTTGAAGTAAAGTCGCATAGAAGACACTGTAAATGATTTATTTTAAAAGATTACTGTAATGTTTTATTTTAAGAAATAGATGTATTTAAATGTATAAAATTATAATTTAAATGTTTTAAATTATTTTGGCGCCAGCACTCGCTATTTATTTGAATTTGTAAAAAAAATTGACAATTCATATTGTAAACGTCAATGTCAAATTTACTTTTAAATTGAGAAAGCTATGATTTCTAATATTCAGCCTAAAGCCGCGTTGACATGATCAAAGTCTACTTTGACAAAATAATTTTGACGAGTACTTTGACCTCCCGAGTAAAATTGTTCTGTGACTTTGACGCAGCTTTGATCATGTAAACGATCAATCAAAGCGCACTTTGATGTGGACGTAAATCAAAGTGGAATCGGACCGTGTTCTACTATCTCAAAGCCTGCTTTGACAAAGTAGTTTTGATGACTACTTTGATCGTGTAAATGAGCAATCAAAGTAGACTTTATCAAAGTGAACTTCGTTTCAAGGCCTTTTGCCAAAGGCCAAAGCAGACTTTGAGTGTGTCAACGCAGCTTTTAACATGATATAATTTTTTTGTAACTACAGGTGTATTAATTTATGCCATAGACAGAAAGGATGCTGTAATATAAATACCTGTACTGTAGGACTGGGTGTAGGTGCAGATTTCTTAGGCGTATTAGATTTAAGTTTAAGGGCTAATTGTGATCTTAGAGGGGACCCTTGACCAGCACTTGCCATCGATAACTAAAATATAATATAATATGTTCAAAATATATTATATCTTACAATTTAACAATGACGCATAAAAATTACCTTATTTTTATTTGGAGAATTATCATTACTATTATGATTTGAACTGGAATGTACAGCTGCAAAATAAATCAATATGAATTTACAATATTTAAAAAATACATCTAATCAGAATTAAAATCGTATTAATAATAAAAATATATAATATAAACGATAGATTTAAGATCAAATACATTTTATTATTTATTAATTTATTATATTATAAGCAAAAATAATAAAAAAATGCGTAATATACAATAAATTGTATTATATTATGTTATGTAGTTTATATTATTGCTCATTTTTGTAATGTGTTAATATATATATGTGGCTTAAGGCTTTTACACTACGTACCTATTTATTTTGGTTAACTTTTTACCTTTATTATCACGTCCATTGATCATATCTCGCTCGATGGAATTCTCTCTACTGCATTTCTTTTTCGGAATAACACCATTATTTATATTTATATTTTTTAATCCATTAGTTAGATTAATGTTTTTAGGTGATCGTGAATACTTTTCGTCATCTCTTTCACTCCTATGATATTCTTTTTCTTGAAAGCCATTATAATAAGTTTTTGATATGGCACCATTATGGTAGGACGTAGCCGTATCTGGGCTATGCCAACCGTTAATTGACCCTGGAGTGTTATAGCTACAACTATCTGTTGTTGTCATTTTAGAGTCATCATCAAAGCTGCAACAGCATTTTAAGTAACATTAGACAGATCTGTTGCCGTAATATTTAAATTTTGAAAAATACATATATCTTCACATAGTATAAAATAAAGTCGCTTCCGCTATCTGTTCGCTTAGATTTTTTAAACTATTCAACTGATTTTATTGCAGTTTTCAGCAATAGATTCAAGAGAAAGGTTTATATGTATAATACATGCATATGATAGTACAGAAAAACCGAGAAATTCAATGATTTGTATTTTATACTAACCGTTAAAACGTACCTAAGGACGAACCCGAGCGAAGCGAGAGTGAGTCGCTAGTAGATAATATTAGTATTAAATCATAACTATATGTCGAAAATTATGATAAAAATATAAAATCGTAGGTAGGTACTGTGAATATTCATAATGAATCATCTTTCTCTATAACATTTTGTAATATAAATACACTACCTTGGGCTTTGATCATCAATAAATGCCATTAGCTCCCTTTCAGGTGTCAAATAATGTAAATGTGCTCTTTGCACGTGCCCCACTAACTGTGGTTGAGGCACTGTACAATCGCAAAAGGGGCAATCTGGTCGCCCTGCTACATGCGCTTCGAGAGTATGCGACCTCATGCCTTCGTCTGTAAGGCCTTCTGCACCACATAGCTCACATGTATACGGAAAAGGGCTACTCGACATTGTGATAACTAAAATATTAGTATGAAAAAAGTTTATAAAATTTAGTATTTTTGTTTTATTATCTACTTTATGTCTTATTATAATACATATTTATTATACTATAACAATATATTTTATTGCTTTTACTGATGTAATGATAAAATATAACTACTCATTTGAATTTAACCTTAAATTAGTTTTAAAATATTACCAAAACAATATAACTAGGTTATAATATTTTTGTAATATGCATGTATAGGTACGTAAAAAATATTGTATAGACTTCTAGCCCTTGACCGAGATCTACTTCACATGTTGTTAAGAAGTAAAAGGCAAAGAAATAGCATTGCAAACGTAGTCATTAAGTATTAATGACTTAAGCAGACAACGAGCGCACTTGCTCTACAAATTTTAGACTAGTGCCATAATTTTGTAATTTTTCTATCAATTTGCTGACAAAAGTATTTATATGAGTACTTCGTACATAAAATTGGTTATTTAATCGTTACACAGAATAAACATTGTGTAGTAATTATTAATTTATGATAATTTATTAAACTTGTCAATACAGAACCACGGCAAAGTTATCTATAACATAACCGTGACAAAATTATAAATCCTATCATAATAAAGTTATTAATTTTAAAAAGAAATATATAATGACTATTCTTGATTTCTGTGTTCTTCCTTCAAATATTAAAAGATTGTGTCAAATAGGTTAAATACATGCCTCAGTTACTTATATAGAATGGTGATTTGGCCGCAGTATGCTATGAACACTTTCCGATACTCATTAAATTGATGTCTTACATAAAAAGTTCGCATAGAAACGATTCACAACATTGAATTGGGGTAAAGTGTCAAATCAATAAAATTACCGCAGTTTTGTTTTATTATAATTAGTCTCATTTAAATTGTTGAAAAATGATTTAGAAACAAAGGATTTTTCTATTTCCGCATTGTGCTAATTATAGCCTATTTTTGAGATGACTTTTAAAAAAAATAAAAGTTACTTACGTTTTTATTGTCAAAATTTGGGGGGAACGTCGTGTCAGTCACACTACCTAATTACTTCGTCACTGTTCCTGAAATCGATTTGATGTAACATTTTCAAACATAAAATAATAATTTTTATTAGTGTACAGACGACAGGTTGTGGACTAGCGCCATTCATGAAATTCAGGGACGTAAAAAAAAGAGTTCAATACGCATGCGGAAAGTCCAATCGACGGTGGCGCCTCCAGTGTTAATGGAGAGGAAGTAAACAATTTCCGTAATCCTTATTTTCTACACATATCTTTTTTCCGGTAAAATGGTATCGTAATTGAATTTCAAACTCTTGCTGCAGTAATTTTAAAATAGTAATATAGTATATAAGTCAATAGTATATTTTCGTGTATTAAAATGCCATCTATGGAATATAGAGAGAGTTTGTAAGTTAAGACTGTACCTACGTGTTTTTCCTATTTCAGGAAGATTTTGCCGTTATTTCGTAAGATGGAGTTTTTTTTCAAATGTTCAAATAAAACTTACTTTTAAAATGAATTTGTTGTAGAAATATTTTGTGTTAGCAAAAGTGATAAAGTTGATCAACATAAATATCAGAATATACAGCAAATCTAAAATTAGGTTCATATTATAACAAATATCTACTATAAAATATGTGCTGTAATATAAACAAAAATATAAAAAAAGCAAAACCGTAATTCAGATTTAATTTAACTTTTAGCAACGTGTAAAATTCATTTTAGTTTGCTAATTAACTTTATGTCTACAGCAGTTAGTTTATTTACTAACCGAGTATTGAACTTGATTTCACTGCCGACTAAATTAATAAGTACTTAATAGTTGTTTTATTTAATTGTAAATTTTTCTCGCTGACCCAATATTAAAATGGCGGATCATTTTTGTACTCCATACGACAAAGCATACTTAAAGTAGGTAGGTACTTAATTAATTTCCAAAAATAAAAAAAAGTATAGACAAACCATAATACATGAAAATGTTTATTTACTTAAGACACTTAATAGTAGGTAATGCTGTTAACTGATCTATTAATATTTTAGTTAGCAGAAATATTTATGAGATAAATTTTAGCTAAAGCATTTCAGCGTTTTTACCAATCTATATGTACTTTTTCAACGTTGAAGAATTTACATACCTCTTTCATTCATACAGGTGGTTATATGGAGACTAGAGAGATGCTAGGAAAGCCAGTGCCTAATACTAAAAACTGAATCCCAACGGAACATCCGTCATAATGGGGCGTTGCGGGATCACTTTTGCACTCAAACATGACACTCAATGGAGCTAATGAGCTGGCCGGTAGACCACAACAACAAACACTTGAACTCAGAGAAGTACCAGGAGGAACCCGTTCTAGTGTGTTTCTTGGCGTCACGTCCGGCTGGACTGTCGGACGCTGGTAATTCCCCCCACCACGGTGAACACTTACCAGTAGCTACTTTATTCAGATTAAACGAATAATCCGATGCTAGGGAATTTATATCAAAGGTAAGGAATTTATATCAAATTTTATGCTTATTATTTCAACTTATCGGTGCACATTGTTATCTATTTATTACACTAAAATAAACCTTAACAACAATTTTAATATTTAAGGAAGTAAAAATTATTCTATTGAAAATTATGTAATTTTCTTATATTATTGAAATGTACCTACATCAAGACTGACTTATTCAAATAATAAGTTACGATAAATTTTAAAGTAAGCCGTAGTAGCTGAGTGGTAAAGCGCTCGTTAAAGTAACGTAATGGCTTTAACATGATTACCACTTGCTTTACGGTGAAGGAAAACATTATGTGAACGGTACAGGCAAAGAACAGGGATTATCTAATGCGTAAACTATGAGAAAAAAGTAATTTAAAGTTTAGAAGTATAATATTTTTATTGAGATCAAAGTATGCAGTGACTTTTTGCTATGTAGATTTTTGGACAATCGTCCTTCTCATGGACATTATCAGTTCTTTTCTCTTTGGGCATAGATAGATAGAATCCGTTGAGTATTTGTAAAAACACTCGACGGATATTAATGGTTGGCAATGCAATTACCATAGTCATAGATTTGTTAGCAGTACAAAAGAAATAAAAAAAACAAAAACAAAAATTGTGAAATTCCCTGATTGCTCATTACTTAATCCTCAAACTGCCTTTTTTCATTTTTCGTTTTCCTTTAATATATGTACATGTGGCGGATAGTTTTACTATAAAATTAAAACCTCCAGGTAAATTTCTAAGAATTTAATTAAACTAAGAAATCTATTGTTAACTGTATCGCCGGCGTGTCCGCGGTCGTGGAGGGGTTAAAATTAAACTACTTACACAGGGAAAAATGCTTTAAAAATAGATAAATATATGAGATTGAAACATATATTATATGACTTATTATCAGTTAATTTTGGAACGTTATTCTTAATTTTTTTTTAAATACTATTTCTTGTTTACAAACAATTTTCTTAAATTGACACCATAACCATTACACTAAGCAAAAGTAAATGTAAAATGAGCCTATAATATTAAATGTAGGCCAAAATGCTACTACCTGAACGAGTTAACGTTTAGGAGCCGTGTTTTTAAACACCTATTTCCCTAAATTGGTTGTTGTTATTATGCGTAATAACAATTCCAAGGAGTTTTAAAGATATACACATTATCTGCTTGTATTTAAAAAGTTTTTTTGTGATGGAAAATATTTTTTTAAAAGAATAAAGAATAATTATTTTCAAAAAGGTGCGCCAGTGTTCAGCAGTGGCTTAACAAAGCCCTTTTGGACCTCAATGCAAAAAAATAAATAATTGAAGTGCTCTCCTTTGTCTATTACGAAAACGAATGTGGACTGCCGAGCATTCAATGAGAAGTCGGCAAGTCGGCAGTAGATACCTGAAAGCTGGGTTTGATTATTAAACTAGCGGCTTAACCTCGCTCTGCTCGGGTTCGTCCCTAGTTTTGTTTTAACGTTTAGTACAGATTTCTCAGAGATGAGATATTTTCCTGCAGTAAAAAGTATTCTATATGTTGACCCGGATAACCAGCTATCATCGTACCTCATCAAAGTCTGTCCAGTAGTTTTCTCGTGATGCAGTTACAAACAGACGGGGAGACAGACGAAGATTCTAAAAACTATAGATTCGGCCTCTATTTTGATAATAATGACTATTTCAATAAGATTTTCCTAAAAATATTTAATTTACTGATTCGACTCAGTTAGAATATAATAAAATTGTAACTAAGCCGAATCTGAAAATTGTAACTAAGCGAAATATCAACGCTGCCGGACCGAACTGCCCGCAACCTTTTGTGCAAGAACAGGTTAGTCATTAAACAAGGCATGTTGCTTATCGCTTCAAACTTGGAAAACAAAGCCATTAAAAATTCATGTCTATTTATCTATCTAGTCAGCCCTTTTTTTAACGTCCCACTGCTGGGCGTCATCAGGCCATAGTCCACCACGCTGGCCCGGTGCGGATTGGCGAACTTCACGTGTTATGTTATCTTAGACATGCAGGTTTCCTCACGATGTTTTCCTTCACCGTAAGACAAGTGGTGATCATGTTAGAAATGATTCGCAAATGAAAATATCAGAGGTGTGACATTTGAACTCGCATTACTCAGTTTCCCAAGCGAGCACGTTAACACTGGCCTACCACTGCCTTTAAAAAAATTTAATGTAAGGTTATTTAATAGAAAACGTTTGGAAACTGTTTTAAATTTATACAATATAGAAAAAGGAGTTGATTAAAAAGCAAAATATTTAAATATAGATTCCAGTATAATATATTGCCTCAAATTAAAAAATTACCAAAATTAAAAATCTTGTAACCAATCATTGTTTAAAAAGTTTTAACGTTGTTGTGTTATGTTTATTACCTATTTATTTTTAATGATAAATCATTAAATACATAATACTTTGTTATTTCAATACCATTTCTAACAATTGCAAAGAGACATCTCGTCTAAGCTCTTTTACTGGGATATTCTATTGAATGCATTACTCATAAGCACTGCTGGTGTAGTGGTATCATGCAAGATTCCCATTCTTGCGACCCGGGTTCGATTCCCGGGCAGTGCATGTTCTTTTTATTTCTGGTATCCTCTCTAAGGATATGATTTTTTTTTAAATTTCAAACTATTTTTGTTAAGTTTCAAACTGTTGACGGTGTACGAAATAGTGTTCATAATATATTTGTGGCGGGCAATTTTTATTTAAATAACTTTAATTTTCATACATGTTTGTATATTTTATTATGATAATTTCAATCATTACTGACTCATTTAAAGATTATTACTCTAGCTTCATTTGAGATGCAGTACCCTGTATTTTACTTATACATATAAATAATATATTACGGTATCAACATAATAATGCTTTGTAGGAGAGGGTTCTCAATAAGGGTTTCTATATGTTGCAGGGAAATCGTAAAAATCGTAAAATTATAATTTCACTAGTGTAATTATATTTCGACTAGCATTGCTTGCGGCTCCGCCCGTGTTCAGATGACTAAAAACCAAATTCTTAGGTTTTACATAATTATTAGTATACTCTTACAATGCAGTTTTTGTATTTTTTCTCAGAAATGAGACATTTTCCTGCGGTAAAAAGTATCCTATATAATACAAATTGACCTGGATAATCAGCTATTACCATACCAAATTTCATCAAAATCTCTCCTGTGGTTTTCCCGTGATGCGGTAACAGACAGACAGACAGACAAAAATTCTAAAAACTATAGATTCGGCCTCTGTATTGATAGTAATGTCTATTTCAATAAGATTTTATAAAAACTATTTAATGTACAGATTCGGCTTAGTTACAATTTTATTATACGTACATATTTAGTACCGATGATAAAGAAATGAACGGATAACATTTATCTACTTGTTAGTCTATTTGGTCCATTTAATCAGTGAGCTGATGTTTATTTGCTATTTTATTCTTATATTCCTTAAAACTATTTACGCTTATAGGTGGAGTACTCTTTTTTCACGTTGGGAAATGCATTTACGCTTACCACTTGGCAGATAGGTATGTGGAAGAATGTGCCCTGCCAAGGGGTATTTACCCCTTTATTTACTACATTTGCCAACTTTTTAGACTTATCGGTTCGAAAAGTCAAGACTACGAGTATAAATTAAAACGTAATGATATTTTCATCCTCTTAAATCATAAACGTACTTTCGCATTTAATTAAAATATTCCAACAGCTGGCCTACCGGGGCAGACTTCCTCTCGAGCGATTGATAAAGAGGTTGCCTCTCACGACAGTGACCCCCAACAGGTAGTTTTAAGGGGTTTGTCGTCCGCCCTGTTCACTTCAAGTACTTATTAAAATTCAACAAAGGAATAAAAAGAGGTTCTAAGGGTTTTCTTCTGTCAATCTGAAGGACCCTGTTATTCACCTAAACAAAAGTTTTACAAATTGAAGGGATTATTCCCAATATGACTACAGTGATGGGTTTTATATGCATCGTAGTTATATGACATTATTGGTCGCACAGATGACTCCTCCAGGGCTAGTTATAATGATAACGTAATCCGATTTTTGCTTTTATTGGTAAGGTACGATTTCGTTTATAATATAATCTGGGCTGAATGTAAGTAACCTTTTGTTATCTTTTATAAAAAAAAATAACATGACGGCAAAATACATTTTGTAGTAAGTTTCAAGTTTATTTAGGTTTGAGTTAGTTTGGTTTTAGTAGGGCTTTATTTAAAATGTTAAATATTTGCATAATCTAAGAAAATATTATTTATACGAATATAAACCACAGAACAAAGAACATTGAACATTGTATTATTTATCTTTATTTATTGTGATTTTTTGTTGAATTAAGTACAAATAATTAATGTTTAATTAATGTTTGTCTTACGCGAATGTTATTTATTTTAATAAATAAATGGTTAATGGTTAAAAAGGTATAATAACATTTTAAAAAAAATAAATTAAGAATTTTTTACCCGACATCGAAACCTCTTTTGAAGGAGTGTAGGAGATACTTAAGTCAGTAGTATTATTGGTACTTAACAAAATAAATGCCTTTTAATTAGTTAAAGGCATTCGCTTATCTAAAATTAAATTTTTACAAGTATACACGATCAATTAAGACACTTAATTTAAAAAAAAGTATATATGTAAGTATATAATTCTACAATTTACTGATTTTAAGCAATATAAATCCATTTCAAATGAGAATGGACGATTCTTAGACCTTGTTATTAGTAGTTGTGATAGTTTGGTTCATAGATGTATTGTGCCGCTGGTTGGAGAAGATGTTCACCATCCTGCATTGCAAATTCAAATTACGACGCCATCATCAAAACTTGATATAATTACAACCCGTAAAATACGCTTGTATCGTCAAGCAGATTACGAGGCAATCAATGAAGCTATACAGTGTGTCGATTGGTACGATATCTTAAATGACTGTGATGTTTCCCGGGCGGTTGATACGTTCTATGAAGCTATAAATTCTATAATCACTGATCTAGTTCCTGTGAAGATATTGAAGTATACAAATAATTATCCGTGTTGGTATACTCGTCCTTTAATAAAATTGATTGCTGAGAAATTAAAATACCACAAGAAATGGAAGATCTACAATAGGATATCTGATTACCACTCATTTGCTCTTCTACGGGAACGTCAAAAATTAATCCAAGTTCAATGCTATGATCAATATATTTATAATGCGGAAATTAAAATACGTAGTAACAGTGAATATTTTTGGTCTTTTATGAAATCAAAGAAATCGTCTTCAAGTCTACCTAATAGCGTATTTTTATTTGATCGTACTGCTGGGGAAGGGGAAGAGATGTGCTCACTTTTTAATGAATATTTTAAATCGGTTTACGAAACTCCACCCACTACACAATCACTTAAAACATACTCAGATTGTAGAAATTGTAATTTAAATATTGGCCGTATAGATTTGTCAGTATCGACCGTTAAAAAATATCTGAAATCACTAGACATCAATAAGGGCTGTGGACCGGATGAGATTCCTGCAATATTTTTAAAGCAATGTTACAAATCCTTAGGTTATCCAATTTCGCTTCTTTTGAATAAATCATTACGTTCAGGCACAATGCCACTTGTTTGGAAGCGCTCGTTCGTTGTACCTATTTTTAAGTCGGGAGATAAACATAATGTTCAGAACTATAGGCCCATCTCTAAATTATGTACTATAGTTAAAATGTTTGAAAAAATTATCTATGACAGTATCTTTCCAATTGTAAGAGATATTTTGATTGGTGAGCAACACGGTTTTGTTAGTAAAAGGTCTGTTGAAACAAATGTGTGTGAACTACTTCATCGTGTGGTGAAAGACATGGACGCTGGTGCTCAAGTAGACGTCATCTACACCGATTTCTCTAAGGTTTTCGACAAAATTTCTCACACTATCCTATTGAGTAAATTAGAGCAAGTTGGTATTCACGGCGATCTTCTTCGGTGGTTAAGCTCTTACCTTCACAACAGAAGTCAGGCTGTGACAATAAAGGGTTTTTGTTCAACGTTCGTTGCCGTTCCTTCTGGTGTACCGAAGGGCTCTCACCTTGGCCCCTTGCTATTTAATATTTTTATAAATGATATTTGCCCAATATTTGATCATTCTTCTGTACTATTATTTGCAGATGACATGAAAATCTTTAGAAAGATCTCTAAACTATCAGATTATTATTGCAAATATTGTAACGAGAATTTTCTTTCTCTGAATGTTAAAAAGTGTAGCACTATTTCTTTTACTCGTAAAATATCACCGATTATCTATGATTATTATTAACCGTGTGTCTCGGGTGAGAGACTTGGGTATTTACCTGGATAACAAATTAACTTTTAAGTTTCAAGTAGACTATATTGTTGCCAAGGCCTATCGAATGCTTGGTTTTATACTAAGAGATGGTAAAGAGTTCAAACATTGTTATACGCTTATTATTCTGTATAATAGTCTAGTACGCTCGATATTGGAATTTTGTTCATCAATCTGGAACCCACAATATAAGGTACATATATATATAAATTCTATAGAAAAAAATACAACTTAAATTTATAAAATATACTTAATATAAATTTTATAGTCATGATCAATGTCCACCTAATATTAGACCTTTAGAGATGCGACGCACGCTTAGAGATCAAATGTTTCTTTTCAAACTCTTAATTAATTTCATTGATAGCCCTTTCTTATTAAGCTGTTTGAATTTTAAGGTTCCAAAATTTAGTAAGCGCAGGGCCGTGCCTGGGTATATGGCCGCCTGCGTGCCAGTCTGTATGGCCGCCCCCAGGATAACATTAAAAAAAACTACTTTAATTTTTAATGTTTATTATTATACACAGGGCATCAAACCGGGAAAAAAATCAGTTTTTGGTTAACCGAAATCGAGAACGAAAAAAATATTGGTTTTGTTCCCAAAACCGGTTTTATGAGATTTATATGTTTGGATGAAATTTAAGAAAAAAAAATGCACAAAATAAACATTTTTTTATTTAAAATTTAAACAAAAATAATAACATGAAAAAAATTATGGTATTGGTTTTATAATCACAGACAAAATTATCAAACATAAAGAACAAGGAATAACCCTTAAATCTATACTAACATATTAGGATAACAAAGCTCAGTGGCGTATATTAGTGGTGAATATTCCATTAATATATAATAAATATTATTTTGTAAAGATTACAAAAATATTAAGTTAATTAATTAAATAAAGTAATTTTGTTGATTCTGTTATTGAACTATTTTAATTGGCAATTGATTGTCTCGGGTAGTTTTAAAAATGTGACACTGTCCTAATATTGCTCAGTTCTTAATAAACATTTGTGAAATTAGGAAAAAGAAAAAGTGATTGCAAATTGTGAAAAAGTGAGTGTTGGATCAAGAAAGTAAATAATTAGTGCAAGTGGTAAAGTGTTTTATTACAAATCGCCAACCCAGAAGTTTAGTGCTAAAACATTATTGTTTGATTTTGTGTAATTTATGTGTTGAAATAAAATGATCTTTATTATTATTACAATGGAATTATATTCCAAAGTATATAAATGTGGTATAAAATAAAATAAAAAATTAAGTACACATACTAATTATAATTTTTGCATTTATATTTTTATTTGATTTAGAAAATATTTTTATAAATTTATTGTCATCAGATTGTAGGATATTGTGATAAAAGTATTTTATGTTATTGTACTGTACAAATAACGCAATTCGTTCAGTTATTTCGTCAAATATCGATATATTTTTCGACATTGTCAAGCACTAGTCGATGTCAAATGGACTCACTCGACAGTTTTGTCATTTGTTCTGAATGGTATAATCCAGCCCGCTTATGATGGTTGTCAGATGTCAACAATACATATAAATATCGACTATATTTAACATAGTTGGATAATATGACATTTTATTTTACATTTAATTAAATTTTGTGATAAATAACAATAAATGTAATAAAATAATGTATTTACAAGTAAAAAGAAATAGTGCTGCTTCCGCCGTTATAGTTTTTACACCATTTAACAGAACATTTAGTCATTTTTGGGAGATGTTTTGTTGACAAGTAAGTGCTTGAGACTGACACAAAAAACAAACGACCTAGGCTAAAATTCCCTGGTTACAGACATGACCGTTAAAGGTACGTCCGCTTATATGTCTGGTCCAGTGGTTAATTCGTTCATGGACTAGGTATATAAATACTACAACGACCTAATCAGTTTTTATACATTTCTTATTTCTGAGAAACTCTTTTTAGATAGATTAGATTAGAGAAACTGTTTTTACTTCGTATCTTAATGAAAACAAACCGATTGTATTTTTGCCCAGTAAACAACTTGTAACGATTTGGCCGCCTCTTAATTTCGGCCGCCTGCGTGCGGTGCACGCAATGAACGCCCGTCAGGCACGGCCCTGACAGGGCCGTGCCTGGGTATATGGCCGCCTGCGTGCCAGTCTGTATGGCCGCCCCCAGGATAACATTAAAAAAAACTACTTTAATTTTTAATGTTTATTATTATACACAGGGCATCAAACCGGGAAAAAAATCAGTTTTTGGTTAACCGAAATCGAGAACGAAAAAAATATTGGTTTTGTTCCCAAAACCGGTTTTATGAGATTTATATGTTTGGATGAAATTTAAGAAAAAAAAATGCACAAAATAAACATTTTTTTATTTAAAATTTAAACAAAAATAATAACATGAAAAAAATTATGGTATTGGTTTTATAATCACAGACAAAATTATCAAACATAAAGAACAAGGAATAACCCTTAAATCTATACTAACATATTAGGATAACAAAGCTCAGTGGCGTATATTAGTGGTGAATATTCCATTAATATATAATAAATATTATTTTGTAAAGATTACAAAAATATTAAGTTAATTAATTAAATAAAGTAATTTTGTTGATTCTGTTATTGAACTATTTTAATTGGCAATTGATTGTCTCGGGTAGTTTTAAAAATGTGACACTGTCCTAATATTGCTCAGTTCTTAATAAACATTTGTGAAATTAGGAAAAAGAAAAAGTGATTGCAAATTGTGAAAAAGTGAGTGTTGGATCAAGAAAGTAAATAATTAGTGCAAGTGGTAAAGTGTTTTATTACAAATCGCCAACCCAGAAGTTTAGTGCTAAAACATTATTGTTTGATTTTGTGTAATTTATGTGTTGAAATAAAATGATCTTTATTATTATTACAATGGAATTATATTCCAAAGTATATAAATGTGGTATAAAATAAAATAAAAAATTAAGTACACATACTAATTATAATTTTTGCATTTATATTTTTATTTGATTTAGAAAATATTTTTATAAATTTATTGTCATCAGATTGTAGGATATTGTGATAAAAGTATTTTATGTTATTGTACTGTACAAATAACGCAATTCGTTCAGTTATTTCGTCAAATATCGATATATTTTTCGACATTGTCAAGCACTAGTCGATGTCAAATGGACTCACTCGACAGTTTTGTCATTTGTTCTGAATGGTATAATCCAGCCCGCTTATGATGGTTGTCAGATGTCAACAATTATAAATATCGACTATATTTAACATAGTTGGATAATATGACATTTTATTTTACATTTAATTAAATTTTGTGATAAATAACAATAAATGTAATAAAATAATGTATTTACAAGTAAAAAGAAATAGTGCTGCTTCCGCCGTTATAGTTTTTACACCATTTAACAGAACATTTAGTCATTTTTGGGAGATGTTTTGTTGACAAGTAAGTGCTTGAGACTGACACAAAAAACAAACGACCTAGGCTAAAATTCCCTGGTTACAGACATGACCGTTAAAGGTACGTCCGCTTATATGTCTGGTCCAGTGGTTAATTCGTTCATGGACTAGGTATATAAATACTACAACGACCTAATCAGTTTTTATACATTTCTTATTTCTGAGAAACTCTTTTTAGATAGATTAGATTAGAGAAACTGTTTTTACTTCGTATCTTAATGAAAACAAACCGATTGTATTTTTGCCCAGTAAACAACTTGTAACGATTTGGCCGCCTCTTAATTTCGGCCGCCTGCGTGCGGTGCACGCAATGAACGCCCGTCAGGCACGGCCCTGAGTAAGCGTAACCACGATATTTTTGACCTGCCATGTACTAGAACGAAATATGGCCGAAATACCTTTATACTTCGCTCATGTAATTAGTATAACAAAAAATTTACAAGTATAGACATATTTTCGAATTCACTTTTATGTTTCAAAAATGGTATTAATAACCTATTGTTTAATTGTTGATTTTGTATTTTATGTATTTTATATTTTTCCGTATTTTTATTTTTTTATTATTCATGTTAACCAGTGTTTCATTTTGTAATTTTTTAGTTTATTGTTTAGCTTTTTGTTTTTCTCATTTTCATTATGGTCTGCTTCATATTTGTATTGTATAGTTTGTGGAAACTTCATTGGTTTATGTGTTATCTATTATTATTAATTATTTATGTAATATAGTACTGTTTGTTTCCCTAAAATAAATAAATAAATAAATAAAATAAATAAATAAATAATTTAAAGAATTTTTAATACTTATATTAGGTAGATAAGTATAAGTGCATACATTTTAAATAACAATACACATAGGAGGATAAAAATTATAGTAAATAGGTACTTTATTATTTTTAATACCAACTTAATAAAGCAGAAAATGTTTAAATTTTAATGAAAGGAGTCTAAATGAAAAATATTTATGTTACCAAACCGGACGAGCTACTAGCAAAAGCCAGTGTTCATAAAAGATATGGTATAAAAGAAAATACATTTCTCAGCACAAGCGCTATTACACTGCTAATTTCACACTGCCGCAATTTTACGTGATGCGCCATGAAATGAAAGATTCATCTTAAAATGACGGTGTAATATATTATGACGTGAATAGATGAAGCAGGTATTAAAACATGAGTCTTACATCTTAGTAATGTTGGAATTATATTTTATTAGTGTTGCGTCTTTACTTCGTTCAGACGCATCTCTAGGAAACTTTGAATAATATCTTATGTCAGGCACTTGATAAACAGAGATAAGTTGGTCTACTAGTTCTTACACACGGCCGTGCTCGGAGTAGTAGGTTTTATAGTAAAAATATATCCTATACGTTAGTCTATAATATTTTTATGATCTATGAGTTTTGAGATTTTTTTTGTTTCTCTCTAACGACGACTTACGATTAGATAAGGTTCTTGTCGTTAATTTTCATATGTTCACAACTGTTTTAGGATGTATTAAGCATTCTCCAGACGTGACATTTTGATTTTTTTTTTATCGTAAAGACTTACACACTCGACTACGCAACAATTTGATTTAGCTCACTCCATCCCGACTTCCACCCAAACCGTTAAGCCGCTTTAATGTGAAAAAGTAACAAACGGACTAAGGTACTAATAAATACGTGTAGTTCGGGACTTACACTCGCTTCTCCCTTTGCTTGGATGCGTCCTTAGGTGCCTTTTTCTATTTAATACAAGAACGTCGTGTTTTCTTTATTGAACAACTATTATGAATGCGGTGAAGGAAAATATCTTGAGGAAACCTGAATGTCTGAGAGAACCTGCCAAATTTTTGAAAGACATGTGGAGCTCGCCAACCCGCACTTGGGCAGCGTGGCGGACTATGGCCTGATAACAAACAGATATTTTTTCTATACAGATTTTGCATGGCCTGTTAAAAAAGGCAGTTAGGCAGGTAGCCCAGTGGTAAAGCACTTGCTTGGGAAACCAAGTAAAGTGTGTTCAAATCCCAAGTCTCGAACCTCTGAAATTTTCATGTGCGCTTTATTTTTGATTATCACTTGTCTAATCGTGACGGAAAACATTGTAAGGAAACCTAATTTCTCTGAGAGAACCTATCAAGTTTTCAAAAGACATGTTCTCAAACCCGCAGGTGGCCAGCGTATTGAAGGAAGGCCCCAACTCGCAGTTGGCCAGCGTATTGAAGGAAGGCTCGTGTCCAGCTGTGGGACGTTAATAAGGGCTTAATACAAAAGTAGTTTGTAATTATTACAATTTTAAATTTTTATGTAGTTAGATAAAATATAATAGCGAATGCAACTTCAAAACACGAAGTCGATTACGATAGTGCCATTACATATGCAACGTAAATATTATTTGACAATTAAACAAACAATTCCATACAAAACCTCAGAAATATTATTAATTTGTCTCGTAAATCATGCGAATTTTAATATAAATAAGTTTTTTAACAAAAACAGCCGCAACAAAAGTTTACGGTCCAGCGGTCTAGAACTCCCAGAGTCTGTACATACATAATATTTTTTTTATTTTAACAGAAAATTTTGCCCATTTCCCGCGCTGTCATGCCCACTAATTTATGTGACAGGTCATTTCTGTTCTGTTAGGCCATCCAAAAGCCAAAAGGTGATGTAGAACTGTTTTCTAATACTACCGGTTTTCGAGTAGAAATAAATATAAATAGTGCAAAAATTCTTAGTTTTATTATATTTTCTTGCGAACTAGAAGGTACAATATAATTTTATTATAATAAAAGTTCAAATTTTTAATGTCCTCTCAGTTTATTTATTTCTTTTATTTATTTATAGTATAACTTTTAATATATGATTAAATATGAGGCAGCATATAGAAAATACCAATGATATTTTTTTTATATATTTTCATACATTATAAAATGTATATTTATTTACTTTTAGATATAACTTGTACATAAGAGTTTAAAGGTAAGGGAGGTTACTGTAGGGTTATTGATTATATTAATTTTTTAAACCTTTAAATAATTCATAGTCTATAATATGTATATACTTTATATAGGAAGACATATCTTATTTTTTGTTTTTGTAGAAAAAATAATTTTTAGAAGTATCATTACGATTCTAGAATCTTCTTCTTCTGTCTGGCATTATTAATCCCGGCTATTGCCGGGGTCTGCCGATTTTAGAATATTGATTTGATTGAAAATTTGAATTACGATTCTAGAATATTTTTAAATGTAATAGAAGATATAATAGAAGATGTGTTTTATATTGAATGAATTGTGAGAAAAATTATTTAAAAATTGTAAAAAAAAAACAATAATCTTAGTAGGGCAATATTCAAATAGCGTATTACACGAGATTGTATTTGGAGTAAGGCCACCTGAATTTCAGCGAGGAACAATTTGTGCATTTTTTTATGTAGTAAGTATAAAATGTAAGTGTCTGTCGGTGGGCGTTAGTCGCAAAAATAAATAATAATCATTCCATGATTTTTTCGTTTCCTAATAATTGTAGAACTACAAACTTTTTTATAATTTTAATTTTTTTTAAATAAAACTATCTTTACGGATTTTTTCGCGAATTTATTTTGATTTTTGGTTCCCGACGTTTCGAATACTTTATTACAGCAATCATGGTCATGGGAGAGACTGAGGTGTTAGATGTCTCAAAGGTATTATATAGTTGTTACAGACAGCCTACCCACAAATAACAAAATGAATTAAAAAATTGAAAAATGGCACCAAAGTACCTTACAATTTTTTTTAACTTTAAACATTTTTATAAATTTAATTAGTTTTATAATTGAATATGGAATATTATTTATTTAATTTTAGCTGTTATTATTATAATTATTACAATTTTAAAAATATTAATTAGTAATCTATATTTAGTGTTGCCATTATTATATTTATAACCATAAATAAAAAACAATAAAATATTAATTATTTAAGCCACATAATTGTAATTTGAAAAAATTAAAATTAATTAAGAACTGATTTTTTTTTATAAATAAAAACTACTTTATTTGTAGGACAATAGTAATATCGTGTTTTTCTTTTATTTCTTTAAGAAAAAATAAACAAATTAGCTTGTTATTAATTAAAGGAATTCTCCGTTCGGGAGACAGTATGCGAGCGTAGGACAGGAAAATTCTACCGTTTTATTTGTAGAACGATATGGCCATTTAATTATACAAATTTTTAATAATAAATACTATGCAAATCAGTCGACTATTAATAAATTTTATGACGTTGGTATTTTAACAAGTTCACGTTTTGATCCAAACTTTCTGTATTGTATGACAAATATTTGATTTACTTTTGAAATTGTCTCACAATTAAATTGCAAAACAACCTGTTAGTAATAAAATGACAATCACCCTCGTAAATGGTCCTTATCATACCACAATTTTATCGACCACTATCAAAAAATTTCGGAAAAAAAAGTTCGGTTCCCGTCAAATGAAGCTACTTGAAGTTTCAGCTTAAGACCGCCCGTCTGCTGTATGTAGAATATTAAGTTCGAGCACTTTCCTAAACTTGCTCTAATATAGTTCAGTTACGCTGGAAAGTGACATGTTTTAGCAGTAACGTCCATAAACTGGATTAATGAGAAATATATTATATCTTTAAAATGGAAAACAAAAAGGAACCTATCCCACGAGAACCGTTTTTCCGGGATACAAAGTAGCCTATATGTTATTCCAGACTACAATCTATCTCTGTGCCAAATTTTATCCAGATCCGTTCAGCCGTTCTGGCGTGAAAGAGTAACAAACATCCATAAATACAAACTTAATAAAATAATATGGGCTTAATAAATTAAATATAAATTAAATCTTGATACTTAAACCGACTGAGTGCACAATTTACGCTGCATTACATTGTAATGAACAAAATATGATAAATTGTAGTACAAACTAGTTCAATCCCCAAATGATGGCGCGTCCGCCCGCTTCAAACTTTTAAACTACATAAACTCTCACAAAGCCGGAGTTAATCTGACAGACAAACTGACACAGGGTAAGTTGTATAGAATTGCCAACATAAATTAAATATCGATACTTTTTATATTATGTCGGATTTTGTATAGATATAACGTACTAGCCGTAACCCGCCCGCCTTTTCTGGGCGTGAGTAAAATACATATATTTATTTTGGTGTTCCCGGACCTTAATGTATATTTAGGGTTTTCGTTTATTTAGGATAAACAAAAAATAAAAACAAATGAATAAAAGAAGTGTAACGTCTTTTGTTTTTATTGGCGGAAAAAATATTTATGAAAGTAAATAAAAAAAAGAGTGTATGGAATTAAAAAAATAACCTAATACTTTATACAGACAATCCCGCTTTGAGTGGTCAGAGTGTTCAGTAGTTTGTAACGATGGCGTGACAAAGAAGAAGAAATACGATTATATTAGAAAAAAAACTAGCGATTTACTCTCGCAGCGCTCGGGTTTCTTCCTAGGTACGTTTTAACGGTTAGAATGGAATAGATAGACTATATATGTATTATATATATACATAGGTATGAAGAGTTGTTGTGGATTGTATTATAACGTGTTTTCCCGTGGGAATGAGATAATCTCCCGCCATAAAAAGTAGCATATGTAGTGACATTGGAGAGTGCTCCAACCCGCGAACTATCTCCACACAAAAAATCACGCCAATCCCTCACTCTGTTTCGACGTAAAAGAAGAACAAACATACCACATTGCACTTTATAATATAAAGTATGGATATGGATTGAAAATTTTAGTCTTCCCCATGAACAGTTTGCTATACTAGGCATGTCTTTTAAGTTCTGTCGTTTCCATATTTCCCGGCAATTTTGAATTTGGAACTGTTACATATTCGAATGTGTTTAAATTTTGAATCTCAAAACAGTTGAAAGTTTTAGGATTAATGCTATTGTTTAGTCACAGCGTTGATTGGAATCTGTCAGGTTTTGTACGAAAATGAATCTTTCTAAGGAAAATGTTCGTGCAATAATTTTCTACAACTTTAGAAGAGGCCTGACACGGCCTCAGTGTTTTGAAGAGCTAATATCTGTGTTCAGTGATGAAGCTCCATGTCTGCGGACTGTCGAACGCTGGTATTTAGAATTCCAGCGTGGACATACTAGTGTTAGTGACAAATCTCGCGAAGGACGCCCAAAATCCGCCTTCACTGAAGATAACATTATTGCTGTGAGACAACTAATTCTCGAAGATCGTCATGTGACATATCGAGAGATAGAGGCTTTATTAAGCATCTCAGGGACAACCATTCAGAAGATCTTGCATGAAGCGCTTGGTGTGAGAAAGTTAGTTTGCCGTTGGATACCGCATCTGCTTTCCGACGATCACAAGGCGGCCCGCGTCAGATGGTGTAAGAAAACTCTGCAAAGGTTCAACCGAGGAGAGTCAAATCACGTCTACGACATCATCAGTGGTGACGAATCTTGGATCTATGCCTACGATCCTGATTCCAAACAACAATCTACAATCTGGGTCTTTCAAAACGAGCCAAAGCCGACTAAAGTTTTTCGTTCTCGAAGCACTTCAAAGAAGATGGTGGCCACGTTCGTTGGAAAAACCGGCCATGTTGCGACTATTGCACTTGAAGATCGTAGAACGGTTAACGCAGAGTGGTATACCACAGTTTGTTTACCACAAGTCATCGCCGAACTTCGAAAATCTAACTCAAAGCGACGCATCATCCTGCATCACGACAACGCATGCTCACACAGCGCTCGTCAAACGATTAAGTATTTGAAGCAGGAAAAAGTAGAAATTCTTGACCATCCTCCATACAATCCTGACCTAAGCCCTAACGATTTTTTTACATTTCCTAAAATTAAGAAAAATCTTCGTGGTCAAAGGTTCCAGTCCGGTGAAGAAGCAGTCGACGCTTTCAAGTCAGTCGTTTTGAACACCCCCACTTTAGAGTCGAATAAATGTTATAATAACTGGTTTGAGCGAATGGAAAAGTGTATTAAGCTACGTGGTGAATACTTTGAAAAACAATAAAAAGTACTATAAGGTTGTGTTTTTTTCTTCAAACGACAAAACTTAAAAGGCATGCCTCGTAATTATAAAATAAAACCACGACAAAGTCTTAAAAGATAGTTTCCATTTATAGCTTTTATATAACAGTTACAATTTAATATAATACTTACATTAATAGAAAAATATTTGTCATCTTAATTTCAAAATATTACAAGCATATAGCAAACATAATATATGTTTTTTACTCTGTAGTAGTTTATTATGTTTAATTAACTATTTAATTTTAATAGGTATTATTACATTAAATTGTGTATTTGGGAAGTCGGTTTCAAGCCGTAAAGTTGCGGTTATTGCAGCAAACTAGTTATCTCATTTATAGTGCACATTTATTTTATTAATACTTAATACTGATTATTAAATTATTTTAATAGATCATCCAAGTTTTGATGTCGGTATACAATTTATTAGTAGAAAGTAATTCCACTAATATTACAAATGCAAAAGTTGATGTGTGTATGTTTTGTTACTCTTTTACGCTGAAAATGGCTGGACGAATTTCCATGAAATTTAGTACACAGATAGATATAGGACACTGCTAGTAATAAAATTTGCTAAAAGAGGGCGCTACTTGTATATAATATTAAAAATGTTAGTCATTTAGAGGCACACCCGAGTGAAGCAATGGAAAGTCACTATTTCTATTATTTTCCAATACAAACTTCTATCCCTATTTTCACTCCCTTAAGGGATGATTTTCGGGTTGAAAAGTATCCTATGTCCTTCCCAGGGTCTCAAACTATCTTTTTACCAAATTTCATCTAAATCAGTTCAGTAGATCCAGAGATTACCCCCTACAACGTCACAAACTCACAGACTTTACCCTCGCATTTAAGACTAGAAATTTATATTTCTTATAAATTTCTATTTATTATATCATAAGATAGACAGAGAATTAGGAACATAATGATCCTCAAAATAGTATTATTCCTCTTATAAGCAAAGAAGACCAATAGAGCTCTTGAGTGTAGATGTTGATCTGTTTGCCAAAGCAGTTATAATATTTAAAAGTTTAGTTTATAGCAACTTTTTTGAATTAGCAGTGTTTTAAAAAAAATCTGTGTTTAAATATTTTAAGAGCAAAGCTTAAAAAAATCGCGGGAAAGAAAATAAATCACTTTTTTTTCAAAACTGGCTAAAACAACACGCAGACAGCCAGGAGTTGTTGAAATGTACTGCAAAAGTCGAAACTGTGCACTCCACGTTTGTTTTAGGTTTTGCACTAGTTTTTGTGGTTTTTTTCGAAATTTCACTCGACAATGGACTTCTTTCTACATACATATGTATATGTAGATATATGTCACAGTAAAATCGTGAAAAAGTTTCACTGGTCGAGGTTAGGTTTGTAGAAGATTGCGATTTGTACACATTTTTCGATTTTAACTAACGAATTTTGTTTAAAATATAAAATTGTTTATGTAATTTCTAGGTACGTAGGTACATATTACCGAAATTTTTTTACTACTAAAAAAAAAACAAATCATTGACAAATATATTTGTTATTTTTTTATACAGGTATAATGATTGTTGAATCATAATAACATTGTAAGATAGCAATAATTTTAACAAATTATTACACAGTATAAAATATTCATATAAGTATGTACTAAAAAATGACTCTTACAAACATTTTACTACACAATAAAAGAAAATGTCATATAAAAAATCATTTTAGTATAGAGTAAGTTTAATGATTTACAAAAATATAGTAAATTGTTAATGAGCCCCAGTTTCTCTAAGTGACTGTCGGCACTCCTCATATCGCCGGAGCCAACGCTGCCCGTTCGCCGAGCGGTTCAAAGGCGCAGTACACCCGTATCCACCGTTGCCGTTTATCATCATGTAGTCGTAGCAGTCTGTTACTCCATCACCATTGCAATCCTAGAATAAAATATAATTGAGTAATTATATTTTGCCCTTTTCAGCACGTCCCATTACTGGGCACGGGGCTCTATTCAATATGAGTGGGATCGAGTCATAGTCCACCACGCTGGCAAAGTCCAGGTTGTGGAGTTTACACACCTATCGAAAACTTGCTAGGATCTCCCACAATAACAAACAAATATAACAATCGTTACTCTTTATAATTTTTGTATAGATGTAAAATGTTTACGTAAATGTAAGAAATCGCGTAAAATAATAGAATGTGACTATATTAGGTACATGAAAGCAATAAAATATTGCAAGTAGGCAGATTTAATTTTCGCATTTGCCGAACTCTAGCTTGTAGCATTAATGGTCCAGACTACAGCAGCACGCATTTTTGTACTTTCATGTTCATTCATGTCACTTAATTTTTAAGTAAATTGTGTAACTTAAAACAATTAAAAAAAACGTATTTTTAAATCCACTAGAGGTTGTGTTACTACTACTTAGTAAATCTATAAAGGTTCTTCTTGGAACTAGTTTGGGAAACAGATTACCGATTTTGATGAAATTTTATTATTTTGAGGAGTTTAAAAACATAATATACTTATTGTATATTTTTTCATATTTAAAGCAATCTAAAGGAAAACTTTATTACAGTATTTAAAGTAATTTTCATATAATATCACTCACTCTGGCAAATTTTGCTAAATATCCTTCTATAATCCGTTTAGCGCAAGGAAAACTTCTTGCGCAGTCTTCCCAGGCTGAAATAAAAAAAAATACAAATAATTTATACATTGATATAATGAATATTGAGTTTTTTCACTTGTTTAAATCCGAATTTAATATTTTCCTTTTACCCATTCTTTTAGTTCTCTTAAATTTAAATGTTTAAGCAAGGACAAGGAAACATGGAAGAAGTTGGAGGAGGCCTTTACCCAAAAAGGGGTCCATATTTCAAATTAAAAATATAATTTCAAAGAAGACTAAACATATTAACATAATATGTATAATAATAATTAAGAAAATTTACTAACAACTTAGTAACTACGTTTGAATTGTAACTTAGAAATATGGAATAAATGGCTTTATTATTATTATGCTATGGGCCTCTGTTTATATATTTAAGATCCTTATGTAAATATCTGTTTACATATTTAAGATCCTTATGTAAATATCTGTTTACATATTTAAGATCCTTATGTAAATATTGCCTGAAATAAATGATTAAATAAATAAAAAATAAATTAAGTTTAGAAATTTGATTTGTTTGTAAATCTCGCTGAGGTTAATCAACTGCCAGACATATTATCTCTTTATTTCCTTTTAACTGGTGAGAGAAAAGTCTCAGGACCGACAGCTTAACGTGCTCTCCGATTCACGGGGATGTAGAAACGGCGGACTACCCAACTCCGGGCTGCTAGTGAGCATCTCATGACTGAAACACCCTCCCTTGCTAATTAACTCGAACATAAGACCTCTCGATCTGAAGCCGTACATTCTAGCCACTAGACCAATAAAAAAGATAGACTAAATATAATATATTATAGATTAATATAATAAGATGCTTAATGGTCCAAGATTTTTTTCCTCCGATCAAAACTATGATACAGAAACGAAAATTTACTAAAAACTATAAACCTACCTACAAAACTAAATAGAGCAAAGAGATGAAGTCTAAATGAGCTAAAAACTGGGTTATTGGGAGAGATAACCAGATATGCCAGGATATGGTGGCAACCTTAGTGTATTTCGTTTATTTATTCATTAACTGAATAAAATAGTAATTTAATGAAAAATTCGATAATAAAAGGTTATTTCAGGTGTTTTTGGATCTTGTAATCTAAAACGTAAAACAGAAAAGTGTTTTTTTTTGCCGTTGCTTACTTACAATTATAGCATTATAACTAATTCATCGCCCCTGAGTGGCTCCGAGCACGGACTTTTTCTAAGCGTGGGAAAACAAATTAACGTGCTTTTTTAATATGTATACCATTCGTGGTTCGGCTAAGGTCGCATAATAAATGTTTTATTTTAATAAATTAAATATACCTACTATTTACTTTTGTATTTTTTAAGCCTGAATATAAATCTACTGAATTATACTTAGTCATAAATTTACATATGCAATGCAACTCCTGTGATTCCTACTTTAAAAACGAGGATTTTTTTTATAACTTTTATTTCTCTTTTTATTATTTTTTATCAATATGGTTTTTAATAAGTATTGGGGTGTCTTTTGGAAGTTTTTGCCGATGAACCTAAACTTAAATGTTTTACTATTAGCCATTGAAAAGTTCCATTCATCATCATTCTATGGCATATGGATTTAACGTACACACAAGTGCTAATGAAAGCGTTTTCTATCTTATCTAAGAGAAACGAAGTCAACAGGGTCCGTCGTAATATTAGTTCCACCAAAGGTCTAGTTCAGTCAGTGCATTACTATCAATTCATATTGTGGATTGACAAAATTATTCTACCACAAACGGTGGCTACAACTTCTTTTTAAATATTTACTTGACTTTTTCGCAATAATAAATTTTGCTTGATCGATATGTTAAGCAGCTAAGCTGTTTTCTCTTTTTCCTAAAGTATATCTGCAAGTTCAAGGTTTTCAGTTGATGCCAAGACTTTGATAAAAACCATTTTAAAATAGTTTACTTATATATTACTTTTTTCTATTTAACACGTTTTAAAAACCCAATTGTGTAACGTATTCATTTCAGAAAATAAAATAGCCTTTATTACTGAGAATATTACATGTTATCTATATAATGATATCTATATGATATTATATGCTAATTATTCATAAACATTTAAAAAATAAAAAATTATAACAGCTACTATATAAGAATTCTTATCTCAGTTTGCCTCTTGACGAGGGCCTCCCTATAACTCTCTCCATCGGATCCTTTCCATTGTGACTCTCCTCCAGTAAGGACCCACTAACATTGTAATTTCATCTTCCCATTTTCAGTATTGTCTGCTCGACTCCATGTTTTCTCCTTTGAATGCATCATATGACCCGCTTTCACCATGACCCATTTCCACTTACGTTGGTCTATTCTATGTAGAATATATACCTTTGGTTTATATTCCACATAGAATAGACCAAAATTTACTGCCTCTGCGGTATAGTGGCTAGCATGTACGGCTGCACACTCGGAGGTCCTGGGTTCGAGTCCTGTATTGGGCCAAGTTTAGTTATTGAGTCTTTCTGTATAGTAAGTCTTAGTAACAGCCCGGAGTTGGGAAGTTGGCGGTGTTTCACCCCCGTGCCTCGGAGAGCACGTAAAGCTGTCGGTCCTGCGCCTTAACTCTCACTGGTCGTGTGGAGCAGTCGTCCCACCGGAGTATGAGAGTGACAGGAATAGAGAGTGCACTTGTGTCTGCGCGTACACTTGTGCACTATAATATCTCCTGCGCAGTTGGCTAGTCCCAATGAGATTGGCCGCCGTGGCCGGAATCGGCTAGGAGAACATCATCATCACCTTTGGTTTTTTTTCATACGTCTTATGTTTTTAACTGCATCGCATCTTCTGAGGCCGAGTCTCTTTATATTGCGTGTTAACAAGTTGCTAGTATAGCCTGTGTGTTGCTGTGAAAGCTTATATTTCACAGCCATAAGTTAAACTAGGAAGTTTGCTTATATTTAATACCTTGCTATTATATATATATATATATATATATATATATATATATATAGATATCATCAAAATCGTTGTTTTTCATTGTGCCCAATTCTATTTCCATAATTTTTATTTTACTAATTTTTTGTCATTTGATCTTTAAATTATATATTTTCTCTAAATAGACATTAAAATGTACTCGAAAAATTCGTCATTACATTCCTCTCTATTTGTAAGCTATTAGTCAAAAGTTTTGTTTTGTTTCCGTTCATTATTAAGCCGAATTTATTGGTTTCTTGAGATACTGTTCTTATCGTTTGCTCTTAAATACTGGGGGATTCTTCTAACAACATTATATCGTCAGCAAATCTCAGATGGTTTATTTAGCCTCTTACCATTTATATGAATGCCTGAGAGTTCTAATTTCAAATTTCGAAAAATACTTTCCAATGACTTCAGTGTGTGTATTGTTACAAATAATAAAGCGTATTTATTTAACAACTACAACGGGTTCTGCACCCGTGGCTTCGCTCGCGCTAAAACTACGAAAAATCTTTAAAAAGGTAGTTTCATACAAACTTTCATCCCCTATTGCACGCTCTTATAGGATGAATTTCGAAAAATGCTAAAATGCGTATTTAATTAATTTTATTGAAGAGTATTAACATCAAGTATCAAGTAATTATGATCATACATATTTTTTTGGAATTATACGTTGTTAGTTTATAACGTGTTTCCCCGTGGGAATTAGATAATCTCCCGCGGTAAAAAGTACTCACTCTCCAGCTCTCCAACTATCTCCACACAAAAAATCACGCCAATCCGTCACTCCGTTTCGACGTGAAAGAAAGATAAACAAACAAGCAAACAAACAAACACACTTTCACATTTATAATATTACTATGGATAGCAAAAGCAGTGCATTTGACAGTTGTTTCATATTGCATCGCAATGACTAATGCATTGGAAATCCTTTTCAGTGTTTATAAAGGCGGTCATTCGTAAATTTTACATTCAATTATTCGACCGATTTCGGTTTCAGCTCACGGCTATATTTTTTGTTCATAATATAGATTAGTTAAATAACAGACAAAAACTTATATTTTAGAAATATACACATATGTGTCTTCGAACTATGTTTATGGTTGAAACTGTTTGTGAAAGTCAGTTGTTAAGTCCCAGAATATAAAGCTTTAGGCTTATGGCATTGTTTTTCAATTTCAATATAACTTTTTAGATATATATTTTAAATTATTGAGCCGCCAAAATACAATAGGGGGAGACGGTGTAGAGCAAGTATGTCGGCTTATATTGTGTGTTCGTTTGTTTGTCTTACTGTTATAACATAATGGGGCGACCAATTGATGTGATTGGGAAAGTAACATACGTAACTTTTTGCGTCGCTAAAATATCATGCTCAAAGAAAATACGTTATATTAAAACAGACACTTAAGATTGATATGGTTTTCTGTATGGAAATAGTCAGAGGGTTCTAAAATACAAGCGAAAGGAAAAAAGTATACTTGTACATATTTACAAAAGGACTTACTCGAAGTGTGTACGAAATACTTATCCAAAAAAAACAAAAGTATAAACTTTGTATCCGACCGGGACTCGAACCCGGACATCTATGATTGTCAATCTTACGCCTTGGCCAGTTGACCACGATGCTTTTGCCCGAGCATGCGAAATAAGTGACCATATTTTGCGTGGACCATTTTTAAAGAAAACCGCATGAAAACTCGAAAACACACGTTTTTCCAGACTAAGACTGATCTAGATCTATTTTTTGCCCCCAAAAACCCCACAAACCAGATTTCAGCGAAATCGTTAGAGCCGTTTCCGAGATCGCTGATATATATACAAGAATTGCTCTTACAAAGAATTACAAATTTTGTCTTTAATGGTATATAATGGGTAATATTAATCTATCATGATCCGTCCGGTAATATAACATTAAAGTCGAAGTTCAGGTCTTATATGATTACATGGTAGATACGAGTATATGTGCGTGGCGTGTGTCATATAGTATTCATTTTATCTATATGATTATTAGTCTATACTCCTATCTATATATAAATAGACAAAACAAAACAGTTCAGAATATATTTATCTTCTGTTTGTCAACTGATTTCTTTTTATTTAAAAAAAAAATTAATTAACTATTAAAAATATTGTTGCATAGTTGGGACTAGACCGTCTTTACATTAGACTTGCTATACGTTTGAACCATGATCGAATTACCTAATTCGTTCATGGTTTGAACCTTTCTTATGATATCAATTCATGATAAGGACGATTAACAAGCTATTGACATCTTAAGTTAGGAGACAAAATATTTTCTAGAAAGAAATCGTCACTGTATGAACTCTTTAGAAAGTGTTTTATTAGTATGTTCTTTTGTTTTACGTAGGTACCTACATATGTGTATGTTTGAAGTTGCGATAGTTGTCCAGGGAACGCACTACGAGTTTTCTAAAATTAAAGGAAAAAGAAGTGAAGTAAAATGAAGGCAACCGTACTGGTAGTGGAGCTGAAAATTTACTTTTTCTCACGTAAAAGTAATAAAACATCTAGTATGTAACATCAAACGACACGTTTGGCTCAGCTTGTAACCCTACTTGTTGTGCCAACGGTCGCAGGTTTGAGTCCCGCTGGGGGCATTTATTTGTGTGATGAGCACAAATGTTTGTAATCCAATCATGGATGTTTATATTTCTAATATGTATCTATTTAAAGTTATATATGTGTAGTGTATCAACTATCTGGTATCCATAACAGAAGCCTCATAGCTTACCATGGAACTAGATGGTGCAGTGTGTTAATGTCCTAACATATTTATTTACTTATCTAGAATATAGTAATTTTAGTTCTCAGAACCTTCTAATATATAGTAAAAAGAACAAAATTTGTTCGCCATTTTCGTTGAAACAAAATACCTACATATATAGTTACATATTAGACTAAATAATTAAAATAGTCAGAGTTTATAGCGATTCCACAATCAATGGGGCACTATAATAGGATATTGATGTGTAATCTATGACATAATCGTATAAAGTGTGGGTTCATTAACCATTAGTTTCTGCCCTTCTGCGGCTTCGCAGTCGGTTGTGTTTTCAATTTGTTTGCAACTGTCCTCATATTTAACGTTAAATGTAACCACATTGGGTGGAGACTGGAGTTGTCGGAACTACCCAATCAATTAAAATGAAAGTATGATAAATAAGTTGTTTCATGGTAAGACATCCAATAGTTTTTATTTATACTAGTGATTTACCCTCTCTTCGCTCGGATGTAAGCCGAGGCACCTGAGAGTCTATTTGTAACTCCAGGCTATACACTATCTGTGTATTATATGAGGAGTAACAAACACAATGTGTGTGTTGTACATGACTTAATTTTCAAAATATACAAAATTTTCTTTTTCCAAAATTCATGGAAAATCATCCAATCTTTTTATTGTAATACGCAACCGTAAAGTTCTAAACATTGTTAATTTGCCGTTATATGTGAAGAGGTTACCGGAAGCGATAAATGTACTGTACAGTGATAATAGATTTGCGGATGACAAAATGTCTGAACCCGTTCACCATCTGACCATCTGACTAACGCGTCTCAATACTACGTGGTTGTTTTTGTTTCATGGCTGATTTTATTACGGCTTATTGTATTTACGGCTATGGCCATAGATTAAAAGGTCTTTACTTCAATTTTCTGGTAATATATTGTCAGAATTAGTTTGAGAATTGAAAAATTGGTGGTATTATGAATGAATTCATCTGTCCTGCTCTCCAAAAAGATATAACATACGGAACCCTAATATGGAGTTTCATGCATAATAGTTAAATTTTAACTTGCCATGATTTCTTTCAGGATCGTCATCAGGTAGCGTCACCATGCCAGCATCAACCCAATATACCCTGGATATATTGTAGGGGCCGCAGTACCCCTTGGTGCATTCGTGAGACAGGTCGCAGCGGGTTGAGACATAGCAGAGGCATTTATAACAGGCCTCTGATAAATTTGGAAGGAATACACCTAAATAACAAAAAACCTCATCTTTAATTCCTTTACTAACATATACATATGTGTTCCTTTTAACGGAATAAAGTTTCTTATGTTACAATGTCAAAGCTTCCTTTTAAGGATAAAAATATTGCTTTTACCAGAAATATCTATATAAGAAATACCTTAAAAATTTGTTCACACATTGTGGGGATTAGCGACAAATAGACAAATATTTTCTATCTCTTGTTTGGATTTTGATATGATGATTATATCAGATTAATATTGGATAGTTATTTTAAAACCATACATAAACGCTTCAATTTTATTATTATTTTAAACCTAAGGCCTTATACACACGACGACTTTTTAACGCGCCGACCGTCTGTCTGTTTGTCGAAGACGCTGTACGCGTCATCAGCGAGTTTATCGAACCTGGTGTTTACATAATAAATGTCCTTTTAAAGCGCAGAATACGAGCGAATAGGCGACATGTAATTATGAAGCGCATGTCGACGACACGATATAATGTCGTCGGGTGCAAAGGCCCTTAGAAAGCTTCTAAAGAATACTTTTAATTTAGAAAAAAGCTCGTGAACCACCAGTTTAATAGGTTGAAGTAAAAGAAAGTTATCTCACCTGTACAGTAATTAAAAAAGAATAATGCAGCAAGTAAACTACCAGGTAATAATATGATATGACTAATATTCATATTGCACTGGATCTATTCTGAAACAATATGATATTTGTATAGAGCAATCAAAAATATTATAAGTTAAAAATTAAAAAAAAAACACTCTACGCATATTAATTGTCATTTAACGATTACACTGGCACGCGTGAAGCACTTAATCGAGTAATCATACGCCAAAATGCCTTACATCGTTTTGGAAAAGAGCTGATACTCTCACAATGCTGGACCGATATTAACTAAACATAGCTAAGAACCACCGCAAGGAAACTGGCTTTCAAATAAAAAAAAATATCGGTTTGAGAGCTACAATGCCACAGACACACACACAGACAGACATTGACGTCAAACTTATAACACCCCTCTTTTTGCGTCAGGGGTTAAAAAACTAGTGTTTTATAAAAATAGATTATTATCAAATGACTTTCCTTATACGTTTATGATTAAAAATCCTTAGTAATGTAAAGGTGAAGGTTATGAAAACCTGACCTGACCATGACAGTAGTTTGACTTTAAAAATACATTATTATAAGTAGATGCATTATATACATACAAACGTTTTATTATACACGAAACATGATACCATTCAAATGACTTTCAATCAAATGGTATAATTTAATAGAGATTGACCTTTCTTTCACTTTTATTTGACGTCATGTTTGGCTCAGTTTGTAGTGTCGCGGGTTCGAGTCTCGCTGGGGGCATTTATTTGTGTGATGAGCATGAATATTTGTACTCCAGTCATGGGTGTTTATATATTATCCTAACGTAATACATGTTGTTCCAACTTTGTTTTATTTCCTTATTAAATCGTCTTAAATACCTATAGATTCGATTTTTCCCACCACGAGGTACTCGTACCTATAATTGTATGTTAATGGAACCGGTTATTATTATTGTAGTATGGAATCTTTAGATTATTTGTAACTTTGATATTGTATAAGTCGATGAATGTTTTGAGTTTTTAAAATGTCTTGTATAAACAGAATAATAAAAGTACTTTACATAATTGAACTGTTTGACGACACGTTTGATTCAGTTTGTAGTGACCCTATTTGCTGTGCCAGTGGTCGCGGGTTCGAGTCCCACTGGGGGCATTCATTTGTGTGATGAGCACGAATGTTTGTACTGCAGTCATTCGTGTTTATATTTATAATATGTATGTGTATAAAGTTATATGTATATGTGTAGTGTATCAATTATCTAGTATTCATAACACAAGCCTCGTAGCTTATCATGGAACTAGATAGTGTTGTGTGTTAATGTCCCAACATATTTATTTATATATAACTTGAATGTTTGATTTTTGATATGTATCAGAGACAATACGGCCGCACTACATGTTGCCTTATTTATGGGCTTAAAGTATTTTTATCTACCTACTAAGCAATGAAGAATGAAATACCATTAATATTTATGAAGAAAATACTTTTACATAACTTAACCAATAAAGAGAGGTAATCTACACTAATATTATAAATGCGAAATTTGTGAGGACGTATAGACGTACGTATGGATTATTATTATAAAGTTTCATTAAAATCCATTCAGTAGATTTTGCGTGAAAGAGTAACAAACAACCATACATCCATTCATCCTCACAAACTTTCGCAATTATAATATAAGTAGGATACGTTCATGTTTCTTGGATATAAACATATTATTTTGTTTCTACAACAGACAAAAATACCAAAAACATTTTGACCTTTATCCTGCATATATTATAAAACATAGTGTAATTAATTGATTCCTTAATGCAATGTTTTATAATTTTAAAACAAACAAAGATTTTTAACGCGTTGTCGACGCGCTTGTTACGTATTAGTATCGATACGAAGTAATCTACAAGTAATCAATAAGTTAGTAAGTAACCAATTTTTAAGTTTATCAGAGCAAAATAAGTGCAGATTATGTATGTTTATGAATCGCTACTTAGAGCGTTTTTAGAACGCAGTGTGTATAGACCCTTAATGAAAAAGTAAGTTAATAAATGAATATGATAATAATCGAAAGATGACCTGAACTTCTAGTTTATCTAAAAGCTAGTCCCTTTTTAATATTTACATTTTTAATATTATTGACATTTTAATTGCCTTCAATTTAAAATTAACTAAATTATCTATTAATAATATGTATTAATATTAGTATTAACTAGCGACAACATACGTTTTAACGTTTAGTACCTATAGCTTCCTCAGAGATGAGATATTTTCGCGCAGTAAATAAATCCTATATTTTGGACCCAGATAACCAGCTATCACCCTGTCAAATTTCATCAAATTCTGTGCAGTGTTTTTCTCGTGATGCGTCAGACAGTCGGACAGACGAACAAACAGACAGAGGGGCAGACAAAAATTCTGAAAACTGTAGGTTCGGCCTCTGTATCGATAATAATAACTATTTCAATAAGATTTTCCAAAAAATATTTAATGTACAGCGACTCGGAAGTTTATAATGTGTATGGATTATAATATAGTCTTTTTACCCGACTGCAAGGAAAGGGTTATGTTTTTCGCGCCTATCTTTCTATGTTTGTAATATTCTTTATTCCCTCATATCTATCGAAACTCTCGATGGATTTCTTTCATCATTTTTCACTGTTTAGGATATATAATGATTTAAAGTTGGTTAACAACCAATCTAGTTAATTTTCCTACTTAAAAATACTTAAAAAGCTGTAAATAAATAAATATATTATATTCACATTTCATCCTTACCGCAAGATGTACATACTCATATGTATGTCTCCGACTGCATAATACCATATTCCTTTGTGAACTTGTTTTCATCTTTTTAGTTAGCTTTTATGCTGTCGGGTTTTTTATTTTTATATTATATTAGCAGAACCCGCGGCTTCGCTCGCACTAAAACTACAAAAAAATCTCTAAAAAGTTAGTTTCATACAAACTTTCATCCCCTATTTTACCTCCTTATAGGATAAATTTAGAAAAATGCTAAAGCACCTATTTATTTAATTTTGTTGAAAAGAATTAATACCAAGTTTCAAGTAATTCTCATTATAATATATTTTTTGGATTGTATTATAACGTGTTTTCTCGTGGGAATTAGATAATCTTCCGCGGTAAAAAGTGTCTCCAAGCCCTCCAACTATCTCCACACAAAAAATCAACCCAAGCCGTCACTCCGTTTCAACGTGAAAGAACGACAAACAAACAAACACACTTTCACATTTATAGTATTAGTATAAAATTTTTTTTTTATTATATATGTACCATTATATTAAAACTACATAAGGTAAATCAAATGTTGGCTTTTGTGAACATAAAAATATATTTTAGCCCCTATGTAATGACATAGCTGTCGATTTTGTAAAAAATAAACAAAAAATATACAACTGACAAAAGAAATTAATGTGTATTAATGATTATGACATACATAAGTTACGTTCTTATAGATTATATCGATTATTTTCATGTAAATAAATTATTCAACACATGAATCGTCAATCGTATTATATATAAGAGATAATGGAAAATCTTATTGAAATAGACATTATTATCGATACAGAGGCCGAATCTATAGTTTTTAGAATTTTTGTGTCTGTCTGTCTGTCTGTTACCGCATCACGGAAAGATCACTGGAGGGATTTTGATAAAACTTGATATAATGATAGCTGGTTATCCGGGTCAACATATAGGATACTTTTTACAGCGAGAAAATATCTCATCTCTGAGAAATTATTACTAAACGTTAAAACGTAAATTTATTTATAAATGCAGGTAATCTTTAAAACTACTGACCCAATTCTTATAATCATTGAGTAAAAAACAATTTTCAAAATCATCCTATCGCTGATTAACATACATTTCTGATGTTAGAATTATGACGCGAACAAAACCGTAGGCAAAAAGTAATAACTATATATGTACTTACATAACAAGAAAAAAACATAAAGCTTACAAAATTAATGTAGATTATCAAAAAACCTTGTTCCAAAATGAAATGATTCTCTTCTTAGTACACTATATTAGCACTGCTCACTTTCTTATAATTTAGAACAGATTTTAATTTTATTATGGCTAATCTATTTGTTGATATCATTAATTATGTGCAATCATATTATTTTCAAACATGTTTCAAGACTACCTCGATAGTGAATCTCTGAGGCGAGAATATAATCTGTTTTTATTCTAAATCAGGTTTGTAGATGTAAAGGTGCTTGCAGTTCGAGTGGATTTTTTAATCACTTGCCTTTATTATGTAATAAATTAAAAAAAAATAGAATAAAAAGGTATTTATTGCGACCAAGGCTAGCTAATATCGTAGAGAATTACTAACGTGATTAATATTATGTACTATCAATGCCCGCGACTCCACCCGCGTTCAGATGACCAAATAGAAAATTCTTAGGTTTTACATATTAGTATACTCTTACATAGCAGTTTTTGTATTTTTTCTCAAAAATGAGAGATTTTCCCACGGTAAAAAGTATCCTATAGGTATGTTGACCCGGATAACCAGTTATCATCATATCTAATTTCATCAAAATCTGTCCAGTGGTTTTCTCGTGATGCGGTAACAGACAGACAAAAATTCTAAAAACTATAGATTCGGACTCTGTATCGATAATAATGTCTATTTCAATTAGATTTCCCAAAAAATATTCATGTACAGATTCGACTTAGTTAGAATTTTATTATATGTATAGATAACCAACTAGGATATGAAAAATGTAGCAAATGTTCATAGTAACTAGGGATGAATCCGAGCGGAGCGAAGGTGAGTCGGTACTTTTTCACGTTTAGTATAGATTTCTCAGAGATGAGATATTTTCCCGCAGTAAAAAGTATCCTATATGTTGACCTGAATAACCAGCTATTATCATACTAAATTTCATCGAAATCTGTCCTGTGGTTTTCTCGTGATGTATTAACAGACAGACAGTAAGAAAGACAGAAATTCTAAAAACAATAGAATCGGTCTTTGTATTGATAATAATGGCTATTTATTTCAATAAGATTTTCCCAAAAATTACTAATGTATAGATTCGACTCTGTTAAAAAAATATTATATGTATAGATTGACCTTTACTTTAAAGTTCATATTATAGCTTAGACAGCAGATATTTTCGAGTTCAAAGTTAAGAGCTACCCACCCACAGAAGATACGAATATACATAGATAGCAGGCACAGGCTTTTCTCAAGTAATAAAAAAGTATATTAAAGTAAAATTTAATGGCCCGATTGGTTCATGACGTGCATAGAGTGTTAAAATTAAAACTGTGGATGATATCTAGTAAATTGTCATATAAAGCATTCGTCATATTTTACATAAATTAAAGTAAAAATATAATATGACGACAGCATTGTTTGTAAGCATTGTATATATATATATATATATATATATATATATATATATATATTATTTATTATTTTAATAAGTAAAAAATACTGTATTATGTATACGCCTTAATCGTAAATTAACTCTATAGATCATTTGCGATAAATGTAGTTTAATATAGTAGGTGTGTATATTGTACTTATCCAAGCAAGTTTATAATTATAAGGAAATAATATGACATATTGTATATCAATACAAATCTATTATATAGAATTTACTGTACACAGCAGTGATTTCATCGAATGATTCTGTGTGGTACAGTGAGTCATCTGCGTTAAGTAAAATATATTTTTTTAAGTCCCAAGCACAAAACTTTTGCTTTATATAAGAACTCTCGCAATGGGTATTTTATTATGTAAGCTGTAAGTTTATTTTATATCAACTGTTGTAAAATGTAGCTAATTTGACTTAATTTTAATTGTCGCATCCGTTTTAATATTCGCACTTCTTTGTGAAATCCGAATGTTACATACATTCGCAATATACACAAAATAGCGGCTTAATTAGCATTTACGGTTGCACATATGATAGTCCTGGGTTCAAATCCCGAGTGGGGCTTTAGTATAGTTATTGGGTTTTTCTGTCAATATTTTTTTATTAATTTATATAGGTATGTTTATAAAAATTTTCAACTCTAATTTAGAGTTGGATAAATCGGTTCTGCGCCTGATCGTCTTGCCCAATTATAATTAATTCCCACGGTTTAAAGGTGAAAGGAATAGAGAATAGAGAGTGTTTGTGCGGACACTTGTGTATAATCTCCTGTATATATGGTTAGTCTCAATGAGATTGGCTGCCGTGGCCGAAATTATTCAGGAGGACAAAAGGGGGAAAAATATAAACAAACAAAATGAACAAAATCCTCTTAAATCTATAATTACTGACTAATCTTGGTTCAAACAGTTAGTTGTTTTTCCGTTTCACGTTGCTAATATCAAGATATCTTGGTGCTATTAAAGAATAATTAATGATACTTAGGTCTTAGAGGTCATAAAATTGGGTACTTTCTTTGTTCTAGTAAGCTCCATTTAGCTTTCAGAATTAAGTTAAAAAACTATGCAATAAAAGAGTAGTGACAATTTATAGGTCAGTTATCTAGTGCTTTGAAGTAGAGTCTAAGTGGAGCTTTTGGACTTTTAAAAAATTGGTTTTTAATGATTTCAAATGCTTTTTTTTGAAAGTCCACTATGTCCTTTCGATTTGTTACCTTAAATTCACTATATTTCTAATTCTCCACTTTTTAATCGATTTATCGTCCTTATTATAGACTCCAGACTCGGAACTGTTAAGTTTAGACATGCAATTTTACGCAAAAAAATTATCATAAAAAATGAAAAGATGATCGATAATTATGGCGAATCATTAATATTTATGTATAGTTATGAATACTGAAGAATAGTATATTCGTTGCGCAGCGCTTTAAAATCTTAATTATTGAATAAAATGTAAAAAGTTTTTAATGAAAATTATTCTTTAAAAACCCCTCTATAAAAATGGTCTGATATAATTTTTTTGTAAAATATTCAGAAAAAAGTTATAGCGACCAATAGAAAAAAAAATCTAAAATTTTCATCGATTTTCACTTATAACTTTGTTATTTTTGGTTCTACAACTAAAAGTTACTTGGCCAAAGTTGTAGAGAATTTTATTTGCAACCAAAAATGGGATTTTTTTGTGAGACCTATAGTTTATCAGATTAACCATAAAAACCATTTGTACCCTCTTTTCTAAGATGGCGGCCGTGGGTTAAGCCTCTACGATATGTTACAGCATATATGGAAAAAATAATTTGATATCATGTCATATAAAACTGTGGTCAGTACCTTATATATTGCACTACATGTCGTTAGTGAGCTCTGGAGACGTGTCCCAGATGCCAGTCTACAGAGGATTACGGGTTATGATGGATAATGATATTCGGTATATCTCGTTTATAAACAATTAATTCGCTAATCTATAGATATTGAAAGGTATCGATTTATAATAATAGGCAAAGATAAAACATTTCAGTTCCTTTTTTCCTCTGTTTGTTAATCGATTTCCTTTTCTTTATTTAGTAGCTATTAACGAGCTTTAATGTCACCAATAAAAAAATTTGAAACATTTTGTTTATAGCTAGGTAAATTCTATTCATATATTATATTTTCCTCAAATTTTCAATAATGATTATGGTTGAATTTCGATCACTGGGCGAACACTAGTCTATACATATAATAAAATTCTGAGTCGATTCTGTACATTAAATATGTTTTGTAAAATCTTATTGAAATAGTACCTAATTATTAGGTATAGATACAGAGGCCGAATCTATAGTTTTTAGAATTTTTGTCTGTCTGTCGGTCTGTCTGTGACCGCATCACGAGAAAACCACTGGACAGATTTTGATGAAATTGTGTATGATGATAGTTATCGGGCTAACATATAGGAGGGTGCTGTTTACTGCGGGAAAATATCTGATATCTGAGAAATCTATACTAAACGTTAAAATGTCAGTAGGGACAAAGCCGAGCAGAGCGACGGCGAGTCTCTAGTATATTATAATCTCGCATAAGAATAACCAGTAATGTGACTTTATAAAAATAAAAGAAAATGCCAAAGAATGTGACTTTATGAAAATAGAACAAAATGTTTTTGGTGACTTTGAATTTTAATTAGTAACGTTTATAAATATAAACGTTTAGTTTATTTATTAAGGGGTTTTTCGTGTTATATAATATAAATACAAATTACTCTTGAATTTCTTCTAAAGCCATCTTAACTTTTAAACTTTAAAGTCCCTATAGATTTTGGTTAAGTTCTAATTGAATTACATTTCATTAAGAAACTTAATAATTTTTATTTTAGAACTTCAACTAGATTACGAAAATTTTATTTTATATTTTTAGTTCTACAAGATAATAAATAGCGGTGATAAGATTACCCGAGTGGCTGTTTTTGGAACTAACGACAGCAGTTCACTGTAGTAGTGTCGGCAATAGCGGTTTTTTAGGCCTAAGTCCGATTTTGTATAAGACTAGAGTCTAGAGATCTACTTAGAAGATACTAATATGATTGAAAAAAAAAAATACAAAATATTTTTGTGACATCTTTATATATTTATTTATTCATTATTAAATGTACGTATGTATGTATGTTTTATAAGTGAAAAATATAGTACGTACTGTCTTGGTAGAAGCTATCTTGCGTTTTCAACTTACGTGTGAGAAATTATTGATAAATTATACTCTTATTTCAAATATTTCTCGAAATAAGTATTCCAAATTTCAGTCATTTGGATTGGAACCAGGAAGCGGTTTGTGAATTTTGGAACGGATAACTTATATACGAACATTGTAAGTTAATAAAAAGCTTGTAACTAATTATTAGTACTAGTTCGTATTTAACACACTTGGGTTTGTGAAATTATACTTCTATTGGCACGTTTGGCAAAAATTATAAGAGTAATTGTTACGATGCGCGCGCACACTTACAGCCAAAAAGCGACATGATGAAGTTAGCTACATTGCTTTTACAAACAGAGAGTTGTGACTTGTGACATACGGAACGAAATCTTTAGCTATTTTTGGTCTGTTACGCCAAACTTCTTAAGTGCGTACATAAGGACACACACACGTTTTTATTTTATTTCTATAGTTAGTGCAATAGGAAACTATACAAAAAAGCCTTATTAAAAAGGCAACTTGCTGCAGAAAACTTGAATTACTCCTATACAGTAGAAATGAGCCTAAAACATTATTTTTAATAATAATCATTATACTTGCCTTAATAAGCCATTATCGACATTACATTCATCCTATTGTTCTCTTATTTACTCGCACATACAAGCACGCACGTACATACATTAATATAGACATACATTCGTTCACACGCACACACACACACACACGCGCACACACGCACGCGCGCACACACACGCACACACACGCACACATACACACACAAACACACACATACCACACAAATACACACACATACCACACAAATACACACACACACGCGCGCACAATTACTTTTATTTTTTAAATTTTTTTTTTGTTTTCATTACTTTTTTTTTTAATCTTGTAGAGGTTAACTGGAGGAATAGTCCTCTTGCATTGCTCCCGCTCAACACCCGAGGGAGCTGGGTGTAACTGAAAATCAGCGCTGCTTGAGATTTAGGTCTTAGCAGCATTAGCTGAGTTATTACCCTTTGCCATAAGTTACTTTAAGCCTTACTGATTCTGCTAACATTTTTTACTGTTTTTATGGCAATAAATACTATTTATTATTATTATTATTATTAGTTATTTTTTTCTTTATCTGCTGCTGTTTAGTTTAGGTCTGTTTTCAAAAAAAAAGAGTTTTGTTTAACAATTTCTTATTCTAAATCGCCATTGAACACAATATAAGTGCCACTTATTCATAAAAGTATAAGCCACTTATTCACGTAATAAGTGGCTTATACTTTTATGAATAAGTGGCACTTATATATGTATATACTTATACTCTTAGGGTTGATGCCAGGTAGGTAGGTCGTAAAACTTTTGCCAAATCCTATCGGCAGTACAGAAGATGTACTGCGCCGACCCCAAGTGATTGGGAATGGGCAGGGAGATGAAGATGATGATGATGATACTTTTATGATCGTTTCTTAAAAACCTTCTTTCTGATATGTTATTTCTTAAAAACCTTCTTTCTGATATCCCACTCGATAGATTTGGAAGATTTTTTTTATAAAGAAACAAATTGGTCATTTTGATTTTTAATAATATCTATATATCCTATGACAACCGCGTTATCAAGACGAATCTAATGACGTATGAATCATCAAAATCGATTAAGCTGTAATTAACGAGGAAATATAGAATCGGACATACATACAGGTCAAACTTTAGACTACGCCGTGGTCGGGTAAAAAGGGGTATCTAATATGTTTGTTTTAGAATTACATAGTTTTCTAGCTTCAGACACGTTAGTTATTATAATTTAATAATACAAGTGCTGGGGAGTATCACTGGAAAGCAAACACGCCGGGACGTGACGATGCGACCATCGTCAAAATAGATCGCAACGAGCGGTGTTTACCGTAGCGGTACATGCGCGCTGCGGTGACGGCGTATTTAACTTGTAATTTTGCAATAAATCTTGTTACTAGAGTACGGTTTATATGCAATACTAGCGAATTACCCTCGCTTTGCTCGGGTGCGACCCTAGGTACGTAATAATTTTTTTGAGTGAAACTCTAATTCTTTTACTTCTTATAACATCAGCAATCTTCCAGTGAAAATTCCGTCAAAATCAGTTCAGTCGTTTTGGAGGTTAGCCGGAACAAGTAGACAGACAGACATACAGATAAAAAAATGTGTTTTTCTTATAAGTGCCGTATATAATTTCATATGTATTTAGTAAAAAGCTGTTATTTTGATATTACCACAGATCATATGTATATGTAGTACTATACTAGACATTACAAACAGACACTTCAATTTTATTTATCTGTATAGATAAAAGACTATATATGCGTGCAAAAAATCATTATTTTATTAATATTATTATGCACTAGCGGCTCTAGTGGCGCTCGGGTTTGCCTCTAGAAAAGCACAGACAGATCTTTCCCATGGGAACCGTTCATTTTTCGGGATAGAAAGTAACCTGTTGTTAGACCGGTAATATAAGGTATCAGCATGTCAAATTTTACTAAATAAGTTGCATAAGTTGTTGTGTACTAAGCTGTATAAGTAACCATAGTTTTTTAGCTATCCCACGGGAAATCCTTAATTTTCTGGGATGAAAAGTATCTAATAAGTTGTCCGGGGATATAAGGTACCACCATGCAAAATTTCATTTAAATCGGTATAACAGTTTCGGAGATTAGCCCCTACAAACAGACAAACAGACAGACTGAGAAACAAAAAAATAAAAAAAACTGGATTTGTTCTATTTCTCTTCTTACCCCTGACTCGCTTTTGAGCATTTTTTTTCTATGTACCGACATTCTACCTCTACAGTTTTATTTTAGTATAGATAGAAGATAGACTAGCAATTTACTTCGGTTCGCTCGGGTTTCCTAGGTATCTTATAGTATCCGAAGCGTTACTCCAGGTCTTAGTCTATCGGTGTACTATAAATAGTCAGACTACCGAATCAAAATGGCGGATTCCAGGCGTCAATTTGTCTGTCTTTAGATGATAGAGAGATACTTTTTTTTTTGTAATTAGTAAATAATTGTCTTATAATTACAGTATAATATAGTAGAAGAAGCGAAAGTATCGATTTTCATAATTACTAATGATAATTGTTTAATATTTTTTTATTTATAAACAGCAAAGTGGCTGTCCAGAATATTTGCTTCCAAAAGTGGAAAGTGAATTTGGTTTGACAGGATACAGTGTATGTACTGATAAGGATAAGTACATATTATTAAATTTAGTGAAAATACGCTAGATTTTAACTAAATTTAATAATGTGTACTTATCCTTATCATTCTATCTTATCCTATTTTTATTACTACTAGAAAACGTTCAATTTGCATTTGCAAATTAACTGTGATTGTCCAAAAGACAAATTGCACAAAACACATGGGAACGCTTAGTATATGAACAAATAAACATATTCTTATGTGTATATATATATATATATATATATATATATATATATATAACATGATTGCTTATATAAGGAAGAGCAAAGTACTGTAAGATTTTTGCTAGAACAGTTAGTTTTATTTGTCATATAACGTTTATAGTCTTGTAGCATTCTACTGAAGCCATCTAGTAACTATTGTACCGTAGGGAGGCGCTTGAAATCCTTCTAATATTATAAATGCGAAAGTTTAGATGTATGGATGTTTAGATGTATGGATGTCTGGATGTATAGATTACTTTTACACAAAAACTACTGAATGGATTTTAATGAACGCTCATACATCAGAATAACACATAGGCTATTTTTTATACCGCAAAAATGTACGGTTCCCGTGGGATAGATTTGTTTTTATTTTTCGAGACTTATATTATAGAATAAATATTAGATTTAAGTTAAGGTAACTAAAGATGTGTACATGTGTTTTGAATGAATAAACGTTTTAGTATAGGCTGAAAGAAATTGATGTAACATAGTATTTTTAATATGAAATAAAAAAAAATGGCCGCTATAATCACGCTACTCTTATTTATTACCTTTGTGTGTTTGTGTGCATTTTTGTTACTCCATTTCGTTGGAACAGTTTGACGAATTTTGATGAAATTTAGTACATAAATAAACCTTGACAAACATACGTACTTATATACAAGCTTTTGTAGGTAAATGTGATAATTCGAAATCGAGCCCTCAAATATTTTCCTATTAATTAATTTACGTATCCAGTAGATACGAATTAATTTATAACTGTTAGATTCGAAATTGAATTAGTTAGAATATTATATTTCAAATTGAAGTACAGAATATTGATGTAAGAGTTTTAATTGCTAGTAACAAAGTAATAAGATTAATTATTTCAGTATTAAGATTCGTAGACATCAAGAACTTCGAGGGTACAATGAGTGGAGTTTTTAAAACTTGAGACGTTACGTAGGTATATACATACCCCCCAACGTGCGTTCACCTTGTCGTGGTGGGGGGGCTCAGTAGTGCCCGGCAACCCAACCGGGCGCGAAGCCAAGAAACGCACAGGGAGGTGGCCCGCTTTGGTGGGCGGTGGGAGGCGGCCCTCTTTGGAGGGCGGTGTACCATGCGGGTTGCTCCTGGTACTTCTCTGATCCCCCCCAACGTGCGTTCACCTTGTCGTGGTGGGGGGGCTCAGTAGTGCCCGGCAATCCAACCGGGCGCGAAGCCAAGAAACGCACAGGGAGGTTGCCCACTTCGGTGGGCGGTGGGTGGTGGCCCTCTTCGGGGGGCGGTGTACCTTGCGGGTTGCTCCTAGTACTTCGCTGATAGCAGAGTGGACCGTGGAGCAACCCCATGGTTGTGGTGGTCTGCTTCGGCAGACCTGCCGTCGGGGCGTCGTAGTTGAATGCGTAAGCGATCCTGCGACGCTCCATTAAGACGGGGGAAGGTTTTGTTGGGTTTTAGTGGGTAGTACTGGCTGTATTACGCCGGTGAGTCCCACACGTCGTGCGTAAATGCATTTCTCAACGTTAAAAAAAAAAATGGTACTTCTCTGATAGCAGAGTGGACCTTGGAGCAACCCCGTGGTTGTTGTGGTCTGCTTCGGCAGACCTGCCGTCGGGGCGTCGTAGTTGAATGCGTACGCGATCCTGCGATGCCCCATTAAGACGGGGGAAGGTTTTGTTGGGTTTTAGTGGGTAGTACTGGCTTCGCCGGTGAGTCCCACACTTCGTGCGTAAATGCATTTCCCAACGTTAAAAAAAAAAGGTATATACATACCGTCTTTGTTTTTATAAGCTTGCGTTATCGGATTTTTTATTCATATTATTATCTGTTTGCCTATTTTAATACAAATTCGAGTATTTTCATTTTTATCAAATCGATTTATTTACATTATTTATTTCTAAGGATCTATCGTCAAACTTTAATCTGTTAGTGCGGTAATTTTAAGAAGTTATTACAATTAAACAACATACAATCTATACGAATATTATAAAGAGGCAGAGTTTGTTTGAACGCGTTTATCTCAGGAAAATTAAAAAAAAAAATTTTATACCACACTAACCGTTAAAACGTATCTAGCGATGAACCCGAGCGACCTGAGGGCGAGTAGCTAGTATATGAGATAAGTCCACCTTTGTCCACGTCTCTTTCAATGTATTTTTTATGACTACTTTTTTGTGCAATAAAGAATATATGTAGCGGTTGTTACGGGGATATGAAATAATGTACACGAGACGAGAGTTATACGCCAACTGTTTTATTAAATAAATATATCGCTTTATATCCGTCCTAATTACGTTGGCTCACTATTACAAGGTTTTATGTTACAATTTTAGAACTTATTTAGTTATTAATGCTAAAAGTTTCTATGTGTCATTAGCTACAGTTTTGCAAAAACAAACCACTAGATAGCGGCACTATATCTACAAAATATTCAATTTTACATAGTTCTATGTTGTTTTTTTTTACGATAACAAAATAACGAAGTTCTATGTAAAAATTACCAAACTTCATCAAAATAAACATAGAACCTTGTAATAGTGAGCCACAAATTATGTGTGCATACGTGTTCTCACATATATCTTTTGTACTGATCATATTGTAATCTCTTTTACTAATTCTAGGGATTTAACTAATTCTAGGATGACTCGTTTGGCTCAGTTTGTAGTGACCCTACTTGCTGTGCCAGTGGTCGCGGGTTCGAGTCCCGCTGGGGGCATTCATTTGTGTGCCGAGCACGAATGTTTGTACTCCAGTCATGAGTGTTTATATTTATAATTTGTATGTATTTAAAGTTATATATGTGTAATGTATCAACTATCTGGTATCCAAAACACAAGCCACATAGCTTACCATGGAACTAGATGGTGATGTGTGTAAATGTCCCAACATATTTAAAAAAATAATCTAAGGCCTTTAGAATCTCACCATCAGAACATCACGATTTATGAATTTAGGATTAATTCGCTGGTATTCACTTTCAAATAAAAACTGACACACACAAATTGAGATATAGGTTTCAGATTAAAGGCTCGAGGTTTGTTGGAATTTTAGATTAAAGGCTTGAGACTCGTTGGTATTTGCTTTTTTACCTTTGCAAAGTAACATATACTACTTAATATGAAATAATTGAATCACAGTCAATTTACTTCTATTTGTAAGAATTTCGTTTGCTTATATTCAGATCTTATTAAAATATCATTATTATATTTAAATGAGACTACCACGCGAGTACATACTATTAAATAAAACAAGAATCACGCGAATTGACAGTCCTGGATAGTACCTAATAGAAAAACGTTTGAAGTCGGTTAAAAAGTTCAAAAAAATAGTACAAAGAGGTGCTTTAAATAACTAACTCACTGTAAAGTTGTGTCGTCTAAGCTATATACTTGTGAAATGCCTTCTTCATGTTAAGTAATTCCGGCAGATCACTACTTGGCAAGTGTCGGCCGCAAGCTGGAAGCTGTTACATGAGTACGTGTTAATAATTGTAGTAGCTTAAGTGACTTTCCCCATTTAAATTTATGATTTAGATCTGAAATATTAATTAATTTTCTTGGGTTTTGTCGAATATATGATAGCAGAGTGGATCTTTTGGTTGTCGTGGTCTGCCATGGCAGGCCTGCCATCGTGGTTGAGTGCGTAATCGATCCTGCGATGCCTGACTAAAACGGGGGTGATTCTGTTGGATTTAGTGGGTTGTACTGACTTTTCTAGCCGGTAAGTCCCACATAACCATATATATAGATGGTATGAGTAAATGCATTTTTCCACGTTAAAAAAATGGCGTCTGAATACCCACTAAATTTCATCCAAATTCGTTTAGCCACATAACCGTGAAGAGGTACACACATACACATATACAAACTACCATTTATAACAGTAATCTTATTACTCCACTCATCTATCGCAGCGTAAAATAACATAACATCCTACATCATCCTGAAACTTTCCTAAACAAATTATTTTAGAGATTAGCGCATGCAAACAAATTGAAAGACAAAATCGTTAAATTTGGCTATTAAAATGTATGTACTAGTTTTCGCCTAGTGGTCGAAATTCGACATATTCATAACCATTATTGAAAATTTGGGGAAAACATATATAAATGACGGCACGTTTGGCTCAGTTTGTAGTGACCCTACTTACTGTGCCAGCGGTCGCGGGTTCGAGTCCCACTTGGGTCGCTTGTGTGATGAGAACGAATGCTTGTACTCCAGTCATGGGTGTTTATATTTATAATACGTATGTATTTAAAGTTATATATGTATAGTGTAACAACTATCTGGTATCCATAACACAAGCCTCGTAGCTTACTATGGTACTAGATGGTGTTGTGTATTAATGTCCCAACATATTTATTTATTAATTAAATGGAATGGATAGAATTTACTCATCCATAATTTACCAATGTTTTATTAATAATATAATTAAGCAAAAAATCTATAATCTATATAAAAATAGGCAAAGAAAAAAAGCCATTCAGACGTCTAAAACCTGTCTCTCCCGTGGGCATGATTGCTGTAAAGCATTCGAAACGTCGGGAACCAAAAATCAAAAAAAAAAAAATCCGCGAAATAATCCGAAAAGATAGTTTTATTTAAAATGTCAAATATTCGCGTAAATCTAAGAAAGTAGAATTTGTAGGTCTTGAAAAGACCTACAGAAAAGTCCTCAATAGTACATGTCATCTCCTAAGTTACACTCGCTCTCGCAATATGTATTCTTATCTATACCTATAATAAAACTAACTTAGTCAAATCGATGTGCGCGTTTCACGTTGAAAGTACCTACTGAACCGATTTTAACTAAATTTTGTATAGTGATATCTTAGTACTCGGGTCAACATCTAGACACCCATTACTACAGGCAAATTTTTCATTTGCACGGGAAAACACAATAACTGGTTCTATCGAATAGTCCTTAGAAATTTATATGGCTAACGCTGGCTCAACCTTAAGAGATAGATCAAAACATTTGTAAGTCCTAAAAAGGTCTATAGAAAAGTTCTCAATATTATATGTCTATGTCCTAAGGTACACTCGCTATAACTATTTTCATTATTATATATTACTGTTTTATTATACGCTATTTATTCTTTCCATCTATACATATAATAAAAATGTAACGGATCGCTGTCTGTACATGGAAGATATATGAGAAAAAATATTATTGGGACCATTATCAACGCAAATAGCACCCACAACAATGATTGTTAGAATTTTTGTCTGTTTGTCTGTTTATTTGTTTGTCTGTGAGCTTGCGCACGCTAATCTCAGAATTTTATCCGATTTCGATGTGGTTTTCACGAATAGATTGTGGTAAGCTTCACTTAACATTTAGTATTTGTTTCATGTCAATTGGTTTATAAATAAAAAATAACGTTTGTTAAAGAAATGTTCTTTTTTATACTATAATAAAACTGTAGAGGTCCAATTACAGACATTGGACTCTGTACATAGCAAAAAATGCTAAAAACCGAGTGAGGGGGATGTAAGAAGTCAAATAGAACAAATCCAGATTTTTTAATATTTTTTTGTTTCTCTGTCTGTTTGTCTGTTTGTACGGGCTAATCTCCGAATCTATTGAACCGATTTAAATGAAATTTTGCATGGTGGTACCTTATATCCCCAGGCAACATCTTAGATACTTTTCATCCCGGAAAATTAAAGAGTTCCCTTGGGATAGTCAAAAAATTATAGTAACTTACAGCTTAGCACACAGCAACTTATGCACCTATTTAGTAAAAGGCATTCTGATATCTTATATGGCCGGTCAAACAACAGGTTACTTTTCATTCCGGAAAAATGAACGATTCCCGTGGGATAGATCTGTTTATGCTTTTCGCTAGTTTATAATATATTTATAAATATGTTAAACTATTTATATCTATTTATTCTTTCTCTGTTCAATTGCATTGACTGAAACTTGACTAAATTTCATAATAATGGTCTATACAAAGCTATGCTCATATAATAATAATATTTTTACCCAGAAAAATGTATGGTTCCCGTAGGATAGGTTAGTTTTCGTTTTCCTTTGTTTGTTGCTAGTTATTAATATTATATTAACATAAATAAGATTTGCGATAGCTAGTCAAATGATATATTCTGTTTACCAAATACTGATATATCATAAGCTTATAATACAATATCCGCTTAATAATCTCAGATTACACGTACCTTACCGTAGCTCATACTAAATGCAAACAAAATATTGATGCGGGAACGTGACAGTGCGATAGTAATCCGAATAAATGAATTAATTATAATTGAATAGTATTTCACTGTATTAAAACACTATACATATAGTGTCTGTATATGGTTTTGTACGTTTGTATTATGAATTTGTATGTAGTCACTATGTTACATACAGCATTCAGCCCTTTTTAACGTCCCACTGCTGGGCACGGGCCTCCCTTCAGTACGAGGGGATTAGGCCATAGTCCACCACGCTGGCCAAGTGCGGGTTGGCGGACTTCACATTATGAATTTTATTCAAATCCGTTGAGCCGTTTCAGCGTAACAAACACATAACTTAAACTTTCTATTTGTAATATTAGTGGGATGGTTAATAATTTCTTTGCTTAGAATCAATCAATCGGTCGATCAGTCAAACGGCCAGTAGGTCGACCATCGATCGATAGGTAGATCGATCTGTCGGTCGATGGGTCGGTAGATCAGTCAGTCATTAATACCAAGTCTCATACAAACTTTCATCCCCTATTTTAATCCCTCGTGGAATGAATTTCCAAAATTCCCTTCTTAATGCATATATACGCCATTTAAGGAACATTTGTGCGAAATTTCATGCTTCTAGCCCCAGCGGTTTCAGCTATACATTGATTGATCAGTCAGCCAGTCAGTTTCTTACTTTACAAGTATATACATATACATACAGAAGGAAGAAGATAATATAAATGCATATATATTATTATAAACGTTTTATTCTATATAAAATCATTAAATTAGTCTCTACATCTATCTATATAAATAAAAATGAATGTTTGTCGGATTTTTCTATATGCGCCTGCAAATGTTGCAGACGCAAAAACAAAGAATTTTTCATTGACGATTGTACTTTATACGTTCCTAAGCAGTTTTTGGGCACTCCCGAGGGAAGCGAGGTAAAATCGATAGTCATAAATAAAAAATCCAATATATTTAAATAGTCAAATTTCCCTGAAGTTCACAATTTCGTCCAGGCACTACAGTTGCTTTACAAAATTATGTAAATATTTAGAGGTATTTAGCAAGTTGGCGTCAAAAATGTAGAGTTGGCTCCTTTAAATATAAGTAAATATAATATGTATACAAGATAATGATCGCAAATTGCGTCTCGAAACTTCCACCAAGTTTTCTGCCTATGCCTTAAATATAATATTAATATTTATAATACAATTATTTCGGCTAAACTTGTAAATTAATATTATTATATAACTTTTAGGTTAAACTTGTAAATTATTGCTTGTAAAAGTTATTACACGACTTCAAATTGAGGAACTCAATTCGTGGGTATATTTTTTTGTGGGTGCTTAGTGGGCGTTTGGATTGACTTTCATAATCTGTATATAAATAGACAAAGACAGAAAGACAAGAAAATTCAATATCTTTTTCGCATCTGTTTATGTTTTTTTACATAGATAAGTAGAGACAAAATAGTTCAGTATTATCATCTATAAATCAATCATAATTATGGTTGAATTTCCACTACTAGGCGAACTAGTTTTACTAAATACTAGCGACTCACCCTCGCTTCGCTCGGGTTCATCCCTAGGTTGCTTCCTCATAGAAATTTTCATTCCCATTTTCACCCCCTTAAGGTATGATTTCCGGGATAAAACTATCCTATGCCTTTCTCAGGGTCTCAAACTATCTTCTAATCAAATTTCATCTAAATCGGTTCAGTAGTTTCGGAGCCTATTCAGTGCAAAAAAACAAACACACAAACAAATCTTTACTCTTTATAATATTAATATAGAAATAGTTTATAACTGGTGGTAATATATTAACTTCAAAAATAATCTGCATCTAAATGTGGCGGTGTGTGTGCTTTTAAGTGCATGTGAAATTGATCTCTCTTTCATCGAATCTTCGAATCGATATTTTTTGTTAAAAATATATATTAGTTTTTGACGTCAATAAATGTTTTAGAAATTTTATTTTTGTTGAATAAAGAAAATGCAGAAGTAGATTATAATTAGACATATTATATACTAGCGGCTCACCCTCGCTTCGCTTGGGTTCGCCTCTAGAAAAACACTAATAGAGATCTATTAGTTCCCACGGGAACCGTTCATTTTTCCGGGATGCAAAGTAACCTGTTGTTTGACCGGTAATATAAGGTTTCAGAATGTTAAATTTTATTAAAGTAGGTGCATAAGTTGTTGTGTACTAAGCTGTATAAAATACTATAGTTTTTTAACTATCCCACGGAAACTATTTAATTTTCCGGAATAAAAAGTATCTAAGATGTTGCCCGGGGATATAAGGTACCACCATGCAAAATTTCATTATAATCAGTCCAATAGATTCGGAGATTAGCCCGTACAAACAGACAAACAGACAGAGAAACAAAAAAATTGAAAAAAAAACGGATTTGTTCTATTTGTCTTCTTACATCCCCCTGACTCGGTTTTTAGCATTTTTTTTCTATGTACAGACATTCGAACTCTACAATTTTATTATAGTATAGATTATTTTAGAAATGACAGTGATATAAAAGTTACTAGCAAGTTACCACCGCTTTGCTTGGGTGCAATCTTAAGTCCTTTTGCATTTACAATATTGTATATGGCTTCATGTACTGGTGCCATACAGCTAGCGCCACCATTTTGAGGGTAGACAAACACACACCCGCACGCAAAAACGCAACATACACACAAACTTTGACTTTTATATTTACAGTGAGATGAAGAAACAATATATAAGTGTAATATATGTAGGTAGGTACATGAGAGTAGGTAAAGTGGCCACTTAACCCCATATTGAGTACTATTTCGTGGTTTTAACACTTACCTGTTTTAAAATATAACTAGCATTGCCCGCGGCTCCGCTCGCGTTCAGAAGACCAAAAACCAATTTCTTAGGTTTTACATATTAGTATACTCTTACATTGCAGTTTTTGTATTTTTTCTCAAAAATGAGACATTTTCCCGCGGTAAAAAGTGACCCTGATAACCAGCTATCACCATACCAAATTTCATCAAAATCCCTCCAGTGGTTTTTCTGTAATGTGGTAACAGACAGACAGACAGACAAAAACTCTAAAAACTATAGATTTGGTCTCTGTATCGATAATAATGTTTATTTCAATAAGATCTTCCAAAAAATATTTAGCACAGATTCGGCTTAGCTACAATTTTATTATATGTATAGATATGATTTTTTGTGAGGAGGTTTTGATATACATATTTATTGTATTTTGCAACAACACAAAAAATTTACATTTAAAGTTTATATTTTTAATTCGTTTGTGAGAGTTGTTCTTTTGTAACGAGTTGGAGAGAAGCCAGCTTTGTTTTTTTTTATAGCTCGGGCTCAATATCGTTCGACCAATTGTCAATTATTTAAATCCTTTTCTTGGTACTCTTTACGCAATAGAATTTTAAATTTAATGTTAAACAAATATATAAACAGGCAAACAACGTTTGTATAATAATAATAAGTATAATTCGGAGAATTTATACTGAATTGTGATTATAATATATATATCTGCTAGCGATTCAATCTCGCTTCGCTCGGATTCGTTCCTAGCTACGCACGCACGCACGCACGCACGCACACGCACACGCACGCGCACATGCTCAAAATATACATACATAAATAAATATATAAGTTAAATATAAATACATACATTATACAGATATACATTCTTATATATTAAATAAATACATATAAACATGTACAAAAATATTTATTATTTAAGTCTTCCCGTAAGGAAATTACTGAAAATTGTATTATTAACATTGCTATTCTTAGGATAAATTTGAATAATAGATAAAACAAGATAAAGCCACTATTCACGTTAATATAACCTTTAGAAAGAAAGCAATACAAAGGGATTGTGATATACATAATAAATCTGCTTAAGCCGTTTCTCCGACATTTTAATGTCTACAGACCTCATTACATCTCTTTTATGAAGATAATCCAGTCATTTTGATCGCTATTTTTCATAAGTAATGGTTCATATCGCAAAAGTGTAATGAATGTAATAAGCTTTTATCATTTATTGAACGGTGCTAATAATATTAGACTAATTTACGCTTTGATCTTTCTTCGGCCGTGCCGGAGGGGGAAATCTCCCTAGCGTATTTTTTACCAAGCGCACCATTTTTAATGAAATGAAATTGAGAAATACCTTTAAGCATAGGTCTTCATGCATGCATACATATGTGACAACACCGTATGGTACACCGTCGAGTTGTTCGTCGAGCCGTGCGTCGAGCCATCCGTCGAGCCGTCCGTCCAGCCACTCTTCGAGACGCTTGTCAAGCCGCTTGTCGAGCCGCTATCTGTATCTATAATAATGTCTATTTCAATAAGATTTTTCAAAGAACATTTAATGTACAGATTCAATTCAATTAGAATTTTATTATATGTATAAATAGATGAGACAATAGATTTCAAATCTAGAACTTTAGTTAAATACTATATCGAGGTGAATATGTATAACTAGTAAATTAACCAATAACAGTATATTCAAACCAAGCTTCGGAAAGCACTGCTTTATATAACTAAACTAACTTAGTTTAATTAAGCAATATTTTAATGACGATTGTAAAGTCTTATCTTTTAGTTGGATTATTAAAATGAAATTAATGTAAGGGTTCATGAATAAAAATACTTTTTTAACCCCCGACGCAAAAAGAGCGGTGTTTGATCGCTATGCGTGTGTTTGTCTGTGGCACAGTAGCTTTAAAACGAGTGCACCGATTTTGACGCGGTTTTTTTTTATTTGAAAGCTAGTTTATTGGCGATGGCTCTTAGACATGTGTTATCAAAATAGGCCGTTTTTTTGAGGTTTTTTAAAGTTTAATTAATATTTGATTAATTAGTAAGTCTAGCATTTTTGATGAACGATGACATTATGACATAATGCCCAGCTAGCAACTTACCCCTGGCCATTACTCGGATGCGTCCCTAGGCGCCTAACAGCGCCTAATAACAGCTATATGTTACTATATAGCTCATAGACTATCTGTGTACTAACGTATATTTCATCCCAATCTGCCCAGCCGTTTCAGAGTTAATTAGTAACAAACATACATACACTACAAATATTCGCAATTATAATAGTAGATCGATAACTCGCCAACAAAATAAATCTAGCAATCCATTCTCAGTAAACATTTACGCTGGGTGTTAAAAGAATTTATTGGAACATCTGCCGCCATCCTAGAAACCTACGGGGATTTCCCGTAACATAGTGTGTGTAAAACCGCAGGCAGATAGCGGTCAATATATAACACGTAACATCTCTCTCGGCACTCGGACTGGTCGACATTCGTTACTGAGCCCCGGAGACTGGACGAATACTAATATTTAAACTTTAATAAAAGTTGCTCGAATAGGTCTTTTATTTTTTTTATTGGTGTACTTTTTATTAAAATAATTATATTATTTTAACTAAATAGTACGGGTTTGACGAACTTTCATGCAGGGGACTTGTCTAAACATATCAAATGAACAAACCTCAGTCATTGAAATGTTCTAGCATCCATCTGCTGACTTAATCATAATATCAGCTCAATGACGAATTGTCCTAAGGAATTCACATTGTATTGTATTGTATTCAGCCCTTTTTAACGTCCCACTGTGGGGCGCGGGCCTCCCTTCAGTACGAGGGGGATCAGGCCATAGTCCACTACGCAGGCCAACTGCGGGTAGGCGGACTACACATGTCTTTCAAAAACTTGCTAGGTTTTGCTCAGGCATGCAGGTTTCCTCACGATGTTTTCCTTCACCATAAGACTACTATTACGCCCTAAGCATCTGTAAAACAACAAAACAATACATAGTATAAAAAAAGTCGCTTCCCGCTGTCTGTCTGTCCCTATGTATGCTTAGATCTTTAAAACTACGCAACGGATTTTGATGCGGTTTTTTCAATAGATAGAGTGATCCAAGAGAAACGTTTATATGTATAATACATGCATATTAAAGTACAGAAAAGCCGAGAAATTCAAAGATTTGCATTTCATAGTAACCGATAAAACGTACCTAGGGACGAACCCGAGCGAAGCGAGGGTGAGTCGCTAGTTAGTTATAATATAATATAGAAGCTAGGTAAGATAAGGCTATAAACAATATTAAATGTATCGCCACGAAGAAATTTACGGTGCGGTAGTTACGTGTAGTGTATGCGATGCAGTTTTATATATACTTTGTTGCAAATACTCTTCTACCATAGACGGTGTTCGTGATGTTACAGTAGAGATTTTTACGATTGTTGACGTGACATAACTTTTATGTTTAAGGCAGTTTAGTTAAGTTAGACTCTTAAATATATGAAGTTAGACTATAGGTAGAGTTTACTGAAGAACTTAAATTAAGGTAAGAATTTGGTTTCGGAAATTCTGTATGGATTGGTGTTGAATTTATGGGCAGTCTTTCTGAATTTAATATATAAATATATCTCGTGTCACGGTGTTTGTGGTAACACTCCTCCGAAACCGCTGGACCGATTTTATGAGAATAGGTCGTAAAGTATTTTTTACCCTCTTACCTCTACCCCCCATTTTTTAATTGTGATCTTAGTGTTTTTGTATGAACAATATTACATACGAGTGACGAACCCGAGCGAAGCAAGTGTGAGTTGCTGTATAACCTAAAGCTAAAGAGTTTTTTTTGTAGATTGATCGCGGGTGTAGCCGGGGGTTCTGTTAATATTTTATAAAATGAATATTTATACAATACTAGCGACTCACTCTTGTTCCGCTCGGGTTCGTCCCTAAATACGTTTTAATTTTTACTATAGATTTCTCAAAGATTAGATATTTTCGCGCAGTAAAAGGTATCATATATGTTGACCCGGATAACCAGTTTTCATCGTACTAAATTTCATCAAAATCCTTTCAGTGCTTTGTTTGTCATGCGGTAACAGATAGAGAGACAAACAGGTAGACAGACAGACAGACAAAATTCTAAAAACTATAGATTCGGCCTCGGTATCGATAATAATGTTTATTTCAACAAGATTTTCCCAAAAATATAATAATGTACAGATTCGGCTTAGGTACAATTTTATTATATGTATAGATTAGACATTTTCAGTATAATTTTATTTAGCGCTGCAAATTTAACTGTGTAATTTCAGTGAATTATTTAATTGTAGTCATATAAGTGTAGTATGACATGTAAGTCATTCATGGTGAAATTCGAAATTGTAGGGGATAGTGATAAATAATGATAATTCGGAGTCTTAACAAGTTAGCATTTTTATACCAGGCCTTGAGTCATGGTTACGCCTTTACATCTATAGAAAATGACTTTCTTCATTTCATTATACGTTTTCATTAACAGTAAACCCAAGAAATAAGCAAAGGTATTTTCAAGTACAGCCAATTGTTTGGCCAATATCGTGCGATCGCTGTAACGGCCAATTTGGCGATGTTCCAGGCTTTTATAAAATAAACATGTGTTAATGAAAACTCATAAAAAAGTCAAAAGACCTATATGTTGGTACATTAATTGAGTGTTACTGCCTATTATATCGATGCTCGTAGGTTTGATATATCTTCAAAAAGAAATATATATCTATTTAACACTAATTGAACCAATTTTCAGCAAAACAAATTTTTGACCCCATTACAATTTGATTAGAAATATAATTCAAATTATCCCAACGTTAAACGGAAAACTAGATTTAAAACGGTAGCTTTAAATAGAAATTGTACAAAGTTACGTTAAGCAGGATGTAACTAAATCTAAGTGAAATTCTGAAACCCAGCCAATTTTAGATAGTCTGTGATCACTATCTTCTACTCATAGCAAGAGCTCTCCACCTCGTGCGAGTTATACGTACGTGCCAAGTTGTCAATACATTTTTAATGTAATAATATTCAAAGATTACCATGGGATGACCTATTACGCCGTAGGTCGAAAAGTCTACTTCCGTATGACGAGAAATGTTCGTTCCGAGATAAGACTGTTATTTACAATGCAAATCTTATTAAATACCAATATCATTAAGAGTCTACTTTGTTATTTTAGAAGGGAAAAACACAAAAAGGGAGTATTTTTAGGCCGTCGCATTTGTCGGTCATGGGCTTCTTTTATATTAAGATTTGTATGAGATATTACGTTATTTTATGTTTAATAGAATAGCTTAGTACTAATTGTGACCTTTTAGTAAAAAAATAAAGTATGCAACTTACCTACCATCATTTTTCCATGTCTACTCGGTTTTTTAAATTACATATCGCGTACATAATTTACCTATAGGTATAACATTTACATATCAGTAATTAAACTATATTCACATTGAAATTCCTAATCACAGAAATTTATATGTAAATCATGCTTATTGTGTTCAACATTTACGATGCAATAAACAGTAACACAGTTACATGGCGTCGTTTTCCCGCGTGAACATTTTCTTTTGACGTAATAGTTTTAGGGTAGCAAAGGCTTTACTTTATCCTGCCAATTAATATTAAAATGGGTGGCATTTAAAAATAGAACATGAATAAAACATTGAAAATTTTAAATTATAATAAGTTATGTTTGTAGTATCTAATGATAATAGCTATGTGAGTTTGAGTTTTTGTTATTTTTAGACATCAAATTGTTTTATTTATAGTCAAGCGTAGGACAATGTATAGGTGCTACCTAACACAAGCCCGCATCATTATGTCAACAAATATTTGCACACAAATTTATGACTAAACACGACCAAATCTTGTATTGTACATTAAATGTAAATCACGAAGCGTGTAAATTGTAGTAATATTATTCTATATTACGTAGGTAAATTACTCTTAATTTATAAAAATACCACGTACGAATAATATTGAAATATTGTGTTAAATCCCGAGGGACTGGTGAGCATATTTTAAACACCATGATACTATATTATAGACAATGAAAAACGTTGTATGCGACTTTTGTGGATATGCAAAATAAAATCAAACTTTATACTACGTTTTATCGGTAGGTACTAGGTATAGAATAGAGTCCCCCTCAACGTGCGTTCACCTTGTCGTGGTGGGGGGACTCAGTAGTGCCCGGCAATCCAACCGGGCGCGAAGCCAAGAAACGCACAGGGGGGTGGCTCACTTCGGTGGGCGGTGGAAGGTGGCCCTCTTCGGTGGGCGTTGTACCATGCGGGTTGCTCCTGGTACTTCTCTGATAGCAGAGTGGACCTTGGAGCAACCCCGTGGTTGTGGTGGTCTGCTTCGGCAGACCTGCCGTCGGGGCGTCGTAGTTGAATGCGTAAGCGATCTTGCGACGCCCCATTAAGACGGGGGAAGGTTTTGTTGGGTTTTAGTGGGTAGTACTGGCTCTATTACGCCGGTGAGTCCCACACCTCGTGCGTAAATGCATTTCCCAACGTTAAAAAAAATGGTATAGAATATACTATGTATCTATATGTATCCGTCCGTCGAGCAGTCCGTCGAACCGCTCGTCCAGCCGTACGTCGGGCCGCTCGTCGAGCCGTCCTTTGAGCCGCTCGTCGTACCTGTAATCGGGCCAATGCTGAAAAAAAAGTGTCTGTTAGAAATGTATGTAATGGAAGCAAATAATTTTATAATATTTGGTTTGGTACTTTTCTTTCTACACAGTAGCGTACCATTTCAGATCGACTACTTTTTCCAATTTAATGTTTATATTTTAAATATAAACATTATGTAATTCAAAAACAAAGATTTTATGTCGATCAGTCCAGTGTGTTTGAAAACTCAGAATGTTCTGTATTCTGAGTTTAAAAATATACATTGAACTCTTATAATCTTTAATCAATGTTTTTCTTTGTATTGTCAGTGTCTACGATCTACGTGCTAGGGTACGTAGGCTCTGACTTAAAACAAAAACAATAAATTTAAATAAATGTAAACGAGAGCAATTTCTGCCATAGAAAGTTTTAAAATAAAAAAGTATGTATAAAAATACATTAAAGCACTGACAGTGATATATTTACGTATTGGCAGAATGCAGATAAGCCAGTGCCGTTGTCAAACGTTACTCGCAAAGGAAACTATTTCGCGCGGGAAAACGACGCCATTTCCCTGATGTAACTGCGTCAGAATGGCGGCTCGTATTTGTAGATACAGTGGTGATAATCATAGATTACATTTGTTGGTCAGGTTTATTTCTTTTACTTTTATACTTTTGAGTGCATCAAATAAGTCCAAATAAATTAACTTTCTATAAATAAAATGCAAATATATGGTGTTTTAGTTAACGAAAAAAGAGGGTAATATTTTGCAAAACATATAAATATGTTTGTAAGTTTATTTGTTTGATAAATTTTGAATAGTTGAAAAAAATGATGAAAATTTATATAAATTAATATACCATTTACACCAGTTAGGTGCAAATTGCAATACATGCTCAATCTACATATATAGCTTTAATGCAAATTAATAGGTAACGGATGAACGGTCTTGATGGTATATATAATACAAGGTAGAACAAATGAACGGGATATATATGAAAAGTATTTTAAATATTGAAGATATTAACTTGCGCACTCAATGTTAACATTACTTTATTTAAAAAAATATTAATAACTACATTTAAATAATATTTTAAAAATTTACTTAATTGAACCAGCTAAAATGCTAAAAAGTATAATGTTAATTTGACGACACGTTTGGCTCAGTTTGTGAGCCAAACCCACCTCAACGACCATACTTGCTGTGCCAGCGGTCGCGGATTCGAGTCCCGCTGGGGGCATTCATTTGTGATGAGCACGAATATAATATTTATGACATGCATATATTTAAAGTTCTATATATATGTGTAGTGTATCAACTATCTGGTATCCATAACAGAGACCTCGTAGCTTACCATGGTACTAGATGGTGCTGTGTGTTAATGTCCCAACATATTTATTTATTTTGATCGATAGAGTCTATGCTAAGAATGAAATCTCTCAACAAACTTTGTATCTTATAAATAAAATGAGCATCATGAAATCTCAACTCCACTTTGTTTTCTCGATATTCCATAATCAAGAAGTTTTTTAAATAACATTTTAATGCAGATTCTTATTTTGAAAAATAAAAGAATGATTCCTATAAGCAAAACTTGATAATTTCATTATTTAAGGTACTATTTTTGCATGTCATTTTGTGTTCCACCCTATATAATATGATGTTTAGTTATTGAGTCTTCCTGTGTAGTAAGTCTCAGTAACAGCCCGGAGTTGGGAAGTTGGCGGTGTTTCACCCCCGTGCCTCGGAGAGCACGTAAAGCCGTCGGTCCTGCGCCTTAACTCTCACCGGTCGTGTCGAGTGGTCGTACCACCGGAGTATGAGAGTGATAGGAATAGAGAGTGCACTTGTGTCTGCGCGTACACTTGAGCACTATAATATCTCCTGCGCAGTTGGCTAATCTCATTGAGATTGGCCGCCGTGGCCGGAATCGGCTAGGAGAACATCATCATCATCATCATAATATGATAGATATGTATATATAGTTAATGAAATAATAAACTTAAAGTATAGATCAAAAACTTAATATACTTATTATACAAATTTATATTTTAGCTTGATTAAGGCTGCGAAAATTCTTTTCCATTATAACAGATTTTTAATTTAAAGTTTAAATGAGAACGTGAACACTGAAATGGTAAATAAATATTTTATACTATTTTGTATACCACAATTGGGGGCTGTCAATATAAAAGATTCAAGTATTTATTTTAAATTTCCATTATGAAAAATGATAAATATGGAACAGGTCAATGATTTAACAACCCGAACTGACTGTAATAAGCTGTAATAGGCTGACTGTAATAATTACATATCTATACTATAATAAAAGAGTAGAGGTCGAATGTCTGTACATATCAAAAAAATGCTAAAAACCGAGTCAGGGCGATGTAAGAAGACAAATAGAACAAATCCAGATTTTTTTCAAAAAAATTTTTCTCGTCTGTTTGTCTTTTTGTACGGGCTAATCCTCGCATCTATTGGACCGATTTAAATGAAATTTTGCATGGTGGTACCTACCTTGTATCCCCGGGCAACATCTTAGATATTTTTTATCCCAGAAAATTAAATAGTTCTCGTGGGATAGTTAAAAAACTATAATGACTTATACAGCTTAGTACAAAACAACTTATGCACCTAATTTATTAAAATATAACATTCTGATACCTTATTGTCAAACAACAGGTTATTTTTCATCCCGGAGAAATAAACAGTTCCCGTGGGAACTAATAGATCCCTATGAGATTTTTTCTAGAGGCGAACCCGAGCGAAGCGAGGGTGAGCCGCTAGTAGCAATATAAAAATTTAATACCCTCTGTCTATACATTATAAGTGTGGCTAAACTGTTAATATTTTAATTCTTTTCTATTAATAGAATAGATATTTTGTCGAGGTAAATTTATATATAGAATTAAATATTTTGTGCAAATTGCAGGACCTATGATGATACAAAATTCTATTCATAACTTATCCATTGAAAACCCTTTAGTACCTAAACCTTTAGGGTAACCTTTGTTGTAACCACCTTTATCACCTATGTGAAATGGAGCATAGAACACACAATTGTTTGTTAAATACCTACTTAAATATTTGTTTAGAGGGAATCAACCCCACGTCCCTAGGGGCAGAGGTCAAGTACGGCAATGGCTGAGACGAGGGGTTTAGCTATCACTATAATATACAGATTGTAGATAAATATGAATTTCTAAAGATAAAATTTTCAAGAGTGGGGGAGTTTGTAAGGGGTATTGCAATTTCAATTAATTCATGAAAGCTTACTATACTTATTGCTTCGATATCTAAAGAATACGATAAGAGTTTAGCTTTGGGGCTTAGGTAAGATAATTTTCTAAATACCACAGTGGTTAAAGATTAGAAATCTAATAAAATATATGGAAATGACATATTATGATTCTATAACATAATATGAGAACACCTATATACATTTTAAGAGAATGAAGACGTTTTTGTAGTAGAATGGAGACGTTTTTGTAGTGATTTGTAGTGGGTGATGGGTACGAACGATTTGGCACGCGAGTTCATCTCGTGCTTGACCGATTTAAACAGAATAAAGGTCAAAACTTTCTTAATTAAATCATGCGAAATAGAAATAGACTAATTGCCATTTCTAATAACAAAAAGTGAGATTCCTTACAATTTTCGTTTTCGGTGCGAGCAATGTATGCAAGTAACTCTAAGGGGTCAAATTTCACAAGAATTGCTCGATCATTGCTTCTATTTTGTCGCAGTAAGATAGGGTTAAAGTTTAAACTAATTGTTTTTAATGTTATTAGTATAAACTTCGTTCAAAATTAAATTAAATTATACGAACACCATAGTTCAGATACTGCCAACAACAGATTAATAAATAATAGGAATAGTAATTCGTAAACCAAATTGAATGAAACACAAATCGATAGTCTTTTATAAAAAAAAAGTCTAGAAATATTTTTAAGTGGAATAACCTACTCTCCTTTGTACAATATAAAACAATACTATGTATAATCTATATACATACTCGTGTAATAAAATTCTGAGTAGAATCTGTACATTAAATATGTTTTGTAAAATCTTATTGAAATGGTCATTATTATCGATACAGAGGCTGAATCTATAGTTTTTAGAATTTGTATCTATCTGTCTGTCTGTCTGAGAACATCATGAGAAAACCACTGGACAGGTTTTGATGAAAATTGGTATGACGATATCTGGTTATACGGGTCAACATTGAGGATACTTTTGACTATTGGAAAATATCTCATCTCTGAGAAATCTATACTAACCTTGAAACGTAGGAATAAACCCGAGGGGAGCAAGGGTGAGTCGCTAGTACAATATAATTTTAGATGGTAATTTTGTAAATTTTGGTCCTATTCTAATATTTAAGTAATAGCTGTAATTTAGCCGAAAAGCTTTAGCTTTATGTATTTTCATTATTAATTTGCACATATTTCAGAGAATGCGGATATTAATTTCACCCAACCATAAATGTAATGTTTTAAGTAATACAATTTATGTAGTATACGACCCGTTTGGCTCAGTTTGTAGTGAGGCTACTTGCTGTGCCAGCGGTCGCGGGTTTGAGTCCCGCTGGGGACATTCATTTGTGTGATGAGCACGAATGTTTGTACTCCAGTCATGAGTGTTTACGTTTATAATATGTATGTATTAGTATTTAAAGTTATATATGTGTCTATCAACTGTCTGGCATCCATAACACGCGCCTCATAGGCCGTAGCTTACCATAGAACTTATTTATATTTACTTAAGTGTAAATCATCTCTCATATAACATACTTTACTTTTACGCAGTTATTTTCGCAGATTAGAGAGAAAAAAGGAGGTATTGAATTTTCTTCCGAACTTGTAGAGTTATGAACTTTTATAAGTAGATTAAATTTATTTCTAAGTAGATTAAATTTTATTTACTTTCCTTCAAAGAGAATAAAGTGACCCCTCAATTTTTTTTGATGTTATTTTTCTAACGACAAGATGTGCTGTGGGCTTGTATTTAACTTCGTAGTTTCTGTTAACAATAAAAAAAATATCTTTTCGTATTATTTCACGGATTCATTTTGATTTTTAGTTCCCGAAATTTCGAATGCTCTACAGCAATCATGGTATCAGTCTCTACCGTGACCATGATTGCTGTAAAGCATTCGAAACGTCGGGAACCATATACCTAAATCAAAATAAATCCGCGAAGTAATCCGAAAAGATAGTTTTATTTAAAATGTCAAATATTCGCGTAAATCTAAGAAAGTATTAAACAATAAAAAAATCTGCTTACGTTGTTTATGTATCCCTCACTTGAATTCTCTACCCATCCGTCTGTACTAGTGGAAGCGCCGGTATATCAGCCCAGCTGTTCTGAAGATTAATGGATGGAAGTAGATAAGCAGAATGCCAAAAAAGTGTTAATGGTTATTTGAACTGTGTTGTCTTGTTATATTCTATATAACAATTGCCTCGGTCTAAGTTCTCGGTGGTTTAGTTGCTAGCATGTATGGCCGCAGATCCGAAAGTCCTGGGTTCGAGTTCCGGGTCTGGCCAAGTTCGTTATTGAGTATTTCTGTCAAGAAATTGTGAGTAATAGAAATAGAATGCAATTATTATTTTTAGAATATTCATTACTTTGATAAGTAAATAAATGTTAATAAATAAGTGTGCTTTGATTTGTATCGGCTGGCACCGTCTTCGAAAATATTTGATTAGATATCTATAGTAAATGAAAACTAGCAATCATATTTTTTAAGTTTTTATTTATCCCTTTTTAGTGAAGACATAGTAGTAGCAAAGTAAGAAGAAAGTATTTTAATATAAATGCATGTACAAAGAAAATTTATGTCTGTCCTATTCACTGTTAAGGAGTTCCCTCGCCGGAAGTCAACCCTGGGTGCAGCGGCCATGTAATGATGGAGCTTAGAACAGGGTATGTTATAGTTAAATCCATTTACAAAAGTTCATGTCTTTTGTCCTGACTCCATCATCAGATCAGCTCATTAGTACCAGATTATATTTCAGCTCAAATGGAAACCGGGAAGTGGGTCAATAGTAGTAGTAGTAGTATTGCCTTAAGGCATCTGAGTATTGTAACACATTACTTACTTGAATTCATTCCCATCACATAACTATGATAAAAATCCATTTATTTTATTCAGCCTAATTAAGTTTCATGCTCAGTCTTGTAATGGACTACAGAGTTCAACTTTTTACAATTTCATTTGCGCCTTCAAGAACATTTAAATGTAAATTGCCATGTCCTTCGAATATTTTAGAGAATATTTGCGAACTTATTTAGGATTCCGCTTTAGTTAAAGAAGTATGGGGCTATATTAAAAATATAACGTTCTTAAATTTTACTATTGTAATATATAAAATATGTGTATGTTTGTTTATTTACTGCTACATTGGTATAATGGTTATTTTATGGCTATATAAAATTCCTAGGTTATTCTAATCTAGGCCCCGCCGAAAGATTTTTTATCACAAAAATGTCACAGTAGCAGCTTGGAGTTGGTAAGTTTTGCTACGCTTGATATCTTTCCGGTCGTGTCAAGTTATCATCTCATCGGAGTGCGGTAGAACATTAGTTAATTAAGGAATAAAATAATAAAGCCTTAGATATATTTCTTACTTAAGAAGTTCCAATTCAAGCATGCTTATTTATAAATTAGCATTGCCCGCGGCTCCGCCCGCGGAAACTAAAAACCGCGCCCGACTAAAAACCAAATTCTTAAGTTTTACATGTTAGTATACTCTTACAATGCAGTTTTTGTATTTTTTCTCAGAAATGAGACATTTTCCCGCGCTAAAAAGTATCCTATATGTAGACTCGGATAACCAGCTACCACCATACCAAATTTCATCAAAATCCCTCCAGTGATTTTTCTGTGATGCGGTAACAGACAGACAGACAAAAATTCTAAAAACTATAGATTCGGCCTCTGTATCGATAATAATGTTTGTTTCAATAAGATTTTCAAAAAATATTTAATGTACGGATTGGGCTTAGTTACAATTTTATTATATGTATAGATTACTAACTATTAATTAGCTTTCTAAGCTAGTAAGAAGCCCTTCATTAACTGAAGGCCTTTTGTGGAGATTTTCAAGTACCCTTATTATTTGCTATATTCATCCACATAGTTCCAATACTGAAAAAACTAGTACCAAACTTAATTAAATTATTTTGCAATAACATGCTGAAAATTCATTAAAATTTTTGTTTTAATGCTTGTAGGAGTCAAATAATACGGAATCTGAAGATATATAGATCAACTCAACCCCGCTATTTTCTTTAATATCGCAGGACAAATTCTCAGTAAATACAGTCACGTAACGGTGACCCTTAATATTGTCAGCGGTTCTGGGTTTTTAATAAAAAGTTTAGAAATATGGGGAAACGCGTGGAAAATTCTGGAATGATGTCACGATGGCGTTGACACAGATTTTTTGGCATTATAATGAATGTAATTTGTAAGCAGATAGCAATAAATGTTGGAGCACGTTTTATTTTAAATTCCACTGTGAAAATGTCAGTAGATTTTTTTTAAATATATTTGTAAATTTACCTTAGTAAGTCGAGAATTTTAGAACACTATTTTTAAAACTTAGTTATAGCTTTAGTAATCTTTCAATTTCATCAATACCTGAAAGATTTTTTATTTATGTACTTATGCTTCCATGGCTGCGACTTAAATTTAATAAAATATATAAATAATCTAACAAAAGAACCTATATACAAAAGAGATAATTTTTTTTGGAAAGATATAGTGAAATAAACATACAGAGCGGAACAAATGGTTGGGACATGGAAGAAACCTTAAATATGGAAGTTATCAAGTTTTACAAAGTTTTCATTAATTACTATATCGATTAGTTCGTTGCAATATGTAGTGATGTACATTTTTTGCACACTATAATATCTTGATGATATTATAAAATAGCACGAGTAATTGACTCAGATATGTATTATAATTTAGTTACTTGCTGATATTTTATTGAGTAGATTAGTACTATTAGTTTTTGCCTGCTCTCATAGTAATAAATAATAAATATGTTGGGACATTAACACACAGCACCCTCTAGTTTCATGGTAAGCTACGCTTGTGTTATGGGTACCAGATAGTTAATACGCTTTACATATATAACTTTAAATACATACATATTATAAATATAAACAAACAATAAACACTCATGACTGGAGTACAAACATCCGTGATCATCACACAAATGAATGCTTCCAGCGGGACTCGAACCCGCGATCTTGGCACAGGAAGTAGGGTCACTACAAACTGAGCCAAACGTATCGTCAAATAGTAAGCAGGATGAGAATAAAAAAGTAGCCTTTATCGGCTACTTTTTCTCCCCTTCCTAGGATGCAATCAATGTCGCCTTTAATCGAAATCTTAATGCCTTAATCGTAAAAGGAAAAATAGACAGAGTTACCTTCACATTTATTTATTTTATTAATTTATTTATTTCATAAGCACACTTAAAATATACATATTTGACATTAACACAAATAAATTATTTTAAATATTACAAAATAATTATTTATAATATTACAAGCTAAAATTTTAGGTCAATAGACACTACTATTTACCATACCGCAGGGTCGTAATATTATGTAGATATCTCACTTACATGTCAATAAAAGTTTATTCTTTTTATTATTTCTATTATTAGAAAATGCAAAATAACTTTCCCGAATCGTGCAAACTTGGCTCGTACAATTTTACGAGAATATTTACAATACAGCATATTACGTAGATGTAATGTGCGTTTCCCAAGGTGGCTTCCTCCTTCACTAGGGCTACCACTGCAAAGGTTAAAGTAATATTATGTATGTATGTTGCTGGTAGTGGAAACCATATTATATTGGATACTTACATGGGTGGTGGAGTAGATTTTAGTAAGATTTAACTAACATATAAAAAAATTGAAAAAAAAAATCTCAGATGACGCATTTATTATTATTTATTACGCAAAGATAGGAATAAAAACCAGATTATTTATTTTAAAAGTTTTTTTTATTTACATAACTACATAACACACAAAAACAAATCTATCCCACAGGAACTGTACATTTTTCCGGGATAAAAAGTAGCCTATTTGTAATTTAATTTAAGTTTTTTAACCATATTATTGTAAAGTTCATTAAAATTCAATCAGTAGTTTTTGTGTACTAAGCTGTATAAGTTACTATCGTTTTTTAACTATCCTCCGGGAACTATTTAATTTTCCGGGATGAAAAGTATCTAAAAAGTTGACCGGAGATATAAGGTACCACCATGCAAAATTTCAAAATCGGTCCAACAGTTTCGGAGATTAGCCCGTACAAACATGTCTGTTTGTCTGTTGACAGAGAAACAAAAAAATTGAAAAAAATGGATTTATGCCATTACTCTTCTTACATCCCCCTTTTTTCTATGTACAGATATTCGACCTTTACAGTTTTATTATATATATAGATGTCACTACGTTCCGTAGCGTCAGGTCTCAGGGACTATATTTTATATTACGATACCTTATGAAAAACACTACAGAATGTGCCGGGTAAATGAATATCCTACGAAAGTTGTAAAAAGTATGTATATAATATCTCTAAAAAAATTACGTCAATCCGTCGTTTTGTTACACAAACACTATTTCGAAATTTTAAATATTATAATAACAACATATTTGTTTTAAATTTTAAATCATTTTTGTTTAAATGTGTAAGCCCTACATACAACTAAGTACTTTAATATCTAAAACTTGTTTTCGTGTGAACTTTAATATACTCTGATTTATTATTCTGAAGCGAAATAATAAAGCGAATATTATTTTCCAGCCAAAAAGATTGTAATAAAAGATTATTTTATAGGAAAAATTACATTTTTTGTGTTTATATTGAAACATAGTAACTTTTTCATTGTTATACTAACAAGTCTAGTTTATAAATTATCTCATCGGTGTATTGTGTTGGTCGATTTCGAAAACCTTAATTATCCTCATATTATGAATTTAACATACTCTTAAACGTTACGGTTTAGTTAAAACTTTTTAATGTTTACTTAGAACTACTAATTGTGTAGGTATATACGTGGCATGGCGGAAGTGGTCGCCATCTTAGAAGGAATAATAGTCTTCGTGGCAGTTACAAAGAAAGTTACCAATAATATTCCGTTAATTAATATAGCTCCTATGATCTCTGTACGGAATTAATAGTTTTTCTGCCTTTACTTTCTTTATATATATATATATATATATATATATATATATATATATATATATATATATATATATATATAATATTTATGTTATACTTTGTATCTCTCCCGAAGATGATTATATTAGAGTTACGATTAGTTTTAGGAGCTTAGCTTTACTTAGGGAGCTTGAAATAGCAATTGTCGTCACTCTAGGTACCTACGATTAGAAATGCTATTAGTATGTTATACCTTCACTTTGAAAGGGCTGGACGAATTTGCATAGATTTAGTACACTTATAAACTATGCTGCAAAACGTAGGTTGCTTGCTGTTATTAATAAAATTTGCCAAAAGGCTTTTGCTGCATGAATGTATGTATATATAATATTATAAATATGATAATGTTCTCCTAGCCGATTCCGGCCACGGCGGCCAATCTCAATGAGACTAGTCAACTGCGCAGGAGATATTATAGTGCACAAGTGAACGTGCAGACACAATGTGCTTTGTCTATTCCTGTCACTCTCATATTCCGGTGGGACAACTGCTCGACACGACCAGTGAGAGTTAAGGCGCAGGACCGACGGCTTTACGTGCTTTCCGAGGCAAAGGGGTGACACCGCCAACTTCCCAACTCCGGACTGTTACTGAGACTACTATACTATACAGAAAGACTCAATAACTAAACTTGGCCTGACCCGGGACTCGAACCCAGGACCTCCGAGTGTGCAGCCGTACATGCTAACCACTACACCACCGAGGCAATTAAATATAAAACATACTTAGTAAATAAGGGTAAGTCCTCGCAAAAATTCGAAAAAAATCTAGATTTGTTCTATTTCTCTACTTACATCCCTCTGACCCGGTTTTTAGCATTTTTTTCTATGTACAGACATTCGACCTCTACAGTTTTATTATATGTATAGATGTGAAAGTTTAGATGCTTGGATGGATGTTTATTATTCAATCACCCTAGAACGGCTGAATAGATCTGGATAAAATTTGGAACAGAGATAGATTTGTCTGGAACAGTACATAGGCTACTGTTTATCCCGTAAAAATGTACGGTTCCCGTGGGATAGATTTCTTTTTATTCTTGTGCTAGAACTCAATAATTTAATTTATTATACTCGTATTTTTAAAAATTATATTCATTACTTAATTGGACGTAGTTATGCAAAATGGATCCAGCCCACGAAAAGCGGTTATTGAGTTACAGTTATAAATCGCACCTACATATCAACTTATATACCTACAGAAAGTAGATAATAATAGATAGAACTTAAAAAAAAAGACTCCTATTTTCTCAAAACTAAGTTTTATGGTTGGATCTATTTTGCATAACTACGTCCAATTTCAATTAGTTTTATTGTTTTAGTCTGAGGTGTACCCTCTTCCGGGATTCAAACCCGTCATCCTTACTAACAATCATTTAGACAGAAATCGTGTAGGGATAAAGGAAAAAAAATAAAAGACTTTGCTTCATCAAAAACATTGAACGCTATAATCAATAATCTAACAACATTTAAAGTGACCTAATTAAACAATCTACGCAAAAACAATATTTGTTATCTCAAATATACACTAACGTTTGTAAACCAACATGACAAATATTATGCGATGAAATGTATTTTGAGTGTTACTACAAGAAAAAAAAAGTTTTAATTAAAAATAAATTTGACACTTTAAATGGTAAATGATTGCTGAACGAAACATGAATATAAAATATTTAAATTTTTTACAGTTTTCCTTAAATAAAAACGGTCTTTACTTTGAAAAAGTATTTTTAAACAAAATTTTCAATGGACTACACTGTTTAAGTACTCGTCATTTAAAGTGTCTGCAATAAAATTTATATTTTTACGACAAAATATTTATTATTTTAAAATGAATAAACTTACCGGTAATAGTAAAACAAAAAATATTATTCCGTATTTAAAATTCTAACTTAACAATCCCTTTCTTAATTACATTGTTTAAAAAAAATTACATTTGTTTTTTAAATGGGGCAATGATATGTAAATTTCGATACAATAAATAAAAGAAAATCCAGATGGGTGAATATTTTACTTAATGAATACATAATTTTACTTTTAGTAAAATAAAAGTTACTATTAAACAAAAAAAATCAATATAATAATAACTTTTATTCAGTAATTAAAGCTAACATTGAATTTAAAGCTTGATGTCGACTTATACCATAAACAATAGAAACAATGAATAATCGATTTTGTTCATATTTTTTTAAATATCTTATTACCAAAAATATCGATCTACTCAAAGTATGGAAATTATATATATAAAATTTTTGAATTTCAAATAATGTTAGAATTACACTTTTTAAAACCATATTTTGAAAAGATAGACTTAAACCTAAATAATTTCATTCTTGTCTCTAAACATTTTTAATTTTTATATTTTCTAATTTGTATCATCATATATTATAATATCGTCATTCAAAATGGATGAATTAAAACTTCAAAGTGACATTAACAACTAAGTATAAATAATTACTATACCTAATTTACGACATCTAATTTCTAAATCATTATTGCAAACTAAAATAAGAAACTTTTATTATCGAATGAAATAGTATGTTTGAGGAATTAGCAATGGACCAATAGATAACAGCTGATTACCTGTTGAAAATTTTAAAACAATGTGGCGAAAAATTTTACTTATAAGATCATCTTTTATGACAATCATAAATCGTCATAAGACACATCTTTTATGTAAAATTTTTCGACTTGAATTTGTTTTAGTTTTCAGTTTTGATGATGATGAAAGATTTAAACTAAAGCCAAAACTGACTGACTAAATATGATTTGATGCACTACAAGTATATCTAGTCATACTCAGTCACCTTAGCAGATAATGCAATAATAATTTCGCAATAGACGTTGTCTGAATGAACAGTGTAAATGACACAAGCAAGTAGCAAAATTTATCATTTTATTTGTAAACGTACAAAAATCTAATCTAACAGCAACATGGACGTGAAACTAAGTTTATGGACCTCCGTATTTTAATATTGTCCATCATTGTGCATTGTTTTTACTTTATTATCACAAAGAAAAAACATCAATTATGTAATCAAAATCGTTTACAAATTTCAATATTCTCTTTAAAATGCCTCCACTAAATTTGAGCATCAAATCTGAAATTCCTTATTTATTATACAATTGGTAAATATTTACATAGCATAATGCCGTATTATAGAAAGAACATCAATTATATTTTAAGTCTAATATCTGTATATGAAAACACACATTTAACTACGTTTGCTGTTGTACATAAATGCTATAAATAGAAACCCTTATATAATTATGTTCAATTCTATGATATTCCGTGATGATGAGCGTCTAATGCCTTCTAAAATTGAAATTATTCTTCTCGAATCCCAATACCAAAGTGCTCTACTTAAACATTATCACAGGCTTCCGCTCCTGACCCTGAGGGTCGTAAACAACATTGCACCTTAATTTCAATGATTCAAAGACTATTTTATATAATTTTAGTTAAAACGAACTCTGTTCCAATTACACTAAAGATATTTTTATATTTTTTATTTAATAAATTTCGTATATGAAAACACATTTTTCAAAAGTCTTTACTTCGAAACTGGTCGGGGGTTCCACAAGGCGCTACATTAGGCCTTATACTGTTCCTTTTGTGTATCATTGGAACGAACAAATTTATTTCCAAGAGGGTAGATAGGTTTTGGCGGTGGTCGCCTAACAGTCATGCGGCCACCTAGATGGGTGGCCGGCTACGGATCACATGACGCAACAACTCTTCGCCCTTCCTTTCAGCTCAGCCTTCAAGTCGCGCTTGCTCTTACTGCGCCCGACTTGCTTCTGGTAAAAAACAATATATCATTTTTCACGATTATATATCATAAATTATATTGGTTTCTTAATATATGTTATTACTTAATTAATTAAATTGTATATATATTTTAAATTAGACTATCTTTTCAGATTTTATCGCGGATTTAATGTATATTTTCCCTTAAAGAATATACATATTATATATGTCTGTCTTGATTACTAAATATTGAAAAACTAAACAATTTCCATTATAATTAAAAAAAATATGACATGCGTAACGCGTTGTGTTTACCTGCGTGAAGCCAGCGGGGGCGCTAGTGAATAAAAATTATAATCAAACTAAATAATAATTTATTTAATAATATAAGGCTTATGCCTTCGGCTTATTCATCCAAAACATTCCTTTCACACAATTTGAAATAAAAATATTCAATGTAGAAACTCGATCTTCAATACATTTCATTATTTAGTACGAGTATATGTAGGTATCCCTCCCAATTATAAAGGACAAAATTAAAAATATATAAAAATGTAGTGACTGAAGTCTTGTAAGCGAATTTTTAATAAGTTTGCTTGTAAATTTTATGTTTATGTATAACAATAAGGATGCGAATAAAATATATAACTATATACTGCATTTGACCAGCGTGGTGTACTATAGGCGGGGTGTACGACCTGATCCCCCTAGTATTGAAAGGAGGCCCTTGCCAATGGGATGTGAAAAAGGGCTGAAGATATTTCAAAAAATATACCTGTTGCTTCATCTGTTGTTTATTTAGTTTGCCTAGTGCCGCCAGAGCCGCTACTTCAAAAGCATCTTTCACGCCCTTGCTGGACGCACGTGCGGATGTCTCCACATAGGTCGTTGCTCCAAGCTGTCTTGCTACTGACAGAGCCTGACGCAAAAAAAGTATTTAGTTAAAGTTTTATACTGCAAGAATAAAATAAAAGAGCAATAATTAAAAAAAGGGAAAGACTGATCTGCACAGCGAGGGTTCCATAGATTAACAAGTTAAAATATGCCGTGGTTGTAGAATTTTTTGCGTATTTATTTTATTATTTTGTTTGTCTTCATAATAATCATGTCATCTCTCCCATGACCATGGTTGTTGTTGAGAACCACAAATCTAAATAAATCCTCAAAAAAATATTTCTATCAAAATGTTAAACATTTGAGTATTGTGGTAAAATATTGTTTTACATTATATTAAGATTTGCTATATTTTTGTTGTAACACGCGTAATATTTTAGAATTATCTAACGATTCAGATGAGACACCTACTTATCAAATCTCAGCTAAATAGCTCAAATAGTCCCTAAGTAAAATGGCTGTGACATACAGATAGACAAGACTTGCCTTGACTTTTGACAACGAAAAGTAAAACATAAAAAAACAAGGCAAAGTCATGTCTTTAAGATAATCTTAGTCTTTTACAAAAATGCAAAGTTTTAGACTGTTAGGTTATATGTACATACATACATATATATTTTTTAAAAACGTAAAACGTACGTGTTTTAATAATTAATTATAGAGATAAAATGAATTTCAGTAATATGATGATCAGGATAGTGTTTATTTTGGACAGCTCACTAAGAGGTTAAGTTTGATAGGTTTGCCATTCAATTGTTACTCCTGTTTAGAAACTCCCAAAACTAAAATAGATCAACAGTAGAGGTGAATCTCTGTCTTCAACACACGGTAGAATACACATAAACAAGCTATTTATATAACTTTATTTACATGCACACAATGATCTATTGTCTGCAAATCCCTCGACTATAACTAAATACCCAGTTCAACTGGTATTATGTTTCGAATTTACCTCAAATGAGAAAATTTACATAATTTTGCTTCCTCATTTTGTTGATATAGTGGATTATTCATAGCGCGTACAAATTGACGATTAATCATTAGTTAGATCAATTGTGAGTAGTTTCTTAGATGTGACATTAATTAGTATTAATGTTATTTTATTGTATATGTTTATTATTGATTTTCAATTTATATCCTACTATTATTTACTATTAGCGACCCGTCACGAGTTTGCTCAATAAATCCACATCAAATGACATACATTTTATTATATATATTATTTATAGACTTATACTTAATTTGCAGCAATTTTAAAGTACTTTTGGAAGCCATCAGAGGCGATTTCCTTTTAGTAATACACTTAGGCTTAATATAAATATAAATAACCTTTATTTTATTATTTATCTAAAGAATAGTGTTATTTAAAATCGAAGAGATTTTTTGGAAAACAAAGCATACCTATATTAAGGGAATATTAAGGGCTAAACGATTTACCCTCACTTTGCTCTGATTCGTCCCTTTATTGGGGTCTTTTTATCATATATTTTATTGCTTTATTTCAAACAGTTTCGGCAGTGTATGCAAATAAAGCTACTCAACTGCCAATTTCTTCAAATTTTAAATAAAGTTATTTTAATTTCTAACTGTATTTTTTTAAACGAAAAAAATTGCTTATAGCACTCGGCGATGATGTAGCTTCCTACTAGTGAAAACGAATTCGAAATTGAATCAGTATATTCACTCATAAACTAACAACATTTCTCACATTAGTGCAATGAAGGAAACACGTATACGAGATCTTTAGTGTGGAGTCTCTATCACATAAAATAAATTTAGCTACTACATGGAGTAAAATATATGGTGTAAAACAACTTTTAATATTTAGATAAAATGTAATGTAATATGTGAAATCTAGTATCACACTATTTGGCTCGAATGCCTCGAATTAATTGAAATAATTGAACAGTGACCTAAATTGTTGGTGTCAATTGTCTCGTAGAATCTCATTGGTATGATATTCAAAGTATTTTATCAATGAAATGTTTGAGTTCATTAGCAAAGACCGCTTTTTACATATTCCTTTGCGGCCTGGTAATATTATAATTGAATAATTTTGGAACTTGCGAAATTTCGACCATTATAAAATATTTTATATCAATCGTAAATTTTATTAAAAGCTTATATTTGATATTTAAAATAACTCAAGATTAAATTACATTCATCAAAACTAAACGTGTCTGATTTTAGAATTAATTGGAATTTAGAATCTTTATATAAATAGGCGGACAGTGTTAGGTAGTGGTGGTAACGCGTTCGCTTCTGAAACCGAATGAAGCGGATTCAAATCCCAGGTCTCGCACGTCTGATATTGCGAATAATTGCAGCATGATAACCACTTGTCTTACTGTGAAGGAAAACATCGTGAGAAAACCTGCATGTTTGAAAGAACTTAGCAAGTTTTTGAAAGACATGCCCAGTCCGCCCGCAATTGGCCAGCGTGGTGCACTATGGCCTAATCCCTCTCATATTATTGTATTATTCTCGAGGAGGACCGTGCCTAACAATAGGACGTTTTAAAGGGCTAAAACACACACACATAGCTATTTACGACCTTTAGTACTATCCATAAAAAAATGGTCGAATTTCGATTACTGGACGAACACTAAACAAGCAAAACTATTGCGATTATAAAGTATGATAACAAAAGAACGGCAAGGTAGTTGTAAATAAAGGAATACCAGTCTTCTACCTTTTACTTGACTACTAGGAAGTTGATTAAATATATCACTTGAAACCTCGACAAGAAAACATTGAAAGAAGCTCATATTTAAGCAAAATTGGAGATAGTTTTGTTACATTTTTATTTCCATAATTGCAGGTATCAATTATTTGTTTAAACAATTTTAGATTTTATAACTTGCCTTGTTAAACAGGCCAGTTATGAGTTATACCAATGTCCAGTTATAATTGGAACAATAGCAGTATGTACGACTTATTATTTTTGTTGGGCTAATCTTACACCGCGATGGGTCCATACGATAAGAAGAAGAATAAAGAGTAGTGATTATTATGTTAAAATTAAGGGGAAGCTAGATAAGTATTTGTCAATTCTAACACTAACCTCTTCGCTGGTGACTGGATGTGTTCTTAGCTTGGACAGCATGGTTAGGGTTTCCTTGTCATGTCGGAGATCAGCTTTGCATCCACACAGCAGCACTGGGGCGGAGCCTCCGTGAGTGCGTACTTCTCTGTACCACTGGAAAATAAATCGTACTTTTATTATAAGCTGGCAATTTACCCTCGCTTCGCTCGGTGCGCCCCTGGGTACATTTTAATTTGTTTTTGAGCGGAACCCTAATTATTTTTCTAAAATAAAAGTAGCCTAAGTTACTCCTTATAACATCAGTTATTTGCCAATGAAAGTCCTGTCAAAATCAGTCCAGCCGTTTCGGAGATAGCCGGATCAAACAGACAGACAGGCAAAAATTTTGAAGTTTATATTATCTGTATAGATATGATCAATTTTATTTATTTGTATAGATACGAGAGATTCTACATGTATATGTGTATGTATGTTTGTTAATTCTTCACGCTGAAGGCTAGACAGATTTGGATAAAATTTAGTATATGGATAGATAGAGTAACATATAGCCTTCTTATAGGCATCGCGGGACACTACGCTAAGTAGTTCGCTAGAAATTATATTTTAGTGTCAAGATTTAAGCATAATAGTAACCTACACCATAGTCTCTCCGTTTTTTTAATATGGTAATAAAAAATGTGTAATATATTCCACAACATACAGTACCTATTTAATTAATTAATATTTACTGCTTCGCATTTAAGACTTATTGTGCACTTGGTATAAGTTTTCATTGCACTTCTTTTAAAGCGATCTTCTTTAAATCTTTTCCAATAAAACATGTAATGGTCTACTTGCACAGTTACCTTTCAGTTTTATGTATTACTACCGTTTACCCTCAGTTCCACCTAGATATAGGTCTTTATAACTCCACTCCTAAGGGTCGTAAACTATACTAATATTATAAAGCGGCAAAGTTTGTGAATTTGTGAGTTTATGACGTTGTATGGGGTTAATCTTTGGATCTACTAAATCGATTTAGATAAAATTTGGTAAGAAGATAGTTGGAGACAATGAAAGGGACATAGGATACTTTTATTCCGGAAATTATCGCTTAATGAGCCACCTCACCATGACAAGGTGAACACACACGTAGGGTTAGTAAACATATCACCTGAGTAACACAAATAAAAAAAAAATTGTATTTATCGCACTTTTCTGCAAAATTTCTATCATACATTCATACATTATAGATAAATAAACTCCGATATCAGTAAAATAAAAAGTTTCCCATCGCGGTTTCTGAGAATCATTGCTTTGAACCGGATTTTCTTTAAGGGGCTTTTTACTATCATCTTATTTGCTTAACAAGATCTACTGCTATGTCCGCTTTGAAAATATTCTCATAGATAAAGCCATTTCTTCCTTTACTTTTATATAAAAAAACCTAGACAGCCAAATCAGATATCAATTTAATAAATTTTAACGAGGTAAAGCCATTTTTTTTTAATTTGTATTTTACTAGCAAAACCTTTGGCTTCGCTCGTGTTAAAACTACAAATAACGAATTATTGAATTTCAAAAAAACCTTTCTTAGTTGATACGTACACTTTACTAAGAATACATCTTCAAATTTCATGTCTCTAAGATCAGTTTAGACTGTGCGTTGATATATCAGTCAGGTATCGATAATAATGATTATTTCAATAACATTTTCCAAACAATATTTAATGTACAGATTTGACTCAGTTAGAATTTTATTATACATACATATGCTCATATAGGTTATCTATAAATGATAGAATAATACTTAATATTAATTAAGTTATATTGAAATTAATTAGTTTCCAATTCGATTAACAGTTCTACTATTCACCTTATGATTCATATTAGATCGTTTTGATAGATTTATTATTGTACCTTTAGTATGTTGTAAAACTGACTTCTAAGACAACACAGTCAAAGTGAAGTTAACAAAAGCGTGATAAAAATAAAGAACATTTTTCACTACGAGCAATATTTCTTTTAAAGGAATATAAAAATAAATTGTTTTGTGTTGCTCAGAAACAAATTTCCGTTTTACGGCGGAAACAATAGTGTCGATACTTTCTGGCGTAAAGTCAGTGTAAAATTGACTTCCTTTAGTGACATGGTATTAGTTCTCATGCTGTTAAAATGGTGGATCAAATTCTTTCAAATCTGAATGCAAGATATAGCCATAATTTTAAAAACAAAAAGGAATTTAGAAAAATAAATAAAACAAAAAATCATAAAATGACACAGACAAGAGACTTTAGTGTTCGTATACTCAATAAAAATTGGCGTAACATTCGTGACAAAGGAAAACCGTAAGTTGCCTTGGGGAAAAAGGCTTATATTTAACAATATTTAAATGATTTTTTTCGGTTATATAAATTTATTTATTATTTAATTATTATAATAATTTATAGTATATATTTTATTTTTTATAAAAATAAAAGAAATGGGTATATATGCGTAATGGAATATTATTTAAATCTAAGATGTCGTTTCAGCAAGCTCTATATTATGGTGTTTTGAATGATGAAGATGAGTCCAAAAAAAAAAACTAAATAATAATCCCAATTTAAATAAATTCTGCTAAAAATCATCAAATACTTCCGTTGCAAAAACTTCAATTGTCTAGTGCTCTTTATAAGAGCAGTCTTGTCTCATTGAACTGGTCATAGTGTTCAAAATAGGTTAAAAATATAACCTACGTTTTGATACGGTTAGTAAATATTACAAAGGCGAAAGTTTGGATGGATGAATGTTTGCTACTCAAAAACGCCAGAACGGCTAAACCGATCTGGATGAAATTTGGTAAAGAGATAGATTATAGTATGGAATAGCACATATATTACTTTTTATCCCGGAAAAATATACGGTTTCCGTGGGATAGTTTCGTTTTTGTTTTTCATTGCAAGGGATCAACTATCTATTCCATACTAACTCTTAAAACGTAACTACGGACGTCGAGCGAATATAATAGTTAAAATAAAAAATAAAATAAATACACATGGTCAAATTTTATAATTCTCGATACTTATTACCAAATGAGTCATATCAATTTATTCTTATAGGTTAAGGCGAATGCAAGGTGGGTAGAACAATGCGAGGGCCATGAATGAATATATCTTATTCACTTAGTACTATTGAGTAATTCCCAAGCTATTAAAGTTTATATCTCCCTTATAAATAGATAAGTCACTTAGATTTTTTTGCTTCATTGGTCTAGTGGTTAGAATATTTATCTGCAGATCTTGAGGTTCGAGTCCCGGATCAGTCAAAAATAGGATCTACATTAAAAGAAGAACAGACTATGACAGGGAACACTGTAATATCTCATATACACGAAATGTTAGTACAAATGAAATTATATTCTGAGGTCGCCGTGGGGGAAGTTCGGTCAGAAGGACTTTACATCAAAATAATTGGCCGTGTGGAACATAATATGCTTTAAGCATTATTTATTATCTACAATTTAACTTTAAATTAATTATTTTTCAAATAAAATAAACATCAATAACAATGGTCTTGCTCGAAACTAAAAATCTAAATAAATCCTCGAAAAAAACCGTCAAATATTGACGAAAGTCTCAGAATGTATAATTTTTATTTTTTAACATTGTTATTTTAAATTTTATATCGGTATAATAAACATTTTAGCTACCAAATTAAAGTTTATAGCTATTTTTTGTAGTTATATATGAAACCAATACATATTGTGTATTTCTTCAAAACACTAAAGAATAAAATTGAGCTAACACAAGTTTAGTAACTTTTTTAAATTCTTTAAAACGTTTGCCCTACGGTTTAAAATTTAAAAAGTTTTAAATTATCTATACTACTCTATACTAATATTCTAAAGAGGTAAAGTTTGTGAGTTTGTGAGTTTGTGACGTTGTAGGAGGTAATCTCTAGATTTACTGAACCGATTTAGATGAAATTTGGTAAGAAAATATTTGAGACCCTGGGAAGGACATAGGATTTTATCCCGGAAATCATCCCTTAAGGGGGTGAAAATGGGGATGAAAGTTTGTATTGGGAATCTAGCTAGAGACGAACCCGAGAGAAGCGAGGGTGACTCGCTAGCTTGATATATTTGTGGTAATTGTGTTCTAATTTTTAACCGACTTCCAAAAATGTAAAAAATACCTAAACGGGGGTTTTCATTTAGAATAGATACCTAATCGAATATTTTCGAAGTCGGTGCCAGCCGACAATATTTTAAGATATGAATAAATATGTATTTTACGTATCGAAATATATTAGATTTGCTTTGCACCGGCTGGCACCGACTTCGAATATATCTGATTACGTATATATTCTGAATGAAAACCCCCGTTTAATTATTTTTTACATTTTAGTGCCTGGAAGTTGGTTTTTTAAAGTTTTTATCAATATTACCTTCACAGCTGCATTGTTTAAGGTTTCTGGTTCTGCGATGTTGAAACACAGCATAAATATTTTAGCGTCTTGATACGCGAGCGGTCTCACAGTGTCATACGCTGTGGTGCCTGTGAAAGAAAATCAATATTAAGTTACGGTTTAAAGAGCAGTCTATAAGTAAAATAGTTTTTACTGTACACCTAATAACATTATTAAGCTTTGAACCGTTATTTGAAGCCTATATTAAATATTTGAGAGAAGCTAACTTGATTTCCGGTAACGCGTCAGTTTTTTCTCGAATTCTCATTAGTCGTCCCCCACCATTTTAGTTCCCTCGTTGTACACCAGGTAGCGCTGCGCTCAGAAGATGGCTAGTGTCAGCGCCTTGCTTCATTGGCGATTTGTTTTCCGTAACAGTCGGTCGTGTCTAAAATCTACAAGTGAGTTTATAACACTTATATTTTGGATATGGTATATTATAAGTATATTTTTAAATATTATATATTTTAAACGATTTTATCGTTCGGTATTTATTTTATTTTGTTTTTTAAATAATTTCGTTTTCCTTTAAGTATGAGTGAAGATTCTTCCGAATTATCTGATTCCTGTTCTTGCTCGAGTTCCCATAACGTGGAAACGGTGGCAGTGGAGGTTCACGAGCAGGAGCCGCAACGGGCCAAGTCAAGTGCCCTGCCAACCACGCCTGTTCCTTGCCAAACACAGCGAAAACGGAAGCGTTCAGGCTCAAAGGAGCGCAGTGAAAAAAGGAGAAAACGTCTTGAAGAAACCATACATTATTTGGCTCAACAAGTAAGTGGTATACAAAATTATATTGCAAACAGTAGCGTTGCTTTTCAACCTACATGTCACTCTAGTGCTTACGTGCCTGACCAAGGACAAAACATAGATATTGATTCAGATATTAGTGCAGATGTTAGTGGTGAACTATATACCCGTAAGAATTGTACGCAGGAGCCAGTGCGGACTTCTGAATTGCCCGTTAGTTTCAATTTTTCTCTGAATACTGTGTTGAAAGAACCAACAATACAAAAGTCTTCTCAGGCTCGCGTAAAGTTAATTAATTCAATACAACATTTTGATACTGAAGATTGGAACAACGTACGCTATGCAGAAGTGCAAAAGCAGTACTGTTCTGCTCCGGGTTTTACATATTTAGAGACTAATGAAGAAATCAAATCATATGATAAATATTCATCTCTTGCGCTTATTGAGCGGGGTTTTGCTCTTATTATGCAAAATGAAGCCGCACAGAGCGCTTTTACAGCTTTAATTGAGTGGGCAAGTTTCTCGGGTAATAATATCACTGCTAAATCACTGCATGAAAAAGTGAATGAATTATTTATAAAAGGAAATTTTCAAAAAATTAGTAGCGATGTTTTACAGTTAGCTTGTGGTCACAGAGCTGAGTTAGTACAACAAAGGCGTGATAATATTTTGCGTTCAGTAAAAGATAGTTTTTTGAAGTCAAGTTTACGTAAAATCCCTCCCACTAGTGAGAATCTTTTTAATAAGGAATCTTTCTCTACTGCTATCGAAAAATCTGGGGGTATGTCTAAAGTTTTCTGGCCGCTCCGAGCGCCGACACAAAATAAAGCTGCTGCGCAAGCACAGCCCCATCAGCAGACTCAGGTCACACCTAGTCATGCAATGAGAATACCTAGTGCAGTTAATTATCACTATCCTCAATTTGATTATATAAACAGGCCACCTTTCCAAGGTGCCTGGAATACTTTTAATGTTAATAGTCAAGGACGAGAATACGTCCGCCCTACCTTTAGATCAAATCAGCTGCAACAATTAAGGCCTTTTCGTCAAAGGCCAGGATCACAAAATTTTCAAAATTCAGAGATTTACTCAAACGCAGGTAGGGGATCAAATAAACAATCTGTTCAGTCAGGATCACGTCGATCAAAAAGAAAATATTGACTCTGCCCCATTCCGCGCGGGTCGCTTACTGGAATTCCTGGAACATTGGAAATACCTACAAGCGCCTCTAGGGCTAATAAAGATTATACAGAATTTTCGCATCCCATTTTTAGCCAGGCCTCCATTAGTAATACCAGACCTAGTCTCTCATCGTTTTCAAACTCCAGTATCGAAAGACATGGACTTAATTATAGACCAATTAATGAAAATGGGGGTCATAGAGCCGACTCCGCTCAGCCCCAGTTTTGTGTCACAAATATTTCTAATACCGAAGGGCGACGGATCCATGCGTCCAATATTCAATTTAAAAAGCCTAAACAATTATGTGTTCGTGGACAAATTCAGACTCATAAATGTGCACAAAATAGTGAACTTTTTGCAAGCAGGGGATTGGTTAGCCAAGATAGATTTGTCCAATGCCTACTTCCACCTACCTGTGTCCAAAGCACATCGATGCTTTCTCAGAGTTATTTACAAAGGTCATCTATGGCAAATGACGTGTCTACCTTTCGGCCTAGCATGTGCACCAAAAATTTTCGCATCTCTTACGAATTGGGTGGCACAAGTTCTTCGGGGGAAAAGCATTCGAACTGTGGTGTACCTAGACGACTATCTATTAGCTTGCCAAGATCCTCTGCTCCTAAAGCAACAAGTTCGGGATGCTCTGAGCATTCTACAGAAACTAGGTTGGCAAATAAACTTCCAAAAGTCGGTCCTAGTACCACAAACCAATGTACAATATCTGGGAATTGTTTGGGATACTCATGCAAATCTAAAAAGTTTACCGATAAAGAAGTGTGGGGATCTTCTAACAAAGATTTTGACAATGTTAGAAAGAAAAAGGGCCAATCTAAAAGAGATTCAAAGCTTAGTGGGGTCAATAAATTTTGCCAGTTTTCCAGTGTACAGGGGACGCTTACATCATCGAGCTCTCCTGAAACATTGCCAGTAGTTACTGCGTTGCAATCCTCGGCTGCAATTTCCGATACCAACCGCTGCCTTGAAAGAGTTGAATTGGTGGAAACTCAACCTGACTCGGCCCTCGCTCCTTCATTTCCCTCCCATTTCGAATTACTTGGTTACAGACGCCTCAGAAGTAGGATGGGGAGCTCAGCTGAACAATCTGAGGTTGTCGGGCCAATGGACGCTAGAGGAAGGGCGTTTACATTCCAATCAAAGAGAAATGCGGGCTGTGTGGTACGCATTAAAAGATCATTGTCCGCACCTTGTGGGATCTTCGATGCTAATACAGAGCGACAACCGCACAGTTGTCGCGTACTTGCGAAACGAAGGGGGTACAAAGTCGGGGCCTTTGATGGAAATTACATACAAGATTTTCACTTTATTGGATCGGTTCAATATTCACGTAGAAGCCCATTACATTCCAGGCCGCTACAACGGAGAAGCGGATCGGTTGTCACGTTCAATTCATCCGCCAGAATGGCACCTTCTACCCACAATTACGTCCATAATTTTTGCGAGATGGGGCCTTCCAGTAATAGACCTGTTTGCATCAGCGACAGCTCACGTTGTCCCAGTTTACGGTACGCTGGACGTGAGAGACCGGCAGGCACATCTGTACGACGCGTTCAGTCAGGAATGGCACTTCTCACTAGCATGGGTATTCCCGCCTCCATTTCTAATTCCCCGGGTATTACAGCACCTCAACTCGGCAACGGGAATATATTTGGTTGTAGCACCGAGATGGACCAAGGTATTTTGGCGACCAGACTTGAAGAGTCGCGCTCTGAATCCTCCTTTCACAATACGGAACTTGGGACTAGTTCTGATCGACACAGTAACGAATCGGTCACCTCCACTGACACCAGACATGTATTTGGAGGTATGGAGATGTGGGGGTGGACGGAATATCTAACAGGTTGGTCGGATAGGCAGAGACAATTTTTACAGAAAAGTTGGCGGAATTCTACTTTAACTATCTATAAAGTAGCATGGCAAAAATGGTGCGCGTGGGCGAAGGCGAACTTTGTCTCCATCAGTCAACCCACTGGGGCTGACTTTGCTAGGTATCTTATAGACTTACACCAAGTACAAGGACTGGCGTATAAAACCATTTTAGTCTATAAATCTGCTGTTTCAGTTTTATGCAACCCTAATACAGAATCCCGTTTGAGTTCACATGTGTTGGTAAAACAAGCTTTGAAAGCTATTTGTAATAGTCAATCTGTCAATAATAATAAAACAAAGGCTCCAATATGGGATACAGATGTACTGACAGATTGGTTACAAAATAATTTGCCAAACACGAATAATTTATTTGAATGTTCTGCGCGTGCAGCTGTGTTATTATTATTGTGCTCTGGCCGTCGTGTACATGATCTTACATTACTGGATATTGAAGACAACAATTGCTTGTTAAAGGACGAATCAATAATTTTCTGGCCTAAATTTGGGTCCAAAACTGACACGGTATGTAATAGACAGTCAGGGTGGCGTATTTATAGAAACAAAGATAATCAATCCCTAGACCCATATTTTTGGATACAGAAAGTTATTGAGTTGTGTCAGTCTAGACGTGCAATCTGTAAAAAGACTAGCTTATTCTTAACAATTTGTGGTCAACCAAAAGAAGCTTCGAGTACTAATATTGGTAATTGGGTTAAGAAGATTTTATGTCAAGCAGGTATCAAAGCTAGCCCAGGTAGTTGTCGACCCGCAGTCGCTTCAAAAAATTGGATCCAAAATTGTCCGTTAGATGACATACTTGCACGAGGGAATTGGAGATCAGGAAATACTTTTCTAAAATATTACTGCAGAGAAATTCAAAGTTCTTCATTACCGTCTAGCTCTAAAGGTGTATTACAATTATTTACTCCTGTGCCTGATTGATTTTAAACATTGCTTGAAATTTGAGTTTATTTTTTATTATAGATTTTTTGATTAGTTTAATATATCTGTTGCTAGACATGAATTAAATGTTTTTATTTGAGCAGTTCATGTTAATTTATCGTTATTATTTTTATCAAATTGTGATTAGTACTACATAGGAATGATTATATCATAAAGTATGTGGTAATTAAAGTTCATTTATTTACAATAAATTGTTAAAAATACATGGTTGTTCCTCATTTAACTTATGTCACATTTCACTTCACTTACTATTTGTTTAACTGCTGTTGGTAATTTTAAAAATTATCCCAATTGGTTTAACATAGTATCACATTGGCTTTTCATGTACACCAGGCGATAACAAACAGATCTCAAATATTTAATATAGGCTTCAAATAACGGTTCAAAGCTTAATATCAGCGTTTTACCTACCAATAAAACGCTTATTAAGCGATAACCTTATTTGAAGCCTATTATATCAATTCTGCCTGGTGAAAATTTTCATATATATATATATTTGAGATCCAATGAAGCAAGGCGCTGACACTAGCCATCTTCTGAGCGCAGCGCTACCTGGTGTACAACGAGGGAACTAAAATGGTGGGGGACGACCAATGAGAATTCGAGAAAAAACTGACGCGTTACCGGAAATCAAGTTAGCTTCTCTCAAATATTTAATATAGGCTTCAAATAAGGTTATCGCTTAATAAGCGTTTTATTGGTAGGTAAAACGCTGATATTTTAGTTATTTTATATAGATAAATAAACATGTTGGTACATTAACACACATCACCATATAGTTTCATGGTAAGCTACGAGGCTTGTGATAATACTGGTATTCATAAGGATATCAGATAAATATGTCAGGACGTTAACACATAATACCATCTCGTTCCATGGTAAGCTACGAGGCTTGTGTTATGGATACCAGATAGTTGATACATTATACATATATAACTTTAAATACATACATATTATAAATATATATAGATAGTTGATAAACTACAGATATATAACCTTAAATATATACATATTATAAAAATAAACACTTATGACTGGAATACAAGCATTCGTGCTCATCACACAAATGAATGCCACCAGCGGTACTCGAATCCGCGACTGTTGACACAGCAAGTAGGGTTACTACGAACTGAGCCAAACGTATCGTCGTTATACACATAGTTATTATATGTATTAATATATGTAAAGTTCTTATATAGATAGATACTAAAGAAAAAAAAAAGAAAATCTGTTGACAATTAGAGGAGAAAATGATACTGAACAGGTTTATCTTTACTTATACAGATGTAAGAATGACAAATATTAATATCTTTTTTAAATCGATTAAATATGTTAAAGGTAAGAAGTACTCTCGAAAATTAAAGAAATAAATAATACGAACATAAATCAAATTGCCATAATTATTTAACCGATGAATGAAAAATCAGCCATCATATAATGAGTTTGTACTGCTTTTTCATAGATGGCGCGATTTATATTTTATGAGTTTATAATCATATATGAAAACGCTAAGTCACTATTTGATTTATTAATGCATTTTTTTTAATATTATGTATATATTTTTAGTCAATCTGTATGTTTGTATTTATTAAAAAAAAAATTGACAATTCGCGGGTTAATTTCTATCCAAGCAATATAAACATAATAGCCCGAAAATAGTCCGAATTCGGGCTGTTCGATTTGTTTGTATGGGATGGAGTTTCTGTATTTTGTACTAGTATAATATAATGTTATCAGTATACGTGATAAAAAAAACAGTAGGTTATAATAACTTCACCGAGCTTAACCTGCTATGGGAGAGCCAATTTAGAATGAAACCTCATATTTGTTTTTCACATCATGATATCCGATTTTATTACAAGAAAATTATTTAAAATAGCCTCTTAGTGGACATTGTTGTTTACATAAATAATATTTATGTTTCTAGGTTAGTTTAAACTAGCAGATGTGACTTTAAAAACAAATTGATCTTATCAGTATTCAAATATCAGATAGCATTCTACACCTAATCCCGATAAAGAACGGAAGTTAGTCATTAAAATTAAGTCGGTGATGTAAGTGTTGTTTTGCATGTACATAATCGTTTATTATATAATTAGTAGCTCACCCCACAAACATTGTTCTGCCAAATAAATTATCAAAGAAATCTAACGTAAGATATAAAAATACCAAAATCGCGATTAAAAAGTGGGGGGTGGGGGTAGGAGGGTGAAAATACCTATTCTCATACCTACCAAATATACAAAAAAAATCATTAAAATCGGTCGAGCCGTTCCGGAGGAATGCGACCACAAACATCGTCACACGAGATATTTATATATGTATTAGATTAGTTAAATGATGTATACACAGATTATTGCTTAACATCATGTGGTACCCTAGTAGCAATGTGGTTGCTTGAAAAACCGAGTGAAGCAGGTTCAAATCCCGGGTCTCACACCTTTGAAATATTCATGTGTAAATAATTTCCAATATGATTAGTATTGTCTTACGGTGAAGGAAAACATCGTGAGGAAATCTGCATATCTAAGAGAACTTAGCGAGTTTTCTAAAGACGTGAACTTCGCCAACCCGCTCTTAGCCGTGGTGGATTATGGCCTAATCTCCCTCGTATTAAAAGCCCTATGCCCGGTAGTGGAACGTTAAAAATGGCCGAATACAATGAAATGAAAAATAAAATATCTAGCCAAAAAAAAAATCTGGACCAAGCGCTACTGTGAAAATGATTAATGCAAAAATAAGTTGGCAAGTGAAAAAAAATGTAAATATTTAATCTATAAATTACATATAAGCATGGCTTACATTAAACAATGTTTGAAAGATATTTTTTTATCTACGATCCAATAATAACAAAGGTATAATTTCATAGCGTACACGCAAATAAAAGTTAAAATTTAAGAATAGTACAGTACTTTTTTCTCCTCTGTCAAACGATTTTTTTTTGTTTAGTAGCTATCGACGAACTTTACTGCTATCAATAAAAAAGTTTACCTCTATTTAATAATGATTATGATCTGATAATCATTATAATTATAACAGAACTAGCGACTCACTCTCGCTACGCTCGGGTTCATCCATAGATAGCTAGTAACGGTTAGTATAGATTTCTCAGAGATGAGATATTTTCCCGCAATAAAAAGTATCCTGTATGTTAAGCCGGATAACCAACTATTATCATATCAAATTTCATCAAAATCTGTCCAGCGGTTTTCTCGTGATGCGTTCCCAGACAGAGAGACAGACGGACAGACAAAATTCTAAAATCTAGATTCGGCCTCAGTATCGATAATAGTGACTACTCGTATGTCAATAAGATTTTCCAAAATATATTTAATGTACAGATTCTACTCAGAATTTTATTATATGTATAGAAGAAAACATGTTCGTAATAATAAAATCCTTGCCATATTCAGCTACCCGGATGGAGAACCTGCATACAAGTTTTTACTCGTCACAAAGAAATGACCCGTATCAGAATCGCCCGGACATCGTTTACTGTCCACTAACGGCAGATGCTTCTTTACATACTACATTCCTATGCATAAAATAGAAACCATAGCTAATCTATAGTAATCTATACTAATATTATAAACAGGTAAAGTTTGTCAGTTTGTGAGTTTGTGACGTTGTAGGGGGTAATCTCTGGATATACTGAACCGATTTAGATGAAATTTGGTAAGGAGATAGTTTGAGACCCTGGGAAGAACATAGAATACTTTTTATCCCGGAAATCATCCCTTAAAGGGGTGAAAATGGGGACGAAAGTTTGTATGGCGAATCAACATAGGGAAGCGAGGGTGAGTCGCTAGTAATATTATAAAGTTGAAGAGACGAGACTTTTTTTGACAAACTTATTTGGAGTTTTGATAAGTAGGTATGCTGCTTTGAAAATCAACTAGATTAAAGTGTTGCCATAAAACTTTTGAATCATTGCTTAATATGATTTGAACCAGTCGTGTTAAGAAAAACCCCTTTCTTGAGCTAAGTTACTAGTGGCGAATTAAATGAAATGAAACCGCGCTCGATGTTTTAGTAAATTATCATTCCATCTTACTAATATTATAAATTGTGAAAGTTTAGATGTTTGGAAGGATGTTTGTTACTTAATTACGCCAGAACGGCTGAACGGATTGGGATGAAATAGATAGATTATAGTCTGGAATAGGTACCTAAATTGATAAAAAGCTACATAAAATAGGCTACTTTTTATCCCGGAAAAATGTACGGTTCCCGTGGGTTTGTCTTTGTTTTTCTAGAGGCGAACTCAAGCGATGCGATGGTGAGCCGCTAGTAATGTTATCATTAATGCGAAAGTTTTATATGTGTGTATGTTTGTGTACTCCATCACACTAAAACGACTAAACGGAATTAAATGAAATTCAGTACACATACATGATTAAGACCTGGAGTAGCAGATAGGCAACTATTAGTAATAAAAACTGCCAGCAGATGGCGCCACCTGTACATTATATTATACATACAAAACTAAGGATCAGTGTCGCTAGTATGATGATATTATAAAGATATTAACTTATAATACGCTCTAGATAAATGTCAGCTTACATGTTATCATGATAAGCGTCCCACGAGTAATGCCGTTTGAACGCACATATATACTAAGAGTAATTTACAGTTAAAATTAACTAACTGTTAATGGAGTGTGAACGCTATATACTTTATAGCTATACTATTTATTGCTTTCGACTTTGTTTGCTAAACTATAAAATTTCTCGTAAAGTGCCAAAATGTAGAGTTCGGGATAGTAGTAACGGATAAAGCGTGTAATTTCTTCTCTAAGAGTACTAAAAGCAAATATACATATATATATATATATACATATATATATACATACATATATATATATACATATATATATGCAAATATATATATATATACATATATATATATATATATATATATATATATATATATATGTTTATTAACAAAAAACGTGTACTCATCTTAGGGGTGTTTATTTTTCTTGAAATATATATGAAACCTTTGACTTCACGTTAAGAAACAAATATATGGATTAACGTATACAAAAGTATACAATCGAATTAAGTACGTTGTCGTCAAAAATTATAATGTCATATAAAAATATTGATATTGTCTGCCGAAACCCGGGATTGAACCGGGGACCTTTAGATCTTCAGTCTAACGCTCTCCCAACTGAGCTATTTCGGCGATAATACGTTTACCGAATATGTAGTAAGTACTATATCTATAGAATAGTATATTATCAGTAAATTTGATTGGTTTGTTTTATCTACATTGAAAGATAATAACCGTGAAAAAACTTGCATATGTGAGAACCTAATTAGTTTTTAAAATATCGTATGTGACGCCAGGGCGGTGAACTATAGCCTGGTCCCCCTCGCGTTGACAGGAGGCTCGTCCCCAGTTACAATTACAAATTTACGTTTTTAATCACCGACGCAAAAAGAGGGGTGTTATAAGTTTGACGTGTCTGTCTCTGTGTGTGTGTGTGTGTGTCTGTCTGTTTGTCTGTGGCATCATAGCTCCCGAACGGATGAAGCGATTTCAATTTAGTTTTTTTTTGTATTAAAGGAGACTTATGTGCAAGTTTCTTTAGACATGTTTGATGAAAATCGTTTGAGCCGTTTAAAAGTTGTGGGGGGTGAAAGTGGGGAAGAATGACCGAATGTCTGCAAATATAGTCGAGTGAGGTCTCAAATGAAAGCGCACTGAAAGAGAATATTGATGACTTAATCTAGAGTGTTCTCAGCTTCGTTTGATGAGAAAATTGGTGGTGGGAAAATTGGGACATGGAAATCCGATTGTCAAGTGAGAGTATCAATGACTACATCTCGGTCTTTGCAATTCTGCTAAAGATGATTTGTCATGTGGGTTATTAAATAGTTTTCTTTGGTCGAGCTCACAAATTGCTACACCATCCAAGGTTTTTACTAACAAAATCTACATTATAATAAGTAAAAATTCCGGACCGAAAAAAAACCTTGATAATAAATAATAATTTGGACTCAAACGCGACGTATTTTTTTTTAGAATTATTAATACATACTTAGGTACTTTAAGATTGATGTATTTTTATTATTTTATAATTTTAAAGGGAACTTAGGTTTTTGTGTCGGGGTTTTTTAAAATTTTAATTTAATTTGTTATTTGACAATTTTATAAGAGTGGGTTTCAATATTTGTGCATACATTTTACAAATGGTACACTTACTTTTGTTTGTGCATCCATTATTAAAAAAAAATCAAGTAGACATTTTTAGCCTCAAAAATAACATACTTTTGACTGAGTATCAAATAGCAGCGCCGAAATGATGATAGCTGTTATTTTTTTTAAAGGCTTGGAATCACGTTAACATAGACGCAATACTTTCTGCCAGTGAGTTAGCTCAAGGAAAACTAATAAGATGGAGAACTCCTGCTAATTTTAGCTTTTAAGGATGAGAATTCTATATACTTAGTTACAAAATGATACTATTAAAATGTTTCTACTCATCTTGAATCTTAAGGATTTATCTATATTGTACTTAGAGTGTAAAGTCTTAAGTCAATTCTTAATTACCTAGTCAAACCTGTCCCCGAAGTAATAGCTCATCTAGATGTGACATAAACCCTAAGCATATAATGTTTTTACAGTTATTTACATGGAACGAATCCAACACGATCGAGTTTTAAAAATTAAAAAAATATATAGATATTTTTGTAATTAATATATATTTTATTCATATTTTTTTAATATGTTAGTCAAAGTCTTGAATAAGAAAGAAGTGGTTTTTTTTTAATATCCTAATTTCAAAAGTCAATTCAAGCATCTATGACACTTAAAAAGCGATGAAACTATAAAAATGTATGTAAATCTTAATTCATAAACAAAATTAGAAAATATCTTTAATTAAAAAAATATTATTCAACTAGCGACTTACTCTATCTTCGTTTCGTTTGTCACTAGATGCCTAACAATAGCCTATCTGTTACTCCAAGTATATAGCCTTTATGTGTACTAAACATCCAAATACGTCTAGCGGTCTCAGCGTGTAACAAACATACAAACTTACACATTTACAATGATACTAGCAATACAAACTTTCATCCCCATTTTCACCCCCTTAAGGGAAGATTTCCGGGATAAAAAGTATCTTATGTCCTTCCCAGAGTCTCAAACTATCTTCTTACCAAATTTCATCTAAATCGGTTCAGTAGATCCAGAGATTACGCCCTACAATGTCAAAAACTCACAAACTTTACCTCTTTATAATATTACTCGTAGTATAGAATATATTCGTAGTGTGATGAATTACTAGTGTTCTGCCTCGTAGTATTTGTGTGAAACGCACCTTACACGACCTTTAATTTACTTAAACCTAATTACTGTCGCAATAAGCCGTGACCGGACAAGTTAAGCTTATCATTAACATGAATTATCTTTACTAAGGATCTTATCTATACATCAAGATATAAATAAAAATTTTAAGACCACTTCATCATTTTAATTATTTCCTTATTCACTTCTACAAAGATAAGGGTTTCATTTGAAAATGATTAAGTTATTGGAACAAGTTTGAATAACCCTTTTTTTTCGCTGGGGAAACCCATCATGGGGACCCTGCCCACCGTCAACGGGCAAGGTACTGTGAGACCCCTACTCACTAAAACCCACAGCGGAACCCATCGCCGCAGTGCAATCGGGCGTGGAATGCTATTCTCTTAACAAACTTGCGACCATGGCGGTCAATTTCGTTTAACTTCTCTTTTATTTCTTCCATGTGTTTTTTTCCAATAAATTGACAATCCGATACAAATATACAGAAGTCAGGCTCAGATCCAGGATGCAACTATATATGTGGTACTAAGTTCATAAGGTAGAGAAATTCTAGATAGAAAGCTTTCTTGATCGAGATTCGAATCCAGGACTATGAGATCAGCAGCAGTATATGCTAGCCGCGTAGAGTATAAACAATTTTGTACCTATACATCGTTATTTAACTTAGAATTTGTGAAAGTTACCACTTTGATATTTACGGAAATGATACTTTGGTCTTTCTTCTTGAATTGCCCTTGAAAACACGTTTAGTGAAAATTTTCCCGATAATATATTTCTTTGAAAAATACAAGTTTTGCACACATATTGCTATTTATTTTAAAAAACAGCTCACTATTTTTGTACAGTTTGTTTTGTCAGGAAGCCTAGAAAGAAGTATTTCGAATTTCATTTTTCGATTGATTTTTAAATTAATTTATAGTGAATTAAAAACTGTATTGGTGCTTAAATTCGTTGAACATCTATCGCTCTATATTTCTCACTCACGATAGAACATTATCTTGTCATCCCGCTGTTCCGAATCTGAATCGTACCGGTCTTATGGCGCACTCTTAACACGAACAGAAGTGATACATCATAGATCATCTATAGCGGATATCCAATACGTTATTACTATTAAATTACAGCGCCTACACTGGTATTACTTAGATGCCACAGTTACTGATAATCGCTATCTCACGCCCAGTGCTTTCCACCCACATGGTTTCAACTATAATTATGTATATAGAAAATTGTGTAATTGTTATATATTTAATTTGTTAACTTAAAGTGTATAAAATCGGGGTACTATTATAAATACGAAATTTTGTATGTGTGTATGTTTGTTAAGCTTTCACGATGAAACTGCTAGATTGACTTGGATGACATTTATTACATATACAAATTTAATTTATATACAAATTTACATACAGATGGCTCGGAGTAACACATAGGCTACAGCTAGGCAGCTAGGGATGCACCCGAGCAAAACATGGGTAAATCGCTTGTGTAAGTAAAAAGAGAGCTCAAGTGAAGGGAGAATAATTTGATAGTGGTTTTGTATTAGACCTTTTTCCCTCGATCTTTTAAACATTGCCCCTATACATATTTAATAAAATCTTTAAAAAACACGGAAGAATAAATTGATTTTAGTATCTCCTCAGAAATCCTATAAAAAGATACGACAGTTTAGTAAGTTTGTTAAATTAACTAAATTAGAAATATCATTTCATGTAAATAAAACGTAGTAAAAATGTCGTATTAAATTACTGTGTGATAAAGCTCAGCATATAAAGCTTAAGATGAGTTACTCTTTGAATGGAAAATGGACGACTAAAGAAATAAAACCGCTTACATTTTATTAAGCAGTAATGAAATACACTGTAACATGTCGTATCGCCAGCTCATTCTTGGTACTGTGCGTGTGCTATATTTTCAAGAAGGATTTATATTATTATTGCTCCGTACCCGAAGGGTGCCAACGGATTATTACTATGCCTTCGCTGTCCGTCCGTCTGTCTGTCAGAGAGCTGTATCTCATGAACCGTAATAGGTAGAGAGTTGAAATTTTCACAGAGTATGTATTTCTATTGCCGCTATAACAACAAATAATAAAAATAAAAAAATAAAAGAAACATTTTTTTTACGTTTGTAATCGATCATCGAAGTTCATATTACTACATACATAGAGTAAAAGTCACATTAACAAAAAGTACAGGTACGGAACCCTCCGTGTGCAAATTCTACTCGCACTTGACCAATTTTATAATTATCACTTTTTCTATCTGAGAAAAAATACAAAAACTGCAATGTAAGAGTATACTAATATGTAAAACCTAAGAATTTTGTTTTTGGTTATCTGAACTCGGGCAGAGCCGTGGGCAAGGTTAGTATTATTATAATTCAGTTAATATTTAAATTTAAGCTAGTTACAGAACTGTTAGTAAAATCGTGTATTTATTGAACGGGACGCGTACAGCAATATTTGTATAGAAGTAATATAGAGATATCGCTAGTAATTTAGGAATTTCAAAGCTCAATGTTAATTAAATTTGTGTTACCACATCTAATAATTGTGAATAGTTCTAAATGGGTATGTGGTTTGAGTTTATAATAGAGACTTTACACACAGCCACTGTAAAATGATCTCACTTTCTATAGGATCCTTTTGCGTGTAGAGTTCATAATTTCTGTTTGTTGTAAATTCTTGTAAGTTCATATATTATATGTTCGAATTTCTTACATCGGAGTGAGTTATTGAAATTTAATCTTATTTGTTTACTAGTGACTTACATTCGCTTCGCTCGTGTGGGTCCCTGGATGCGTTTAAATTTTTTTGAGCGGAACGCTAATTCTTTTTTTCAAATAAATTAGCTTAAGTTACCCCTTATAACATCAGCTATCTGCTAGTGAAAGTCCCGTCAAAATTAGTCCAGCCGTTTCGGAGATTAGCCGAAACAAACAGACAGACGGACAGACAGACAAAAAATTTTAAAATTGTATTTTTCTTATAAGCACCGTATATAATTTCATATGCATTTAGTAAAAAGCTTTTATTCTGACATTACAAACAGACACTTCAATTTTATTTGTCTTTTATTTATACATATATAGGTATGTATGAAATATGATTAAATATCGATCAATTGCATCGTTCACATTGCAGTGAAACTAAAAAAAATCCAAAAGATAATACAAATTCAATTTCTATTCAATAAACGATATCGCTAATAGAAAGCGAAACAGTGGGTATATGGGAATGTAATATTTTCCCCACGTGACATAGCGTTTAGATATGTTATTTTTACATTATTTATCCTTCTAATAGCAACATTATTAATATATTACTTGTTCTAGTTAAGTCCATGCTTATTATCGATATCTCAAAACATTTTTAAAAGCAAAAGAAGCCAAATAGCGAAATAAAGTGATCGTACAAAACGAAAAACATCGTTCCATTTCCTAAAATTGGTACCGTTTACATGTGGTGCGTTTGGTTTTTATTATCTATCGTTCTCACTATAAATTGTGCTACAGAATACACTTAAAACTTGACGACACGTTTGGCTCCCTACTTTCTGTTCCAGCGGTCGCGGATTCCAGTCCCGCTGAGGGCATTCATTTGTGTGAATAGCATGAATGTTTGTACTCCAGTCATGGGTGTTTATATTTATAATATGTACATATGTATTTAAAGTTATATATGTGTAGTGTATCAACTATCTGGTATCCATAACACAAGCTTTGTATCTTACCATGGAACTAGATGATGCTATGTATTAATTTCCGAACAAATTTATATATAAAAAAAGAAACACACAACCCTCTTTCTAAAGTCATTGGGTAAAAATCACTGCATCCTACTGCAACATCGTTATTAAAAATATGTTACAACTCAATTCACGTAAAAGCTTTACAATCCACAAATATTTACAAAGAGAGCACTGCGGTCTGTTTAAGATAATATTTATTTTGCTCATGCTCCCTTTTCCTGGCCAGTGTTTACAATTAACTATGCACAGATGTGCATTATACTCGTATAGCACACCCGGATGTTATCTTGATTTGATGCTAAATTAGATATTTCATCTATATTACTAAATGCATATGAAAGTATATATTATGGTATTAATAAGAAAAAAAAACAAATTTTAACATTTAATAATATTTTTAATTGGACCGATTTTGACGGGACTTTCACTGGCAGATAGCTGATGTTATAAGAGTAGAGTAACTTAACTCTTGTTTTAGATAAAGAGTTAGACTCCCGCGCAAAAAATTAAAATCCATGAAATTGTGAACATAAAAACTTTTTAACAAAAAAATAAAAACCGACTTCAAACAAAGCACTAAAAAGTAAAAAATAACTGATTGGTAGTTTTCATTTACTATACATACCTAATCAAATATTTTCGAAGTCGGTGTGCTTTGCTTTGGGCTGGCACCGATTTCGAAAATATTTGATTAACCATGTATAGTAAATGAAGATTTACCCCTTCAATAACAATTTCAGTTATGGCGGCGCATTTTATTAAGAAATTATTTTGTCCGATCCGAGACTCCAACCTATGCCCTCTCGATCTGTAGCCTTACATGCTAACCAATAAGGATTGACTCCGAGTCACAGAGAGAATATTTTTTTTCAAAGTCGGTCATACACCGGAATGTCTTAAAGGTCCTATGTAAAAAGTAAATCAGTAAGAAATTACGTAGCTTAAATATTATACCGCATAAAACACATTTATCATCGTATTAAAGTTTCGCGGTGTCACCATGCATGTCTTTGCAAGATAGCGTTGTTTTGTTGAGTAACAGACGGACATACTGAATTGGTTTGTTTAAATTTAAATATAGCTCGTAGTTAAGAATAGCTTTCGTCAATTGATTACGTCCTTAGGTATCTGACAGTAGCCTATACCAGTTACTCCAGGTCTATCTATTTATTTCATTCAAATCCGTCCAGTCAACAAGTACTTAACAAAAATTTATAAGATAATCTATCTCTTTTTCACATACAGCGATCCTATTAACTGTCCTTGTTATGCATTAACAACAATTTTTGAAAGTTTCAATACATATTTTAGAATTTTATATTTTTTTACAAATTATACTCATGGTGTAACTACTTAGTACTTCATAGGGGCTATTTTTTATTTACTATTATAATATTGACTTATATTGTTGACGATACGTTCGGCTCAATTTGTCGTGACCCTACTTGCTGTGCCAGCGGTCGCGGTATCGAGTCCCGCTGGGGGCATTCATTTGTGTGATGAACACGAATGTTTGTACTCCAGTCATGGGTATATATACATATATATATATAATAATATGTATATATTTAAAGTTATATACGTGTAGTGTATCAACTATCTTTTATCCATAACACAAGCCTCGTAGCTTACCATGAAACTAGACGGTGCTATTATTAATATAATATATTCACCTAGAGCCGCAACAAAACACGCAAAAAGGCCCAAAAACTATCTTAATTAATTAGTTAATCAATGATTATTTAGTATATGAATTAGTAAGTCATTGAGTAAAGGTTACGTGTTGAATAGAAATTGTAGGCGAATGAAAGGCTACCCACCTGACGTGTCCCAGACAGAAAAATTTACTCTATAGTCAGCAACTGTGCAGGTGTAGCCGTACTTCTCGAAACCCGTTGGCGTGTATGCCTGTAACAAATTACATAAAATTTTTGTATAAAAAATAAGCTTTTTATAGTCTCAGCAAAGCAGTGGTAGTACATTAAAATAGAGTAAAGCAAGTTCTAAACTTAGTTTTAAATTGTCAACCCATACAGGTAGTATATAGGTGAAACCTCATTGCATTGAATAGAGGCTCTAGTCACGTTAAAAGACCAATTTTTTTTACAAGAAAGATTATAAGATCACTTTCTACTTAAACAAGATGTATATACTTCAGAACTATTATATATATATATACATTAAACAAAAAATATTTTATATATATATATATATATATATATATATATATATATATATATATATATATATATATCTTTATATATATAATTCTTCTGTGAGTGTGTATGTCACTGAACTTCTCTCAAACGACTGGACCGATTTTGATGAAATTTTTTGTGTGTGTTCAAGGGGATCTGAGAATGGTTTAGATTCACAATTTGAATAATAATTTTCATCAAAAAATTATTAAAAAAAGTTTGAAATTTTCAAATTAAAGACGTGTAGACAGGACAACGTCTGTCGGGTCCGCTAGTATATATATAGAATAAGTAAAACTAAACTAAAATCAAATATGTATCTTAAGTAATTTGTCATAGATGTGTAAAAAGAAAACAAGTGAATATAGTTTGTAATCTTTATTGTAAAATCATATCTGAATAAAGGCTTATATTATTATTATTATATACACTTTAAATTTTTATGTAAAGTAATAATACGTAAAATTTTTATGTAAAGTAATTCGTAGTAACATTTCAGAGTTTCGAAGTTATCGGTATTACAGTTTTGTACTACAGAGAATTTCTTTCTAGTCGTATGACGTAGCCAATAGCCATCCCATTAGACTATGACAGTGCAGTAATAGAGCGCGCGCTTGTTTTTTGTTCACTATAATAGCTCCCATGTACATTTTCATGTTATTTTTTCATTTAAAATATTTGAAGTTGTGAAAACACCTGCCGTTATTACAAAATTTTAATTTCATAAAAGATATAAAAGTCATTAACACGTACAGAGTCGACTGGAAACAGGAACAAGAGGGTAATTGAATTCAGCAAGTTTACAATCGAATGAGTTTATTTACATGGAAAAGGTTTTATATTGCAAAAACTTCAATGAAAACTACTTCAACTTTGAGTGCTTTAAAGTTTAATAATTTTATAGTTCTATTTACGTTTTGTTTACTGTAAATGTAGCTTTTGTCTTACTCGTTTGGCAAAAGTAGCTGCAATCGTTCCACGTTTATTGGTCTATGGGCAGTATTTATATTTCTACGAATAAGCAAAGCATTTTACCAAGTGGAAGTTGTAGAAGGTTTTATAGTTGATTGTTGAAAATTCACTTTCTTTAAACACAGAAACATAAAATTGGTCATTTGGACTTTTATTATTACATTTGGAGATCCAGCATTTTAAATTACTTTGTGAATCGTATATAGAGTATAATAACAAAAAATATTATAGAGGTAAAGCTTGTGAGTTTTTTGTAGGAAGTAATCTCTGGAACAAAACCGATTAAGATGAATTTTAGTAAGAAGATAGTTTGAGACCCCGGGAAGGACATAGGGTAGTTTATATCCCGGAAATCATCCCTAAAGGGGTTGAAAAGAGGGATAATTTCTCAAGTAAGGGATATAAAACTCATCATACCTATGTATATATTTATACTAATATGTAGTCTATTTATTCCATACTAATGCTTAAAACGTTTTTTTTTTAATTTATATATATATATATATATATATATATATATATATATATATATATATTTCGTATAATTTTAATACGTATATTATATATATTGTTGTCATGTCAAATTGACTAAAAGCGTTACGAACAAACGATTGTAATGATATGAACAAAATGTATAGGAGAATGGTTTTGCTCATTTAGTTATAGACTATTAGACAACACTGAGGCTAGAAGCATGATTTTTTTACCAGTTTTTTATATTTACATTCTATTTTCAAGGAAATCGATGTTTATAATTGTTCAAGCATTCATCCTATCGAGCTTGTTTCATATCTAATAACGTAATATATTTTAATCATATAATAAAATAATATTTTTTTAGTATAGTATTTTATTTTATGTTTTTATAGAAAAAATGCGCAAACGAGCTAACGATCCACCTGATGGTAAGTGGCTATCGCCGCTCATTATATTGTAATATTTTTACAATGTCGTCGTCATCCCATATGGTCAGGTGGCTAGGATACCTGGCTTTCACCCAGGAGGCTCGGGTTCGATTCCCGGTACGGGAAACTTATTTTAGCTTTTTAGTAAGCAGTCTAAGTATGCTATTAGTTTATCAATATAAGAAGTATTTAGCAAAAAGAAAAAGTTTTTTTTAATACATAATATATATAATAAATATTTATAATTATTGTTCTCATCTATACGTATAATAAAATTGTAACTGAGTCGAACCGGTACATTAAACATTTTTTGGAAAATCTTATTGAAATAGTCACTATTATCCATACAGAGACCGAATCTTTAGTTTTACAAATATTTGTCTATTTCTATGTCTGTTTGTGACCTTACGAGAAAATCACTGGACAGATTTTGATATGGTATGATGATAGCTGGCTATCCGGGTCATCATATAGGATGCTTTTTACTGCGGGAAAATATCTCATCTCTGAGAAATCTATACTAAACGTTAAAACGTAATTAGGGATGAACCCGGGCGGAGCGAGGGTGGGTCTCTAGTGAGTACATACATACATATATATTTGTGTGCCAATAAACTAAATATTTTATTCATAATAAGATATTAATTCCATACAAATATAGAACTTATTATGTTAAGTTATTTATTGGTGTAACTAAGTATTAATTAATTTCCTTTAAGTAAAGCAAATGCTAGTAACATTATTAGTTATATTTGTATACGAAACAGGAAGTGAACTGTAAATAAGAAAGAATATTCTCACAGCTTACGAGTCAGCAGGTACATATTTTTTGTTCCCTAAACACACTTAAATAGTTAGTTTCCATTTTTTTGACCCATTAATAGCTCATCCATCTGTAAGTCCTTTAGCATTTTGCTTATTACTCATACTTGTAGAAAGATTATATTTAAGTTTTATTCGTATGTTAAGTAATTTCCTGTAGTTCAAAATTAGTAATTTTTATATATATATATATATATATATATATATATATATATATATGTATTTATATTACTACACAGCACCATCTAGTCCCATCGTAAGCTGCCCGGCTTGTGTTATGGATACCAGATATTTAATACACTGCGCATACATATATAACTTTGAATACGTATTATGAATATAAGCACCCATGACTGGAGTACAAACATTCGTGCTCATCACACAAACGAATGCCCCCAGCGGGACTCGAACCCGCGACAACTGGCACAGCAAGTAGGGTAACTACAAATTGAGCCAAACGTGTCGTCATCGGTTTGATTACCAGATAAAGATATTATTTTCCCAAAAACTAAATCTATATCATTAGACATTGTTTCAGCATCTTTCGCTACTGCCTTTTCTATCTATATCGACATCTACACCCACTTGAAAAATTCATCCTGAATATTAAATGGCACGACGCGTACACTTATTATATTTATTCTTGATTTATAGGTACTTGAGTGTCCCATATGGTGGTCCCATATGGTGTTTCATAACCCATAAGAATAATTTCTACAAGTGTATGGCTGAAATTGAAAATATAGGTCAAATTGGATAGTCTTAATAAAATTGTTTTAAGTGTATTTATATGTATGTCTATATTTGAAAGCTGAACAGTTGATTTAGCTTTATCTGTTTAAAACTCATCGCTAAAACTACGAGTGAAGATTTCATAATATTTGCGATCAATCAATCAAATCAATTTACGGCAAACATCAAGTTACGTCTCTTAAAAGTGAAGCAATTATATACATACATATATGTATACATACATATATGTATACATACATATAAACTTCTTGTGCGCAGCCGCGGGCAAAAGCTAGTCTGACTAATATCGTGTTTGTTTGCATATTTGTTTGTTAATTCTTCATTTCTTTCATTGTGTATAAATATAGGCTGTGTCTTGGAGTAGCCAATAGGCTACTGTTAGTTACCCTTAGGTAATTAGTAGGTACCAGAGCGAGGCACGTTTCACTGTGGGAATAAGATAATCTCCTGCGGTAAAATGCAGCGTATGTCGCTCTCCAGCCCTCCAACTATCTCCACACATAAAATCATGCCAATCCGTCACTCTGTTTCGACGTGAAATAAGGGCAAACAAACACACTTTCACATTTATAATATTAGTATAGACTCTTTATATGAGAACCGAAGTAACAATGGAGTGCGCCAATGAAATACAAAACAAATATTTATAGGTACCTATATAAATTCTTTATAAATTATCAGAATTGAACATAACTATCATTTACTTCAATTTCCTGTAACTTTAAAATGCTTTCAGAGGATTGTAAAAGGTTGGAGGAGTGATAGGTAAGTCCGATTCGTGCCTCTTGGCCCACCGTCTCCGCTGTAGGGGAGCACGTAAGGAGCATATAATAAAATGTGAAAAGTAATAAAAATATCGTGACTAAGGCCTTTTACTAGTACGGGTATGCCTTGATGGCGTTTCGGTTGTAATAAATTGCATTTATATTTTATTATATTATTGTAATAGTTATAGATATAACTAATAATATTTATTCATATCATTTTTATTATTTGTTAATTATGACTATAATGTAGATTCTGGTTATATTCGTAAATTAAAATAAAATTTAATATATTTGATTATCTATTTGGAATGATTTTAATACTTTGATAACATATCCTACACTTTTCCATGACTAAACAGACGATGCTTTGACAGGCTTCCTTTGGTCAGAAAAAGACTGATATCAGCACCACCTATTAGGTCCAACTATAGCTAAAAACCATCCAGGTCACTTTATAAATACACCAAAATAATTTTATCAAAATATGTCAAGTATACTGTTTGGAAGGAGAAGAATTACGTAGGCACAACGGAATTTTATGTATAGGTATATAGAGATTTAAGTTGTTTTAATAAGCTTATATGGCTGATTGTTAAACAAAATATATTATGCAGAAAGAAGTCTTCACTTACTACTAAATCTAGAAAGATGACGCAGATTAGTTGTTTGAAACTAGATTTTTTTAGCCAAAATAAGATAAAAATTATTTATAAAAATGCGAAAGTTCATATGTATGTTTGTTTGTTACTCTTTTACGCTGAAACCGTTAGGCAGATTTGGATGAATTTAGTACACAGACCTGGAGGTCTCTCATATAGACATCTAGGAACGCAAAAATACATACGTAGAAAAACTAAAATTTATAAAAATCTCACGAACGGTCTCAATAGTCAATGCCAGCCATACATATAAGTAGGGAAATATTTGTATAATATAGCCTATTAAGTCATCTTCATATTAAAACATACATATGTAAACTGCATAATTATTATACACCCTCTTACTCAACTCCACAAACAAAACTAAGTTACACTCAAATTATGGTAATTAAAATCAGTAATTCAATTATGGAAAAGCCTCATAAATATCTACCCCGAAAAGTTTTCCAAATGTTCTGGTAACGTAATTTAAGTCGTAACTTCCAATGAATATACAATTCACACGTCTTCTAACTTTCGGAACGTATTTGTGGTTTATTACATTTGAAGCGAAACGAAGAACTGGGGACTTACCCAGTTCCGCTCGACCTGCCTGATAGTAGCATATTGGTTACTTACTTTACTCTATCTGTGTACTGAATAATAATACTTTATTTTCTCAAACAAAAATGAATATATAAATATCATTTGATTTATCAAGACGACACGTTTGGCTCAGTCTGTAGTGACCCTACATGCTGAGCCAGCGGTCGCGGGTTCAAGTCCCGCTGGGAGCATTCATTTGTGTGATGAGCACGAATGTTTGTACTCCAGTCATGGGTGTTTATATTTATAATATGTATGTATTTAAAGTTATATATGTATAATGTATCAACTATCTGGTATCCATAACACAAGCCTCGTAGCTTACCATGGAACTAGATGGTGTTGTGTGTTAATGTCCTGACATATTTATTTATTTATTATTTATCATCTAAATCCATCATGCAGCCGTTTCGTGAAGGAATAACAAACATACGCCCCTTTTTTTACCCTTTACCCTTCCCCCTTACCTTTTTGATTAATAATAATAGTAGCCCGACAAGTTATGACTTTGTGGTATGGTATTTAGATTTAGAAAGTTTGATTCTCACGTGAGTTAAATGGTTTCAATACAAAAAATTTTTAGGAGCTAAAATTATTTTAAGAGCTTTTTCCAACACTGTCTCAGTACTGATAAAAAACGAAAATATGAGGCACTTTGTTCATGAAAAAACGATCGAAATTAAAAGCTACAATTCAATTTTGCTTAATAACAAAGGTTTTTTTTTAAAAAAAACGAATACTTTCTTATCTTTATGTGAATACTAGCGGATCTCCCTCGCCTCGCTCGGGTTCGTCTCTAGGTTAACGGTTTGTATGAAATAGACAGACTACATATTATATGTATATATTATATTAATGATATATAGCCTATAGTTTTCCTCAATAAACGGGCTATCTAATGAAAACAATTTTTCAAATCGGATAGTAGTTTCTGAGATTAGCACGTTCAAACAAACAAGCAATTAAACTCTGCCTCTTTGTAATATAAGTGTAAAAGTATAGATTTGATATAGAAATATATCTATTTTTATGGATTTTTAGCGCATTTTATATTGAACTTACGGTTTTTAACTTCTAATATACATAGTTGTTTTAAACTAAACAAATAATAGATACAGATAAACTTAATATTAGCAAACAAATCGATCTCGTTAGCAGTAACGTCAAAAATTATTCTATAAATTTTCAAATCGTAATATCCTGATTCGATTACATTTAAAGGATTGTTTTCCTTTGTGGTTTTCTACCCGAGCTGCTTCAATAAAGGCATCGGTGGAAACCGTTTCATATTTTTCAACTGCTATTGCCACGAATTGAATTTTATGCTTCGTACGAGTATATTCTTAGCGTTGCATCGTTTATTTGAAATTACTAGTTTGCCAAAATACAAAAAAATCTAAATCGTTATTAAACAATATAAAAAAGGTACTGCGAGTTTAGGTTTCAGGAGTGGATTTTTTTAAGATATAAATTTTTTTTTTAATATTTACAAAATTTATAATTCAGTTCTTTTGTAACATCTTACTCAGTGCAGGAGGGGAAGGGGTGGGGGGCCTCATATGCGAGTTATGTAAAATCCGCATTAATAGTTTTATTGTCACTTACCATAAATTTATTTTTGCTTACCACATCATAAATATATCATTTATAAGATTATACTAGCGACTCCCCCTCGGTACACTCGGGTTCGTCCCTACTTATGTTTTAGTATAGATTTCATAGAAATGAGATACTTTCCCGCAGTAAAAAGTATTCTGTATGTTGACCCAGATAACCAGCTATCATCATACCAAATTTCATCAAAAGTTCCAGTGGTTTTTCCGTGATGCGGTAACAGACAGACAAAAATTCTAAAAACTATAGATTCGAACTCTGTATCGATAATAATATCTATTTCAATTAGATTATCCAGAAAATATTTAATGTACAGATTCGGCCTGGTTACTATTTTATTATATGTATAGATAATATATTTTTTTTCGGTGGCAGAGTTTTTACAAAGAAACTTGTTTCAGTTAGGTTTGAGAGCAAACACTAATTGGTCATAATTAACATTGTAACAAAGGCCTCTGTATACCTAATTAGCCGCATTTATCACAATGACATCATCCCACTACTATGCACCAGTTTACTTTGTTTAAAAATATAGAAATTAAGGAAGTAAAGCGATATAAAATATTTAGTACTAGCGACTCACTCTCGTTTCGCTCAGGTTCGTCCCTAGCGTGCTTCCTAAAACAAACTTTCATCCTCATTTTCACATCCTTAAGGGATGATTTCCGGGATAAAAAGTATCCCTTGTCCTTCCCAGGATCTCAAAATATCTTCTTACCAAATTTTATCTAAATGGGTTCAGTAGATCCAGAGATTACCCCCCATAACGTCAGAAACTCACAAACTTTACCTCTTTATAATATTAGTATAGATTGCTAATAAGTGAATTTATTCTATCTTTGCATATAGAGCAAAGGCTCATTCAATCACAGCGTAATTAATCGGCATGGATTTGTATTTTTGTCGATAATATATTCCTACATAATATATCTATAAATTTCTACAACTTTGTTTTAAGACTTTATAAGTTAGCTCAAAAGTATTATATCTATTATACATACGTACGAGTATCTTATACTCCTTTCAAGATAGAAGAGGTCACGAGAGAGTCGTAGGTCACGAAAATCTGTTATCGGCTTTTGTCTAGTTCTTCTGCTAAATCCAAACTCATAACTTGGCTTCTTTATAATATATGTCCTTAAATAAAACTATCTTTTCTGATTTTTTCGCGGATATATTATGTAGGTAGGCTGTCTGTAACAACTATATAATGCCTTTGAGACATTTTAAACCTTAGTCTCTCCTGTGACCATGATTGCTGTAAAACATTCGAAACGTCGGGAACTAAAAATCTAAATAAATCCGCGAAAAAATCCGAAAAGATCGTTTTTTTTTAAATGAAAAATATTCGCGTAAATCTAAGATGTTCTATAAAAAGAAGAACAAATGAGGCACTAAAATATAATTGCAAATGGTACAGTGGTTGTCACTTCATATTAAAATTAAGAACTAGCCAGTGCTAAGCGTATTTTAAAGTAAATCAGTTTATTTATTTATTAAGCTTGTGGACATAAATATCTACAAGTGAATATCTGCTTTTTAAATATTAGCGCTACTTTGAGAACCCATAGAGCTTTTACTTGATCACACTAAAGAAACGAACACTCCAATTAAAAAGCAGCAAGCACTTTCAAAACGCCATTCATCAATAGTTCACAGACTATAAATATACCGCAGAATAAATATTCCACAGATAAAATATTTATTTTTTTATTTTTAATATATAGGTAGGTAAGCAACAAAAAGTACTGATAGCTGTTGTAAAAGTTAAATTGAAAGTTTAACTGCCAACTCTATTTTATAAAAAAACATATATATTTTGACAGCTAACGTATTTTAATATTTGCTGTATTTTTTTTTTAATTTTAATCTGTATTTTGATTTATGTATCTTTGTACCAGTTATTGTATAGATTGACGTTCGTGTTTTTGATAACCCATAATTTTTAATAAGTATTAGATTTTTAATATTATTTTTATTAAAATTTTTAATATTATTAGTAGATTATTAATAAGTAAATTGGAAAGACTAAAAACGTGAAAATTGTAAATCTGACATCCCAAATTACCTTTGGATTTAAAAACAAATCTTCAAATATAATTCTGCTATCTAAATTGTAGAGATAACATTAAGTGGATTTCTAAAGATATACTCGTATGTACGTAGGTTACATTAGCTTATTTACTTTATCTAATAAGGAGAATTCAATTAAGACCTACGCGATCTGAAAACACTGTCGTTATATGTTACTATTTACATTCCCAAACAAACACAACATGGGTTACACTGTTCATCATAGATAAATACACACTAATAATTACTATTATGTATATTTTTAGTTATCTATACATATAATAAAATTGTAACTAAGTTGAATCTGTACATTAGATATTTTTCGGAAAATCTTATTGAAATAAACATTATTATCGATACAGAGGCCGAATATATAGTTTTTAGAATTTTTGTCTGTCTGTCTGTTACCGCATCGCAGAAAAACCACTGGAGGGATTTTGATGAAATTTGGTATAGTGATAGCTGGCTATCCGGGTCAGCATATAGGATTTTTATCGTGGGAAAATATCTCATTTTTGAGAAAAAATACAAAAACTGTAATTTAAGAGTACATATATAAGTAATATGTAAAACCTAAGAATTTGTTTTTTGGTTATCTGAACGCGGGCGGAGCCGCGGGCAATGCTAGTTAAGTATATATATACCTACTACATGTAAGTACGTATTTATGTCTTTATATATATGTATGTATTTAAGTTTGTAAATGTAGTTTATCATGCTTGTACTCGTATTTAGTACTATTCACTCACCCTCGGATCGTTTGGGTTTGTCCCTAGGTGCGTTTTAATTTTTTTGAGTGGAACCCTAATTCTTTTTCTAAAATAAAAGTAGCCTACGTTACTCCACATCAGCTATCTTCCTTCTTCTTAATTAGTGAAAGTCCCGTCAAAATCAGTCCAGCCGTTTCAGAGATTAGCCGGAACAAACAGACAGACAACATTAACAAAATGTGTTTTTCTTATAAGTACCGTATTTATTCATATGCGTATTATTTCATATGCATTTAGTAAAAACAACACTTTAATTTTATTTATCTGTATAGATTATACATGTGCAATATATTTATTTATGTATCTGTCTATCTACTATTATGTATATATACGTATGTGTGTGTATGTTTGTATGTATGTGTGTATGTGATTACTTGGCTTACAATTATTATTCACTCGAGCAAAACAAGAGTAATTTGCTAGTATTATATGTAATGAAATAATGATATAGCTAATTTTAAGTGTTAAATATTTTTGTGGAAACCACCAATAGAATAAATTGTTAAGTAATACTTTAAGCTTTAAATCGTCATGTAAGTTTCATTTTAATCCGTTAAGTTATTATATTCTATTTGAAAATTTGTGTGTTTTTATATATAATCAAGCTATATATAATATGGACTAATTAGATTTTATATATCTTGATCTTTATTACAAGACAAAGTTGAAAAGATTTTTTAATTTGTTTTATTTGTTGGTTTGGTTAAAGGCGCTTATCTCGAGTACCTACTACTAGTATGATTGAAAAAAAAACATTGAGAATTTGCCATCTAACATCACACTATAACTCTTAGGAGCGGACCAATCATGAAAAATCAAACTATGCGAGCGAAGCTGCGAGCAAAAGCTAGTTTTACATGAAAGCAAAGCCAGACTGTATATCAATTAGTTGAGTATCAAAGGTATAACTTGAGCCGAGCGTACTACGCATGTTCGTATGAAATAGAGGTCATATTTGATGGTTTCAAACTAAATGGAAGTACACGATCGTACTTACCCATAGGCAAAAGCTTTTACAGCATGCATTATTCTGCAATAGTCTGTATATAACATTTATAGCCTAAAGCTAGTATGTAGCTTAAAGCTTGATTATAACAATAACTGTAATATTTGTTGTTTTTTAGGGTTCCGTAGTCAACAAGACAAAGAGATAAAATAAAATCTTGATAAAAGTTTTTTTTAGGGTGATGTTCTCCTAGCCGATTCCGGCCACGGCGGCCAATCTCATTGAGACTAGCCAACTGCGCAGGAGATATTATAGTGCACAAGTGCACTCTCTATTCCTGTCACTCTCATACTCCGGTGGGACGACTGTTCGACACGACCAGTGAGAGTTAAGACGCAGGACCGACGGCTTTACGTGCTCTCCGAGGCACGGGGGTGAGACACCGCAAACTTCCCAACTCTGGGCTGTTACTGAGAATACAGAAAGACTCAATAACTAAACTTGACCCGACCTGGGACTCGAATCCAGGACCTCCGAGTGTGCAGCCGTACATGCTAGCCACTACACCATCGAGGCAGTTAATTTTTTAGGGTACCTCCTCTATGATGCATGATGCAATTTTTCGTTATCGCAACATCCCTACAAAAATCTCTCTTCTTAGGCCACATTATTGTGATGGGTAACTACGGAACCCTACATTGCGCGTGGCCCGACACGCACTTGGTTAATTTTTATCCTGTGATAAACAATAATAATAACAGATACAAATTTCCACATCCTGCTTGTATGAAGACACGTCGCTTGAAGTCGGCTGAAGGAATTCTAATATTTTCTATTGTAATGACAATCTTAAAAGAAATTTCTCAACAGAAAATCTCAGTAATACTTTCTTAGATTTACGCGAATATTTGACATTTTAAATAAAACTATCTTTTCGGATTTTGTCGCGGATTTATTTGCATTTTTTGTTTCCCGACGTTTCGAATGCTTTACAGCATCCATGGTCACGGGAGAGACTGAGGTGTTACATGTCTTGGAGGTATAGTTGTTACAGACAGCCTACCGACAATTAACAAAATGAAAATTGCACCAATTACATTACAATATTTTTTAACTTTAAACATTTTTATAATTTTAATTATAATTGAATATGGAATATTATTTATTTAATTTTTTCTATAATTTTATAATTATTACAATTTTAAAATATTAATTAGTAATCTATATTTAGTGTTGCCATTATTATATTTATAACCATAAAGAAAAATATAAAATATAGTGTTAATTATTTAAGCCATATAATTGTTCTATGTGTAATTTAAAAAGTTAAAGTTAATTAAGGATAATTATTTTAATTTAGTTTGCTATTATTTAAAAACAACTTACTAAGCAACACTATTACTATATACTTTTACAAATGAGAAATGAAAAATATTAATCTGATATGCTGTCATTTTGATCTACACAGTAAGAACTTACTACATCTACCTGTCTGTTAAGTTTATATTTATTATTTGATTTTATTATATTAATAACAGGATCCCATGACGATGGTAGTACCCAGCCATCTTCCCTGTTGAAATTAGGATGTTTTTTAATTTCTATGGCTTCTCGAATCATTCTAGGGCGATATCGGTTTTCTTTCGCCAGGATTTGAGGTATTAATATAATAAAATCAAATAATAAATATAAACATAACAGACAGGTAGATGTAGTAAGTTCTTACTGTGTAGATCAAAATGACAGCGTATCAGATTAATATTTTTCATTTCTCATTTGTAAAAGTATATAGTAATAGTGTTGCTTAGTAAGTTGTTTTTAAATAATAGCAAACTAAATTAAAATAATTATCCTTAATTAACTTTAACTTTTTAAATTACACATAGAACAATTATATGGCTTAAATAATTAACACTATATTTTATATTTTTCTTTATGGTTATAAATATAATAATGGCAACACTAAATATAGATTACTAATTAATATTTTAAAATTGTAATAATTATAAAAATAATAGAAAAAATTAAATAAATAATATTCCATATTCAATTATAATTAAAATTATAAAAATGTTTAAAGTTAAAAAAATATTGTAATGTAATTGGTGCAATTTTCATTTTGTTATTTGTGGGTAGGCTGTCTGTAACAACTATACCTCCAAGACATGTAACACCTCAGTCTCTCCCGTGACCATGGATGCTGTAAAGCATTCGAAACGTCGGGAAACAAAAATGCAAATAAATCCGCGACAAAATCCGAAAAGATAGTTTTATTTAAAAAAATCTCAGTAACTTTGGCCCGACATGGAATTCAAACCCAGAACCGACTTGCAGTCGTACCAACCAACAAAAGATGCAGTTACTCACAGATAACTCACTGCACCTAGAAATACTACTTTGAAACGTGACACTGACAGAATGGATTGCGTCTGTTAACGCAACTGTAAGCTATTATAGAAAAAAAATACTATTTTGCGAAGAGTTCCTAAAGAAAATTTCATAAAATACGAGTATATCACTTAAAGGAGTTAAAAAAAGGGAATATGAGTTTGTTTGTCAGCTCATTATTTGTTCATACCAGATATATTTGAATTTAAAATGTAAATTGATATTAAGACTAGTAAAAACTAAAAATATAACTAAAACATCCATATATTTCTAAACTCACTTTTAGAACTAAATCAAAAAGTATATCGGAAGAATACTCCAAACAAGATCTAGTTAATTAATATATATAAAAAAAAAAAACGAAACGACGAAATCTGAAATATTGTAAAAGTTAATATCCAATAAGTTCAATAAAATCAGTTTTATTTATGATGAAAAATGAAAAACTATAAAACCTATTCAATTGAAGCCACTGTTCGCTGTTTTATCGACCGAGTTAAAGCTGGATTGGCAATTATGAAAATACACTTTCGAAAGCACAAATGTATTAAAGTATGGATAATCAGAACACAAAAATGTATTGAATATACTCATAACTGGTTTTTTTTCTTTTAAATCATAATTATAAAATTTGTAAAGTAAAAATATTATGAAAAAATATATTCGTTATTTTCATATTGCATTTGAGTTTTCAGATAAGCCAGTATACATAAGCTCTAGCCGGCGATTCCATTTCGTAGTACTTTCTCGAAAAAAACCATATAAGAACAAATATCAGACGATCAGGTATAGCGATAATAGTAAAAATTAATGGCTAAATTTGTTGCTAAGCGCAAAATTCGAGAACAGCTAGACCAATTCGGCAAGTTTTTTTTCAAATATTCGTTTAAGTACAAAGGAGGTCTTTATGAAGAATTTTTTTTATGGTATTCAGTGACAAACGAGCCGACAGCCCACCTGATGGAAAGCTGTACCTGTCGCCCATAACACCTACGGTTCATGCATTGAGGTTTTATGTAACAAAAATGCAGAATTGCAGGTGCGTTGTCACTGTGAGGACTAAGATGATATGCCTCTTGCCTGTAATTGCGCTGGCTACCTTATCCTTCAAACCGGAACACAACAATGCAATCATTGGAGCTTGGCGGGAGAAATAGATAAGGGGGTGGTACCCATCCAGCCGGACTGCTCAGGCTTGACAAAGTCCTACCACCGGTAAAATAGAAAAAATCACGGTAAACACGTAAAAATGACATTTTGTTTTATCCTTACTACCACTTTGTAATTATGAATGCAACCTTAAATAAATTAATATAAACTACTTCAATGCATTTGTAGATTAGAGACTTTCTCATTCTACGATATACCTACAGTTAAACTTTGACTTTTTTTGTTTGTGTGTTCTCTCACATCGTTATTATAAAATTGCAAATTATTTGCTTTTTTTTGTTTGTTTGAAAGTGCTAATTTCTAAAAATTCTAGTCATATTTGGAAAATATCCCATTCTATTAAAAAAGGTTGTTTCAGACTTTAGCCATAGATCAAAGCATGTAATATAATGTAAGTATGTCTTATTTATGAATATAATTTAAAAAAAGTATTTTTTCTCCTGTGTTTGTCGTCAACCGATTTTCTTTTTTTTATACATAATAATTATGGTCGAGTTTCGACCACTGGGCGGCGAATTCTTACAGGTACTTTTATTTACTCTTGTAGAAAAAATAAAAAAAAAAACACAGAAAAAGCTAGTAGGGGTTCTTGATTGCGAAGCCTTATTTATGAAAAAGAGATATAAAAACTTGGAATATTTTACTAAAAAATAATTTAATTAAATGTAATTCTTAAAGAAAATTCAGTTTACGGTCTTCCTTTACATCATTACACTTTCCTTTGACTAAAGAGCTTAAACGAAGTATGGTAAAGTACATTTTATCTCGGAGCTATTCCAAGAAATGTAAATTAAAAGCTGTAGTTCTGGAACTCTATTAATTAAATAAACTATCGTGGTTCCGTAGACATATTCAACGCTAGAACTAAGAATAAATAGGGTATTTAAATACAAACTTAATGTTTTTTTTCATACTTATTAATAACTAGCAACTTATCCTTTGTTTCGCTTGGATTTGTCCCTAGGTACGTTTTAACGATTAGTATGGAATAGATAGTTGATTCTTTGCTCTGATAAAAAAAACAAATTATCCCACGGAAACCGTACATTTTTTCGGGATTAAAGTTACCTTAAATAATATTCCAGACTATAATCTATCTCTATGCCAAATTTTATCCAGATTAGTTCAGCCGTTCTGGCGTGATTGAATAACAAACATTTATCCAAAACTTTCGCATTTATAATATTTATGGGATGGGACTACCGACTTGCGTCCCTAGCTAAGTTTAAAATAGATACTCGTATATCCTACACAGAGATTATATATAGTTTAGGCATATCTTAGATTTTGTTACATTGTCATACTAATATATATGTGTGTATACTCAGTTTATTTAGTTTTTGGCTTTTACATTAATTACCTAAAGAAAATATTATTTACAGCAATAATAAATTTAACTAGACTACGTTTAATCATAATGTGAATATATCTACTAATATTATTAATATTAAAGTTATTTTATCTGTTACCGCTGAACAGATTTCGATAACATTTGGCAAAAAAGAATAGATTGTTTCATGAAACGAACGAAGATTACTTTTATCTCTACCTCAATCGCCAATACGTAAAACGAGCAGAGCCGAGGGCAAAAACTAGTTCAAATATAATTTAAAATACAGCGTGTTCACAGCAAAGAAGAGAATTATTTATTCGCGCCATATTGGAGCACCATTTATACGTTTATCTTGAACTTTTACCATATTCTTAGATTTTCGTAGCAATATTTTACTGTATTTTCAATTTAGCTTCTTTTTAGTGTTTGAATATGCTTTTAATATGTACTCAGATATACAAAAATTGGTCAGAAGTAAATATTCTCTCCAAAAGGTCGCAGCGTAATACTAGATCGCCTATAACTTTTTTCAATAAATCTATACATATAATAAAATTGTAACTAGGCCGAATTCGTTCATTAAATATTTTTTGGAAAATCTTATTGAAATAGACATTATTATTTAAGGGCCGAATCTATAGTTTTTAGAACTTTTGTCTGTCTGTCGGTCAGTCTGTGACCGCATCACGGAAAAACCACTGGAGGGATTTTGATGAAATTTGGTATGATGATAGCTGGTTATCCGAGTCAACATATTGGATAATTTTGACTGCGGGAAAATATCTCATCTCTTTTTTAACGTTTATTATAGATTTCTCATCTAAATGTAAGTATAGAAAACGTAAGTAGGGACGAACCCCAGCGGAGCGAAAGTGAGTCGCTAGTTACCTATAACATACAAAATCATTTTTTAAATTCAACAGGTAGTTTCAGGGATCACTGCGTTCAGTCTTTAACTTTTTTATGTAGATTAATTTTAATATTTAGAGTTAAGCTGTACACGTATAGGTTTTCATTAATTAAAATTAATTATTGCTCTATAATTGAGCCTTATAATGGATGAATGTCGAGAAACAGTCGTGTTTAGAAATTTTAATTAATTTTGGCCTCCTAATCTACATTGGTACTGAGTGTAATATATTATTGTACTAAACTACGACATTTAAACGTTAATCTGTTCATTGTAATATGCATATATTGAATATTCCATGTGAAATAATATTATTTAACTGCCTCGGTGAGCTAGTGGTTAGCATGTATGGCAGCAGATTCGGAGGTAATGAGTTCGAGTCCCGGGTGGGGTCAAGTTCAGTTAGTGAGATTTTTTTGTCAAAGAAATTCTCAGTAACAGCCCCGTAGTTGGCAAGTTGGCGGTGTTTCATCCCCGTGTCCGTAGATCACGTAAAGCCGTCGGCCCTGCGTCTTAATTCTTACCGGTCGTGTCGAGCAGTCGTCCCACCGGAGTATGAGAGTGACAGGAATAGAGAGTGCACTTGTGTCTGCGCGTACACTTGTGCACTATAATATCTCCTGCGCAGTTGGCCAGTCACAGTGAGATTGGCCTCCGTGGCCCAAATCAGTCAGGAGGACATTACTTATTATAATATCACACACGAAATAAACATTTGAATTTGGCCCAACCACAAAATTAACATTATGTATGAAGTCACTATAGCTTTAGTCCACGGCTCTGCTTGCATAAAACATTTTGAATGAAATGTCCAACCACAATATAGCGACGATAAAACAAAACATGTAAAAAGAAAATAATCAAAAAAATAAACCACAATATACTCTCTATAAGTACAACATCTAAAATACGTAATACGCAGAAATACAAAGTACATTCCGTGTTCGGAACTACAAAATCGAAACGTCTCTAATTGAATCGAAGAATTAAGAGGTCGGTAACAAACAGTTCAAACACTTTGTTCTTCTCTCGGACAGCCCTTAATTTGGTAACGAGTTTAAAGGAAGTCTTGGAGTAATCTGTATTTATTGAGTTAAAAGGAAATTGTTCAAACAAAAAAGGTTTTTATTCAAGAATGAGGGCTGGATTTAAAAAGAAAGAAAGGACAATGTCTAATAATTCGTTGTAATTTGGGTATTTTATTGAAATTGTTAGAAATATATTATAACTCACCCTCGCTCCGCTCGGGTTCGTCCCTACATTTTATTTTTTTGTGCGGAACCCTAATTCTTTTACTGAAATAAAAGTAGCCTAAGTTACTCCTTATAACATCAACTACCTGCCAGTGAAAGTCCCGTCAAAATCGGCCCATCCGTTTTGGAGATTAGCCGGAACAAACAGATAGACAGAGTTTTTTTTAAACAAAATGTATTTTTCTTATAAATACCGTATATATAATTTCATATGCATTTAGTAAAAAGCTGTTATTTTCACATTACAAACAGACATTTCAATTTTATTTTACTGTATAGATATATTCATCCTGGAAAATATTATACTACACTTATGTTATAAATATCTTTCAACGTATCTTAAAATTAATAAGTAAAAATAAACAATAATTGTAATAAATTTCTTTGTCCAATTTAAAATATGTTCTTGTATTTGTGTTCCACTTATTATTAGAGACAAAATATATTCAGAGTCGGTTTTTATTACATTCATTATTTTTCAATTTGAGCTTTTCCTTTCAAAATGTTTCAATAGTTATGCCGGATCTACACGCTTGCCATTTGGTATAAACTTCAAACTTCAAACCTCAAAATAACAAATAAACACACAAGTGTCTAGACGTATCCTTTTGATTTGTGCACAAAAACCGACACATCCGGAACGGCAACAAGTGCTCGCAAACCTACACAAACCAAGCCAACTCTCTCTACGTGTTTGAATTTGTGATGGCTTGTCGAGGCTTAGTGAGTGTGTGGACTCGGCATTAGACATTCACCGTAATAAGTCAGCAAAAGGTAAACATAACCCACGGATAAACACGCACACTTCAAAGACTATATAAATATTTATCTAGAGAAAGAATCTATATTATTTGTTATTCCAGTACATTAACTATCTCGGCGAATTTTTAATTCAACTATATCCGTTTTAAATAAAACTATCTTTTCGGATTATTTCGCGGATTTATTTTGATTTTTGGTTTCCGACGTTTCGAATGCTTTACAGCAATCATTGTCACGGGAGAGACTAAGGTTATAGACGTCTCAAACGCATAGTCGTTACAGACAGTGCCTACCCATTGTTTTACAAAAATGATTTCAAACATTTTTCTAAACATTTTAATTAGTAATGTTATTTACTTAATTTTATCTGTTATTACTATAAATGTTACAATTTTTAAAAAAACTTTATTCATTACTAATATTATTTAGTGTTGCTATTATTATATTATGTATAACCATAAAGAATATTAAAAATTAAAAATATTAATTATTTATCTAAGCAATATTATTGTTTATATATAATTTAAAAAAAGTTAAAATATTAATTTAGATAACTAAATCCGTTTCATTCGTTATCCGTGTACTGCACTCATCCGTTTACAGCGTAAAGGATTAATGTGCACAGTGAACACTCACTAACTCGGTTAAAAAAAATCACACCTATAATGTATTCAGCACTTTTTAACATCTCACTTCTGGGATGAGGGGATCAGGTCATAGCCCACCACGCTCGCCAAGTGCGGATTGGCAGGTTTAACATGTCTTTCGAAAACTTGCTAGGCTCTCTCAAATATGCAAGTTTCCTCAAGATGTTTTCCTTCACCGTAACACAAGTGGTAATCATGTTGGAAATGATTCGCACATAAAAATAACAGAGGTGCGAGACCCGGGATTTGAACTCGCATTACTCGGTTTTCCAAGCGAGCGCGTTACCACTGGGCTACCACTGCTTTTATTTATGTATAAGTGAGATAAATAGGACATCTTCTGAATGCATAGTTTAATTTTACTTTAAACAATATCAATCAGTAGGTATAGATTAAATACTCCAATCCTTATATGGATGTAATCCTCCTTGCCTACGTTTCATATATCGATCATTCGTTAAGGCTGAAGTATATATTAGAGACTATACATTTGCTTGGAAGGACCATAACATAATATGTAACTCATATGTAAAATAGGTTTTTACTCACACTACTGTTAAAATGCGAGAGTTTGTACGTGATTATCTTTCTTACTTCTTCATAGTTAAATGGCTGGACGGGCTTGGATGAAATTTAGTATAGGTGTAAATAGACTCAAAACTGGAGTAATACACAGGCTACGGCTACTGTTAGTAATAAAATTTGCATAATGGTGGCGCTACTTGTATATTACATTACAAATACAAAAGGGAAGAAAAGACCTAGAGCGAGATTAGGGTTAGATAGGTAGCTGTAACTTTCATGTAGGTATATAAATAATAAATAAATAATAAATATGTTGGGACATAAACACACAGCACCATCTAATTCCATGATAAGCTACGAGGCTTGTGTTATGGATACCAGATAGTTGATACACTACACATATATAACTTTAAATACATACATATTATAAATATAAACACTCGTGACTGGAGTACAAACATTCGTGCTCATCACACAATGAATGCCCCCAGCGGGAGTCGAACCCGCGACCGCTGGCACAGCAAGTAGGGTCACTACACACTGAGCCAAACGTGTCGTCACATAACATCAATGATGATTGTAAGATGGTTTTAATTATTTTTTATACAACGAAAGATATTTAAAATTAAATTAATTTTAAATAAAACTTTATTTTCGGATTTTTTCGCGGATTTATTTTGATTTTATTTAAAACAACTAAACTTAATAAACTTAATTAATTAATTATTATTAAGTATCATAAACAAGTTAATAAATATAAATCTTATATAAGATTTAATATGAATAAAATTTTAAAAACGGCCTTATAAATAAATAGAACACGTTCTGAGTTAAACCATTGTTAAAATAAATGTTATTGCTGAAGTAACTTGGAACTTAGGAACTTTGTAGAAATTAGTTGCAAAGATATTTATGTTAAAACTTTACGATCTGAATGTTCATATTTAAATGTTCTAAGCACGTATTTCTATTATATACTAGCGACTTATCCACGCTTTGCTCGGGTGCATCCCTTAGCTTGAATGGTTTCAGAATGCATAAAAGACAAACATCCAAAAAAAAATTTTATTTGCGCCAGGAACCTTTTCGGAAAGGTATTTTTCTTTCTACATTAACTTTTTTTCAAATTCAAATTCAAAATATTTATCTTTTTAATTCGTTATCTTTTTTTTTAAAGTAAAATTATAATTTACATTATTTCTATCAAGTCGAAGTAGCCTGAAGGCGATCATTTCATTCCCAAGGTGTGCCATGTTCTATAAAATCATTTATTGTATAATAGCCTTTAGCACATAAACGTTCTTTATCATTTTTTTTTAATTTGGCGATAGAACTCACTACTAACTCGACAATTCACATAAATTTTAAGTTACATAGATATCTTAGAAATATAAATTTTCGAACACTTAATGTATTTACTACGATTTAATCATATAAATCAATGTTCCCTAGGTATAAGCACAATAAGGTACTGACATACAATCACTATAAATTTTATAAGCTTTATGTTTTCTCTCTTCATAAAGATTCCCATTCATTTTTAACCAAAAACACTTTTTTTTCACTTTTGTACAACTTGCTTTACTTACTTTAACCCCTTATATTGTCAGTTTATATATAGTACAATAAATAAATTATTATATTATATTATCGATCTATTAAACAAGAATCCCGTCAAAATACTATAACATATGCTCTCAACACCAAACAAAAAAACCTCTTTTTTTAAAATCGGTTCAAAACTAATAGGAAGTAATCTTAAGCTACTAAACAATTCTAGCAAATTCCTTGTTTGAAGTAGTACCAAATACATTTATTGAAGCAATCCGTGATTTCTATTGAACGGAGCGGATTATTAGTGTTTATACTCCAATATCATTTCTACGGTCTGCTGTTCTAAGGAAATACAAATTCTTAGAAGGAATTATTTTGTATTTATTTTGCTGTTTCTAGAAAAGAAATGTTATTTGCAATATTTCTTAAATGGTTGAACTACTTTTCCGTACATTCCATGTTATGGAGGGAAAAGTTATTTATTATACTATATTTTCTTAGATAAAAATATATTTTCACTTTATTAACGTTTAGTATAGATTTCTCAGAGGTGAGATACTTTCCCGCGGTAAAAAGTATCCTATATGTTGAACAGGATAACCAGCTATCACCATACCAAATTTCATCAAAATTCCTCCAGTGGTTTTTCTGTGATACGGTAACAGACAGATACGGGCAAAAATTCTAAAAACTATAGATTCGGCCTCTGTACCGATAACAATGTTTATTTCAATAAGAATTTCCAAAAAAATATCTTAAATGTACAGAATCGGCTTAGTTACAACTTTATTATATGTATATATAGATACCTATAGATAACCTGTATAGATTATTATAATATATACATACTAGATAAACATCTAGTTCTTTAGGGAAATGAGACATTCTTCGTCAATTTTTGGAAACACCTTCACTCGTAAACAGCTGGACAGATTTAGATTAGATGTTATTATTGTATAAGTAGATAACATATTGAATAAAGTTAAGTTTTATGAAAACGCAATCAAATATTGTTCGAATTATATAACTGCGTGAACTATATACAATTTAAGACGTAGACGAAACCACGTATAGTAGCTAGCCTATACATAATGTATAATAATATAACGGGATCAAAATTATGCACTGTAATTATTTAGTTTTGGAAAAATTTTCTTTTTTGTTTGTTTTAGAGACTACATTTAAATTTTTTTGAGCTGAACCCTAATTCTTTTACTGAAATAAAATTAGCCTAAACTACTCCTTATAACATCAACTACCTGCCAGTGAAAATCCCGTCAAAATCGGCCCAGCCGTTTCGGAGATTAGCCGGAACAAACAGACAGACAGACATACAGGGAAAAATTTAAAAAGTTGTGTTTTTCTTATGAATACCGTATATAATTCCATATGCATTTAATAAAAAGCTGTTATTTTGAGATTACAAACAGACACTTCAATTTTATTTATCTGTATAGATTGTTACTGTTTAATTAATTATTAGATAAGCGATTGCTCGTTTATTTATGATATTCGTGTATGATATTTTTAGCTCCCGACGCAAAAAGAGGGGTATTATAAGTTTTACCGCTTTGTGTGTGTATGTATGTCTGTGGCACCGTAGCTCTTAAGCGGGTGAATTGATTGGGATGTGATTTGTTTATTCGAAGGTAAGTTTTCTAGCGGTGGTTCTTAGACATGTTTTATCATAATCGGTTTAGCTATTTTTGTGCTGGTGGTTTAGCTTATAACTTTTCTCAATAAATAAGATAGGTATAAAATGTGTAATTTTTTTATTCAAACCAGACTGTTAGTTCTAGGTACACATTAGTGCGTACAAATAAACAAACCCTGTAGCTTTATATATTAGCATAGATTTAACAAAAAAAAAACATATACTACTAAAAACTATACACATTTTTCCAGGAAAGCGTCTATTTTTAGATTTGATAAAAGCCTTCAAACGCATCAAATAAATACTTTGAACGAAGCATTAATCAATCGAAGCACTTTCGCAATACAGGGCTGTCATCATTCACTCGCTTCCATTTTGTATTTAGAATTTATTTTAAAATCCATTCACTCTTCCTGTTTATTCTTTTATGTCATAGCAAATTAAGTTACAGTGAACATTTAAAAAAAAATATTTTTATATATTCTTGTTTTGTTGGAGGTGTGTCAGGGGTGGTTTAAGTATAAAAAAGTAGGGAAAACCCTAAGGGAAAGGACAGCTGGAAAATCGAGAAGTTCAAAACTGTTTATTTTGTATCTATGTACATATAACATATAACTGTGATGATGTAACTGATCGCTGTCTGTATATGGAAGATATTTGATAAAAACTATTATTGGGTCATTATTAACACAATAGAATCCAAAACAATGACTTAGAATTTTTGTCTGTTTGTCTGTGCGTTTGTGCGCGATAATCTCAGAGACGGCTTAACCGATTCGGGTGCGGGTTTCCCTTATATATTGTGCTAAGCTTCACTTAACATTTAGTGTTTATTTTATTACAATCGGTTCATAAATAAAAAAGTTATGTCAAAACAAAAATAGCGTCAAACTATGACAAGTTTCAGCGTTTAGGAATAATAAATATACATAGTGCCAGATTTTGTTTACGATTTCATGGCTTTTATTTTTTTGCGCGAAACCCTAATGCTTTTTCTAAAATAAAAGTAGCCTAAGTTACTTCTTACAACGTCAGCTATCTGCTAGTCAAAGTCTAATCAAAATCGATCCAGCCGTTTCGGAGATTACCTGGAAAAAGCAGACAGATACGCACAATTGTTTTTTTATTATACCTAAGTCTTGTTACTCTCATATGCATTTAGAAAAAGCTTTTATTTTGACATTACAAACAGACACTTCAATTTTATTTATTCGTATATGTATGGTACAGATTCTTTTATGTATTAAAACACTTTAAATTGACATAAGCACAGGATAAGCATTGAGTAAACGAACATTAATCAATCACAGCACGTTCCCAATACACGGCCGTAATCATTCAGTTGCCCGCAACCGTTTCATTTTGGATTTCATTCAATCCGACCGGTCTTGGTAATGCTTGGAAGATTTCGTGCTGAAATGTAGTTTGTAATTATAAAGAAATGACTTCAAAATAATTTTGAAAGTACATTTTTTTCACTGTTAGGAGTGATGTTTTTTAAATTATTTATTTAGTTGAAATTATAGAAATCAGTAGGTGAAAATATTCTATAATCTTTACTAAAAATACAGTCGAATGAGTTTAATTTAGTTTTTTATATACATATATATATTACTATTTAAGAAAAAGTAACATTAAATAGAATGAAATATTTGTGTGATATGTTTTGTTCAATAAACACATGCTATTTTAAATAAAAGTATTTTGTTTGGCATTTATAATATTAGTAAGATTATATTAAATTAAATAGCATTTTAAGATTAGTTAACGAACGAAATGCGTAATTGTAGTTACCGACATTAATTCAAAAACGTTTAAAGCTTTACTTATTTATAAAATCGAAATTTATATGAATTGTTTAAGAAAAATACTTTAGTAGTCAAACTAACACTACAAAAAAACTTACATATTGACTCAAAAATATCAGAATGAATAATCGGAGTTGCACATACAAAAAATTTAAAATACCTGCCAAGCCTACCTTCCTTTTTGAAAGTCAGTTAATTACATTTCAGGCAGATGTCATTCCTATATCATCATAAATTGAAGCAGCGCCGGCACAGAGTCGTAAATCAGCCTCCTCTTACCATTTCATCGATATGGATATTTATTTAATATGAAAGGAAATACATTTATATTCTATCTAAAACATTCAAAATATTTTTTATGAAATTTAAGGCAAGAAAGAAATTTTGATTATTACATATTTAGTTTTAGAAATGGCGTATTCTATATACATAGATAATGTTTTATATATGAGACTAGCGACTTACTCTCGCTCCGCTCGAGTTCTTCCCTAGGTACGTTTCAACGGTTAGCATAGATTTATTAGAAATGAGATATTTTCCCGCAGTAAAAAGTATCCTATATGTTGACCCGGATAAACAGTAGCATCAAACTGAATTTCATTAAAATCTGTCCAGTGGTTTTCTCGTGACACGTTCCCAGACAGACAGATAGACAAAAATTCTAAAAACTATAAATTCGGCCTCTGTATAGTAAATAATGACTATTTCCATTAGATTTTCCAAAAAAAATCCAAATGATATATTAATAATATAATAATAATATAATTAAGATTTTCCAAAATGTACAGATTCGACTCAGTTACAATTTTAATATATTATGTATAGATCATGAGATGTCCATAAAATGGAGTTATTACATTATTGCATTCTGAAGATGAAGTAAGGCTAGTTTTATCGCAGTAAAATATAGGTCCCATGAGAAAGCTAACAGTATTTTACCCGCCTATGTTATTAGTGCCTAATAAACGAAGTGGTTTATATATTACTATATTTTTTCATGACTCCAAACCTTATGTACTAAAAACGTCGATAAAAATTAGTCTATGTGTTATTTTAAGGTAAAAACCTCGGAATGGGGATAACTCCGAATTTTACCTAAAGAGCAGTTAAGGGAAGAAGTAATAAGCACACACACATAAGCTTTCATATTTTATAATTATTATCGATAGAGATACCGAACCTATAGTTTTTAGAATTTTTGTCTGTCTGTCCTCTGTCTGACTGGGGACGCATCACGGGAAAACCACTGAACAGATTTTGATGAAATTTAGTATAAAGATAGCTGGTTATCGGGGTCAACATGTAGAATACTTTTTACTGCAAGAAAATAATACCTCATCTCTGAGAAATCTGTACTAACTGTTAAAACATATCTAAGGACGAACACGAGCGGAGCGATAGTGAGAAGCCTAGTATTTTATATACTCGTAACATCAATATTTGTCGATTTTTGATAACCAAATAGTTTTAATCTAAATTAATTACTGCTTATATTTCTTGTACCTATATCTTAAATTACCCTATTTCAGTAACGCTCTCTTTTTTAGCTTAGTTCAACTTTTGTTGTAAGCTATTATTAAAACAAAAACTGCATTTTTAATTCAAATTGCAACTATATATAACTATATTAGAAACATTCTCGGATTCACAATTAAATTTGTTTAGCTAGAGTAGGGTTTCCCAACCTTCCCCCCCAGCGTGCGTTCACCTTGTCGTGGGGAGGGGGAGGGGGGCTCAGTAGTGCCCGGCAATCCAACCGGGCGCGAAGCCAAAAAACGCACAGGGAGGTGGCCCACTTCAGTGGGCGGTGGAAGGTGGCCCTCTTCGGTGGGCGGTGTACCATGCGGGTTGCTCCTGGTACTTCTCTGATAGCAGAGTAGACCTTGGAGCAACCTCATGGTTGTTGTGGTCTGCTTCGGCAGACCTGCCGTCGGGGCGTCGTAGTTGAATGCGTAAGCGATCCTGCGACGCCCCATTAAGACGGTGGAAGGCTTTGTTGGGTTTTAGTGGGTAGTACTGGCTTTGCCGGTGAGTCCCACGCCTCGTGCGTAAATGCATTTCCCAACGTTAAAAAAAAGGGTTTCCCAACCTTTCTTCTGTTGAGCCTCCCCGGATTACAAAAAAATATATTCATGCCCTCCTTTATTTTTTGAAATAACACACACACACACACACATTATTTTAACGATTTTTGTGTATTTTAATTTTAAGATATACAAAATAAACAAACACACTTGTGCTAGAAGAGCGGTTCAGATAAGCATAGGTGATACCCTTGTTTTAAAACCAAATAACCATGGAGGATACGAATGAACCGTTTTTCTAGGGTATTCACTTTTATTTGTGATCCTATTTGGTTGTTTATTTTACCCGTACGGGATATCGAAAAGCATTTAAGCCCCAACACAAGCTATTATCCTTACCGTATAGATTACATGCCCCAAATATAAGTGTACACAACAGGATGTTATTTTAGGACGTGTAAAGGAAACATAGCTTTTTATTTGTGTTGGAATGTTTCGAAATAAAACTAAAAAACCTTTTAAAAATTATTAATACTTTTCATAATTTGACACATATGTGTTTGATTATATCTAATGTGGTCATTGCAAAACTTGAATGTAACCAACTCGAAAACTTGTAGTTTTGCATAACAAAAAATGTTAGAAAAATGAGTTATGATGGCTGGAATAGTATCATTTATTAGAGATTATGTGCTTATTGCTTATTGAAATTTACTGTGTTCCCTATTTTTCTGTATTAAAACTAAAGGTTTCCTTGACTGATATGACCGAATAATGAAACCCAATATTTATATCATACTAGCATTGCCCGCGGCTCCGCCCGCGTTCAGATTACCAAAAACCAAATTCTTAGGTTTTACATATTAGTATACTCTTACATTGCAGTTTTTGTATTTTTTTTCTCAGAAATGAGATATTTTCCCGCGGTAAAAAGTATCCTATATTTTGACCCGGATAACCAGCTATCACCATACTAAATTTCATCAAAATCCCTCCAGTGGTTTTTCTGTGATGCGGTAACAGACAGACAGACAAAAATTCTAAAAAGTACAGATTCGGCCTCTGTATCGATAATAATGTTTTTTTCAATAAGATATTCCAAAATATATTTAATGTACAGATTCGGTTTAGTTACAATATTATTATATGTATGGATTGCATATTTAGCCACATTTTCGATATGTAGCGAATGGGTTTTAATTCTCAACTTTTAATAGCTTCGCGGCTGGTTACTGGGGCGGAACTCTTGTAATGGAAATTTGAAATATAAATATACTTATTTACTTTGGCAAAGCCTATTTGTAATTTTCAATGGGGAATATCAGTTGGGTTTGTTTTATAGATGATAAGCGTGGTACAATAGAGTGTTTTACTATGCCTTTGTGGAGGTCGTAGGTTTTATGCCTGGACGAAGTACATTTTTTATATTAGTTAGACGAGTAAACAGATATCTCTATATTTTAATTCGTGAACATCATAAAGTCCTGACTAAGATAAAATGAATATAACCACAAAAAGAAATAATAGTATTTTTCAAAATGTATTATGTAAAAACCAATAAGGAAACGAGATTCGGTTTTTTTATAAAACATTTTTTTACATGATTACTATTTATTACAGAAGTGGAGTTCAAAAATCCTGAGCATATACGTTAATTGTCTATACATATAATAAAATTGTAACGAAGCCGAATCTGTACATTAAATATTTTTTGGAAAATCTAATTGAAATAGACATTATTATCGATACAGAGTCCGAATCTATAGTTTTTAGAATTTTTGTCTGTCTGTCTGTCTTTCTGTTTCCGCATCACGAGAAAACCACTGGACAGATTTTGATGAAATTTGGTATGATGATAGCTGGTTATCCGGGTTAACATATAGGATACTTTTTACTGCGGGAAAATATCTCATTTCTGAGAAAAAATGCAATTACTTCATTGTAAGAGTGTACTAATATGTAAAGCCTAAGAATTTGGTTTTTGGTCATCTGAACGCGGGCAGAGCCGCGGGCAATGCTAGTCTTAAATAACGTTTTTCACGAAAGAACACCGTCTTAGATTTTATATTCTACGTTTAAAATCCAAAATGGCTGTCTGAAATATTTATAAAAGTGTCATTACAGTTTACTTCAAAGTTCTACAAAGTACAATAAAACTATTTGTTTTAGCCATTTCGCTGAAGCGTAGACGAAACATATTTTCCATCTGCCCTAGTAATCATTTCAAGCACGTATCTCTTCTGTAAACCTTTCACGTACTTTCATACCTATTATTTAGATTGTGATTTTTAATTACACTTGCTTCTTTCTATGTGTTTTATATCGAACTAGCGACTTGACCTTGCTTTGCTTAGGTGCGTCCGTAGGTATGATTTAAAAAGATATGAATAATTATTTGACCACACGTTTGGCTCAATTTGTAGTGACTCTACTTGCTGTGTGAGCGGTCGCGGGTTCGAGTCCCGCTGGGGCCATTCATTTGTGTGATGAGCACGAATGTTTGTACTACAGTCATAGATGTTTATATTTATAATATGTATGTATTTAAAGTTATATATGTGTAGTGTATCAACTATCTGGTATCCATAACATAAGCCTCGTAGCTTACCATGGAACTAGATGGTGCTGTGTGTTAATATCCAAACATATTTAAAAAAAAAATGATTGCGAGTGTACCTTAGGAGAAAGACCTATGCTATTGTAGATTTTTCTGTAAGCTTTATTAAGACCTAAAATTTTCTAGTACATTGTTTTAATGTACCTCTTAAGGTTTAGCCAGCGTTAGACATGTCTAAGAACGAATCGATAGAACCAGTTATTGTTTTTCCGTAGGAATTAAAGATTTTATTGTAGTAAAAGGTATCCTTAATGTTATCCGTAATAAATTATCACTGTACAAAATTTAGTTAAAATCGATTCAGGAATTTTGTGCGTGAATCGCGCACATCCATTTTGCTAAGTTACTGTTTTATTTTATGTATCTATAGACTAGCGACGTAGGTGCCTTTTGTATTTATAAAATTTTATACAGACAGCGCTACCTTTTGGCATATTTTATTAGTCATAGTAGCCTATGTGAAACTATAGGTTGTAGTATATCTGTGTACTCATTTCCATCCAAATCTGTCCAGCTGTTTTGCCGTGAGAAAGTAACAAACAGACACACATACAATTTTTTCTATACATGATGATGGTGTAATTTAGAACAGCGACATATTTTTACGCCATTGTAAACTATTCTAAACTTTTTTAGAGGTCGTAAATGAATGAGTTAATTTTTAAGACTTTCGATTTCTAGACTACATATTTACTTTAAGTTTATTGGAAAAAATTTAATAAATATGCCTCTTGGACAAGGTGACTTCTAAATTTGATATGTTTAATGGAAAAATAAATGTGAAAGACATATATATATATATATATATATATATATATATATATATATATATATATATATATATACCCAACAGTGATAACCCATCGATAACGCGGTCTTTGAAAGCTGAAGTGAAACGAGTTCAAGACTTGGGTTTTGCCCATGGTTGAACATGATTACCACCTGTCTTATGGCGCAGATAAACATCGCAAGGAAACCTTATTTCGGGAATTTTTAATAGACACGTGAGGGTGGTACTACCCGCTCTTAACCAGTGCGGTAAACTATGTTGTATGACCTGATCCCCCTCATGTTGAGGGTGGGCCTGGACTAAGCAGTGGGACGTTATAAAGGCTGAATTAATATGATATACTTTTTGATTTGTTAGATAGAATGAATATATATATGTGTGTAATGAGATGGCAAAATTTTCGGTAGTCGTTGAAAAATAGCTGACATCTTAATATATATAATTCCTCTGTTCGTTGTTTGTCAACTTACTCCTCCTAAAGGGCTGGGCCGATTTGGATGAAATTTTGTGAGAATATTTCAATGGGCTCCCGGATGGTTTGAAAATACAATTGGACCCGGTAGGCAGGTGACGATGAAGTCGGTGTCTCAAAGAGTTTGTTTTTTTAGTAGTTTGAACGCGGGCGAAGCCGCGGGTACTGCTAGTTTTTAATATAATTTTACAAGTAATCATAGATAAAGCGACGTTAAGCGTAATATCAAAAGTTGGTAGAGCTCACAGGATCGATTCCTGCTCGAGGTAACTTGTTGTATGAGTCATACAAGGAGTTGTAAACAAACATTGTATGTGTCATACATACAATACCTAATCTAGAAGATGTGCGTGTTGTGTGCATCGTTATGATAACACCATTTGTATTTTGTACGATGGAAGTGAAATTAAAGTGATGTGCGAATTCATTAAAACCGAAGTCGGTCGGGTTGAAAGGCCTACTTTTGGTGAAAAGTGGGACATTTTCATCACTGCAGTATAGTATCGCTTTGGAACAATTTTGCGGATATTGCGATGGCTCTGGTCTTTATTACATACTTCCTTTTGGCCGTTTAAATACTTTTGTTCTTAATGGATCATTAAGAATATATTAAATTACTTAAATATATCTAACTAGCAGTACATACATACACATATCGATTTTTATATAGATTTCTCAGAGATGAGATATTTTCCCGCATTAAAAAGTATCCTATATTTGACGTGTATAACCAGCTATCATCATAACAAATTTCATCAAAATCTGTCCAATGGTTGCCTCGTGATACGGTCACAGACAGACAGACAAAAATTCTAAGAATAATAATGACTATTTCAATAAGATTTTCCAAAAAATATTTAATGTACAGATTCGACTCACTTAGAATTTTATTATATGTATAGACTAACTGATTTACAGGACTAGTTATGCGTCATAACCATTACCAATCTGTTCCATAAGAGTGGAATACTTAGCGTAAATCATCGACTGAAGCTAATGATACTATTGTTAGCGTCGAATTGTTATGAATCAGAATTTTAAAAAATACAAAGAACATGAACAACGATAAAGTACTCGAAAATATGAATCAGTATAAAACTTGGCCTTGTAAATTTATTTCGCTGAATTTGTACTCTCAATATTAAACTCGTTTTTTCGATAAAACTTTATTAAAACAACGATGATAATATGAATTTGTAAAACTAAATTGAGTTAGAAGACCGTCTGGTCTTCTTTTAATTTAAAAATGAGGTTAAAAATAAGTTTATGTAATATATACCTATATGGTGTTTATTCGTCAAAAAAATCGTTTATAATAGACGTATATATTAGAATAGAATATACACTTAATACAGTCAGTTTTGTGTATTTTTCTTGTGAATTGGTTTTCTTTTTTTTAAATAAGTTATACATCAAAGGTACCTTTATATGAAGTGAAAAGTGCCAGAGCGGTCTACCTCTTCTTTGAAGTCGGTTTAAAACAAAAATTATGCTAGATAATCACTCACCTCAACAAAATTGTCGGACACAAATCTTTGTACCAACGATGTTTTTCCACACTGTGTGTCTCCTACTAGTACCACTTTTACTTCTTCTTCGGTCGGGGAACCAGCACCCCCCTCGGAGCACTTCTTTCCCGACCACATGATTTTACCCTGCAATAAAAAAATTAGATTATCTATCTATATATCTTATATATAAAATTTCCATGTCACAATGTTTGTTACCGTACTCCTCCGAAACGGCTTTACCGATTTTTACCAAATTTTATATGCTTATTAATTTTATGTCTGAGAATCGGCTACTATCTATTTTCCATACCCCTAAGTGATAAGGATAAGGGTGGTCCTCCCAGGCCCCACCCCAGGGACGAACCCGAGCGGAGCGAGGGTGAGTCGCTAGTAGTATATATAAAAGGCAAAAGTGATTGACTGATGTATCAACGCACAAGCCAAACCTAAGGCTAGAATTGAAATTTCGCACACGTATTCTTCATATTACGAACACATTCACTAAGGAAGGATTTTTCAAAATTTAACCCCCATGGGGGTGAAATAGAGATGAAACTTTGTATGAAACTTTTTATTCCTTGGACATATTTGCATGAAATTTCATATGAATACGGCAAAATAATGAGTTACGTATTTCAGTGTTTTCTAAAATTCCACCCCTAAGAGTCTAAAATAGGAAACTTTTTATGAAACCTAATTTTTACAGTTTCTTTATAGTTTCAGCGCGAGCAAAGCCGCGGGTTCTGCTAGTATATTATATTACACCTAAATTAAAATAACATATAGCCCGTAAATCAGGCTCGTCTTCGTCGTCAGACTTGCTAGAATGGACACGATTTTAGATACAATGGAAAGATGATAGTAGAAGGAAAATATAGGTATAGATATTGTAGCTAACTTAGAAGAATAGTATTAGGTGGGAGAAATTAAGGAAGCCTACACCAAAATAGCCGAAGGAGGCTCAGGATAAGATATAATATAAAATATTATTAGAAAAAAGAACCGATGATTATCAACTTAACTATGATTAAGTGCAACAATTAATTTCTGGTTTTCCACAGAGAACAAAAGTTATAGTTAAATATCTAATGTTTTCTTTAAACATCGCGTGTTTTTATCATTTGAACCCCCATGTATTTTGGAAATAATCAATATTTTTTTGTGTACTTTTTAATCCCTTTTTTTCCAAAATTTTCCTTAAAATTACCAAATTTCTAGTTTTCTTTTCTAGTAGGTTTAGAGGTTAGGAGGGTAAAAAATAGGATGTAACGAACAGATAGACAAACATATATCAGTAATTTTTTTTAGATTCCATTTTCTTCAGGTGTATTGCACGTTAAAATACAATATCAATTTTTTGATACAGCCACAGCTTATGTATTATTTATTTAATTAATTTAATTCGTAATAACAAAATGGATACAAATACACTCATTAATCTAATAACAATTATTGTGTAACAAAACATGGGCAATACACTTAAAGTTTAATATTTTAAAAGTAATAAGACAAATACTATATCAATTTTCAACTGAAATTGGAGTAAATGTCCTAAACATGGAGGTCAAAATGATAAGTGGTCAATTTGGATTTATTACCGTCTTAAAACAGTATTTCTGGTTTTTACGCTACGTCTATTTTCCTTGATATGGCTCTGTATTGATTTATGTAAAGAGATCTATATAAGGAGCTTTATGTCATGTTTGAAAGAAATTTTACTTGCAATACCCTTAAAAAGATTTAATAATAGTATACTAATAAGCACACTTAAACCACAGCAAAGCTTTTTTACCTTACTTTTCGTGCTTTTCACTGCATAAAGTACTATTGCACGGTGGTCACCTTCAACAATTGTTTTACACCAATTTTATTTGGTCTTATACTATATAGAAAATCTATATAAAAATGAACCACGGGCAAGAAAAAAAATCATTTTTTAAAATTAGGTCTGTCTGTCTGTTTGTTCCGGCTAATCTACAAAACGGTAGGACCAATTTTGACGAGACTTTTACTGGCCGATAGCTCATATTTATAAGAAGTAACATATGCTACTTTTCAACCGACTTCAAAAAGGAGGAGGTTCTCAATTCGACTGTATTTTTTTTTTTTTTTTTATGTTTGTTACCTCAGAACTTCGTCATTTATTAACCGATTTGGACAATTTTTTTTTGTTTGAAAGGGTATACTTTCAGATTGGTCCCATTTAAATTTCAATAAAAAATACCACCCCTAAGGGTGGAAAAATAGCTAATAATGAATTTAACCTACTTCTAATTGTCATATTGACTTGAAACTTTGCAAGTGTTTCTATTTCCGTTGATAGTACAGAGGTTCGGTATTGTTGACCTGATCTGATGGTAAGGCCAGAAGGCGGATAGGTGGAACTCTTCAACGATAAATAGTAGATACTTCGAGTTTGGGCTTATTTTGTTTGGTTTGACAAGCCTAACACTTTAGAATTCTTACTTTGCTACTACTGTCTACACTAAAAAGGGAAAAATAAAAACTTTTTAACAAAAAAATAAAAACCGACTTCAGACAAAAGCACTAAAAAGTAAAAAATAACTGAATGGTAGTTTTCATTTACTATACATACCTAATCAAATATTTTCGAAGTCGGTGTGCTTTGCTTTGTATGGGCTGGCACCGATTTCAAAAATATTTGATTAGGTATGTATTTAATAGGTAGGCTTTAATTACTTAGCCAAAGCACACCGACTTCGAAAATAAATGAAAACTGCCAATCAGTTATTTTTTACTTTTTAGTGCTTTTGTCTGAAGTCGGTTTTTATTTTTTTGTTAAAAAGTTTTTATCTTTTGGAAAAATAAGTACGGTTTCACGCAAAAAAGGACCTTTGTAATTGTGAACAAAAACCGCGTAAGCGGCAATGCTAGTTAATAAAAAAAGTACACTATTTAACCGCTACCATGACACTTATAGGCTATGAAATAGAGGCAAGTAATAAGCTGTGGCTAGTGACAGTCATTATTTTTATGAGTTACCGGCGACCAGAGCTTCAGCATTAAAGGCAAATAACAACGTTCGAACAAGCATAAAGTAACATTACATCCCATAAAAAATATACTGTTTAAGCTTACATTTTATCTATTTCTTCAGAATAACATGTCACTTTAATTGTAGTATAAAAAATAATTTCTTCATCGTCTTTCATATTGAGGAACTCACTACCCTCTATATATTATCTAGTGCCAATCAGCTGAATTCTACAAACCGTAGTTATTGTTTAATTTTTGACTATAGTGTAATTTAAAATTCTCCCCAGTGTGATAAACTATTTGTATATAACAAAATAACTCCATGATCATAATTGAAAATTTGAGAAAAACATATATGAACAGAAGTTACACATCTATATAAAAAAACGTGTGTCTGTACTTATGTACGCATGTAAGAAATTATACTTTGGCGTATCAGAATAAAAATAGCTAAAGATTTCATCCCGTATGTCACAACTCTCTGTTTGTAAAAGGAATGATAAATTAACAAAATAATTAAATAAGGCATATTACAATTATATATTTATAGAATATCATTTAAGAAAAGAATATAATATTATATACCATTTGTCAGACAATAACAACGGTTACCATGGCAACAAACAGTTATCGTCTAACTTCATTATGTAGCGTTTTGGCTGTCGGTGTGCGCGCGCATCGTAAAAATTTTACTCTCATAATTTTTCCAAGCGTCCCAAAAGAAGTACAACTTTCAAAAAACAACTAACACTTTCCTAAAGCCCGTCAATAACTACTAAACAAACAAAAGCAAAGGAAATCGGTTGATGAACAGAGGAGAAAATGGTACTTTACTGTTTTGTCTTTGCCTATATATATATACTAATATAATAAATGTGAAAGTTTAGATGGATGTTTGTTACTCAATCACGCCAGTATGACTAAACGGATCTGGATGAAAGTCATAGAGATAGATTAGAATCTGGAATATAGTATATAGTAACCTATGTGTACTTTTTATTACGAAAAAGTCGGTTCCCGTGGGATAGATTTGTTTTATTAGAGGCAAACCCGAGCCAAGCGAGGATGATCCGTTATTATGTACATATACACACATTATACATATTATCTTACAGCTTATCAGTCAACTTAATAATATCAAGAAATGTCTCATCAGATTCATTAATTGTTCATCTATTAATTACTCTACATATACAAATTTTACATATATTATGTTGAAATGCATTCCATTAAGCAAATTATTTTAATATATTATACGTTATTTGATTAAAATTATGAAAATTATGGCGCCAGGTCAATGATTTTGTACAGTATACGACTAGTTTGTATGTTTTAATTTGTGTAAAATGTGAGTAAATATTTAAAAAAGTAATCACGTTCAACAACGTTATTCACTATAGCAACTTCGTTCTTTGGTACGTTTTTAGGGCTAGAATTTTTTAAATGCTTTACAGCAAAATCATTAGAACGTACCGCTAGTTTACTATAAATAGTTTTCGCCCAATGGCCAAAATTCGACCATAATCATTATATAAAAAAAAACTAACCGTTTCCAAAAAGTTTTAATAACAACTGACTAAAGTTCGTCAATAGCTACTAAACAAAAAAAAGCAAATCCTTTGACAAACAGAGAAGAAAAGGTACTGAACTGTTTTGTCTTTGCCTATTTATATATAGATAATATTGTAAATTTAAAAGGTGTTCTTTATTCACGCAGCTAATCTAAAATGTAATCTATTTCTAACAAGAGATTTTACGTCCAAGATCGACATACACTATACATAAAATGTTATGAAATGAATGTATCTCGGGAATAAGTTAACCAAGAAGGATGAGTTAATAAAAATATTATAATTTTGTGCAATTAATCAACAAAAGCTCCAGAAACTAGTCTTAAATTTAATAGCGTTATTTATTATGTAAAATACAAATTTAATCAAAATCAGTGGAAGATATTTATTACAGAAAAGCTTTATTAGAGGTGACCCATATAAAAGATGTACAAAGTTGCTCTCGAGTTTCCTGAACAAAAATAGGGTCAGTGTTCCGAATTTTTAACAAGTAAAAAATATTTTAATACAGTCGCTACCAACAATCATAAAAATGTTCAACTTTGGGAATGAGTGCTTTTTTATATCAATTCGACAATAAATTAAATTATCTTTAACAATACTGAAGTTGTAAATAGAATAAAAAAGTAAAAGAATAAATCTGTGAAATAATCCGAACTGACAGTTTTATTTAAAACTAGCAGAACCAGCAGCTTCGCTCACGTTAAAACTACAAAAAAAATTCGAAAAAGGTAGTTTCATACAAATTTTCATCCCCTATTTTACCCCCTTATAGAATGAATTTCGAAAAATGCTAAAACACGTATTCATTTAATTGTATTAAAGAGCATTAATACCAAGTTGCAAGTAATTCTGATCATAAATATTTTCTTGCATTGTATTATAACGTGTTTTCCCGTGGGAATTAAATTATCGCCCGCGGTAAAAAGTAGCCTATGTCACTTTCCAGACCTCCAACTATCTCCACACAAAAACTCACGCCAATCTGCCAAGCCGTTTCGACGTGAAAGAAAGACAAACAAATAAACACACTTTCATATTTATAATATTAGTATGGATTATTATTACAATATAATTTAGTGGAGTAACTGCCATTTAATCAGTCCGCACTCCGCACTAACTTTATAATGATTTTAACAAAACTTTCAAAAGCTTTTATGAGGATCAGATTAAATTCAGATAGATCACATCAGAAAGCGAAAGGCCATTTTCATAACGGAAAATTAAAATGTATGTATAATGTATATCTATACATATAATAAAATTGTAACTGAGCCGAATCTGTACATTAAATATTTTTTGGAAAATCTTATTGAAAGAGATATTATTATCGATACCGAGGCCGAATCTATAGTTTCTAGAATTTTTGTCTGTCTGTCTGCCTGCATGTCTGTCTATCTGTCTGCATGTCTGTCTATCTATCTGTCTGTTACCGCATCACGGAAAAACCACTGGAGGGATTTTGATGAAATTTGGTATGGTAATAGCTGCTTATCCGGGTCAACATATATGATACTTTTTACCGCAGGAAAATGTCTCATTTCTGAGAAAAAAATACAAAAACTGCAATGTAAGATTATACTTATATGTAAAACCTAAGAATTTGTTGCTTTTTGGTCACCTGAACGCGGGCGGAGTCGCGGGCAATGTTAGTATATAATAATAATAATAATAAAAAGCAGTCACGAGACTGCCAACAGAAGTGAAAACTTGAAATTATAAACAAACAGTTGTTATTTTTGGATATTCAAATTAATCGTTTGATCTTAAATTAAAATTTGTAAATTAAAACTGTTTACTTTTATCTGGTGCTGACATCTATCGACACTGAGTGTTAGCGTTAACACGGCACGTGACCATGTCGATGACGACTTACATGGATTTACTCCCCATCCAAATCTGCCTATAGAAGTTTTCATTACAAAAACTCGTTATTGAATACACAAAAGAAAAAAAAACAATACAGTGGTAGGAAAATGCACAAGAGGCGGCCTTATCGCTAAAATAGCGATTTCTTTCAGGCAACCTTTACGTGTAGGAAATAGCAAAGTGTGAAGTGGATGGAGTAAGGGGTGCATGTAATTAGAAAACTCACTAAAACGCTTGTACGTACGAGTATATATAATAAGAAAATACTGAAATGTACTTAATAGTTTTACTAATCGGGGATGGTTTTTTTTGTTTACAGGATTAAAATTTGTATGGAGATTTGTCATTTTTGTGTTCGATAACATGGAACTTGTTAAAAATCCCATCATGCATGCTATAATATAAATCAGAAGCTTCAGACCAAAGTATAAAAAGCTCGAAAGTTTATTAAAAATATTAGTATAACAGGAGATAGACTATTATTTGCAGACTCCATTCCAGAGAACACTTCAGTTAGACAACGTTATTGGAGGGATCAACAATATTTTGCGAGATTTTCCATAAAAATAAAAGAGCTTGTTTACTCTACGAAGTTAGGACATTATCTCCAATAAATACGAGGCCAGGTTTGCGTAATGCTTCTATTCTTACAGATTATTTATTACATCGTTTTTATTAAATAATATTTATAGAAAAGAGCGGAAATGTTGGTATTTTAGACGAAAAGGTTTATAATGTTATACACGAGTATCAAAATGTATCTATCTGTTATCCTATACATATAATAAAATTGTAACTCAGTGGAATCTGTAAATTATAAATTTTTTTAGAAAATCTTATTAAAATAGTCATTATTATCGATAGGTACAGAGATCGAATCTATAGTTTTTAGAATTTTTGTCTGTCTGTCTGGAAACGTACCACGAGAAAACCACTGGACAAATTTTGATGAGATTTGGTATGATGATAAATGATACAAATATGTAACTCATATAATATGAAGTTACAAAAATTGAATAATCTATAAAATCTTATTAAAATATGATAGGTATATTGTTTTTCTCAGTATATCACTGCTGACTGTACTAGGTCGAGCCTCGGTCACAGGCGGCAGTTGCCTCCTCTATGACACAAAACTTGGTATAAGTCTAAGAGCTTATATTTCACTTTAAACAAAACAGAAAAATGAGAAAGTCCTAAATATAGTTTTAATTAGCGACTCATCATCTAGATTTCTCAGAGGTGAGATATTTTCCAGCAGTAAAAAGTATCCTATTTGTTGACCCGGATAACCAGCTATCATCATACCAAATTTCATCAAAATCTGTCCAGTGGTTTTCTCGTGATGAGTTCCCAGACACACAGACAGACAAAAATTCTAAAAACTATAGATTCGGTCTCGGTATCGATAATAATGACTATTTCAATAATATTTCCAATTAAATATTTAATATACAGATCCGACTCAATTAGAATTTTATTATATGTGTAGAAGTGAATATTTTACTGTTTCCTTGCCCAGAGGTGAAGTAAAAGATAAAATTGCGACTCGTTTTTCTTTTGTTACCATCAAGGGACCATGTAGGAAATCGGTATACGGTAGCGAAAACTTAACGATTTTATCGCTTTAGAGTATTTGGTTTTCTATAATTTTTATTGCTAAATTGTTAATAGCAAAATAAAAATATACATAAAATGTATATATCGCAAATCTTTAATTACTTAAAAGTATAAGATAGCTTAGTGTTAACGCGCTCGCTTGGGTAACTCAGTGAAGTGATTTCAAATCTCGGGTCTCTCACCTCTGACATTTTCATGTGCGAATCATTTCCAACATGATTAACACTTGTCTAACGCTGAAGGAAAACATCGTGAGAAAATCTTCATGTCTGACAGAACCTAGCAAGTTTTCGAAAGATATGTGAAGTCCGCCAACCCGTACTTGGCCAGCGTCGTGGACTATGGCCTGATCCTCCTCGTACTGAAGGGAGGCCCGCGCCCAGCAGTGGGACGTTAAAAAGGTCAGAATACATACTTAAAAGTATCCTTTCAATACATTTTTAGGTTTTCTATCAACGATTGCGATTATAAAAAGGCATATGGTCTAAGCTTACAAAAGTATCGGAATTACAGAAAGTATATACTATAGTATAGTACCATAGATTAAATTAGAATGATTATATTAAATTTGATTTAATTAGTATAGTAATATAGATTAAATTATATTAATATAGTATAGATTAAATTAGATAGCATGAAATGATGTTTCCGTTGAATATCATTGTAGAATCATGGTATGGAACGTTGCCAAGATGCGATGCATTTCCTCTACAATACGTGCACAATATATAACTTATATGTGTTTATTTGTACTTCCATTTGAATTTCAAAAAGGCACGTGAGATTGTAACACTTTCTTTGTTAGTTGCCAGAATATTTGTTTCTTTGGTGAAATTATTCAAAACTAGCTAAATTAAATTCGTGACTTTGTTTGTATTAAGGTAAAGAAATAAAATAATGTTAAAGAAGATATATAGAAGACTAGCAGAACCTGCGGCTTCGCTCGCGCTAAAACTACAAAAAATCTCTAGAAAGTGGGTTTCATATAAACTTTCATCCCCTATTTTACCCTCTTAGGGGTTGAATTCTAGAAAACGCTGAAAAACGTAACTCATTATTTTTGCCGTACTCAATTCATACGAAATTTCATGCAAATATGTCCAAGGAATAAAAAGTTTCATACAAACTTTTATCCCCTATTTCACCCCCTTGGGGGTTGAATTTAGAAAAATGCTTCCTTAGTGGATGTCTACATCATATGAGGAATACGTCTGCGAAATTTCAATTTTCTAGCTCTTAGCTAAGGTTGGCATGTGCGTGGAAATTTTCGAAGTCGGTGCCAGCCGACGCATAGGAAATCTAATATTCTGATACGTAAAATACATATTTACCTATTAGATATTCATATCTTAAAATATTGTCCGCTGGCACCGACTTCGAAAATATCTGATTAGGTATCTATTCTAAATGAAAACCCTCGCTTAGTTATTTTTTACATTTTAGTGGCTGGAAGTAATTTTTTTTGGAAGTTGGTTAATAATTATAAAGTATAAGTAATAAAACCTTCAATCTATGTATGTATAAACAGGCAAAAACAAAACAGATCAATCACCATTTTCTCTCCTCCTTCTCCTCTGTTAGTCAACCGATTTTTTTTTGTTTAGTAGCTATTGATAAGCTTTAGTGTTATCAATATTTTTTGAAAACGGTTGATTTATTTTATATACATAGGTGAATTCTATTTTTATATTTTTTTTCTTCAAATTTTAAACAATGATTATGTCTGAATTTGGACCACTGGCCGTTTATTAGTATCGTTAAATGCATGTCAAATTAATATGAAAAGTTAAGTTCTTTCATACTAATTTAAAGCTTTTACTAGAGCTTTCAATGCGTTAAGTTGGTATTTAACAAAAAAAATTAAAGCACTCAATCATAATCTATACATATAATTAAATTCTAATTAAGCCGAATCTGTACATTAAATATTTTTTGGAAAATCTTAGTGAAATAAACATTATTATCGATCGATACAGAGGCCGAATCTATAGTTTTTAGAATTTTTGTCTGTCTGTCTGTTACCGCATCACAGAAAAACCACTGGAGGGATTCTGATGAAATTTGGTATGGTGATAGCTGGTTATTCGGGTCAACATATAGGATACTTTTTACCGCGGGAAAATATCTCATTTCTGAGAAAAACTACAAAAACTGCAATGTAAGAGTATACTAATATGTAAAACTTAAGAATTGCTTTTTGGTCATCTGAACGCGGGCGGAGCCGCGGGTAATGCTAGTATTATAATATTATTATATTCTTACTTCAGGAGTTCGAATTGGAGGAATTAATTTGGCATCTTAGATCCTATTTCATTAGTAAGAATTTATAGCGCCTTTATCCCGAAATAATCAATTTAAACTTTTACAATTCACCCCTGAGGGTCGCCAAAGAATTTGGGACAGCTTTTAATCCTTAAACTTTTAAAGTAAGCAAACTGACAAAATGGCAATGGTATAATTTTGTCGTTAGGACTTATTTGTTCTACTTATTCTATTTTATTAAATGGAAATCAACTGAGTAATAGATAGTGTTTTGGAGTTTAATATACGATATATGGAAAGTACATATGTACAATATGGTTAGTGTCTCGTTGGTCGAATTGGCTAGTATGTTTGGCTTTAGATCGGAAAGATCCTGGGTTCGAATCTAGGAAGGGCCAGGTGAAATTGCGTTTATCAATTTAGATATTGTCAGTTGCAGCATTGAGTTAGGAAGTTGGTGTTGTTTCACCCAAGGGACTTCGGAGAACACGTACATTCCTGTGCCTGACTTGTTAAATTGGTATACTATCGGATTTTGCGAGTGAAAGGTATATAGGTACGTATAGAGTGCACCTTTGGAATTTGCACTCACTTGTAAAATATAATATCTGCTATATAGATAATCGATTCGGACAGCGTTAATATTATGTTTTTCATAATACTTTCTGAGATTTGCGCAAATATTTGACATTTTAAATAAAACTATTTTTCGGATTTTTTCGCGGATTTATTTTGATTTTTGGCTCCCGACGTTTCAAATGCTTTACAGCAATCATGGTCACGGGAGAGACTAAGGTTTTAGACGTCTAAAGATAGTTTTATTTAAAATTATGTTTTTTTTTACTAGTATTTAAATAAATGATACATAACATAGTTGACGATTCTTCCAAGCAATAGTAGTGTTAGTGATTAAATAAATCTATAAATAAGCTAGCTAGGCTTCAAATTTTTAACCTCAAAATTTAATTTCCATACAATATTTACCGAAACTATTTACTAATAAAAATATATAACAAAAAATATAAAAAAAACGCTATCTATTATAATATTCATTTTGCAAGTGCGTAGACGATAAAAGTAAGATAAATTTTCCTTTTTAACAAAGCAAATAAAATGAAAGAAACTTACGAGTTACAAAAGATTCAAAGGAAGGATGGATAATAAAAGTTCATGTAAGTATATGTTGATTTTTTTAGTTAAGCTTTGGAAGAAGATCTATGTCCATTTCGTCTATTGGCGCTGAAAGCTTTTCTTTAAGCTTTTTTATCTAACAAATACAAAATAATGTAACGTAAATAAAATTATTGTTATACAATAGTTAATATAAGTGTATAGAATAGAATCTCAAAAGAGTTAATGTTTTTTTTTTATATTGAAGCTATACATTTTTACTGTGTGATTTACATTTTTGTAGATTTGTCCCATTGACCCGTTGATTTGTTTTTTTAAATAAAAATGCTTTTATATTTAAATGTGAAAGTTTTTGTGTGTATGTCCGTTATTTCTTCATGGTGAAACGGTTGGATTGGTTTGGATGAAATTCGCACTGATAGACTATGACCTAGAAAAACACTAAGAAGTAAATATATGTATATATAAAAGGCAAAAAATATGTGATCCGCCATTTTGTGTGCCATCTTGGACTGATTTTCATCCAACATAGCTAAGAACACTTGACTAATTCACCTTTCAAACAAAAAAAACAAAATCAAAATCAGTTCATCCGTTCAGGTGCTACGATGCCACACAGACACGTCAAACTATAACACCCCGTCGTTTTTGCGTCGGGGGTTATATAAATAAAATATGTATAAATAAATAAATAAAATATATATATATATATATATATATATATATATATATATATATATATATATATATAAATAAATAAAATCTAGGAGTCATTTTGGGACAATTTCCAGTGATTCCAACTAACAATTACTTCAAGGAAACTAATAATTGAAAGTTTTGTTTCAATTAAAACGAAAGGGACTGTAAATGCTAGTCTATTAAACGACATCCAACGTATGTTTCGCAATAGATATGTTAAATATACATACAATTCTGACCCTTAAAACAATACAATATAAGCTATTATTGCATAAATTGAATAAACTATTAAAGTTTAGAGGGAAACGCAAGCAGTAAGACCGAAATAGCGCTCTCAAGTCCAGAGTTCTAAGTAACACATAGGGAATAGTTTGAGAATTACTTAAAATGAACAGCTGGTCTAAAATTATTTTCTAAATAAACTATATTAAGATATAGTAAAGTACCAATAAAAATATTGTTCTAATGGCTAGCATGTGCAGCTACATGTCCGGAGGTCCGTAATTCGAATCCCGAGCAGGGCCAAATATACCTAGTTATTGGGTTTTTCTTTCAAGAAGTTTTCACTAAGAGCAGGTAGTTGAGAAGGCGGTGTTTCACCCTAAAGCCTCAAGAATTGATTGCAACCATCGGTCATGCACCTGATCTGTCGCCGGTCGTGCCGAATAGTCGTCCCATCGGAATTTGAGAGTGAAACCCATAGAGAATGCACTTGTGTTTGCTATACTTGTGCGCTATTATATCTCCTGCAGCCTGAGCAGATGTAAAGTTTCGGCGAGATTGGTTGCTGTGGTCGAAAAATGGTTAGGACATTACTATTAACTTAAACGTGTTATGTTGGAATAAGTTTCGAGTAGCTCATCTTTTAACTGAGGGTGAAAATACATATAATATAAAAAAATCTATTTGTTTATTACCTCGACACGTTTTATTCAGATATCAGTGCTAAATATTAAAAAAAAACAGTGATTCGCAAGCATGTTTGACATAACCCATTTGCTGATTTACTCATAGACGCTCAGTTTGCATTTACAAAAAGTCATTTCAATATATTTTAAATTTTCTTTTAGCGTTAGCAATTGTGGATTGTCATCTTGTAACTAACTGCTTTTTAGAAGGTTATTTATTCATTTGATTAAAAGCATTAGGTGTTAAAGCTTGATTCTTGGATACTTTGAGGTAGCAGCTGTTGAATTTACTACAGGGATCGATGCCAAGACACCAGTTTGTTTCCGAATAGGGTACAAGCAAGTTATGTGGCATAATAGAAACTACATAAACTTAATAGTTTGTACTTTTTACCGACTTCAAAAAAAGGAGTTATTTTTGGTCGACTTCAAGTAAATAACCCCTAAGTACCAATTTTTCGAAAAAGTATTTAATCTAAAGCCTTTACCGTTGCGTTCTATTAAGTATATGTATGTGTAGATAATACGTACCTAACATAATAATAAAGCGGTTAACGGAGATTAGACGTTTATGTAATTGAAAATGGTCTTTTGATTCGCTCGTGCGATCAAAGACTTATCTGTTTTGACGATTGAGGACCCACAAATGCGATTTACATTCGAATATATTCAATTTCGAGGGATATCATTTGTGAAACATTTGAATTTGTACTTGCAATTCTACTTAGTGTTAATGTGAGAAGTTTGGGTTTAACCGTTCTTTGTTGTAATTAAGATCAATAATTAGTACGCTTCACAAGTTTTAAGTAAAATTGAAATTTTAAGGAAATTTAAAATATTATCTAAAACAAAATTTTAAGTATCTGTTATGTAAGGGGCTTGTCAAAACGAATCAAATGAGCTTAAACGCTAAGGTATTACTACTAGCTATTAAAGAGTTTCATTACCCATGGAACCCATCTTGGCTTCATTATTCGATCAGTTCGACGGTATCAGTATTAGGGATATTGTACCACTATCCAGAACACAAGTATATTAGCCATCCGCCTTTGTTTTGATTAGATTTTATCGTCATCCTGCGTGTACAGAGACTACTAGATATTTTTTTACTGGAATATTATCACCATATATAAAGGTTTCTTAATTTAACTTAGATAATACATAAATGTATATAAAACAAATTAAATGCTATTCGTTTGTAAGCGAAACTCTTAAACGCGGCTTCCGATTTTAATTTATTCTAATTATTCATAAAAGGCCAGATATAAGGTTTAGACAAAAAAATTGATTGCATTGCCCAAAAAAAATATGGAAATTTCGAGATATTTTTTATCTGTAATTTTTGTATTTATTGCTTGTATTGATAAATAAAATGATTGTACTTTACATGATTCATACAATCAACACACAAAAATAAATTCCACCTACATACGGACTTAGTTAAAGTTTCAGAGCAAAACAAATATCTCATAAATAGAAACGGAACGATTGCTACCAACAGTTTTCCTTTAGTGGCTTTCTGATAGCAATGCCTTAAAAGGGGTATACTCAAGAGTACTAAAGTAGACAGGTGGTGAATTGCCGACGCCAATAATAAATCACTGTTATATAGTGGGATTAAAATGCGATGGCGGAAAATTAAAGACACGCTGGAAAATATACGTGCATACTTTAGAAAATAGAAATTCAACGTGCATGATACATGTATGTACGTATTACATAGCTTTAGCTTTTGAGCTTTGGTTTCTTTTAAAATAATCGTATAAGTAATCGTAAAAGTTTGTTTGTTTGTTTGTTTAAACTCGCTAATCTCTATTGTACTGGTCGGATTTATAGCTTAAAAACTATAGAAAAAAACTGAATTTTATAACCAATTGAGTAAGGGAAGTTATTATAGGCTATGTATATACAAATTAAATGATGGAGGCATAGCCGCAAGAAAATGCTAGTCGAATTACAGAATTTCTAGTAAATGTTTGATAGCATTGGCAATTCCTATAAAACGATCTATGTGAATTTGGATAGAATTAAGAAATAATTTAATATATTATAATAAGCCAAACAGCATATAAAACATATTCTATCCTACCATTTTTAACCGACGAAAAAATGGAGGAATTCGACACGTATTTTTTTAAATTTATGTTCGACCACGGATTTATTTTACTTTGTAGTCCGATTTCGATTATCCTTTTTTTATTGGATAGGGTATAATCAGTCACTGTGCTTTGATACCTAATCAGATATCGGCTGGCACCGATATCTGATTAGGTATCTACGAGTATAGTAAATGAAAACTATCACTCAATCACATTTTACCTTTTAGTGTTTTTTATTTGAAGTCGGTTTTTTTTATTTTTTATTTCGTAATATGTGAATCAATAGACAGATGCACAGAAAAACAATAAAGCCCATGGTTTTCGCTTTCTTTTTTTTTATGTTGTGAATTTCGTAATCCTTGAAAATATTTTTTATGAAATAATATTTGATAATCGTTAAACATATACAATCATAACACTTTCTTATCATATGTACCTACCAATAGTATAGCAATTTTGCTTATGAAAATCGATTGCAGATATAACAAAAGCCTGTTAGTAATTTAAGATTAATTATCCATTACCGAACGCGTTATTGAGACTTAATTATAACATGTAATAAATATGTACGCCGTATATAGTGTCAGCATCCCTATTGTTCTTGTTCTATTAATTTAAAATAGAAAAGTAAGATTAGAATTATAATTTTTTGAGTTAGGTTAGGCAATGAGGAGTCTCACAGTACCTTGTCCGTTATGACGGCGGGCAGGGTCCCCATGATGGGTTTCCCCAGCGACAACAAAAAAAAGGCAATGTGTGTTACCTCCTCGTCGTGGTTTAGTGCGTAAGTTATCCTGCGATCCCCATTGAAACGGGGGAGGTTTTGTTGGGTTTTAGTGGGTAGCACTGGTTTTTCCAACCGGTGAGTCCCAGATAACCTGGTGGTATTCGTAAATGCATTTCCCAACATAAAAAAAATGTGTCTTGACTCCTTCTATGTCTGGTGATATGGTGTGGAATAAAAGATATACAACGTACTGTTCTTACAATGGAATTTTATTCAGCCATTTTAAACGTCCCACAGGTAGGCACGGCCCTTCAATACGAGAAATCAGGTCATATTCCACCACACTGACCAAGTGCGAGCGGACTTCACATGTCTTTCGAAAACTTGCTAGGTTCACTCAGACATGCAGGTGCACACGCTGTTTTCCTTCACGTCATAATAATCACGTTATCACTTGCTTCTATTAGATATGGAAATCGAACCATTATATTATACTTAGAATTATTTTTTTGAAAGAGCAAAATATGAAAGCCTTTCATCATATATCTTCTAGACCCGAATCAGAAATGGCCAAGATCTTGTTTGAATTTGAATACCTACAACATTGGGCCGAGCTAGGCTATTCTTTGTCTGATATAAGGTACAATGGGACTGATATAATCTTTTGTATAAGAATCCTTAATATAAAGATAAATAATTGAACACTTACGATATGGAAATATCTAAGGGTAGGTTTTCTTTATGGAAAATTATCTAAAAACAAGATAAATCGATACATTTTTGCTGTATTCAATACAAAATATACGGTTTAAAACAAAATTAAAACTAATTTATAGACTATTTTATAAAAAAAATATAATCATTTACATCAATATCTTGTTACATCATAAAAAATATTTAGAAAATAAAAAAAATACTCGACTGTGTAAAAAAGATGTTCCTTCGTTAACTTGTTCTCATACTATGCAGTCGGAGAACATACTCGAACAATATATGTGGCAAAACTCGCAGCTTATATAAACATGTACAATATATGTATATATATATATATGTATATATATATGGATATATATATATATATATATATATATATGTATATATATATATACATACATACATAGGTCAGTCAGACATTTTTAGTTTTATTTAACAATATCTTATTCTAAATTATTTTTAAACATATAAGTTGTATATATTTTTGTAATAGCCTCTTAAAAACCTATATTTTGATACCTTATTCGATTTATTCAGACAAAAAATATTATTACACACAAAAAGAATTTTTGTGACATATCTATGAAATAAAAAGATACAATGAATTAAATAAAAAAAGTTTTCAAAATATTTTACACAAAACGATATTGAACCTGCTATAACAGTTATGTTTAGAAATGTAATACATAGAATTAACTTGGGTACAAAATTCAAGGAATACTTAAATAATATGGTTTATTATTATAAACATCTACTGTCATGTTCAAAAAGGCTCAGGGCATCCTATTACGTTAAACTGACGTACTATTAATGGGAATTTTAAATATTTAATGTACACAAATTGGCAACCCGATTTTAATTACATGTATCGATTTCCACATCGAATACTATGTGTACGAAAACGTGGTGGATATTGGCAACACTGAAAATTTAATTAAAATGAGTATATTGCACATTGATCGTTGTAGAATTATAGTATTATAGATGGTACTACATCTAACAGGTAATATCTACTTCGACGAAGGTTGTGGGTTCATTTAGATTCAACTTTGTATTTGTTAATTTTGGAAGAAAAAATTGTTTGATTTTACTGACTAAAAGTGAGTATATTTATTTATTTTAAAATAATTGAATGACTTTAATGTGACTATAATATGTCTATAGGAGTCTAGCATCAGAAATATCGTCAAATACGTACATAAATCATGACATATTCATTATATCCATACTAATATTAATTGTGTTTGTTTGTTTGTTTTTTTTGTCCTTATTTCACGTCAAAAGTGATTCGAGATAGTTAGGAGGGATGATGAGTGACATAGGCTACTTTTTATCGCGGAAAATTATCTAATTCCCATGGGAAAACACGTTATAATACAATCCAAAAAATATTTATGATTTCTTTATTATTTATGTTCTTCAATAAAATTAAATAAATATGTGTTTTAGCATTTTTATAAATTCATCCCATAAGAGGGTAAAATAGGGGATAAAAGTTTGTATGAAACTACCTTTTTTAGAGATTTTTTGTAGATTTAGCTCGAGCGAAGCCGCGGGTTCTGCTAGCCCATTATATGTACAATATTGCACAATAGTATCATATATACTAATGTATTATTTACACTAAATATAATCAGACTTCTTGCGGCGTGTGTCTGGCCACACGTCAAAACTGCGGTTAAAAATATTCGTAGACAGGTCAATGACGTTAAACCTGTTACTTAATCATTTAAAAATACAAAAATAAATAATACTAATACTTCAAATGGATATAAACGAATCCGTCATCAAACAAGAGGTCGGGAATTTTATTTCGAGCCTACAAAAGTTACTGCCCAGGAAAAAAGAAATAATAGTGTTTGAACCTGTAAAGACTTATATGACTAAACTGAGTGATGTACACGCTGAAGCGAAAAGTGTCTTTCCAAAGTGCTTTGTTGGCGCCAAACTGGCTATTCTCAGGGAAATTCTGGATAAAGTAAAACTCGTCCAAAATTACAATCTAGCAAAAACTAATGACACTTACAAGTGCTTTACACACTTCATTCATAAGGAAATGGACGCGAAAAATGTTGAGGATGGTCTACTTATCGACGCAACAGGTTCAGCTATAGCTACTTACAAAGAAACTGTTGACGACTACGAAATGCGGTTAACATCTAAAATCAAGGACCTCGTATCATCAGAAACCGAGATAATCTTCGAAAAAGATGGTGAAAAGTCGATTAGTTCTTTTTCGTGCTCCATGAGAGATGTTGACCCAAATACGTTGAAATTAGTCACTCAGTGGATGTACAAAGTGATTCCAGAGTTCAGTGTTGGAAGTGAGTTCGGTTTAAAGCCTTTATCGCATCCTTTATCACCGGATTTGTCAGTCAGTGCGAGATACGAGCGAGCATCGTTCACGCTGTCTTCAACAATCAGTAGAATGGGCTTCCAAGTGTGTCTTTACAAGCAATTCTCTCGAGACTTACGGATAGCAACGATAGTTAACGAGAATAATAGAAGTCCAGGTACAGTTGGTTTGGCTCTTCATAAAAGCTATGAAAATGGGTCAGAGTTGAAAATTTTCGTGGATTCCCAACGTTGTGGCGGCTTCACTTATCAGAGGGACCTTTTGTTTTACGAACCGCATAACGAAGTTCGAGTAATACGATTAATGGCCAGTACACTCATAGACAGACAAAAACGAGTCCGTTTCGGATTTGGTTTCCATCTAGATTTTTAATGTATTCTAAAAAATTTCTTGTCGCAATTTTAGGTTGCTGTTTTCATATTTTTGTAGTGATATTTGTTTGTATATAAGTATACATAGGTTTTAGCTATCGATTTATCTTGTTATCATGTTTAGAATTGTGAATAAAATTATTGATTACAGAGAAAATACATAATTTTAATATAACAAAGTCATTTCCAGACTAGGGACTCACCCTCGCTTCGCTTCCGGTTCATCTCTCGGCAAAAACAAATCTATCCCACGGGAACCGTACATTTTTTCAGGATTATATATAGCCTATAGCTCTCCTAAATAAACGGACTATCTAACGCAAAAAGAATTATTCAAATCAGATTAGTAGTTCCTGAGATAAGCGCTCTCAAACAAACAAATAAACAAACAAACAAACCCTGCCTCTTTATAATATTAGTATAGATATAAAATTTAAATTTGGTCTTATAAAAATGGTGGGTATGAATAAAAGAGAAGTTTGAAAAGTTTCAATATCAGAAGGCAGATAAAACTTCTAAACCAAGCTTGTTATATCTTACAGAAAAGTAAACATGACAAATTGTACTCGTTATAAAACTTTTTGTTTTGCGGCTTTTTATAAGGTTTTATAAAACCGCTTGATTATTATTTACTACTTTATTTTGCGTATGAAAGATTCTTTTTATTCAGAAAGCTTTTAGGAGAAAATAATATTATGAATAGATGTTTAAATGGTACATCTATACATATAATAAAATTATAACGGAGCCGAATCTGTACATTAAATATTTTTTGGAAAATCTTATTTATATAGACATTATTATCGATACAGAGGCCAAATCTATAGTTTTTAGAATTTTTGTCTGCCTATCTACCTGTTACCGCATCATAGAAAAACCACTGGAGGGATTTTGATGAAACTTGGTATGGTGATAAATGGTTATCCGGGTCAACATATAGAATACTTTTTACCGCGGGAAAACGTTTCATTTCTGAGAAAAATACAAAAACTGCTATGTAAGAGTCATGGACGAATTGTGGTTAATTCGTTCATGGTAAGAGTATACTAATATGTAAAACCTAAGATTTTGGTTTTTGGTCATCTGAACGCGGGCGGAGCCGCGGGCAATGCTAGTATTTTAATAAGATTATATTCTCCAATGAAAAAAGTAACGATAAAAGCTGGAAATGGAAAGCTGAAGATTTTCTAATTATGTAAGAAGCAACGAATCCTTTTGTTTATTTGACTTAAAATGTAAATTAAATTTAATTTTCGGCAATATATATATTTGATATTATTATAATATCAATTGCTAAAGTTATAACATAATATATGTATTTTCAGAAACTGGATCTCCCAGTGGGAATACGACCATAATTTAAAGTTTGCAACATTTTTTTAATGATGACAATGAATTATCTAGTCTATTTCAATAAGGTTTTCCAAAAAGAAATTAATGTACAGATTCGGCTTGGTTAAAATTTTATTATATATACATATAGAACAAAAAGCAAACACATTAGCACTTTAATATTTTTAAGGGCTATGTCAATTTACGATATAAATCTTTTTTTTTTGAAGAAACTCTTTATGTAACGTCATTTTTATCTACGCCCTTGTTTGAACAACCTCATTATTGTAACATATGAAGGAAAGAATCTCTTAAAACGTTTCCTTGTGATAATATAAGTAAAGACTCTTATGTTTTTTGTTAAGTACCAAATATAATGATCCTAAGTTCTACTTGCTACTTGTGCATGTATTAAATATATAGTATGACTAGTACAACCCGCGGTTTCGCTCGCGCTAAAGTTACAAAAAAAAGCTAAAAGATTTCATACAAACTTTCATCCCATATTTTACCCCCGTATGGGACGAATTTCGAAAAATGCTAAAACACGTATTTATTTAATTGTATTGAAGAGCATTAATACTAAGTTTCAAGTAATTCTGATAATAAATATTTTTTTGGGTTGTATTATAACGTGTTTTCCCGTGGGAATAAGATAATCTACCGCGGTAAAAAGTAGCCTATGTCTCTCTCCAGCTCTCCAACTATCTCCGTAATTCCGTTTCCTCGTGAAAGACGGACAAACAAACAAACACACTTTCACATTTATAATATTAGTATGGATATATATGTGTAAAACTACTCGTATACATCAATACTATTTAATTCTAACTAGACGAGAAGCAGTGGTAACCCAGTGCATGCTCGTATGGAAAACCAATTCAAGTCATCCAGACAGAGGAAATCTGCATTCTGAGTAAGTTTTCGAAAGACAAGTGAAGTCCGCCAACCTGCACTTGACCCACTTGTGGACTATGGCCTGCGGCCAGCTTTGGGACGTTTAAAATTGCTAAATACATAGACATACATAAAATTAATCGAGATGAGACTATTTTTGCGCAGTATGACTTGTGTCAGTTTGATATTTGTATTACATTCAGTCATTAGACGTCATTCTTCATTGTCACTTTTGCTGCAAAAAATGACACGATATATTCTTTCTATCTATATTATATCGTTTTATTAACTGCCTCGGTGGTGTAGTGGCTAGCATGTACGGCTTGCACACCCGGAGGTCCCGGGTTCAAGTCCCAGGTCGAGCCAAGTTTAGTTATCCGCTTAGTAAGCCGACGCAAATGACGGAAATCTAATATATTTTGATACGTAAAATACATATTTACCTATTAGATATTCATGTCTGAAAATATTGTCCGCTGGCACCGACTTCGAAAACATCTAATGAGGTATCTATTCTAAATGAAAACCCCCGTTTAGTTATTTTGTATATTTTAGTGCCTGGAAGTCGGTTTTTATTAAGTTTTTATTTTTATACTTTTAGTGTAGACGTAATAAGCAGGTAATTTGTAGGAAGAAAGTTTTTAATGACATATTCGATTAAACAATTTGTTTAAAAAAATATTTATTGTTGATTTTTTTTAAAACTGCTTGACCGATTTCGATAAAATTTATATGAGACCACCTAAGACGCATACCCTTTCAAATAAAACAAAAAATATCGAAATCGGTTCAGCGTCTTCGAGTAATTGGTGAACATATATAAAAAAAATCCGACGAATTGAGAACCTACTCGTTTTTGGAAGTCAGTTAATAATAAGTAAAAATAACGCCTCTACATTTATTAAAAAGGTACAATATTTTTAAGTAAGAAGCCGTTATGGGTTTTATTTATAAGCTACTTGCAGCAAGATATAAACCAACTCAGAAAATTCACGTTTTGTTTTTTAAATGAAGGTTTTCCAAAAAGGTTCAAGTTACTCGTAGTTACCTCAGCAATATTTTCATATAAAATTTATATGACAACGATAAAACTATCGTACAACTTGTGAGTGAAAATACAGTGTTTTACGACGTGTTCATGTAACCGGATGTGGTACACATGAAACTACTAAGCCCGTCTAAGATGAGTAAAATATTGTAGAAGCGGAAGCGAGAATACAAAATATATTATGTAAATACTAAGAAGGTAAATGCGTTTCAAGAAGATTGAATGTAATAAAATATATTATATATATATATATATATATATATATATATATATATATATATATATATATATATATATATTTATATATAATTTACTAGCGACTCACCCTTGCTCCGCTCTGGTTCGTCCCTAGTTACGTTTTAATGTTTAGTATAGATTTCTCAGAGATGACATATTTTTCCGCAGTAAAAAGTATCTATCATCATATCAAATTTCATCAAAATCTGTCCAGTGGTTTTCTTGTGATGCGTTCCCAGGCAAAAAGACAAAGAAAAATTCTAAAAACCATAGATTCGGCCGCTGTATCTCTGTAATAATGACTATTTCAATAGATTTTCCAAAAAATATTTAATTCAGATTCGACTCAGAATCTTATTATAGTTTAGTTGAGCACTTAGTAAATGAAAAAAAATATTAATAATCAGATTATCGTGTGTGTATGTTTTTTACCCCTTTACGTTGCTACGGCTGGACGGATTTTGATGAAATTCAGTACACAGATAGACTGAGACCTGGAAGTACACAAAGCTGTAAGAAATAACGCAATTTCTATATAATATTATAAATATAAAAAGCACCCGAACAAAGCCGGGAGAAAAGGCTAGTATAAAATAAATAAAGATATGCAACATATACAATTATTGCAGGAAACTACAGGTCATTATAATAAGGTTGGTTTCAGCGTGATGAAACTACCTAATTAGAGTTGGATTTTGTATACGTCTTTACTTTGTGTTTAGTTATGTCTGTTTTAGATTCTGTTATAATGTTAAAATATTTATATTAATTTTCTTTTGCTATATTCTCTCGGGAAATAATTATTTTCCCGTGACTTCAAAATATCTGAATTGACTTCATCTTGGCTTATTACTTTTTTTCCTTTTTTAAAAAAATAAAGCTTTTTTAAAAGCTGCAATATTACCGAGATTGTAAGAACAATTTAGCTTAAAATGCATCTATCTATATATTATTTAAAAAAAATCAAAATATTTGCTCTACTAATATGATGAGGGTTTTATTCTATCTGGGCTGAATATTAATGGAGATTACTAACGTAATATGAGCGTAAAAGGCACACATAGATATAAGCTCTATGAAAATTGAGATTTTCGAGTGCCTCTATCCCAAAGGTAGTTCTAAGGATAAGATCTTTAATATACCTTTATATATACTAATAATACATATTATATACTAGGATTGCTCGCGGCTCCACTCGCGTTCAGATGACCAAATACCAAATTCTTAGATTTTACATATTAGTATATTCTTACATTGCAGTTAGAAAATGAGATATTTTCCCGCGGTAAAAAGTGTCCTTTATTTTGACTCGGATAACCAGCTACCATCAGACCAAATTTCATCAAAATTCCTCAAGTTCTTGTGTGATGCGGTAACAGACAGACAGATAAAAATTATAGAAACTATAGATTCGGCCTCTGTATTATTAATAATGTTTATTTCAATAAGATCTTCCAAAAAATGTCTAATGTACAGATTCGGCTTAGTTAGAATTTTATTATATTTATAGATTAGAAAGCCTATATTATAGAGTAAACAAAGGCTAAAATATTTAAGATGTTAAATAAAAGTCAATAACAGTAGTATTTACAGTATTTTTACATTAATCAAATATCTTACTAATATTATAAACGCGAAAGTTTGTAAGAATGTATGTATGGGTGTATGTTTGTTTCAGTTTATAGTGATACTACTTGCTGTGCCAGCGGTCGCGGATTCTAGTCCCGCTGGGGGCATTTATTCGTGTAATGAGCACGAACGTTTGTACTCCAGTCGTAAGTGTTTATATTTATAATATGTGTGTATTAAAAGTTATATATGTGTAGTGTATCAACTATCTAGTATCCATAACACACCGCGTAGCTTACCATGGAACTAGATGGTGCTGTGTGTTAATGTTCCAACATATTTATTTTACAAGCTAACAAAAAGATAGATATTTTTAATATGGAGTAGTAATTGACACACACACATATATGTATAAATTTCAATTTCATTTCCATCGTGAGCTGGACCTCGCTAATTTGAACTAGAAAGGGGTGATTCGAGATCTTCATCGGCTTTTTGTATGGCCAGAGCAAGTGGACTGTTCAAAGAAAAATGACAAAAAGTTGACACGACCTAATAAACTATGGAATAGTTCACTTAACTAATTTGTTGTTTGGGGTATAAAGTTTATAAAATAATTTAAATCTTTATATTACTTTAAATATCCTACTAATATTATAAGTGCGTAAGTTTGTGAGGATGTATTAACATATAGATGTTTGTCACGCAAAAATTAAAAAAAAATAGCATGTTGTGATAACCTATAACTAAAAGAACATTTATGAAATTGTTAGCACATGAATATCATTCCGTTTTTAATGTATCTTTTGTTGGTTGTCCTTTAATAAATAAATAAATAAAACTACTGAATGGATTTTAATGAAGCTTTACAATAATATCGCTCATAAATCAGAATAACACATTCAGCCACTTTTTATTCCGAAAAAGTGTACGGTTCCCGTGGGATAGATTTGTTTTTGGTCTGCCTCGGCAGACCTGCCGTCGGGGTCCGTCGTAGTTGAGTGCGTAAGCGATCGTGCGACACCCTATTAAGAAGGGGGAAGGTTTTGTTGGGTTTTATTACTAGTAATACTGGCTTTTCTATCCGGTGAGTCCTACATAACGACCTGTATTTCTACAGGTGGTATGCGTAAATGCATTTTCTAATATTAAAAAAAAGGTATAGACTATCTGTGCACTAAATTTCATCCAAATCTGTTCAGCAGTTCCTACGTTAAAGAGTAACGAACATACAAACAAATGCAGCAGTAGCAGTAGAGCCGTGGCTAAAAACTTGTATAGTGTACAAAAAAGTAAAAATTCCTTATTTCTCCATTTTTGTGATATAAAATGATGTTCTGGAAAGCTTGAAAGAAATGCATTAGATCCATTACCATTTACATATAATACATATTTTCGCGAGGACGTAGAGGGCGTACTTACTCAGTTATACCTATTATAAAGAAGTCGTTTCGACACATTGACCCAAATAAACAGTTTCTTATACAAATTCTCGCATAAATTCACATTATAAATGGACTATTAGCAAGCATTAGCGAAAAAAGCTCGGTAAACTTATTCATTTCAACCTAGTAATGCGTTATACGACGTACTCAAAGTTCTAAGTAACTATCTCTAAGTGAATTATGATCCTTTCTTTATTTAGGGCCTTTTTATATGAATTATATACCTCAGTTCCGAAGAAAAGATAATAATTTATTAAATCTATACTAATATTATAAATGTTAAAGTGTGTTTGTTTGTTTATTTGTTTGTCTGTCCTTCTTTCACGTCGAAACGGAGTGACGGACTGGCGAGATTTTTTGTGTGGATAGTTAGAGGGTTGGAGAGTAACATAGGCTGCTTTTTATCGCGGAAGATTATCTGATTCCCACGGGAAAACGTTATTATACAACCCAAAAAAATATTAATGATCAGAATTATTTGAAACTTGGTATTAATGCTCTTCAATATAATTAAATAAATACGTGTTTTAGCATTTTTCGAAATTCATCCCATAATTGGGTAAAATATAGGATGAAAATTTGTATGAAACTTACATTTCTAGAGTGTTTTTTGTACTTTTAGCTCGAGCGAAGCCGCGGGTTCTGCTAGTAAATAATAAATATCATTATTTAAAACGTACGCTATAAGAGTAACAAATATTTCTAATTTTTGAACGTTTTTCTATCGCCGAGTTATTATTTTTGCACTTAAAGAGCTTTATCACTTTACCCCTCAGAAAAATAACAAACATATTTCGTGATAAATAAGTGGTTGCAAATTGAATTTCCAGTAACAGTTCGTTCGAACTGTGTATTTATATCTTTCTTCTGTTATTCGATTATGTTTTGAAGTTATAAATAAATAGTGAGTTATGCTCGCTTCGATGGGTGCCTTTTGTATTTATAATATTATATGTTATAGATAGCGTCACCTTTCGGTAAATTTTATGACTAACAATAGCCTGTTATGTCTCTAATGTGCACTAAATTCTATCTAAATGTATTTCAGCATGAACAAACAAACATACGTACACATAACAACTTTTGCTTTTATTTATTTACTAGTGGCCTACACTCGCTTCGCTCTTCGTACTTTCGCGAATTAAAATATTACTTACTAGGTTGATTCCCCAAACAAACTTTCATACCCATTTTCACTCCCTTAAGTGCGATTTCCAGTAAAACTATCCTTTGTCCTTCCCTGGGTTTCAAACTATCTTGTTACCGTATTTCATATAAATCGGTCTAGTAGTTCCAGAGATTGCTTCCTACAAACAAACTCACAAACTTACAAACTTTACCTCTTTATAATGTAAGTAGTAGATTGGATCAATATAAAAGACAATATCATGTTTTATTTAAGAAAGTAGTAATATTATTATGAGTAAAAACTGAAGTTTATTTAGTGTTAGGATCTATAATGTTTTTACAACGGAATTCGCAGGCTCAATTCACGTGCAGAACAAATTTATTTTTCTGCTATAAAAACGTATTAATTCCGGGCATACTCGTAGTAAGTCTGTATGTTTTGTTGGTGTTTCATGGAGTCATTATAGACTTCAATTGTCTCCAACAATTGAGTAAACAACAGTGTAATGTTATTTCTACATGAACTATTATCATGAACTTTTTATTTAGATGGTGTTTATGTGAGTAATGGCTAACATTTAAATAAGCTTTAATAGTAATAGATGTGTCTTTGGCATCAATTTTTCATAAAGTTTAACAGTCTTTTTCATCAGTAAAGCTCTCTGTAATAAATCTCTTTCAATATTTCAGTAGGCGGCAAATTCCTAAACCGTTAGAGTACGCCTAGTATATGCCTATATCTGGCCTTGTAAATACATAGGTATATCTATAGCTTTATTGTTTTTTATTTGGATAGTTTATACATATATAATAAAATTCTAATTGAGTCGAATCTGTACGGTAAACGTTTTTTGGAAAATCTAAATATCGATATAGAGGCCGAAAGAAGAGATTTTTAGAATTTTTGTCCGTCTGTTTGCCTGATACGCATCACGAGAAAACCACTGGGCGGACTTTGATGAAACTTGGTATGATGATAGCTGGTTATCCGTACTTATAGGATACTTTTTACTGCGGGAAAAATGCAATAAATCTGTCCCCATAGGTATTATATTTAAATTTTTTCGTACAAAATGTTCTTATGTTTTAAAAATAGTATTTGCATAAATAATTTAAAAAGCTTCATCTACCGAGCAAGATAATGTAAAAAAATCGCACGGGTCACCTAGTTTTTTTTAATTTTGACAAAAGGCAAAGTTAGCATCTACATGTACTAACAGTCTGTTGAGACTAACCTTGAAAACTTTTTTAGTAAGTTTACTCAATTCCAGCACGTTCTGAAATTCATTTTAATGTTAGTTACTTTTTGTACCCAAGATGTCTAAATTTCGTGCAAAAACTTTTAATTAAACGAAATATTTTATGAAATATAGCCAAATATATCAAGAAGATACTTTCACGTCATATTTTAACACTACCGACTAACCCTCGCTTCGTTTCGTCCTTGGCTTGCTTCCCAATACAAACTTTCATCACCGTTTTCACTCTCTTAAGAGATGATTTACGGGATAAAAAGTATCCTATGTCCTTCCCCGGGTCTCAAACTATCTTCTTACCAAATTTCATCTAAATCGATTCAGTAGATCCAGAGATTACCCCCTACAACGTCACAAACTCACAAACTTTACCTCTTTATAATATTAGTATACATATTCATAACATAAGTTGTTAATTCTATATACCACAACTTTTCGCCTGTGCTGTAGTTTAGTAAATAGTATATTGATTAACAGGCTATCTATTCTATAAATAGTAGGGCCGTCGTGTTTAATACTTCTTATACAATTAAAGCGTTAGCAATGTACGGACAGAAAAATCCATGTACTTGTGTGAAATAATTAAATTCTATGTTTTTTTCTTTTGCTAAAACTCTTCAGGCGTATAATATTATGTACAGAATATCTCTTTATTTATACAAAAGTTTATTGCATTTTTATCGCGTCACAATTTTAAAATGTGAGATACAGTGGTAAAACAAAAATATTCAAGAAAATTCTTTCTGAGAAATTCTACAATGCAGTTTTTGTGTACGTCAGTGCGATGAGAGAAATTCTTTTTTACCATTTTTATCTCTATTTATTTTTGTTTATATTCCGTAGTGGTTTCTTTGTTTCAATACTTGTTTGTTATATATTATAATAATTAATAAGACTCTATTTTTAAACTTAGTTTTTGACCTAAAAAAGAAGTTCTCCATTCTTTAATATTTATTTTTCTTTATATTTATAAATGTTTATTCTGATAGATAAATAAATTTTGGTCTAAGTTTTGTGTCATTGTCAATTAAGAACCGATTTTTGTTTTTTTTTTTTGTAATAAATGGATTATTTGCTAAGCGTAGACCATTAATTAAAGTTTACAAAAAAATATCCTTAAGGGTGTTGTAATCAGTTTTAAAAGATTTAAAACTTTTATAATTCCTATTTTTCTAGAAAAGTGTATGAACCGTTTTAACAAAAAAGTAATTATTATTAACGTTCCTAATATACTAATGTCATTCTTGAAATATAGTAATTGGGCGACCGAGCTTCGCTCGGAGTTTTTTAAAATACTTTCTTAGATTTACGCGAATATTTGACATTTTAAATGTAAAAAATTTAAATCTTTTCGGATTTCCGATTTATTTTTTAGATAAAAATCTAAAAGCTTGAATAAATACAGAAAAAAAAACAAAAGTAAAAACTTTGTAACCGGCTGGTATTCGAACCCGGACATCTGTGTCAATCTTGCGCCTTTGCCTCGTGACCACGATGCTTATACCCGAGCGTGCGAAATTACCGATCATATTTTGCGTGAAATAATGCAAAAGAAAACCACACATAAACGCGCGTTTTCCCAGACATAAGACTAATTTAGATCGATTTTTCGCCCCCGAAAACCCACACCAAATTTCAGCGAAATCGTCAGAGCTGCTTCCGAGTAAATAATAGATTTATACGTTCCGAATAAATAAATAAATATACAAGAATTGCTCGTTTAAAGGTATTAAAAATATGTATAATCTACAAATTCAAAGTGACAATTATTTTTATTGAATTTATTCTATGTATGTACAAATATTCATTAAATTAAAATATAAAGCTGGATTAACACAGTCCACTTAAAAGCTTTGCAGATAAGCGAAAACAAACATGGGCAATCTGTATGTTTAATTGTAAGCCAGTCCAATCGTTAAATTAAAAAAAAAACATTATGAAAATGTTCTTTCTTGTTGTAGTAAGAGCAGTATTTTATGCACATATTATTGTACCATCTAATTGAGACCGAACTTTCAAGTTCGATTCTCATATGAATCAAAATGCACTGAGGCCCTACTACATGACACTAAAATTGCGATGGACGGTCACGTTTGACTGTACATATTTTCGAATATTTCTTTTAGAAATAGCTTAGCTATATACTCTTTATGTACTATAACAATAAAAGTGTGAGTAGCGGCTGACCCTTTAGAAAAAAAAACAAATTGTCTAGAAAACAAAAACCGTTTATTTTTTCGAGATAAAAAGTAGCCTATGTGCTATTCCAGATAATAACCTATCTCCGTGCCAAATCTCATCCAGATCCGTTCAGCCGTTCTGGCGTGATTGAGTAACAAACATCCAAACATCTATCTAAACTTTTAAATTTGTAATATTACTAAGATTACTAATATAATTATTTCCATACGTAACGAATATTATGTGTTGGATAACTCTAGTACACACGCATTTGTTTCAATTTTTGTTGATACCGAGGATGTAAGCTGTTTTAGGACATGATTTTTTTTCTATCCTTACAAGTAAAGTTTGTAATTTATGTATGAAAAGGTTCTTTGACTTATGAATTACTAGCGGCTCACCATCGCTTCGCTCGGGTTCGCCTCTAGAAAAACAAAAACAAACCTATCCCACGGGAACCGTACATTTTTCCCGGATAAAAAGTAGTCTATGTGTTATTCTGATGTATGAGCTATATTATTGTAAAGATTCATCAAAATCTACTCAGTAGTTTTTGCGTGAAAGAGTAACAAACATACATCCATACATACATTCTTACAAACTTTCGCGTTTATAATATTAGTAAGATATTTGATTAATGTAAAAATACTGCAAATACTACTGTTATTGACTTTTATTTAACATCTTAAATATTTTAGCCTTTGTTTACTCTATAATATAGGCTTTCTAATCCATAAATATAATAAAATTGTAACTAAGCCGAATCTGTACATTAAATATTTTTTGGAAAATCTTATTGAAATAGACATTACTATCGATACAGAGGCCGAATCTATAGTTTTTAGAATTTTTGTCTGTCTGTCTGTTACCGCATCACAGAAAAACCACTGCAGGAATTTTGATGAAATTTGGTATGATGATAGTTGGTTATCCGGGTCGACATATAGGATACTATTTACCGTGGGAAAATGTTTCACTTCTGAGAAAAAATACAAAAACTGCAATGTAAGAGTATATAAATATGTAAAATCTAAAAATTTAGTTTTTGGTCATCTGAACGCGGGCGGAGCCGCGGCCAATGCTAGTATTCATATTTTAATAAAATATGAAAAGGCGTAAGAATGTACGTCAAGCTAGAAAAGTGATTGATATATACGTAGCGATCAATTTTTGGGGTCCGTACACATTTCTATATCGTAACGAATGAGTTTTTACGAAACAAACATTTACGTATTATTATAGAGGTCCTAGGTTCGATAAATAAATACAGGGAAAGCTTTTTTGTGGAACATATTGAGATAAGTCCAGCAGTTAGTTAAATATTAAAAAAAATACAGTTTGTAATTTAGCTAATTAAATAATGCGTTTTTGACACTAAGAATAAAATATGACAAGTAATGAAAAAATACCGAAAATATTTTATGTTATTTATTATCGATATCAATTATTTATGAATTGATTACGGTTTTATCTATAATAATAGGTATACAATAGATAATGTAGAGCGAAGATAGTAAGTTTAAAAATATTTACAATTTAACAAATAATTTTCATTTATATCTATACAGATAAATAAAATTAAATTGTCTGTTTGTTAATTCAAAATAACAGCTTTTTACGAAATGCATATGGATGTATACACGGTACCTACATATACCAAAACAACATTTTTTACAATTTTTGTCTGTCTGTCTGTTTGTTCCGGCTAATCTCTAAAATGGCTGGACCGATTTTGACGGGGCTTTCACTGGCAGATAGCTGATCTAATTAGGAGTAACTTAGGCTACTTTTATTTTAGAAAAAAGTAGCGTCCCACGAAAAAAAAAATTAATTAATATCGGATTCAAATAGAGAAGTTGTATACATACGCTAAGGACGAACCCGAGCGAAGCGAGGGTGAGTCGCTAGTTAATTACTAAAACATTATTAGCTATGTTCGCTTTAGTAGTTATTTTTATAATTCCCTTCCTGGTTCGCGACAGTGTACAGACGTCTTGCCATTCTTATTTATTACATTTTAATTAAATTAAATAAATTTAAACAAGAGCAAGTACCAGGCGAGCAGTAGTTGTGAGAAGTAAACTTAAGTCGACCGCATAAACTGTGAACTTAAACTAAAAATGCCTAAAGTAACTAGATCACCACCTGTGCTTCAACATACCTCATCGGATTCAGATGTAGCCAAGATTCCACTTGATGCTGTAACGCCAACATTTGTATCCCAACGCAACAAAAGGCAACGAGAGTGTAGCGAAGAAAAATTTTTATCATTTAAAGAAGAGATTACTCAACTAATAAGTGACTGGAAAAATTCTCAAAATTCTTTGTTGGAAAAGTTAGTAGAAGAAGTTGCCACAATAAAAGAGCAAAATAATCAAATAAAGAAGTCAAACGAAGACATAGAAAAGGGCATTGAATTTCTCAATAATCAGTATGAAGACATGATGAAAAAAATAGAAAGTTTGGAAAAAGAACGCAAACAGCATCTACTGCAAATAGCTTCACTAGTATCACGGGTAGAAGACATGGAAAGAAGCTTAAAAGCATCCAGTATTGAAATACGAAACGTCCCACTGCCAACACAACGTGAAAGTAAGGGAGATCTATGTCAGATCGTACAAAATACTTGTAAAACCCTAAATGTAAATGTGTCACAAAAAGAGATCAGAGACGTATACAGAATCACTACAAAGTCTGGTAAGGGCACTATTATTGCAGACATTACTTCAGTCATAACTAAATCAGAAATTATTCAAGGAGTTAAAACTTACAACAAACAGCATCCTGAACAAAAACTCAATTCAGCCGTTATAGGAATAAAGGGAAACCAGTGTCCAATTTACGTTTCCGAAGCACTTACCCCCAAAGCACGCAGGTTATTCTTTCTTGCTAGAGATCTAGTACGTACTAATGAATATAAGTTTTGCTGGACGAGCAACGGTAAAGTTTATTTACGTAAATCACCTGACGCAGCACATATCGAGGTGAGGGACGAGACACAATTAGCTTCGCTCAAAAGTCAAAAATGACTATGTATACATTTGTACTATTTGGATAAATCTATCATTTTTTCTTATATGTATTTTTTTCATTTCCATCAATTAAGTTTTAGCTATCACTGTTCTAACAATTGTTTGTTTATTTTTAATGTTTATAAATTAATTACTAACCACTTCTTAACTGTAAATCACTGCGCACATTACAACCCTAAAATATGTTACACAGAGCACTACGCATCATCCAATATTACAAATTATATATATAATTATGTCACTACTACAATATTCAAAATTCGATTCACTTAATCATATTAACTTAATTTCAAACCTAGATAATATTGAGCCTGGTAAATCATTCATGAATGATTTAGATACATGCAAAACAGTTGTACAAACTCAACTTTACACACTAAACCTGAAAATATTGACACAAAATATTAGAAGTATAAATAGAAATTTCGCCCAGCTACAAGTCATGTTAGCTAGGTTGGATATATCGTGTGAAATTATTATTCTAACTGAAACATGGAACTCAAAAATTCTTAATGCACCTATCTTGTTAAGTTATGACTCTTACTGTACTACAAATAATCAAAATCAAAATGATGGAGTAATAGCATACATAAAACAAAGTTCTGGCTATATCGTTGAAGAAAAAATACTGACGGATGCTTCATGTTTACTTATTAGAGTAAGCACTGATACCGTTGCACTTGGCATCTATAGATCTCCCTCTGAACGAAATATTGATAATTTTTTGAGATCTCTAGATGTCCTACTATCTGATTTGTCAAATTACAATAACATTGTATTAGTTGGAGATTTGAACATAGATATTACTCAAAACAACATAGATAAAAATTCAGATCAATATCTAAATTTATTAGCAACACATGGGCTCCTACCTGGTCATGTTTATCCAACTAGAGATAGAACTTGTTTAGATCATTCAATGATCAAAGCCAAGCATCCTTCACTCACTATCGTCATAGAAACAAGTCTTACCGATCATTACCCTGTTCTAACATGCATTAAATTGAAACATAATAGTATTATAACGAAAAACACAAATTCACAGAAAATTCATTATAAAGCTATTCTCGATGAACTTAAATTAATGAATTTTGACAACATAATATCAACAGATGTTAATAATTATACTGAAAACCTAATTAGATTATTTCAAAATTTAATACTCAAAAATACACTTAGTTATATAACACCTAAAAAAATGCGTTGTATAAAACCATGGATTACTCCAGGGCTTCTTCGATGTATAAAAAATCGAGACCGAATGCATTTAAAATGCAAACGGGATCCTAATAATGAAATATTGATTATTACATATAAACGTTATAAAAATTTCTGCAATGATTTACTGAAACGTTTGAAGCGTATTCATGACAGGAATGAGTTAACAAAGTACGCCAATAATCCTAGACTAAAATGGAAAATAATTGATAAAATTAGTGATCGATCTAAGCCTAAAACAACTCCAACACAGTTGTTAAAAATCGGGATCACCCCAGAAGAATCTTTAGAAAAAGTAAATAACTACTTTGTTTCTATTGCTAAAGATCTTGCAGAGGGCATTTCAAATACAACTACATCAAATACCGATTTTACACAGAATACACACGTTCAAACAGACTCAATGGCAATTTATTATACGACAGAACAAGAGGTTAAATCTATCCTATTCAATTTAAAAACAGATAGTGCAGTTGGATGTGATGGCATTTCTACAAGATTTCTTAAAATGGCAAGCAATACTGTAATCCCACATATCACACAAATCATAAATCTTTCAATCCAAACTGGCATTTTCCCTCAAGCATTTAAACAATCCATTATCCATCCCATATATAAGGGGGGGACCAGAGACTGTGTCAATAACTATCGACCTATTTCTGTATTACCGGCATTATCAAAAATCTTTGAGAAAATACTAAATAAAAGGCTTGTAGCATATTTAAATAAAAAATCGATTATATCGAAAAACCAATACGGCTTTAGAGCAGGTCTATCTTCCTCTCAAGTCGTCTCTGACCTTACTAACTACGTTGCAAACCTTCTAGATCAACAAGAAAGGTGTATAGGCGTATTTTTAGATTTGGCAAAAGCTTTTGACACAGTATCTGTCCCGATATTACTAAACAAAATGGAAAATATTGGCATTAGAGGAAAAATACTGGACTTATTTAAAAGTTATTTGTTGAACAGAACACAGAAAGTGACAATTGACGGGAAATTTAGTAGTGACGCTCCTGTCATATTCGGTGTTCCACAAGGGAGTGTACTTGGTCCCACGTTGTTTTTAATCTATATAAATGATCTTTGTGAATTAAAAATAACAAATGGTAGAATATTTACCTTTGCAGACGACACTTCAATAATATTTCATGGAAAAACTTGGGTTGAGGCCAAAACAAATACCGAACTTGGAATTCGGCATATTAGAAATTGGCTCAATCAAAACATGCTTACACTTAATATTTCTAAAACTAAATACATGCCATTTGCGATCACTCAGCGGACACTACCTATTGAACAAAATTTCGAAATTCAAATGCACTCTTGTCGGAATGGGAATTCTTGTCAATGTAATACACTAAATAGAACTAAAACTATACGTTATCTCGGTGTTTTGTTAGATGAAAATCTTACTTGGAATGCACATATAAAAGACGTAACTGAAAAAACAAGAAAGTTAATTTTCGTATTCAAAAAACTACGCTACGTGGCTGATACTAGTACTTTAAAAACGGTTTACAGCGCTTTGGTTGAGTCAGTAATAACATACTGTATCACATCGTGGGGTGGAGCTTGTAAAACATATCTGTTAAAACTAGAAAGAGCTCAACGAGCGATATTAAAAGTCATGACATCTAAACCATTTAGTTACCCAACAACAGATTTATATTCTGAATGCGATGTCCTTTCTGTCAGGCAGCTATTCATAAGGAATACAATAATAGATCAACATCGGAAACTTGAATATGACCATAGTCTCACAATAAATAGATTGAAGCATAAAGTATGTAAAATAAACCGCTACAGAACATTTTTCATCCATAATTACAACTGTTATTTAGGTCCCACTCTTTATAATAAATTGAATAAAATTCTTAATATATACCCGCTTAACACTTACCAATGTAAAAATATCATAATAAAGTGGTTAAAAAACCTAACTTATGATGACACAGAAAAATTATTTGCTATAGTTAAATAAATGATAAATGACTCATAAGCTTATAAATTAACTTACACACCCGTATCTATCACACAACACAGTACACACATAAAATATTATAATACAAAAATATATAATTATACATAATATTATACATATATAAAAAAACATATTTCAGACATATTTTCACATTTTAAACATTCAACACACACCACACAAATGACTTATCATGTTAATATGTTAAATGTTAATTAACCAATTTAATAATATGAATTACCCATGAATACCTAAATAATTAAAGCAGAAAAATTTATTACATAAAATCATATTGCTTAAAACTAGGTACTTAAATAAAAAAATATATAAACTACTATATTAAAAATTTGGCTTAAGTCATTATTTTCAGTGGTCTAACTTTAACTACTGCTTAATTAAACTTTTATGGCGGTACTTGTAAAAATATTAATAATGTAGAATATCAATGTTTAAAGTATAACAGACCTTGTAATGTCATTTAATTATTGTGTGGCTTTTTGTTAAAAATATGAGTGATAATGTTTAATGATAATTTAGTGACAATCCTTTTGTATCATAGAGGAAGGTACTGTCGTCTGTAATACAGGCTCGGCCTAGTACAGTCGGCAGTGACAAACCGATGTAAGTAGCATAAATTGTAATAAGCTTTATTTTGCGCTTAGTGTAAATTTAATGTCAAAACTTATTGCTAATAAACTTTTATTATTATTATTATTATTATAATAATGATAAAAAAATGCGGACTTTGGTATATTGCAAGTTATTTAATACTAACAGACGTATACTTGTATACGTTTAAATTTTTTTATTACTTTGTAAGTAATGTAAACCGTCAAAAGCACATTAGATATACCACAGAAAAAAAAATATTTGTTTTATGTTAAAATATAATATAGATACTAGCGCCTCACCCTCGCAACGCTCGGGTTCGCCCGTAGTTACGTTTTAATGTTTAGTATAGATGATGTAAGACGTCTCAGAGATGAGATATTATCCCGCAGTATAAAGTATCCTATATGTTAACACGGATAACCAGCTATCGTCATACAAAATTTCATCAAAATCTCTCAAGTGGTTTTCTCGTTATTCTTGCCCCGACAGACGGACAAAAATTCGAAATACTATAGATTTGGCCTTTATATAGAAAATAATGACTATTTCAATATAATTTTCCAATATTTAATGTACAGATTCGACTAAGAATTTTATTATAGATACTTAATAGATACCTAATAGAGAGAATTCGTAAGTAATGTGAAACGTCAAAAGGACATTAGATAATTCAAAAAAAATATGGTTTTATTTATGTCCAATTATTATTCCAATTAAAATATAGTTAGTTTTTCTTAATGCTTTGATAGATTAATATATATATATATATATATATATATATATATATATATATATATATATATATGAGCTTGACTTTAAGATGCACAAAAGTTGACGTTGTGTCACGGCGGGTTTCACTACTCATCCTGCTTTCTAAACTTGTTAATTTTGAAATTATAATGAACTAGCACAAGCACACCGACTTCGAAAATATTTGATTAGGTATGTATAGTAAATGAAAACTACCAATCAGTTATTTTTTACTTTTTAGTGCTTTTGTTTGAAGTCGGTTTTTATTTTTTTGTTAAAAAGTTTTTATACATATTAGTATACTCTTATAGTGCAGTTTTTGTTCTCAAAATCTGTCCAGTGGTTTTCTCGTAATGCGGTGACAGACAGACAGACAAAAACTCTAAAAACTATAGATTTGGACTTTGTATCGATAATAATGTATATTTCAATAAGATTTTCCAAAAAATATTTAATGTACAGATTCGACTTAGTTACAATTGTATTATATGTATAGATTATAAATTGCTTTGTATCTAAGTATAGACAATATTTATCAATTATGATAAAATATGCTCTCGAAAATATATTAACAAGTATAAGTGACGCATGGCGGGCGCGATGCCAGAATGTCGAGTCGAAATGAATGTCCCCTAAAATAGAGCTAATGATGGTTTACAATCCTTATCCCCGCTGCCCACACTTGCAAGCTCTGTTGTTTATATTTTACCTGAAACAAAGAGAATATTATAAGTAACAAGTGCTTATGCCTTACACAGTTATTATTTTAATTAAACAATTCATTTAAAAAATAAATTTATTGTTGATTTTTAAATAAGCCGCTCGGCCGATTTCGGTAAAATTTATATGAGACCACCTGGGAAGTATATCTTTTGACAACAAACAAAAAAAATCTAAATCCGTTCAGGCGTTTTCGAGTAATCGGTGAACATACATAAAAAAAAGAAAAAAAAAAGATTCCGACGGATTGATAACCTCCTTCTTTTTGTAAGTCGGTTAGTTAATAACTAGCTACCACCCTCGCTCCGCTCGAGTCCGTCATTGTATTGATTCCCCATACAAACTTTCATCCCTATTTTTACCCCTTCAAGGTATGATTTCCGGGATAAAAACTATCCTATGTCCTTTCCAAGGTTTCAAACTATCTTTTTTAATAAATTTTATTTAAAGCGGTTCAGTAGTTTCGGGGCTTATTGAGTACAAAGAAACAAAAAAAAACCTCTTTATAATATTAGCATAGACTAGCGATTTGACCTCGCTTCGCTCGGGTGCATCCCTAGGTGCCTAGCAATAGTCGGGAAAGTAACACATAGACATTTTTCATATTAAAGTATTATGATTTATGACAGTAACGAACACAAGGTTATGCAAGTTGTGTTTGCTTTTAAACGGTTTTTCATAATTGTCCTGCATTTTAATTATTTAACTTTATAATCGTAATAAAATATATATCGCCCATAGCAACTTGGCAATAATATGGCTTCTTAATAGTGAAATATTTTTTAGAATCGAATCGGTAGTTTCAGAGATTTCTCTCTAGTCTCTACATACAAACTTACAAACTTTACCTCTTTATAATATTAGTGTAGATATGTTACGCCGAAATATTTTAAAATATATAAGTTGCATATAACTTAGTGATCAATTCTTATTTTAAAACATATAAACACAATATATTTTTATAAATACCTTCATTTAGTGTTACCGCACTCGATACATTTGGAAAAAATATTAAGACGCTTAAATAAACGTCCGAAATCAGCAATTTTGATTTTAATCGTATTGTAAAGTTGCGTTATCAAGACTAACATATAATTCATCAAAATCCATTAAGCCGTGTAGAATTAAGTATATTTGAATTTTCTACATACATACATATTACATACATACATATCAAACATTAACCCTTCAAACCATGATTGCTGTAAAGCGTTCGAAACGTCGGGAACCAAAAATCAAAACAAATCTGCGAAAAAATCCGAAAAGATAGTTTTATTGAAAAAATTTCCATTATCTAAAATAATATGACGCAAGCAAAATGTATCTCGTACTATCATAGTACCAGTACAAAAGAATTTTTAATTATACCATTTGTTTGGGCGCTACGATACCACAGACAGGTACACAAGTTAAACTTATAACAGCCCTTTTTGCGTCGTGGGTTAAAAAAGATCTACATCGAGCTCATTTGTCAGATGTCAAAGCCCAAACAACCATTAAATATTATTGTCGACCTGTTTCAAATGACATATCCGAATTTGTACGATATGTATAATTTATTTATGTTTTGTGATATATTGGAAAACGGAAAGGTGCGAGATATACGCGACCGAATTTTTAGGAAAATCTTCATAATATGCAGAAATTACTCGATGGATAGCAGACATAGAAGAAAATTAAAAAAAATGTTGTTTAGGAGGCACTGGTATAAATAACTCCATGTACTTACTTGAAAAAACATACTTATTTTAAAATCACAGACAGGTACTTCCCTAGGTTGTTTTCCCATACAAACTTTCATCCCCATTTTCACCCTTTTAAGGGATGATTTCCGGGATAAAAAGTATTCCATGTCCTTCCCAGGGTCTAAAATTATCTTCTTACCAAGTTTCATCTAAATCGGTTCAGTAGATCCAGAGATTACCCCCTACAACGTCACAAACTCACAAACTTTACCTCTTTATAATATTAGTATAGATTCAATGATATATTTTGGTCCCCCATAAAAGGCAGGAGTCACTGATGAAAACGGTCTCTACCCTAAAAAGGGATAGCTGTGACTCTATAAATACATATCAAGTATGTAATTTTCGCTACATTTGACTTAATCTTTCCCGACACATCGTAAATAAGAGCTGGGTCCATTCCGGTCCGTTTAAATGATTACGGACTAGATCTCACATACTATGTTCATCTTACTTTGCAATCTTTGAACGAAATAAAAAAGACGTTTTATAGAACATTTGTTTTGATTTGATTGACGAATCTTAAAAAATAACTAGATTAGGTAAAGCATCTGCGCTTTCGGCATGAAATTGATGGGTGATCGCTTATTGGTATAATAGGTATTTGCGAACAGATATACTGATTCTAATTTAACTTTTATGGGAGGGAATGCCTTAAATATTAAGAAAGGGGTTTCGTTCTAACTCAGAGTTAACTTTTCATAGAAATAATCAATTAAAGGGTATAATGGATAAAAGAAAAACAGCATTCAAATCATACAAACTCATGAAAATTATACACAATTAACTTTCTTTGTATA